>CM058041.1:72588154-73310604 GCA_030169165.1 Centaurea solstitialis
TCTGAACAACAGAAATGATCTGGGAAAGTTTGACGCTAAGTCGGATGAGTCTATCTTTATTGGATACTCACATAACTCAGCGACTTACCGTGTATACAACAAACGGACCCGATCCATCTTTGAAAGTCGGTACGTTGACTTCTCTGAGACTGAGATGTATTCTAGTGCCAGCCCTAGTTCAGATAGTTCTGTCTTCCCTGAATTGCACACTGTTTCACCACCGAGCACAACTGTTCCTACTAACTCGCTTGGATTTGATTTTGTTGACTTAGCAGAATTTGATCTAACGACCCTCGTTGGTCCAATCATTGTTCCTGCTCCTGCTGATCACTCCATTCCTTCATCAACAACCATATCCTCAGATGCATTCGTGAATGAGAGCACATCCTGTTCTACCGCTGTAGGAGAAACCTCTTCTGACTCTGTAGAACCGGTGTCTGTACTTAACCCAATCACAGAAACAGAATCCTCTTCTAACACTTTGATTGAGGAAACTGTTCTCTCCCCCTCTCAGCTCTCTTCAACACAACCCTCTCCTGAAACTGCAGTCGAAGCGGTCCGAGAACAGACAGTGTCCACTGTTCTTGCACCAATTCCTGAAGTTGTTCCGCCACCTTCTCCATCCAGAACTTATGCTGAAGTGGTTCGTGAACCCCGTCCGGAGACTGTGTTGAATACTGATCCGGATGCTAGTCTTCTCTCCTCCGCCATTCGGGATGAGAATGACTCAAGAAACAACATGGAATACGATCCTATTCCCCATTCCAGAAAATGGACCAGAAGCCATTCCACTACCAACATCATCGGTAGTCCATCTGCTCCAGTGACAACTCGCTCTTCAAAGAATGATGAAAACCTTATCCTCTTCGGCGGATTCCTGAGTAAATTTGAACCAACCAATACCCAGGACGCTCTTTCTGATCCTGACTAGGTAAGGGCCATGCAGGATGAGCTTGCCGAATTCGAGAGAAACAGAGTCTGGCGCCTTGTAGAAAGACCAAGAAAAATCAGAATCATTGACTTGCGGTGGATCTTCCGCAACAAGAAAGATGAAAACGATCTTATTATCCGTAATAAGGCTCGTCTGGTCGCCAAGGGATACCGTCAACAGGAAGGCATCGACTACGACGAGACATTCGCTCCGGTGGCTAGAATCGAGGCCATCAGGATTTTTCTCGCGTATGCAGCTCACAAGAACATGAAGGTCTTCCAGATGGACGTCAAGTGCGCGTTCCTGAACGGAGAACTTCAAGAAGTAGTATATGTTGAGCAACCTGAGGGATTTGTTGATCCCAAGTACCCGGAACACGTTTACGTGCTCGACAAAGCACTTTACGGATTGAAGCAAGCACCTCGTGCCTGGTATGAAACTCTTACCATTTACTTGCTTGAGTCCGGATACAAAAAGGGTACTGTCGATCCTACCCTGTTTCTTAGAAGGTCAGGTAATCATTTGACTGTAGTACAGATATACGTGGATGATATCATCTTTGCATCTACAAACCCTGAGTCTTGCACCGAGTTTGAACAGATAATGAAGTCCAGATTTCAAATGAGTATGATGGGCGAACTTACGTTTTTCTTGGGACTACAAGTCCGTCAAACCCCGCAAGGGATTTTTATAAACCAGTCCAAATATACTCTTGACATTTTAAAACGCTTTGACTTTACTGGACCTAAGTCTGCTTCAACTCCAATGTCCACGTCATTCCAACTAGATGCAGATACGTCTGGAATTCCAGTTGACCAAAAAGTTTATCGTGCGATCATTGGTTCTCTGCTTTATCTCACGGCAAGTAGACCCGACATCATGTTTGCCACATGTGTCTGTGCTCGTTTTCAGTGCGACCCTCGAGAGTCACATCTCGGGGCTGTCAAGAGAATCCTTAAGTACCTGAAGGGCACTCCTAATTTTGGCCTTTGGTACCCTAAGGATTCTGGTTTTGAACTAACAGCCTTTACAGATTCAGATCATGCAGGCTGTAAGTTAAACAGGAAGAGCACGTCAGGAGCCTGCCAATTTCTAGGGGACAAGTTAGTGAGTTGGTCCTCGAGAAAACAGAACTGTGTATCCCTTTCAACAGCTGAGGCAGAATATGTCGCTGCAGCGTGTTGCTGTTCACAGGTTCTTTGGATGAAAATTCAGCTGGCGGACTATGGCTACACCATGCATCGGATTCCAATCTACTGTGATTCTAGCAGTGCCATACAGATTGCGGCAAATCCAGTTCAACACTCTCGGACGAAACATATCGATATCCGATATCACTTCATCAAAGATCACGTCGAGAAAGGTAACGTTGAACTGTTTTTCGTTGAAAGTGAACGTCAGATAGCTGATCTGTTCACTAAAGCTTTTGACGAGAAGCGCCATTACTATTTACTTAGTAAACTGGGCATGCTAGATCCCCCGGCAGATTTCTAGGGGGAGCCAGTCACTTAAACTTATGCATGTGTGTAGGGGGAGCTCCTGTGTCGCATATATCTAGGGGGAGCCTTTTATGTTGTTTAAATCTAACTCTGTCGGATCCAATCTGCACTGGATACCATTCCTAAAATTTCACGCAGGTTGTAGAACCGACGTACGGTTTCTGAATACTTCAGTTCAGGACCCGGGATTCAAAATAAGACTTCTGACCATTCGTGTCAGACTCGGTGATTAATCCGATCTCGGAACTTCCAGGTTAGTCGTTTCAATAAACGTCAAGGGGCTGAACTTGTAAAATCTATGAACTTGTTAAGTTAAGGGACTAGAAGTGACAGGTTCTGATTCTGACTAGTTCAGGGACCAGTTCTGCCAGTCTCCAAAACTTCAATGTTCAGGGACCGTTTTTGCAAACTTTTGAAAACCACAAGTTCAGGGGAAGTTTTGAAATTCTTTCAAAACTTAAGTTCGGGGTTCATTCGGTCATTTCGTGATAGTCGTGATCTGTGAGAGCAGTTATCAGATAAAATTTTCAAAAAACCTGATAAGTTATCAAAATTATAAAAGCGGGAATTGATAACTGTTGGTCCCAAGTAGGTGACCTTCAAGTAAGGATAGTGTTTGGGATTATAGAAGGGGGGGTTGAATATAATCACACAAACTTCTCACTTTTAAATTCTTGTTTTATAAACAATATGAATTTACAGATTGTTGCGGAAATAGAAAAGACAATTAGTCTAAACTAAACAATCTAAGTTCTTTCACTATGCACTAAGTGAGAAGAGAATAAAGAAAGAAAATAGAGGGGATAAGAGAGAAAGGACTTGAGTAGAATTAGGATGAAGAAGAAGTATGGAGAACATCTCTTCACGTCCTATTTATACTCCATGCATTTAATGCATGCAGACCTACTATTGTGACGTGTCACAATGTGAGTGGTCTGTTGTACTATTTACTATAAACAAATACTCTTTGCATGGTGTGCAAAAGAGGATGTTTGTAAACAGTTGCCTTATGGTCTGATAAGTACGGAGGGAATAGTAAAGTAACTGCCCTTATGTACTATTGTGTCAGAAAAGGCGTGTAATCCTTTTGTGCATTAGACTAAGACATTGTTCTAATCCTTCAGGATCAGGATACTGATCAGTGACTAGAGTCCTGAAACTGGGGACGTTCAGGGTCACGTGTATCCTGATGAATCTTCAGGATGTCATACGATAGTGAACAGACTGCTATCACTGAGTTCCGTCTTCAGATCACGAGCATGCTGTTCCTGTCATCAGCTATTTCTTCGACGTCGCTGATGGTTCTTTGTGTATGATCTTAATGTCTTCAGGAGGAGGTCTTCACTTCAGTGGACAGGATCAGTAGACTGCAGAACAGACTCGTTAGTCTCCTGATCCTGATCCTGATCTATAAAGTTAAGTTACAGCATAAGTAACATGGAATAACACTGAACAGACTCAGTGATAATTCCTCAAGCTATAACAGAAGTAAAAACCTATTCACTAAGTAAAGATTCAGGATCATTATCATTTCATCAGGTCTTAGGAGAGCTGGATCAACAATAACTGCATTCAGTTATCACTTTCAAAATTCAAAACCACTTATCAGTTTTCTCTCTGACGATCAAGAACACGAAGAACACCCCGTTCGATCCATCGACTTCCCGGCTTCCCCGAGCGTTCGTTATCGATCCGTTCGTCGATCCGATTACTTCTTTACGTTCCTGGTAAGATTTCTAACGTCTTAATGTATTCAGATTCATCTAAACAACGTCGTTTATTGATCGGATTGAAGCCTAAAGTTTTCGGGTAAACCCGAAACTCCAAGATCCTTGGATTCGAGTTTCAGGACGTTAGATTGATCCGTTCTTCTTCCTAAACTTGTTTATAACGTTAATGTACTTCATAGAACTTGATTTAGGACTGATTAGAAGCGTTTTAGGGTCGATTTAGGGTCCGAAAAACCAACAGTCGCCTGGTTCGTACGAGTCCCGATTCGGGACTCTAAGAACGTTCTTGATGCGGGAGTTCTTGATTCATGTATCGGGACTCTTCGTAAACTCAAGTATCGGGACTTTGATCTCCCGATTCGGGAGATTATGTTCCGATTCGGGACCTTTTCATAAATAATTAGATTATGTATTAATCTCCCGAATCGGGACTTTAGGTTTATTAGTGATAACTCCTGATTCGGGACTTCACTTATATATGTGTTTTGTTTATCACAACCCCCGATTCGGGACTCTGCATTGTGTTGTATATCTCCCGATTCGGGACTTTTAGCTTGTATAATTATGTGTTCTTGACACCACCCCCGATTTGGGACTTCAAACCCCCGATTCGGGACTTGGCTTTTTGCAAGAGTCGTTCTTAACAAATCACCTTACGGGATTTGTCCATAGACCGACTCGCGTTCTAAGCCGGTCCTGGATCTGCGGTTTCGAATCCAGTTTCGGTCGTTTAAAATCTCGACATGAGTTTCGCGGGAATCCGTTTTACAAGTTCGACTCAGTTTTAAAGATTCCCTCGGGAATCTTCGATAAACTGACTCGCGACTAGTCGAAACTCTGCCGAATTTTTTTGTCAGAACACATAATTCGTGTTAAGAAGGGACTAACTTTTAAAATTATTATCTGTCTATGTCAGAAATGGCAAACCAGAGAGAACACCCCTCTTCCCCAACTGATCCAGAAGCTGATCGAGCTCTGATTGAACCAACGGACATGGTTCACATACTTCAGAACAACGAGTATGTGATCCTCTCTTCTGTCCGGATGCAACACACGATCGTACGGGAGATCCTACGAGCTCATCCTATCTTCTATGCCATGACGGCCACTGCCGAGGTACCGGCAATCTACCTCCAGCAGTTCTGGAAATCAGCTGTTCTGGACACCAGGTTCGGAGTCTTCTCGATAATTGGTCGAGTGGATCACACCGAACTGGTAATTACTATGAAGGACATCCGCCGAATCCTTCGCCTCCCTGCCGCTACTGATGGCGGCCACCAGCAGTTCGACGAGCTGGTATCGGGGACCATTCTGTTGAGCGAACTTCTAGCTCTCGGGGTCACCGAGGATGTGAACGGCGTGTCTCAGATCACCACGAGCCATCTACCACCAATCTGGGCTCAACTATACAACCTGATGAACAGGTGTCTATCTTCGAAGACGAAAGGGTTGGACAAAGCAACGACGTCCTTCTGGCATATCTTTCATTCCGTAGCCTACGGACGCCACATCGACATCGCCGCCCAGTTATGGCTCGACATAACCAAGGATTTGACGACCAGGGAGCGCACCAGACATCACTCCATCCCGTGGTTGCGATTCTATGGTCTCATCATCCGTGACCATATGGAACGCAATCCGGAAATTCCACGCCGCTCCGGTCATTCTATCATCAAACCGAAGAAAATCAGCTGGATCGCCAAGCGTGACTACACCGAAGGCCAATACGAGATGCCAATTCCTGATCACGTCCTCAACAGCCTGAACCAGCGAGCACCGAGCGTCATTAGGTATAGGAATCGCTTAGGTCTAGGAGTCGCACCTATGGACCGTCCAGAACCGGAAGGTCCTGCCCAAGGTGCGCAACCCGTCCCTTCTAGTCCTCGGGCCTTACGTCCGAGGCACCGGGGTCCCACTGGGGGGGCCTCTGGCTCGGGAAGTGTGATGAGTGTTGACGTGAGGGAAAACTTGGGTAGTATCATCCGCAGATCCATGACCGCTCACGATGCTTCAGCTTCTACATCTTCCGATCTTCCAAAGACTCGAGAAGAAAGGTTGAGACGTCTTCGCCAACGAATGAACGATGATCCGCAGTTGCCAACTCCGCGGGTAAAAGCATACGTTCCACAACGTAGATCCACGACCAGGCTTCCTGGACTCCCAACTGTCCACGAGTCCCCGGAGGTTCATGAATCATCTACTCCAACAGATGCCTCGGGATCTACTCCTTCTGGCTCCGCGAGAGACATCACTGCTGCATCTCCAGAAGAAGAACCAGCCCATACTTCACCGCCTCCTCAGGCCACCACCTCTAGACTCCCGACGGATCCTTCTGGTGATCCTTCCAGCAGCTCGTCGGACACGACGCCACCAGATTCCGATCCAGAGGAAGGCCCGACAGAGGGCAAGGGTAAGGGCAAGGGAAAAGGAAAGGGGAAAGGAAAAGGTAAAGGCAAGGCCTTAGACGACGACGTCTCCACTTCCTCCTTCAACGCAAGCGACTCCGTCCAATTACTTGATTACTCCGGGACGGAAGAGCGAACGTTGAACACCGAGGCTGCCGAACAGGCTGAGAGCGAGTCTTGGATGAAGATCGGTGCGGGTAGTGAAGGTTTCGAGGGAGAGAGCCAGGGTCCGGTAAATCAAGAGGCCGAAGGAGAAGAGGCCCAACAGGATGTAGAGTTGGTAGACACCCGACAAGAGGCCGAAGTAGAAGTGGCCCACCCTAGGCAGCCAGAAATCGGAACCCAACCAGCCAAGAGTCTATCCTCCACACAGGCATCCCACACAGATCCTACTCGGCCAATGCCGAGTAGTCAAGTCGTTGGCAGCCAACCAACGCAACTGCACACCGAAGCCATCCACTCGACCACCTCCCAACAGGTGGTCGTTTCATCAGATCACGGGGCCATACCACCTATTCCACCTTTCACTCATTCGGAGTTGATCGGTGTTGAATCTAGAGATGCTCATCCCCAGCACTCGCTTTCTTTCGCACCACATCGAGTCATAGAGCCCCTAGATTCACATCTGGCGACTTCCACTCGAGGCCCCGCTGCACTTGACGCTACACCAGTCGTCAGCGCGGGCCAAGGGAGCACCTTTGCGAGGCTTTCCCTGTCCACCGGTTTCGCAAATGAACCGGTGTTGACCCTCTCGAGTTTGGAACCCAGGGATTCGGACGGCATCCTTAAAGCTGTCCAAAGCAGGTTGGAAGCCATCGAGAAGGCTGACGCGGCGAAAGACAGACGTCTAGAGGCCATTGAAAAGGCCTTAGCAGTCAAGGAACAGGAAGACCAAGCCCGTCGAGCCGAGATCGAGGCACTGCGGAAAGCCGACGAGGACCGTCAGAAGGAACTGGACGAAGCCAGACGCTTTATCAAAGGCAAGTTCCAGGAAGGGGAGCGCCCGTCTTTCGGCGATTCGAGCCGCTCTCCTACTCCCGTCCTCCGTCTCCAACCACCACCAATAGCTGAGGAGATTCCCGGCTTTGTCTCTGAAGCCGAGCACTAGATTGTCATCGCTCAGCTCACCACTCAGAACGATGCCCTTCAGAGACAGGTGGATCAGTACAAGCAGCTGGTCGCCACAAGGGATATGCAGCTAGAGATTGCCTTGCGGAGGATCCGCGAGCTTGAGGCAACTTGCAGGTCTCAGGCTCAACCCTCCAAGCGCGGGCATGATGATCCGGACGATGCCGCCAATCCTCATGAGGGGGAGGGTCCGTCCAAGAGGGCTCGCCTAGACCTTCCCTCCGGCTCCGGAACCGCCGCCGATGACACACCAGTTGACACCACTCCACCTGCAGATCAGCCTGCCGATATTGCAGATCCGGCAGATCGTCGGGACTCGGATTCTGATGAAGAGATCCCGGCAGAGGCAGCGAACTGGAGATATGAGGCTATCCCCGTGGGTACGACCGTCCAGTTTCCTCACGAGAAGGTGACTCCTGCCATTGACCTGATCGATCCAAACACCGCGCCGTTGGATCCTTCCGACCTTCGTATCTCTGACGAGGGAAGGAAGATCCTGAACCAGCATGCCCAGAGCCTTCGGTTTTGGAAGAGATCAGATGACATTGTCTCTGGTGCGGAGTACGACGCCTTTCTTCCCACGGTACAGACGCCAGAAGCTTTCACAGGTCAACAACCGATCAGACTGGGTTGGAACCACACGGTTATATTCAGGCCCTTCCTGGAGGAATCCTTCACACGGATCTTCCAACAGGAACGCCTCTTCTCGTGGTCCAAGAAGGTCTTCTTCGGCCTGTCTCATGTCAAGAAGCGTCGCCGCCGTACCGCGTACGTCTACCAGAGGAAGCTCAGCTGGAGCGAGCATGGGCAGATCAGACGGAAGCTCAGATTTACCAAGGTAACTGATGTCCGACCTTACAAATTTGGACACCAGTTATTCCTTGAGTTCCATGTCCGGATGTACAACCCAGGCAAGCCCGACGGAGAACTCAGAGACTTCATGTTCACTGAAGCCGATCTGGACAGCATTGATCTCGATGATCTCCTTACACTCATCAGACACCTTGAGGGCCCGATTCTGAAACCAGGCTACTTCAGAGACGGTCTGGAAGTCCTCAAGAGATATGTACGCCACTCGATCAACCTCGCGCATCTCACAGACTATCAGATGGCGATTGAGAGCAAACAGCAGAAGGTGAATCTGCTGCGTCCCAACCTGGAGGCCAATCTTCTTGACCAATACATGCCCTACTTCCCAACGGAACTCCCAGAGCATGGTGTTGTGTATATCACCTTCAGGAAGAACCAGCGGAGATTCATGCGCTTCAGTGAGCTGTCTAGCTTCTGTGACGGCACTCTGCTGTATGTTTACAACGGAATGAAGCGTCGTCTGATGGAGGAGAGCATGCCAATGTACAAGGGGACTCAGTGGAAGAGAAAGCTGAAGGAGGCCCTGAATCTGATCGAGGTGAAGCTTAAAGAAAGACTGATGCTGAGAAGAGTGGAAACTGCGATGGAGCTCCGTACGAGATCGATCCGCGAATGGGACGAGTACCTGCAGCTCTCGCAGTGGGAACCAGCTTTGAAGTATCCGCCGCCTTTCTGACTTCTTCCCAAAGGGGGAGATTGTTAGAACCTGACTAGTTTATTTGTAAAGAAGTCAGGGGCGTCTTTTGATATTATGTAATAGTTAGTTTTAAAACAATACTTTTGTGCGCCTCTTAAAAGAGTCATAGACTCTAGGGGTTGTTTTGTAACTTCGGCTCTATATATAGGGGTCGATAGTTAACGTTATTAAATGTTCTTGCAACTAACAACTTTAGTTATATGCTTTGTCGTTTTGTCGTGTTCTTCATATTACTTGCATATCTGATTGCATTGATCCATTACATTGCATTCTTGTTGAATATCGGACTCACAGGAAGGATCAATTGTTTTTCTGCTATACAAGAAGATAACTTTATCAGATAATGTTTTCGATCATAAAATTCCATTGTTGGCACGTGTTTCTTACAACTCTGTAAGAGACTAATGGGGTAAAAGTTTTCTTTCACACGTACCAGATAAGATTCTTAATCCTTCCTTATAATGTCTCTTACAAAATAAAATTTTCGATCCTTATCATGCTTACCCGGTAAGACAAACACTTACCTGGTAATCAATTACCCCTAAAAAATAAAATAAAATAAATCAAAAAACCAATTTACGCAGAATCATATTTACTTACATAACTAGATTGTATCAAAGACATTCATCAACAAGTTCCTAACAAAACTAAAAAAAAAAAGTATTTACATCCCCATTAAAGCTACTAAATCAGCTTCTAATAATGGAAACTTTAAGAATGTTTTTATGGGGATCGATCAACTCAAAAACACAAATATCATCTTCAGCAATATCGTTATCCTTCATGAAGATCTTCCAACCACCAATCCTCATAGAAAAACCACATAAACCTATTTCCCATTTTTTATATCTTTTATCCATTCCAAGCCTAAGCACACATCTTCCACCCTTCTTTAAACCACTCCAGTTTTCCTTCACAAACGTCAACGGTATGCGCTGCAAAAAAAACATTACATTAGACCCTTTTAGATACTAACATATATATATATATATATATATATATATATATATATATTGAAGAAAAAGCGTCCAAATCTAAGCGGAAACAAAATAATGTTCATTTTGACTAAATCATCTCCAATTGGACCACAAGTGTTGTGGGGTAACATCCCAAGCCAACCATACCAGATATTGTCTGCTTTTGTCCAGACACCTGAATTCACAGTTTTAAAATGTGTCTGATAGAGGAGGTATCAAGTCCCCCTCAACATAGAACAAAACCCCCAAAATCACCATTTTGGATTGGAGATGTTCTACATGGTCTTTTTTGTTGCACTTTAGTAATCATAAGGTTATATATTTACTTATAAAATGATAACAAGGGCGTTGAATATCGTGAGGGTAAAAAAGGAAGGTTAAAAGAAAGTTTCATATGTGAATCATTGAAAAAAAACCCATTTGAAAATGCATACGTGAACCAATATGCATAATGTGTAATGGCGATTCACATATGCATCTTCAAATAAATATTTTTCGTATGTTTCTAGTGATTTACATATGCACCTTTCTTTAACCTTTCCTTCTTACCTTCTCACGATATTTAACCATCTTATTTACAACCTCCCTCAATGATATTAATAACATTGAGTATCAACAAAGTTAGAATCATGCACCAATCGGGTAAATCTAATTAACTTTTCAATAATTAATGAAAATACCATATATTCAAAATAAATGGCTAGTAGTCAAACTGGCTATTTACCGGGTTCATTTGGTTTGATCTAGTTGAAGTTTGAGCTATAATAAGTGAGAAAATAAACATTACCACATTAGCTCTTCCAACAATGTGAAAGTCAGTCATATAAGACAAGAAGAATGGCTTGTCAGATGTAAAGCTAGCTTTTATTTCTTCAACTGCTCTCTTTCTTCCCTTCCTGTCTACCCTCTTACGTGAACATTCACCTTCACCTTCACCTTCATCAAAATTAAAACAAAAAGTAAGTCGAATTTTGGTTCGTTACATATACATAATCATCTGTAATGCAAAAATGTTTGAAAGGACCAGTATAAGATGCACACACACACGTTATATTTACAGTGAATGAGTGATTCGTGATGAACAACACCCCCATACTCATCATGGATGAGTGATTCATAACACGTCCATATTTACAGTGAATGTGTTCCGGTTCCTAATTGATTTTGGATTCCTAACGGAACTTTATATATACATACATAGAGGAAAGTTCAAATGTGAACCACTTTTTGGTTGTGAACGTGAGGACAACCGAGAGCGCGACACGTGGCGGCTTTGAGTGTGGTCCCCCTCTTTAATTCAATGCCCTCCCATGAATCGCGCCTAGTCATCCGCCGTGGACTTGACGTGGTGCCTAGTCATCCGCCACGTGTCGCGCTCTCGGTTGTCCTCACGTTCACAACCAAAAAGTGGTTCACATTTGAACCCACCCCTATATACATATATATATATATATATTATATATATAGAGAGAGAGAAGCTCAATTGCAAACCGAATTTTGGTTCTGAACGGGGGACAAAGAAGAGCGTGCCATGTGTCCCCGCTGTCCATATTCAATATGAATAACGAACGTGAACATTCATGATGAATGATACAACATTCATGATGAATGATACAACATTCATGATAAATAATACACAATCATGATCCATGTTAAATTGATGAATAACTCATGAAGGTGTGAGAAAGTCAGAGGCTCTTTTGTCCCCTTGTTCACAACTAAAAATCAGTTTTCATCTAAACCCACCCCTATATATAGATAGATTCTATACATATAGATAGATAAATTTTATATATAGAGAGATGAAAGTTCGGCTACAAACTCAAATTTCATTATGAACGTGACAACGGCCGAGAGCGCGCCACGTGGCATATTCACTCTGAATAATCATAATCATGTATTATCCAGAATGAATAACACAACATTCAGTGTTATTCATAGTGAATAATATTGAATGTTGTATTAATGTGTTATTCACTCTGAATAATACTGAATGTTGTGTTATTCAATCTAAATAATACATGATTATTCATAGTGACTATGCCACGTGGTGCACTCTCAGCTGTCCTCACGTTCACAATCAAAATTGAGTTTCCATTTGAATTCAAAAGTTCACATTTCATCAACAAATTTAAAAGAATCAAACGTAAACGGAAACAAACCCTTGATGTTGACTTCAGCTTCTTCATCTTGGGCCCATGAAGAACAAGCCTCCGGATCTGATTCTATAGCCTCCGAATCATCCAAGTCGTCTTTAACACGAGAATCCAAACTACTTGTAGCCTTGATTTCGGTAGAATTATGAGCCGATTGATGATTCCTATTCTTCGGATAAACCATCTCACAACCACTTGGATCGTATATATGCACCCTAAAATTCAAAAGCCCTTCGTACTTGAACATCAAAAGATGTCCAAATCTTAACTTGTAATTCTCTGCAAACTCCATCCATCCATTGTTGAACCAAATCGCACCTTTTAAATCTATGAGTTCGACTTGCCAATTATCGCCATTTGGTACCATCAATGTCACGGTTTCTGGCAATTTTACTTCATGTCTCTCTGTAAATTTCTCAGGTATCTTCTGTTTTTTGTTCAATTTTACGAATGAGTTAGGGAATCCAAGCCAAGTTGAAGACAAATTCTTGTAAGCAAAATTTGGGTGAAAATGGATTAGAGAACATGAATTGTGAAGTAAAAAAGAATGCAAACTTACAATTCTTGCAGATTTAACATCGTTGGAGACGATGATTCTGATGAAGTTAAAAGAATCCGCCGGAAAACTCGGACGAGAGACGGATTCCATGGTTGTTCTAAAAGATCAAATAGAGCAGCAAATTACCTGAAAATCAGTACTCTTTTTCTTAAGAACACAGAAAGATCTTACACTATACACAATAATTCAATGCATGGATTCTCCAACAGTCCACTTTACAAATTAACACAAACTGAAATCAGGAAATAATCGAATTTAATCAACCACAAAACACAAATCAAAAGAACCGATTTTAACCAATCCACGTTATCGGAAAGAATCGACCAAAAAAAACAATAAAACAGTCGAATTGACGGAAAAAAGATCGAACCTTAGATGCATTTGGAGAGAAATCGATAAGTGAAAACACATACCTGAGGAGAGAGCCAATTCGATCAGGAAGAATTCCCAAATTGATTCGAATTAGGTTTAGGAGGTGAGGTATTTCTATGATTTTGAATTTTTGACCATTAAGCCAAAACTAGTTTGTACCTTTTTGGGCTAAATGAGTAGGCTTCAGCTTTTTAGTGTACTTTTTGTATCTTGAGTTTGGACTTTAGCTCTCAACTTAGAGTAAATTACAATTTTGGTCTTGGTAGTTTGTTATTTTTTTGGTTTTGATTCTTGTAAAAGAATTACTGTAAGAAAGAGCCCTCGTATCATGCATTGAAGCTTTGTTTTGGTCTTTTGTGTAACAGAAGTTAATTTGAACCGTTAACTTTCTATGTATCTTGTATGGATGGGTAAAATATTCATTTCATGTATGAAACTTAAGATGATTTCGGTAATATTGTTGTACAAAACACATAAGAGATTCATTTAGGGTTTGCCTAAACTACATCATTGGTAATTTAATAATTAAGATACAGAGGTTTAAGACTAACCTGGCCCTAGGATGCTAGTACATAGACTTGAATTCAGGTAGATGGGATATTCCATCACATCTCCCTAGGTCTTTTGTTAGTACGCCGTCACTCTTGTAACCACATGAGGAAGTTAAGAGATGGAATAACATTCCTTAGTGGGAGGGATCAAACCCAAGCATATTCTCTATTACCATGTGTTTTCTTGCAATAAGAATTTTGTAAAAACCAAGGCCAACAAAAACCACAAACCATAAAAAGTACAATTTACTGCAAAATTATACATATATACATATAATTAATTATTAATTGCTATTTTTTTAAATTAATAACTAAATGTTTTTCAAGTTAATTGATTCTGACTTTCATTTATATTATACATATCGGTTCTGCAAGGTTTTGTTACTATTTATTATTGCATAAATTTTCCAATCACTTTATTTTATCGGTTTTGGACGTACTTAATTCATTGTCATCAATACGTTCCTCTTTCTTTAACTAAAGGATTTAGGTTAATGAAAGGTGCAACTGTATTATAACGTTGGATATATTATATATTTTTTGAAATTGCAATAATAACATAGGTTTGTTTTGGCAGGGTTACTCTGGGTGATTTCTCTTCCATCCCTCGCATAGATTAGAACCCCCTTTCAATGAACTTCTTAGTTTCTAGCTATTATTGTCGGTTTATTTTTAAAGAATAGTTGCAATAAAATACTCGAACACAAGGCTTAACATACGAAAAATGAGAAAACTAACCAACGGAACCAAAATGACTATTTGAAAAATATTCATTGCTTCGGTTGATAAGCTAATGGTGTGTCACTACTCGAATAAAAGTCATAGATCCACCTTTGTTATCAGCTAGTATATTTTTTTTTACCAAAAGTAATCAGTATATTTTTGGAGGCCCGATACCGCTGGAGCGTGTGTGTTAACTAGCCGTTCAAAAAAAAGTATACTAGTTAACAAATTATTGATTGATTTGCAAACATAATCTAAAGAGTAAATTGCAAAATTGGTCCTTGTGCTTTGTTGTTTTTCTTAGTTATGATACATACAAAAATTTAATTGCAAGAAAACTCTTATGTCATGTAAAAATGCTTCGTTTTGTTATTTGCATCAATTGGAAGTTAAATTTCAGTATAACTCTCTCATGTGTCTTGCACATGAGGGCAAATGTAACACTATGATTTATGTAAACCTATGATTCGTCTTGTCTATTAGATAATCCCTATTAGAAGGGTGTACATTGTAGCCTTTGTGGTACTCAAGTTGAAACCTTCGTATAACGTCTTTAGAATCGATCAGGTGTGGATGGGCCGGGCCAAAAGGCTTCTGGGGCCGGCTTTTTGGGAAGACTACTTTTGTGATGAACGTCATTTTGGAGATATACGAACACCCGTTCTAATCTAGTCATGATAGTCTATATTAAGTAGGTTGTTTAGTTGTATCTCATTCAAAGTCGATTATTTGTAGTACACACTTTCATTTCGAGAAATCCTCTTACTTTTAGAAAGACGTAACTGGTATATTCAAGTTTAAATTGACCCCTATTTTGAGGGTGTTACAGTAAAATAGTTATTTTATCTTTAAAATATGCGGGTTAAAGAAAACTTCAGTAATATCTTTGTCATCTTATATTTTAAAAATGATTACTTTATCTTCATATGCAAAACCAAACATATTCAATTATTCGTATACCATAATGGTTTTATTGCATTAAAGATTTTATAAGGACCAAAACCAATAAAACCACTAACCACATGAACCAAAAATGCAATTTAGTCTAATCTAACAATCCATAGTCATATTCGTTTGAAAATTGTTTGATATGCTCTTTTGACAAATTGATTACAGTCCAGGGACTTAACTTGCAATTATACCTTTTAAAATCAAAAAACCAAAACAAACGCAAAACCCCTTAAACCCTAGCAACCCTCCGGCACCTTCTCCGGCGTCTTCTCCGGCATCTTCTCCGTCGCCATGCGCCATTTGTTAACAACTCTCCGGCACCATCACCGACATCTCCTCCGTCGTCTAAACTCCAATCCTACCATTAGGTTCGCCGCCGCTCACTACAAACCCCATAAACCACCGCCTCCACCGCCACCGCCACCAACACCGCCAAAACCACCGCAAAAAACCGCCACCTTCACTCTCCATGACCACACATGGGAAGATACTTACAGCTGGATGTCGAATCTCAACGATAAAGTAGCCATGCGTCACATGGACGTGTACATGGAGCAAGAAGAAAAGTACACCGAAGCGGTTTTATCCGACACCGATCGCCTGCAATCGAAGCTCCAATCGGAAATGGCGTCTCGAATGTCTTCTCAGCTCTCTACTCCCCCCTTTCGTTGGGGCCCCTGGTACCTTCAATTTTCAATTTTTTGTTTTAGCTAGGGTTTTGGTTTTTCAGATTTTCTGTTTTTGTTTTGAAATTGGATTTGAATTCAGATTATTATGTGTTGTTTTGCAAATCGGAGGTGGAATTCAGGTTGTATTATAGGAGAGTGGAGGAAGGGAAGCAGTATCCAATACTCTGTAGGAGGTTAGCTAGTCTGAATGATGAGTTCATTTCTCATAAAAGTCCGACCGCTGGGTTTGATTTCAGATCAGGAAAGAGGATTGAGCAAAAGCTTATTGATTACAATGAAGAGGCAGAAAGATTTGGAGGTAATTGCAATTTTTATGTTGTTTGAATCATTATAGCTAATGATTTATTGATGATGGATTAATGGCTTGATGTGAACTTGATAGGATTTTCATATGAGGAGTTATCGGAAGTGTCTCCTGATCATCGATATATTGCATACACCATGTATGATAAGGACAATGATTTCTTTAAGTTATGTGTGAGGGATTTGAATTTCGGTTCGCTCTGTAGTAAGCCACAAGCTGATTGGGTGTGTAACGTGGCCTGGGCTAAAGGCGGCCAAGCGTTGCTATATGTTGTTACTGATCAAAATAAGAAGCCGTACAGGTTGACAATATAACAATTCCTGATTTTGTATACCATCTATGATTCAAATGAGAACTGTGTATATTTTCAGACCATGTGAACCAACTATTCATGATGAATGTTGTGAAGTGTGATAGATATTCATAATTAAAATACATGATATTCATGATGAATTATGAAAATGCATGATTATTCATAATGAATAATACATGTAGGTTGGTTCTCAAAATATTTATGGTTCTTATTTGAACTTTACCCTGATAATGTATAAAGTTATGTATGAAGACTTTGTTTTTGTCTTTTACTTTTGTGATTTAGATTATACTGTAGCATGCTTGGATCAAAGGATGACGATGTGATACTCTTGGAAGAACTGGCAGACAATGTGCATGTTAACATTCGACATACTAAGGATTTCCGGTTTATTACTGTAAATGTATTTTCAACTACATTTTCGAAGGTATTATACTCTTTACAGGCTGCAACTTGTACACATTATTATTTATTCATTTTTTAATGAACTATTGAACTACAATTGTTTTTTGTTTTGTTTTAGGTTTATCTAATCAATGCTGCAGATCCTCTCTCTGGCTTAACACTTGTGTGGGAGTGTGAGGCTTGTGCACATTGCATCATTGAGCATCATCAAGGATATCTTTATCTCTTTACCAATGCTGACAGAGGTGGGCAGTCGGTTGATTGCCATTATCTTCTTCGAAGTCCTCTGCATTTTTCTGGTCCACGAAAGTGGGAGGTTAGTCTTGGATGGATGATTAATAAGCAGCATGATAGATAATAAAATAAGAAGTAATTATAAAAAGTGCAGCTTCATTATAAGTGAAATACAAGTGTTTTTTGCAACACCCAAATGGTTCTTTTTTTTCTTTGGTTGATGTTACCAAAAAATTAAAAGAGAGCCAAAGGGATTCAAACTTTATTACCTGTAATGCCACATGAAAGACACTACAAATAGACGGCAGCCATTTTCTTGATGTGGGTTCGTTACTGTATTTTATATTTTCTTTTTGGCTACAGAGTGTATTTATCGATGATAAAGACTTGATCATTGAGGATGCTGACTTCTGCGATTCACACTTGGTTCTTACAGTCAGAGAGGGTGGAAGATTCAGACTTTGTTCAGTTGTGTTGCCTCTACCAAACAATAAGGTATTATGCTGCAAGCCACGTGCTTTTATAAATTTCTATGAGAATTGATCTTTTATATATATGTTACCTCATGTACCGGCTATAAAAGTTTTATATTGATCTTTTATATATATGTACCTCATGTAACAGGGTATGGTCCATCTTAGAGAATCCTGTCCACATTTTCTACCTCTTCCGGAGTCCGTTTCCCAGATCTCACCTGGACCGAATTATGACTTCTATTCTTCAATCATGCGGTTCACAATTTCGTCACCCGTGGTAAGTTACTCATAGCCGATTACTCACCTCTTAGTTTGTTCTTCAAAATGAGTCTAATGGGCATGTTTTGTATTGCAACGTTAAAATGAACATCAGAAGTTGATTTCGAAATACGGTACTTTTGATTAATTAACAACCCCTCTTGTTGGATTGGATTATTGATTTGATTTGAAAATTGTGCCTTGCAAGTTGCAGCTTTCAAGTGTGTACAAATGTTTTCTCCCTTTAACTTTCCTATCTATCCTCTTTCCTATGTGAGCATCTTAGGCTATGTTTGGCAAACTAGCTGATAAGCTAGCTGGTAGCTGATATAAGTTAGCTGTTGATTGATAAGCTAGCTACTAGCTGATAAGCTAGCTTATGAACAAATTATGTTTGGCAAAAACTAGCTTATGAGTATGTAAAATGACCAAAAAGGGTATCTTTGAATTTAATAATTAATATTAATAAGGGTATACTTGGAAAAAGCTACAAAAAGCTACTCGAAGTAGCGTTTCTAAAAGCTAGTTTATGGTATATGTTTGGATGAACTAGCTTATAAGCTAGCTTTTTTTTTTTTTTTGCCAAACACGGCCTTAAATAAGTCTCCTTTTAACGATAAAGGTGGACAACCATACAGTGCATGTGTTAATTATGATGGAAATATAAACTCTTATTGCTCTACTTATGCAATAGTTTATCTGCGTAAATGAAAAATCTGAAGGGATACTGACTAAATACGATGGATCATGAATAAATGTAACACCTCGGTTACGAAACCTCAAGATACCAATTTCATAGTCTCCAATTAAAATACTTTGATTGACCTCAAAACACGGGATATTATTTTTCTATTAAACTTCAAAATATCCGTTCTATTTTAGTGATATTTACCAACCAAAACACGATTCCAAACCAAACATAATGGACTTTTACTTACAAACCAAGTTAAGTAGCAAAATAAACGGGACATACATATAACCCGCAACCAAACTAACTACAAACTATTACATCTATAGGTAACAGAAATAAACTACTACATATCTATACCAAAAGTCGTTCGTAGTCTTCAAAGTCCACCGATAATCTTCGAAATCAAACCGCGGTTTCTTTCCCCTTATCAACCTTCTTTCCTGAGAGGGGTTAACACTTAAAAGGTAAGCGAACGCTTAGTGAGTTAGATAGTTAAGTATTACATATCAATAATGCATATATATATGTATATACATACACGGTAGACTCTTATTAGCATAAGAGTTTAAAACATATACCGAATGCAAATCAGGACTTACAAGTAACCGACTGAACAAATACGTACCGGGTGCTAAGTTCATAGAATTTCATAGTCAATTCATTATAACATATCATACCAAACCCCAATGGGGCAGCCTACCGGTTAAGGCTTGGTGTTGGGGAAAAACCCACCCAAGTTCGAATCCGGGGGTGAGCAACCAGGGGCCACTGAGTATTAATCCCAGGGGAGCATGCTTTAGCTCTCGGTAAAAATTGCCAAGGATGTAGTCTGGCCAAAGTCCAGGTGAACCTTCTCAAAAAAAAAAAAAAAAAAAAAAAAAAAAACATATCATACCAATAACATACGATACAACGAGAAAACATGTTCAATAACCAAATGTACTCAACAACGATACGTATCAATAACGAATTGATCAAATCGATAAACATAATGAGAACAGTGCATCACCCCGTCCTTCCCCTCCCGGGCTCATGCCAAAGTTCGAGTAAGAATATCACATCATAGGAAGCCTTATACTGCCCGCCTTCCTCTACCGGGTATGTGTCAAGGTTCCCTACTCATTGCTCTTCCTCCTATCCGAGCAATGAGTATCCACAACCGCAGAAAGCCTCACCCGTCCGACCTCGGGATCTTGACTTTGCCATCAACTTCTGGCATACCACACGCAGTAGTACCCATACTATGGTGTATAATCCAAGAAAGAAAACCGCAAATCCGGATCCGGAAACCAAACCGATATTTCGAGATTATGATACGGAACAAACTCAAGGAATGAAATCAAAGTCAAAGAAAGACGATGTAAGTCAATTCAAGACTAGAAACATTCACATACAAATATATATATATATATATATATATATACAAAACAATATGTAACAATTAACTATTTAACTCACCGACTTAACCGTACAATACCGAAAAAGCTCCGAGATGAACTCACAAAGCAAGTCCAAAGTACCACATATAAAATGCTTCCACAGCCTCAAATATGTTTTAATTACCCCCTGGAGTGTAGGTACAAAGTCTCATAAGCAAATAATGAAGGAAACTCAAGTTATTCACAATTCCTATTTAAGCACTTTACATTATTCCCGTAAGAGTTGTTACTTGCAGGTCTGTTTTGCCCTTTTTAAACTCATATTCAGGTCTTGGTTATCAAATAAGAAACAAACTAGACTCAATTATCTAATCATAGCACTTGGCCTCACCTCATTTGGAGATTTCTACAATTTTCTACAATTTTTACAAAACAGCAGCACTAAGCTGTCAGAAATCAGCTTTACAAATCCGAAAAGATGACCATTTTTACCCTTTCTAAGCTCGGAATTGGATTTCAAGGTCTGAATACAAAACAAAGTAGATAATCCAAGCTTTCCAATGCCGCTGACCTCATATTTTTCTGATTTTTCTATGATTTGATACGATTTTTGCAAAACAGTGCTGTAACATGCTTTTAAAACTCGAAAAGTCGTACTTTTGTCCAAATACTTATCCATTTCCATTTCAATCCTAATCAAACTCAGATGTTAACTTAATTTTATCATCATCAAGGTAAAATCAACAAGAAACCATGGTTCATTCATCTATTTCTACCAATTTCATAAAAATCCATCTTTGTATAACAAATAGTCAACTTATTCATAGTGAACACTCACTTATTCTTTCCATCTTCTTACAAATCAATCGTGTAATCAAAGAACTAAATAATGTATAATCATAATCTGAGCATAATATCATGATTTCTACACTTATCTTACCCATGCATTAAGCTTATTTCACCCAATTGTCATCATACTTGTTACAACATCAAAACAAGAACAAAGATGAGATTACCTTCAAATTGTTGTGTAATCCTTCAAGATAACATGATAATAACCATATAAAACCATAATCTTACAAAATCAACCACTAATTTCAAACATGCAAACCTTAATTCCCATGATTGACACTAATTCTAAAGATTAAACTTAGCATTAGGAGTATACCTTCAATAATCTTCACATAATCATCAAGAATTCATCACTTGATCTTTGATTCTCCAAGAATTGAAGATGTTTGAGCTTAAGTGTGTGTAATTCGCACCTTTACTGTGTGTGGGAGTGTTGGAGCTGAAAATGGCTTAAAATGGGTATAAAATTCGTGTTTAATAAGCCAAATTCGAGCTGGGTCGGGTTTGACCCGGTTTAGGCACCCATTTGACCACTAAACACTAAAAATGGCATAACTTTTTGCTCGTAACTCCGTTTTCGATGAGGTTTTCGCCTACACGTTCGTAACGAAATAATCTACAACCTCCAATTAAAATATTCCAGAAAATATCTTCCCAAAAATAAATAGGTTTTACGTCTCCGTAGCTTAGATGTTGAAACTTTGACCCATTTTCTTAAATTTTCTCGTTTTAGCTCCATTTGACGAGAAATTTTCTAGATCCTCTTATATACTCCCAAGAAGTATAACTCTAAATTTTCAAACTCAAACTCCCACTAAATCATAGATTTTCATAATAAACACATAATGCCCTTTTAACACAGTAATTAAACATACTTAGCAGATAATATAGGCATAATGGATACGGGATGTTACAATAAAATAGTAAAAAAAGTATAGGCCTAATTCTTGTTCATTTTGTAGAAAGAATCGGAAGAAGAGAAGAACTACTTTGCATGTTTGGTTTGAATTATAGTTTTCTCTTCAGTCTTTTAGTAAGAGAAGTTATTTGTTTTTCTTTTTGGTGAAAAGAAATTATATGATTACTTTAAAGAGTAATCTTGCCGATTACACCCGTTTAATCGACAATAAGGCAATATTTTTTAACTAGCTGGTACTATAGTTATGTTTTCCTTTCCTGTGTTCTGTGTGATCTTTAGCTAGGTCGGCTCTTTGCAGTTTTTTAACAATTCTCTTTAAAAAAACCTCTTTTATGGGGTTTATAGCAATACATTCTATATTTTTTACTAAGGCTGTGTTTGGCAAAAATAAGCTAGCTTATAAGCTAGTCCATCCAAACATGTACCATAAGCTAGCTTATTGAAACGCTACTTTGAGTAGCTTTTTGGGAGCTTTTTCCAATTATACTCTTATTAGTATTAATTATTAAATACAAATATACCCTTTTTGGTCATTTTACATACTCATAAGCTAGTTTTTCTCAAACATAATTTGTTCATAAGCTAGCTTATCAGCTACTAGCTAGCTTATCAATCAACAACTAGCTAGGTTATCAATCAACAACTAGCTTATCAGCTACCAGCTAGCTTATCAGCTAGTTTGCCACACACAGCCTAAATTTTCCAAGCCAGAGGTCTTATTGGAAACAGCCTCTCTGTCTCTTGGGATAGAGGTAAGGTGTGTATACATCTTACCCCGGACCCTGCCTTCAGGTGGGGTATAATGCATTTGTTTGGTTTGGTTTGATTTTAGCATCCGGTTTGATTACAAGTTATGATTTTCTATTAAAGAACAAACGCGTTAAGGGTTTTCCTTAACATTTAGAATCCACCACATTGATTTCATTTGGCTGTTTAACATTTAGCTTTGCTACAAAATATGATACTCTCCTAGTCTCTTTGTAGATGCCTGATGCAGTGGTCGATTATGATTTATCAAACGGTAAATGGGAAATCATCCAACAGCATAACTTGCTTCACGAGAGGACCCGTGTGTTGTATGGTACGGCTTCAACTGGCAGCACTATTAATATATCCGAAATTTCGGGCCCCGATAATGAAGTTAATTCGGAGGATGACCATTCATGGAACGATCTCTCTGAGTTTTATGCGTGTGAACAACATGAAGTCATTTCTTCTGATGGAGTTACAGTTCCTCTAACTATCGTTTATTCACGTAAAAGAAAGAAGGAAGGTGAAAACCCTGGATTGCTTCATGGACATGGTGCGTATGGTGAGTTACTCGACAAAAGATGGCGTAGCGAGTTAAAGAGCCTTCTTGATCGTGGTTGGGTCATCGCATATGCTGATGTTCGGTTAGTTTGTTAGAAAATCTTGTTCGTATTTATCATATGTATTTTTGGATATAAAGGAAAATATGATTAGATGACAAGAAAACTAGAGAACAATGGCTTTATATAGGAAAGTTCAAATGAGAACTTTAAATATTTTGGGTATCAGGGAACCAACTAGTTCATGTAATATTCATGATGAATGCCCCTGAATAATCTTCA
The DNA here is from genome assembly GCA_030169165.1 of Centaurea solstitialis. Lineage (NCBI taxonomy): Eukaryota > Viridiplantae > Streptophyta > Magnoliopsida > Asterales > Asteraceae > Centaurea > Centaurea solstitialis. Next base: position 72,611,816 of record CM058041.1, read on the forward strand.
TCATGAATATTACTTATTCCCTCCCAAAATAAGTGTTCTCGATAGAAACGACACATAAATTTAGACATGAGTAGTTATTGTCCTTTATTGTTAACCAAATGACAAGTTTTCCCTTAAATATGTGTATTAATTAAGGGTAGATTTGGAAGTTTTGTTATTAATTTTGAAATTGGACACTTATTTAGGGACAAATATAAATAGACATGTAGGCACTTACTTTGAGACAAAGGGAGTATGCATTTTTATTTTATTAGATATCATGCATTTTCATCATCAAAATCGTTATTCGTGTATTATCATTATGAATATATACATTTGTTTATGAATAAGTAATTAATCGTTGGTTCATGGGTTCTTAAAATATTTACGTTATTTTAACCAGTCCCTCGTATGATATATCGAACTTGAGTTTCTTGATTCCATTTCATTTGTTTAATTTTCAGGGGTGGAGGTGGCAGAGGAAGGAGTTGGCACGAAGATGGTAAACGGACGAAAAAACATAATTCAATCAACGATTACATTTCATGTGCGAAATTTCTTGTTGAAAAGGAGATTGTGCACCAAAACAAGCTTGCTGGTTGGGGATATAGCGCTGGAGGACTCTTGGTTGCTTCAGCTATTAATTGCTGTCCAGATCTATTTCGTGCTGCTGTTCTGAAGGTACATTATAGAACTCAATATCTGGTTTCCCTTTTCTCCAGTGCGTTAATTGTGGGATCACCTTTTATATGTATATTATGGTGCTTCATAAAACATATTTGGCAAAGAAGCACCTTTTACAGCTTAGTTCATGTTTGGCAACCATAATCTAGCTTATTTTTGAGCTTCTTGAAAAAACCTCGTTTAGTTATCTGTAAGCTAGCTTTTTAGAAAGCTTGTTCCAATAAGCTCGAGCGGGTCATTTCACCTTTTTCTAATTATGACCCTTGTACTGTTTCGGTTAATTTTTTCAACATGTCCTTTAAAGCATTTTATATTATCATCTAGCTTATGATTTAGGTTTTCACCAAATTTCACACCAATTTTTATGGATTTAGTGCAAGATTTGATGTTACCCATCGGAGATGCCTAACAACTAGCTTATTAACGAACAACTAGCTTATCAACTAAGAGCTGGCTTATTGACTAGTTTGGCGAACATATTTTTAAGTTCTGTTATCCTCCGGCGTGGATCTTTAGAATATATTACTATCTGCAGACATTTTTGACACCATCTTTCACTTTTAGCTCCATTGCTCATCTTTTACTAGTTGTAATATTTTTCTTGTTCTTTTTCACTTTATTAGGTTCCATTTTTGGACCCAAGTAACACTCTTGTCTACCCCATTTTGCCACTTACTCCTGTCGACTACGAAGAGTTTGGGTACCCTGGTGACGTAGAAGACTTTGAAGCCATAAGGAAATTTTGTCCGTATGAAAACATTCAAAAGGGCGTTCGCTATCCTGCAGTTATGGTCACCTCATCTTTCAATACAAGGTTTAATTCCAATATTTGGTTTATTCCTACGCTTTTTAATTCTGATATCCTTGTTTCAGCAGTTGTAATTAGATTCATAAATTGTTTTCTATTTTCAGATTCGGAGTATGGGAGGCTGCGAAATGGGCTGCTCGAGTACGTGAACGAACCATTTACGATCCCGACCATCCTATTCTTCTCAATTTAACGACAGATATAGTTGAAGACAACAGATATTTGCAGTGCAAAGAGTCAGCCATAGAAGTTGCTTTTCTCTTGAAGATGATGGGTTCCTAAAATGGTGATCATGTATGCAAATTTGCCAATCTTTTGCATAGACTTTTTGGGAACCTTTATGATGAGTTGGTCAACTCAACTTTGTTGTAAAGATGACTTTTGAAGAAAATGTACTAAAATCATTATTATATATTTCAACTTTATTCCAATCTTTTCACCCAAAGTGTGTTTGTAATGCTGGAGTAGGTTATCTTTGGTTTACTTATCTGCTAAAGTGGCAGGCAATCCATCATCACAAAAAAATTGAGAAGGGCCCTCTACTAAAGTATCTACTTTTCCTTTTTCATTTTTACTGGTTTAACCTATTGATCGCGTAACATTTTGCTATAAGTTTTCTGTGGACGATCATAAACAGGTATTTGAGCGTTACAAAATCAATAGGTTATTGGTCAAAATGAAAAGAAAATAATTTTTTTTGAAACTTTGTTACATTGACCAAGAAAAAACAATTCTTTGTTGCATTAAATAAGAATTAAACCGAATTTTATTACATTTTGATACATTTTTTATGCAAGTCAACAAATGAGTTCCAGAAAGGGAGTGTACCTCCAATGATCAAGGCATATGGCACTATGTATATGGCAAACAAGCTTACTGTCCATGACCCCACCATCCTTAATAAAGCTAATGGTATTAATTCCACATCAAGAAATGCTTTTAAAATCCATATGAATTCAATTACAAGATTCTAAATGACGTAAGACATTATGTGACACCGAGATCAAAAGCCATGTCGACACCACAATGTTTTCCAAAAAACGAGAAAATGATGATATTCATCTGTACAATATGCACATGTGTATACACACAATTGAAGATGTTTCATGGTTTCTAACTTTCTATGCACATCTATATCTTATACACATGTGCATATCAACCAAATTATTTACGGATGAAACAAATGTTATCAGGGTGTTTATCATATTTTTCAATTTTTGCAGGATTGTCCTTAAAAGGTAAAAAAAACAAAATATATCGTTACAAAAATCGTGTTAGTCCATGTTGTGCCACAAGCTTACGTGGCCTCGACACGAGTCTTGAACCACAACACGCCACGATGGCTATCATGCCGAGCCTTTTACAACGCTGTTCAAATATCACACTAAAAACTGAAGTTTAAAAAAACAGATCAAAAGGATTTAGACCCAAAATCTTTTCTTGAAAGACCATGCAACTTTGTAACCCAAATCTCACATTCTAAGAATGCAGTTTCAAGAAGCATGATACATTCAAGCAAAGCATTAAACCAACTTTGATTTCATATTGCTCAAAAGTTCATCAAGTTAGGGGGTTTTTATCTCCATTCGATTTTCGCACTTTCGAGCGATACATAAAAATCTATTCTAAACCCGAAACTCTATCATAACAACCCCCACAAATATCGAGAAATAACGAATCAAAATCACGAAAAACGCCAACTAAAAACATAAGAATGAACAAATACATCGAACGACATCAAGAGAGCAAAAGAATCAAGCCTGGAAGAAAAAAGACGCTACCTTTTTAACCATTTTTCTCCGATCTCATTCGGTTTTTCGAGCACTTTTTAAACCTCGAAACAAGTTGCATTATTCTTCGTCTTCCACAACAGCCGAAAGCCCGTCTTCGTTGCTGAAATCGGGGTTCAAGAAGTTCGCGGCAAAAGCCCAAAGTTTATAAACATCGCTAAAGTTAGTCAAAAACCCCAAAGAAGCCGTCACCACTTCAACTCGAACAAACCCGTTTTTCCCATTATGCCCTCCGTTCTCCATCGGCCTGCAAAGAGTCGTATCGTCGGGATTTGGAGCCCGTTTCGAGCTATCCAAGATCCGTATATGGCTAAGGATACCGACGCCAAGAGAGATCCCGTTTGACTCGGCCAACTTCTGAACCACTTCCGGATTGATCAAACCTTTCTTTCGATCTCGAATGTTAAACGCCACCGATGCACCCCGTTCGTATTTGATTTTTGGCCCGTAAATAAGAACCAGCGGCACACTTTCTTGCCCGTCTGAACCAGGGATTCGTAGCTGAAGAAGTGAAGTAACAAGCCAATTGACCAAAAACCGTAGCCGAAGTGTGGTCTTATTGAGACCCAACTGGTTTACGTGATCGAGATGCTTACACGAGATCTCGGGCTCCCGCCTACTCGATTCTTGCAACTCACCGTAATCACCATCGGTTATATAATCATCGTCTTCCACGTTTGCTGCTATAAAATCTTTATTCTGTTCTTCAACGGTGAACGAAACCCGTCTCCCTTTACTTCCGCCCTGTTCGATCTCATCAACCCCGAAAAGCCGACTTCCCGAAAACCGATTCCCTTCTCTCCGTCCCAATAACCGGAACTCCCCCTCGGTTTCCCTCCGAATTGCACTTTCTTTCGCTTGCGAACACAGCTTCGAGCTCGAACCGTTCTCCCATTTGCTCGTTTCGGTTTCGATTTCTTCTTCGATCTCGTGAAAATGGTGACGATGATTCGGAGTGTTATTCACCTCCATAAAGTGGTCTTCTTGCGGGTCCTCTTTGATTCGGTCCAGCTCTTGCGAAACCGACATCACGGCAGCATCGAACGACAGCATTCGGGATTCGTTAATCCCAGGGTTGACCTCCGGACTATTCGCGATCTTCGAGGTCGGTTTTGGCGACGATAACGGTTTATTTTTGTTCCTGCCGGAAAACCAAAATGGCGGTAGCGGAGATGCCGAACCTCTTTGTTTGTTCACCGGACCACCACCGTAATCGGAACCCATCGGACTCTGCCCCAAATCGATCCATAACGAGTTATCCGACGACTCATCTTCGCTGAAAACCGGACTCTTCATCACCTCCCCAATCGAAAAGCTCTCGCTTTCTTCAAAAATAGTGCTCGCCCCATCTCTATCGGAGATGTTATCGTGCTCGATTTCGGTATCAAACACTTCCCGCACCTGAGCAGAAGTGTACGCCCCGGAAAAGGCCGGCAATTGCGGGCCCGGCCGGATTTCCGACACGATCTCGCCATCGTTATCGTCGTCATCTTCAACCCCACCCAATCCCGGAATTCCATCGACAGAATCACTCAAATATAATGGAAAAACCGGACTGATTTTCACAATCCCGGAACCCGCGTGACCCGATTGATTCTGAAGACTTCTGATCACCGATTTCTTGATCAACAAACACCCAAACCCCGTCGGGTCGAACCCGAAAACCCGATAAAACGAAGTGATGATGAAATCGGGCCGAAAAAGCGATAACCCGAGTGAGTCCATGTCTTTCGGGCCTAACGCACCGGCATCAAGCAACACGTGCCAGTTGTTTTGCTGAGCCAAAGCCATCCATTGGTAAGAGTATTTCGCACCGGTAACCCTCGACTGAACCGGGAAAACGAACAACCCGGTCGCCGAATCTTTCTTCCGTTTCTTCTTGTTTGAAATCTGCTTCCGTAAATCCGTCGAACAGAGTTTCAACGTCGGCCATTTGAACCACGCGCTCTGAACCTTCGCACCCTTTTCCTTCGCGCTCTGAGCCATCCAATTCACTGACTGGCTCTCGTGATCGAACATCGTCAAAAGCTTCTTGTTCGTGTGAAACGGGTACGACTCCGCCAAGAGCTTAAACGCCGACCCTCGACTAACGGTAAAAACGAGCCCGTACTCGTTTTCGGGGATGTTTAAATAATCCATAATCCGAATCTTGATATCGTGTTCCACCGTACCCTTTTCGGCACCGCCGTAAAGGGCGTGATTACTCAAATTCGCGGTGATTTCGGATAAAGTAAATGTGGATGACTCCCAGTAATGAACAGTTTGCAGAAATGAAAACAAACCAAATCCACAATAATCAAGGCATACTTTCGAAATCGATTCGCATAAATGAGCATAATCATCTGACCTCAAATGATCAATCTTTTCGGAAGATTGGTACTTCGGGTACATCGTCAAGAACTTGGTGAACGATTGGTGGAGATCCGGGATCGAATCTACGGTCTCAAACGTTCGATCGGCCGCAAGCGAAGTGGCCCGCAGGAACTCCCGCTGCGTCTCGAGCCGAGCCAACGATCGAGATCGCCCGAGCCCGCCTTGATCTTGATTGTTATTGTTGGTGGTGATCGTGGACGGTCCGGATTCGAAATCGGTAAATTCTTGAGATTTCAAAAGGGACCCATCTTCAGAGGCTGCTTCAAGAGCTTCTCTGAGTTGCTGTTCTTGAATCTTTCTGAGAATTTGTGGGTTTTTCTTGATTTCATCTGAATTGTGATCAGAGTTATTGTTATTGGAAGAAGAAGAAGAGCCATTTTTCTTTTTGGTTTTTTTGTCTAAGATCAAAGAAGCACAGTGAGAGATTGGTTTCCATAGTGAAAGATGCATCAAAACCAGCTTAATTTACATAAGCAAAAAAATCTTGAAATCTTTAAAAGGGTTTTTTGGCTTATTTACATAAAGCCAAAAACCAAACACACCCACAACTTTGAAAGAAAAAAGGGGGTTTCTGTTTAAGAACCCTAATTCCCCCAAAAAAGCAAAAGGGGATCAACTTTCTAAAAAATTCCCAAAATCAAATAGTAATTTATGTTAAATAAATAAAAAACCCTAATTGGGGGTCAAGAACATAGAGTTGAATTCTTGAAATTTGAGATTAAAAAGAGAGAAAAAATGGAAAGGTCAATGCAGCTGTCGACTAAGAAAAATCAAGAAGAAGATGAAAGAGAATAAATCCAAAAAAAACCCACAAGAAATTTATAAAACCCAGAAAATAGGACCCTTATCTCGAATCAAGATTCAAGAAAATTCCAAACCCTAGACTGAGAAAATTAAAGAAAATCGAAAAAATCTTCAAACCCAAATCGGAACCCTAGATCCAGAAAGAAGTCCTAATTTGAGAATCAAGAAATCTAGAGAAAAGCCCTAATTTGAGAATTAAAGAAATCTTGAAAAAGGCCTGATTTTTATAGATTGAGAGTGAATAAAAGCAAACCCACCAAATGAATTGGGGATTTTAGTTGAGTTGTTGATCAAAAAAACATAGCTCTATGATTGATGATGATGATGAGGGAGTAGTGTGTGTGTGTGGCATTGACCCTTTCTGGCTCTGTAGCTATTAACTCCTCCTCACTGCAACACTAACTAGAAACACTTTTTCTTTTCTTTTTATTTTCCCTATAAAAAAGAAAAAGAAAATGTAAAAGAAAAATGGTGAGCTCTAGCAAGTGGCATTAATAGCAATTCACTTCCTAATCATATTACATTTTAGCTACTATACCCACCTACATACAAGTCGTTCGGGGCGGCTTATGATTATGCGTATACGTAAAATACCTAAAACCCTCCTTGGACGGGTTTGGATCTTTGTCTATATATGTTATATATATATATATATATATGTTATGTGTGCGTATATGTAAAATACCCAAAACCCTCACTGAGCGGGTTTCATGTGGGTGGATACCACGTTTTCGTGGTTGCCAGTGTTGAGTTTTGGCCCGAAAACATGGTCCGCATCGGAAAAACCATAAGCCGCCCCAAACGGCTAGTGTGTGAGCTGGTTTAGTGGTTAAAATATGAAATTCGTCGAGATTATGGTTAGGAAGTGAATTGCTATTTATGAAATAGCTATTAAAACTATTTTCTCTAAATTAAATCAATACCTAATGACTAATAATAGAAGTTCAATGGATTTTTCCAATTTTTCCATTTTTAATATACATAATTTTAGAAAAAGAAAATAAGCATAAATTTAAAACATAAAAATAACATCATTGGAATTCTTTATTTTAAATGATTATATATATAACCTTTTTTAAATATAAGTATTAAATTTATAAAAGATTGGTTACCTATGTCGTTTTAATATAAAAACAAAATTATCTATACGGATAACAATGTTTTAAGTAAAAAACTTAGGTCAATTTTTAATGTTTCCAACCGAACTTCATTCAAACCCCCTCATGCTCGACGACATCACACCCCTTGTCCTTGTTGCCCCGTCATTGTATGGTTTCCATAACACTCCTCATCGATGTTGCCTCTCTCATCAATCTCTCTTTTTTATCTGTTTTTATGTTTTTCAATTCTTCATCTCTTATAACAATTTTGATAGGCTATGTATAAACAGATAAAACAGAAACAGAACAAAAGTAAAAACATAATTGATCAAAAGGAGATAGATTGATGGCATGGTAGGTGTTAATAGAGAGAGATTAGAGAGCGGATGACGATTTGGCCATTTAGGAGCAATATAGCTTATTTAAGAATTTTTTTTTACTATAGAACCTTCTTAGATAGCAATAAGTAATTTTTTAGATTAAGAAAAATAAACATTACCTATTTCATTTGTTCAATTATTTATTAAAAAAATCAATGAATTAATAAGTTGATAAAGTTACATAATGTATTAATTCAAAAAAGAAAATGGAAAGATAACCATTTAAAATGTGAAAGTTTGTTGTTTTTTCTAGACTTTTCTCTTTGAAATGTTATTTGATGAGTGGGGGTTCAAATACGAAAACGACCAAATCATATGTGATTTTACATCAAATTCATGTGTGATTAATTTTATCTCAACCTAGAAAAGCATTGATCGTGTTCCGCAAACAACTTTAATGAAAAATCACTTAATCGCATTTGATTTAGGTGTTATTTTGTTTTTGAGAGGTCTGAAGTCTAAAGTGTGATTTTACATCTAATAAATAAGAGGTGGATGGTGCACCTATTAAATTTTCAAAGAACCGTAAAATGTTTTCAAACATTTTCTTAAATATAAAACAAGTAGTATTAAGTGTGCAAACCTCTTAATTTTTAGACTTAAGATGTTTTAAGAGGTATTTTTAGAAAACAAACAACCCCTTAGTCTTTCACGTATTCTCTTGTTTTGATATTGTTCTTATTCGCTTTCATCATTTATAATGCAAAAATAGTTACCATCTTACTGATGTTGATGTATATGATATAGAATTTAGAATGTAAGGATAGGCCTGTAAACAAACCGAACGAACACGAATGAGGCTTGTTCATGTTTGTTATTTTAAGTTTAAACGAACACGAACACGAACGTTTAACCGAACGAAAAATCATGTTCGTGTTCGTTCATTTAGCACATGAGGATGTTCGTGTTCGTTTGTGTTCGTTCATTAAACTCTTAAATGAACATAAACGAATGGTTCACGAACGTAAATGGACACAAACAAACATTAACAAAGGAGCATTAACAAACATAAAATCCTACATATTCTTCATTAACATCCATCCAAAAGTATTTATTCGAGAGGAGAGAGGTTGTGTGGTATTTTCTGAACTTTATTTAAAACATAGTTAAATAATTGAATTACTTAATAAATAATATATAATTTATAAATAATTATATATAGTAATATAAATGAACGAACATAACGAACAGTTCACGAACATAAAAGAACGAACAGTTCACGAACATAATTGAACGAACAAGGATGTTGGTCGTGTTCGTTCGTTTATTTAAACGAGCCTAAAATCTTGTTCGTGTTCGTTCATTTATTAAACGAAGTTCCTACCAAATAAAATCATAAACGACTCATAAATGGTTGGTTCAGTTACAGGCCTATGTAAGGATGTAATTAGTCTTCCTTTTAATAATCATAACTGAAGATCAATTTGTAAGTCTTTTACAATGATGAAACTAGCATATGAAATATAATATTGACATTAATTTTGAATAAATCTCTTGTACTTGAAGATAAAATATTAAAACAAATTCGCTATTTTATAAAAGAAAATGAATAACAACTCAATTCAATTCGAAAACGATATTTTTTTCATGTAGAAATGTTTATGATAAAAAACTCAATATAATTTTAATAGCAAAAAACATATTACTTTTTTTCTAACCAAAAAAAATTGTATTAAGATCCTCTCTAATTCAACATCAAAATATAATTGGAATGTTACCAAATGAGTGTTAGCCTAGTAGTAAGGCTTGGACACTACATAGTGGTGAACCTGAGTTCGAGTCATAGGGGACGCATTCTGGAGGTACGGGGCTTCGACCCCGGGCTGCATGCTTTAGCAGTCGGGCTTCGGCCCAAAAAATTGCCTAGGATTAGTCTAGGCCCAATGTGGTCTGGGATACCTCTTCCAAAAAAATATATATATAATTGGAATGTTTTCATTAAAGATGTACAAAACCCGAGCAGTCATAACTCCTAAGTCAGAATCCGAAACCAAACAAAAAATAAGAGATACAATGGAACTATCTAAACACGCTGAAATTTCTAAAACTCAATAGTTGAGAGAGAGAACTAATATTTAAATATTTTTCTCATCAATATGAGACACTAATTTTAAATGTATGCCAGAGTAAAAAATTTATTCTATTAAATGTATAAAATATTTTAATGATCTAATTAATGTTGAATATCTAAAGTAGAGACAAGTTTAGACACTTTTTAGAGATTTTGAATTTTAATATTATATTTTAGGAAAATTATACAGTATCTTCGGAAATGCTTTTTTTTTTATCTTAAAAGTTAAAGTGTTAGACCGAAAAAGGTTAAATATCTATAATGATTCTTAGGTTGTGTTTGGCAAAAATAAGCTATCTTAAAGCTAGTTCATCCAAACATATAAGTTAGCTTTTTGAAACGCTATTTTGAGTCATTTTTTGAGAGGTTTTTGTAGTTTTTTCCAATTATACCCTTATTAATATTAATTATTAAACTTAAAGATATTTTTTTTTTGTCATTTTACATACTCATAAATTAGTTTTTGCCAAACATAATTTATTCATAAGCTAGTTTATCAGCTACTAGCTAGCTTATTAATCAACAGCTAGCTTATCAGCTAGTTTGCCAAACATAGCCTCAATGACATATTCAACAAAACCACTAAAAATGGTTGGAATCCTTGAACACTAAAAAAACCATCTCCTAGCTAACACTTAAAAAACATCTTTAATGTTATAATAATAAAATCAATACAAAATATTTTTTAGTGTATAAAATTATTAATCTATGCATATCTAATTAAAGTTTATTAGTCCTTCAAGGTTGGAAACCAAAGGTAGGGGTGAGGGATCGGGTGATATGGTTGGATGGGGGGACGATGAAAAAACTTAAATGGTATTGTGATGGTGGAATCAGAGGGATTGATATTAGTTCGCTTCAACAACTAGAGTACTTAATGCTAGACGAAGTGGAATCATATTCACAATCACGATTATGAATGGAAATGGTATGGTGTCTCATGTATTCGATTTGGTCTCATCATAACCAAATGGTTTTCAATGGTGATAAGAGAAGATTGGTAGATCGTTTCTTTGAACTCCAACAAAGGAACTTTGAATGGATTGCAAGATGACTTCGCAGGCGAAAGATCGAATGGGAAATTTGGCTGACAGAGCCAAATTTAGTGTTGTAAGGAGGATAGAAGTACATGGTCGAGACAAAAGAGAACAAGAACTCAAGAGGATCGTTGATTCAAGATTCTAGAGGACATGTATGTTTAAACCTCCGGCTGCAATTTACAAGAGTATGTCTTTTAGTCCCGATGCCTTTTGGAAGTGCAACAACGAAGTTTTTTTTGTTTCTAGGCCGAGGAGCTTTTTTAACAAACTTGGTTTCGAGGTGCGGCAACAAAACACAAGTGTGTTGTAAATTGCAGGTTTAGTTTCGAGTTGAAGCGCAACCTAACTTCTCACGAGAGGTTTGGTTACGAGGTTTTATTTCGAGGCATTATGTTGCATCATTGTTGGTAGTCTTCGTTGCATCATGGTCATGTTTATCTCTCCAAATATTTGTTTTCAACGTTTTTTATTGGTAATCTAAGAAAAAATTACTCTCTCATAGAATCTCTATTTTGGAGAAACTATTTGAACAAAATATTTAACCCAAAATCCTAATTTTCTTTATAAAAAATTCCATTTTGAAAACATGTTAAAATTGCTCTAATAAATCAAAATAAATGAAATTTTAACATAAATAAAAGTCACAACTCACAAATATCAAATAATACTAAATTACTAAGTAAAAAATAAATATAATATAAGAAATATAATTTCTTTACTCAACCATTATTATGATTAATTGTTGAGGTTTTCTATTCATACCCATTATATATGAGGGTGACAATTGTGTGATGTTCGGGTTAGCGAGTTATAAACACGCAATCTGAACATGACTTATTTAAATAATTATGTTTATCAACCCCAACTCATATATGCTAACTCCAAACACAACCCATGTAAACTATTTAACTATATGCACGGGTCATAAATGGGTTGACGGATGATAAACGGGTTAGAGTTTAGTCTAAACGAATAAACGTTCTATTATATATATATATATAGATAGAGAGGGAAGGTTCAAATGAGAAGTGCTAAAAAATAAGAAGTAGAGAAGTGATCTTCACCACTCATCCAGTCAATAAATGTGGCTTTGACCGGTTACGGTGGACGTGATCACGGGGGATTGACGCGATTCATGGGAGGGTAGAGATTATTAAAGGAGGGGATCCGGTCAAAGTCGCCTTTATTAACCGGATGAGTGATGGAGACCACTTCTTTACTTCTCATTTTTTTTAAAATTTCTCATTTGAACCTAATACTATATAGAATTAGGTTTAAACAAGAAAAAAACCAATTTGCAAGAATGAAGGAACCAACAAAATCACACGTGATTTTGTGCATGGACGCCCACTCGCGGCTCACCCACTCGCCTTGTCGGAGCATGGCCTACACACGTTTTTTCCATCACAACACAAAATCACATGTGATTTCCTTGGTTCATTTGTTCTTGTAAATTGGGATGTTCTTATATGAACCTCTCTCTCTCTCTCTCTATATATATATATATATATATATATATATATAGAGGAAAGTTCAATTGTAAACCACTTTTTGGTTGTGAACGTGAGGACAACCGAGAGCACGACACGTGGCGACTTTGATTGTGGTCCCCTCCTTTAATTCAATGCCCTCCCATGAATCGCGCCTAGTCACCCGCCGTGGATCTGACGTGGCGCCTAGTCATCCGCCACATGTCGCGCTCTCGGTTGTCCTCACGTTCACAACCAAAAAGTGGTTCACAATTGAACCCACCCCTATATATATATATATATAAAAGGGTTACCCCGCAAGATCATATACCTACTCGAAGACGGCCTACGAAATAAACGGGTTGATGGATGATAAAACTCAACCCAAAATCTATGTCATTTCCATCTATAGAAAAGTGATATGAATAAGTGTATGTAAGTGAAAATGAGCTCAAAGAACAAAGGATACGAAAATCGTGAGGTTGGGATAACAACCCTCAATCTAGTACATAAGCTTAGTTTTTTTGTATGTCTTATAAAGTTTATTTTATTTCTCTTGTCAAAAGAAGATACAAGACTTTTATATCTATAAAACTGCAATTTGCTTATAAATTTATTAATTATTACTTTGTTCATTACTATTATATAAGATATTAGGTTACTAGGGTGAATTATTTTTGTTTTAATATATCAAATTAGAATGTAATTTAAACAATGAACTATTAAATATCTTATATTATTAACATACATATTAAAATCAGATTTAAAAAAGAATACAATACTTTTATTATTTTGATGATGATTATTGATGATGGTGGTGGGGGTGGAGGTGCACTTAATGCCTTTTCTCAGCCTCTTATACAATGGTAAAGTGAAGTTGTCTCAAAGTCAAATATTAGCTGGCTAAATAAAAGCTATTTTCTGTCCTTCTCACAATTTTATATAAGTCAAAACAAATATTGAAATGGTCAAAATAATAAGTTTTTTTTAAGGGATAAACCCGATAATATTATAGTCAAATAATAAGTTGAGCAAATGGAATTTGATAAATACATATTTTGAGGAACACTTGTTTGCACAAGATCTTTTTTATCATTTCAACAATGAATATGTTTAACAAAGCATATGTAGCAATAAGTTTGTGAGCTTAACTTTCATTGTAAATTAGAACACAAATGAAAGTATTGTCTCATATGTAACTAATTCACCGTGAATCAATGAATAGTGTAAATATTTATTTGTAAAAAGTTTATGCTTATCAGTCATGATGAACAAAAATGTCAATCACGTTTTCATTTGTCGGTTGGTTTACAATGGAAGTTCGATTCACAACTAAACCTCTCTCTCTCTCTCTATAGGAAAGTTCAAATGTGAACCACTTTTTGGTTGTAAACGTGAGGACAACTGAGAGCGCGACACGTGGCGGCTTCGAGTGTGGTCCCCCTCTTTAATTCAATGCCCTCCCATCAATCGCGCCTAGTCATCCGCCGTAGACTTGACGTGACGCTTAGTCATCCGCCACGTGTCGCGCTCTCGGTTGTCCTCACGTTCACAACCAAAAAGTGGCTCACATTTGAACCCATCCCTATATATATATATATATATATATATATATATATCGGTGTTATCGGCTACAAACCACATAGTTTACACAAACTATGTAAACCAATCCAATCCATCAATTATTTTGATCAGCGGTGGGGAAAGAATAATGGCAAATGGGTAAATAAAATAAAACTTGAATTTTAAAAAAATAAAAATAAAAGGCGTGTGAGGGCAATTTGGTCCAAAAAAATCCAAATTTATCTCCATCCAAAAATCAATTTGGATTCATATCCCTAATTTCTTTCCTAATTTCTCTCCTAATTCATACAGATTGAAATTCATTATTCCACTATAATTGGAAATCAATTTCAATCACATGAATAATTTGTTTATAGGAAATCAATTCAAAATACCCTTGATGAACTACCGCGACTTCGATTAATAATGAATGCATTCATCATCATACATTCATGATTCATGAATAGAAACACCAACTATTTGATCAAGAATTCATGATTCTCATGGCCTGTGCTACCATGAAAACAATAATCATCTTCGTTCTCATTGCCATGGCTAATATCATGATTAATTGATTCATTGAATTGTATCTTTCCATCCTTACTCACCTTTGTAATAAACCGGTCTAGCACATAATCATCAATTTGTTGATTAGGAAAATAAAAGGTAGGAAAAACGATGAACAAAATAACAAACAAAAAAAAGAAGTGATCTGGGAATAAATTAGAGAAAATATTTCGATAAGCATCGTGATCCTTCAATTCCTACAAAAAGGGATTTGCCATGATTAAATCGGTGTTAATTAAAAAAAATGAATTTCGGTTTTACAATAATACCCCTGTGAAGAATATTGTAATTAGAAAAGATAAAAATTAATCAAAATCAATCTAATGGTCAAGATGTGGTTTGCATAGTTTGTAGAATCCATATGGTTTGCAATTGAAATAATGAAATGTGTCTATATATATATATGTGTGTGTGTGTGCGTGCGTGCGTGTGTTTATAATCAATGTTGTTGTTATAACAACTTGATTTGTGTTGCTTCTAAAAACCTACTAAAAACAAGTATCAACAACAAAACTGAATTTAATATAGAAAATACATCAAAATGTAATGAAAATTATTATATTAGTTTCAATTTATTGTAACAATGATTTTATTCTAAGTTAGTCTAACAAACCTTCAGTTTTTTTTTCTATTATGTAGCTATTTTCCTCGATAAATTGGTTTTCTACAAATGTAACAATCGATGGATTTTAACGTGACTTTTTTTCTTCTTCATGTAATCAAGATGTAGTCTGGCCAAAGTCTAGATGAACTTTTCCAAAAAAAAAAAAATATAGCATAACTTAATAATTTGACGTCCACATCGTTAATAGTTATAAATTCTAATCAAGTATGAACAAAAAAAAAAAACTTGAGCATTTATTACACAAACGAAAAAATGTATAATTGTACTAAACATGAATTAAAACAAATTTTATTGCATATGTGACTCAAATTAATTCATACTATATATTTATGTTATGTTTGTATTAAATAATATATAAAAATGATCGATAGGTGATAACCATTGATACCTGATTAAGTTGTTCAAAATCGTTTTCAACAATCTCAATCACAATACCATCATAGGACTAAACAAAGGTATTTCAAATCGTCAATGAGAAAATAATTGATAACCAATAGTTTATTAAATTGTTTGATGTCGTTTTAATGGTTTGGTGACGTGACATTAAACTTCAATATCTCAGCTGACTAAAATTTATACAATCATATTATATAACCTCTAGTTGATAAGTACAATACATAAAAGAAGTCTATTGAACTAAGACGGTCTTCTCAAATTTTATTTGCAATAGACTAATGAACGAAAGTAAGTTTGATATCACTAAAAAGAGCATATTACAAGAAATATCAACGTACCCCCCCCCCCCCCCCTTTCTATATTTAAGGGAAAGTTGAGTTTACATGATTAATATAAAAAAATAGGTTTAGTTATTATTATAGTACGAGACATGCTTAACTCTGTACCCAGAATACCCTTCTCATCTCCTTTTCTCTCATTTATTATTTTTAACAAGTTTGTACTCTATTGTATACCTACTTGGGTTCAGCAATTTCATGTGTTGCCCGTCATAGTCATGGGTTTATGTTTTTTACCAAATGCGGATATTTAGGCATAATCTTTACTTCGGGATTTAGATGCTTTTACAAACCCAAAGCTATAACAATAAAAAACAAAGCATTACATCTTTAAAAAAATTGAAACCCATAAACGATGATTCACATTTAACCTATAATAATTACCATCCAGGAAAAGATACTCACATCCAATCTATAATAGTCGTCACTTTGAACTAGATATTAACATAATCATCAAGATAAAATTGTTACCTCTAAGAGGTGCCATACTCGATGAAAGATTATTGATGCGTATAGCCATGTATTATGAGCCCAAACAAAACTAGTTGACCATTAAGTCAATAAAATGAACCAAGAGCAACAACTAATGGGATAAGAGTAAAGAGCATGATAGAAATCAATATGATTATATAATATGATTGAAGTTTAATGTCACGTCACCAAACTTACTTTCGTTCATTAGTCTATTGCATGATAGAAATCAATATGATTATACAATACGAAAGTAAGTTTGATATCAACTAAGACGGTCTTCTCAAATTTTATTTACAATAGACTAATGAACGAAAGTAAGTCATTGAGCCAAACTTAATAGGGCTCAATGACTAAATGAGTTGAACTCAATTCAGATTTATGGTTTTGTATTCATCTATATACAGTCTCCTACATGACTTGCTAAGTTTTCATTAGGATATTTGCAAAAATATTGTTCCTTTTTTATTTGAAGAGGAAGACATCGTTTTGGTTAATGGTAGTATTTGTATGGATCATGTTGCTAATCGAGGGTGGGGATTAGTTTGGCACCAAGGCCGGATTTATGGGGGTGCCAATGGTTACCTTAGTGTAACCACAAAGTATTTTAAGATATTATGTGATTTTGTTTACAATGTTTAGGGATGATGTTACAGTTGTATTTGTTGTATATATGATACAACTAGAACAATATCCTCTTTGGTCCCCCTCTTTACCCCTTTCATAAATGAAAATCTTATGCTCAATTCACACTCTTCAAATACAAATCATTACGTTACTAGAAAGACCTCATAAAAATATAAAATTAAGATATGAGAAAAATATAAAAATCAGCTATTAAGTTAAAAATAAAATAAATGTATATTACAAGGAATTAAGGTTTCTCAAATATATTAAAGAAAATGTGTATATATATATATATTAGAAAAATGTTTAAACGAAAAACGCTAATTATTTACTAGAACACGAGGAGCTTTGCCCATGTATAAAATCATAAGTGATTTTATATTAACCGAAAAAATGGGACGCGGACGACTTTGGATGCTACTTAAAGTCGTGCGAATCATATGTGATTTTGTATGTAAATTATATGTGATTTTGTACATGAATCATATGTGATTTTGTAGAGCGAAAAAAGCTTCTTGCATTCTCGTAAATAGTTAGTATTCTCGTATGAACCCGTATAATATATATATATATATATATAGAGAGAGAGAGAGAGAGAGAAAGAGATGTTCAAATGAAAAGTGCTAAAAAATACGAAGTACAAAAGTGATTTCAACTGTTGATACGGTTGAGATCATAGTTGACTAGTCAAAGATTGCGGCTTTGACAGGTCAAAGTCGTCATCTTTGACTAGTCAAATATGATCTCAACCGTTGATGGACGCGATTCACGGAGGTTGACTGGTCAAAGCCACCTTTATTTATCGGATAAGTGGTGGAGATCACTTCCCTACTTTGTATTTTTTTAGCACTTCTCATTTGAACCTCATACTATATATATATATATATATATATATACCAATCACCCTCCGTGAATCGTCTTCACCCTCCGAGAATCGCGTCAATTAACGGTCGAGATCATAGTTGACTAGTCAAAGATGACGGCTTTGACCGGTTAAAGCCACAATCTTTGACTAGTAAACTATAATCTCAACAGTATCAAGGGTTGAAATCATTTTATACTTCGTATTTCTTTAGCACTTCTTGTTTGAACTTCTCCCGCTATATATATTATTGCATTATGTTGAAAAAAATATAAAGACAAAATATACAAACAACTACAATTATAAAAATAAAACATAAAAAAGACAAAGGAAAGCATGGAGAAGACCAAACAAGAGGTGTGACTCTGCCAAGAATATATTCTATATAGTCAACCCCTAATTGATGTCACAGAGCGTATTTTACCATGTGTGTAAATTTGAGAGAAATTAATTATTTTAGTTACTTCGAGAAATAGAAATTTATCTTTTATTTATTTTTTCTTTTTAAATATTTCAAAATACCTTAAAGATGACCCCAATTAGCCACCTAGGATGGTTTCTAATGAACCCCGCTACCGGAAAACACCCCTATTAGCGATCTCGGGCCAAAACATTCCCTCCAGCATGCCAACGGAGCCTGTTAACAAACCACATAATAGTGGTGTACTCCAACTAGGACATGAATAGGGGTGTACTCCAACTAGGACATGAAACTTACCACCACATGAATCTTACCACCGCTAATAGGGGTATTCCCACAATTTGGTTTGCTGAAAACCACTTTAGGTCGCTAATAGGGGCCACCGAATAGGGGACTATAGGGTATTTTGAGATGTTTGGAAAGAAAAATGATAGGAGATGATCTATTTTTCAAAATAACTAAAGTAATTAACTTCTCATAAAATTCATTATAAATAACATTTTAAGATGATATGATTTAACAATTCTACTTTTTAATATCGAGAATAAATATGTGTATATTCTACTTGAATCACATTAGCTTAATAACTAGATTGTTAGCATTTTAACGAGTTTAATGAAACTAACATTTTATTTGGTCATTTACATATGAATGTTTGATAGTGGTTAAATTTATAAAAAGTGGCTTATTTAGAAAGCTCCTACAAAAACAGTTTTTTCCATACTTTCCCCTCTTAACTAAAAACCTTCACAATCTATGCAAAAAAGGATTAATCTACACAACACAAAAAGCTTTATCCATGCATAAACTTAACAGAAAATCAAGGCCCCATAAAATCAGTCAATAAGCTCAAGCTGGTCCAAACACCAAAGTAAAAAACTAAAAAAAGTCAAATGCATTTCTTTAAAGCAAACAAAAGAGTATTACACAAATACAAGGTGAATGAGGAAACAAAAGCCCATAAATACTTTGTTTCAACTCCATCAACAAGCCTTTAAATCTAATTCCTAAATAAACCACAACTTTTATAAACTCACAAGTTTAATTTCATAACATACAAACACTCTTTCACCAGACTCCAAGTCCGATCCGGATTCCGAATCCGATTCCAATCCAAACACGCTCCCATTCCGCCATTCGTGCCCGAAAACGGTCGTTTTCTATGCACAAATCTTCCGCTCTTAACCTCATCGTTCATCGTCTTCAGCCACGGTCGAAAGCCCACACTCTCTTACAAAAGATGGATTCAGAAACTTTGCTACGAAAACCCACAATTTATACACGTCCTCGAAGTTCGTCAAGAACCCGAGTGAAGCGGTCACGACCTCGGCCCTAATGAACCCGCCACCGTCACCTTTCTCACCGTCCATCGGTCGGCATAGCGTCGTGTCGACAAGGTCCACGGGCCCACGGTTCTGTTTCGTGCCTTCCACGATCCTTACGTGGCTAAGAATCCCGACACCGAGCGAGATCCCATTGGCTTCAGCCAGTTTCTGAACGATCTCCGGACTGAATAGACCCCGGCTCCGGTTCCGAACGTTGAATGCCACGGACGCACCCCTTTCGTATTTTATTTTCGGACCGTAAATGTGAACGAGCGGGACCGAACCGTTCGAGCCGGGAACCTGAAGTTGGAGTAACGAAGTCACGAGCCAATTGATCAAGAAACGTAGCCGGAGGGTGGTTTTGTTGAGGCCCGTGAGGTTAACGTGATCGAGATGCCGGCACGATATCTCGGGCTCTCGTCTTTCCGATTCTAACCCTTCGTAATCATAATCGTCCAGCTGTTCCAGCGGATGCCCGAAGGTAAAATCATCATTTTCTTCCAAACCGAACGATACCCGTTTGCTCCCTTCCCGTCTTCCGAGCAATCGGAACTCGCCTTCCGTTTCTCTCCGGATAACCGAGCTCCCGTTTTGTTTCTTTTCTTCGGGTTCCTCCTGAATCTCGGGACCATTTTCTTGAATCTCTCCTTCGAAGTTATCGGGAGTCTTAAATTCGTCGACTGCAACACCGAAAGATAGAACTTTGCTCAAATGGGGCTCGAGATCAAGATTCGTCTCTTTCTCATTGCTTTTCTTGTTAACCGGTGATAAAGACCGTGATTCGAACGGACTCCGGCCCAAATTAATCCAAACCGAATTCTCCGACGATTCATCTTCGCTAAAAACCGGGCTTTTCATAACCTCTATCGAAAAACTGTTTGTTTCTTCAAAAATGGAGCTCGATCCATCTTTATCCGACGAGTTCCCGTGATCCATATCCGTTTCGAACACATCCCGCACCTCCGAAGGTGTAAACGCACCGGAAAAGGCCGGTAATTGACCTCCGGCTCGACGTTCCGATACCCCTTCTCCGTTTCCACCAACTTCATCGTCTTCGACCCCAGAAAATCCCGGGATCCCGTCGACCGAATCGCCCAAAAACAGAGGGAAAACTGGACTGATCTTCACGATCCCGGAACCGGCATGACCCGATTGGTTATGAAGGCTCCCGATCACCGATTTCTTAATCAGAAGACACCCAAACCCAGTCGGGTCGAACCCGAAAACCCGATAAAACGAAGTGATGATGAAATCGGGCCGAAACAACGATAACCCGAGCGAGTCCATATCTTTCGGGCCCAACGCACCGGCATCGAGCAAAACATGCCAGTTGTTCTGCTGAGCCATCGCCATCCATTGATACGAGTATTTCGAGCCCGTGACTCGAGACTGGACCGGGAACACGAAAAGCCCTGTGGCCGAATCTTTCTTCCGCTTTTTCTTCGTTAAAATCAGTTTCCGGAGATGGGTCGAGCACGGCTGCAGCGTCGGCCACTTGAACCACGCGCTGTGGGCCTTCGCGCCCTTCGATTTCGCACACTGAGCCATCCAATTCACCGATTGGCTCTCGTGGTCGAACATCGTTAAAAGCTTCTTGTTCGTGTGAAACGGGTACGATTCGGCCAAGAGCTTAAACGCCGAGCCTCGGCTAACCGTGAAAACGAGCCCGTATTCGTTCTCGGGGATGTTTAAGTAATCCATGATTCGAATCTTGATATCGTGTTCGATTGTTCCGATTTCGCCCCCACCGTAAAGGGCGTGATTGCCCAAATTCGCGGTGATTTCGGATAAACCGATCGATGACGATTCCCAATAATTAACAGTTTGAAGAAACGAAAACAACCCGAATCCAACGTAATCAAGACATACCTTTGATGATGAAGGCTCATTCATATGTGAATACTCATTCATTCTGAATTCATCGATCTTTTCGGACGATTTGTAATTTGGGTACATCGTTAAGAACTTCGAAAAAGCTTCTTGGAGGTCAGGAATGGAGTCTTGATCTTCGAATGTTCGATCGGCCGCCATTGAAGTCGCTTTCAAGAAATCTTTTTGAGCTTGAAGTCTTGCTAATGATCTTGATCTTCCCATCAAGCTCTGATCTTGGACATCAATGGCGTCTAAAGATTCGAAATTTTGGGATTTAATCAAACACCCATTTTCAGAAGCTTGTTCTAAAGCTTCAATGAGGTTGTTTTCTTGCAATTTTCTAAGAACAGATGGGTTTTTGTTGGTTTTTTCAGACCCATTTTTTCTTCTGTTCTTTTTGTTAGAAATTAAAAAAGAACAGTGGGAAATAATGGGTTTCCAGAGTGAAATATGCATGAAATTAATTGAAGATTTTTGAAAGATTAAAAGATTTTGAAAGAGGGTTTGGAAGATGAGAAGATAAAGAAAATGGGTTTCAAATGTTCTTGAATTTTTGTGTGTTTATCCCAATTAATTTCCCTATGAGAAATTTGAAAAAAAGAATTGTAAAAAGAAAAGGGTTTATTCTGAAACCCTAGATTCAAAAAAGCAAAAGTTGATAACTTTGAAGGATTTCAGAATCAAAACCTTTGATTCAAACTTGAAAAAACCCAAAATTGAGGAGGGAAACACCATCACCCACATAAACACTTTTCTTTCTAAATTCAAAAAAACACACACAACACCAAGAACACACACTCAAGAAAGTGATGCAAACACATGCACAGGGTGTAGAAAGAATATTGGGCTTGGACCCAGTTTGGGTTTGAATCAGGAGGAAAGTGTGAAGATGACTCAAGTTTCAAAACCCTAAATGATGAACCCTAGTTTAATGCAAAATCTTCCAACATAAATCTTTGCATTTATTGTTAGAGGTGATGGGGAAATGGAAATAGCTCAAATATTGATTATATGTGTCTTCAACTTCCATTTGTGGTTTTCTTTGGAATGGAAAAGAAAGAAAGAAAGAAAATAATGGATTTATATTTTAAAAAATGGGTTTTACTTATTTTAATTTTGCTTGTGATTGAAATATTGCTAAATAAATTCTGCTTTTTTTAGTGGAAACAAAAGTAAAATTGAATTTATTTCTTATTTTAGTATTTTTACCATCTTTTATAAACTAAGGTTTTTTTATAGATGAAGACAAATATTAAATTTTCAACCATAATTCTACTCAAGTATTTTGGCAATAAAAATTGGCAATTGCTAAATACACCTGACTTTTTACCAAATGCACCCAAAAGTGAATGCGTCATACACACACATGTCAACGTCAAATGCTACTTTTTCATTTCCCGATGTTACTTTTTCAATTCCCGATGCACTTTTTGGGTGCATATAGCAACCCCCTAAAAATTTGATTACTAGTAATCTTAATCGATTCCATACAAAACTTGTCTTTTAAGTATTCTATTGTGATACCTTTTTTTACACAATTAACAATTGAGGTTAGCGGAGTCGCAAGATGAGATCCAAGATAAATCATGTATTATGGTAAATTGGTCTGACCCATTTACTTACTTTAACCATAAGCCGAAGGCTATTAGACTTAAATTGTAACAACACATGTTAATATTGTTTGTTTTATTCACACTTAAACTAGCAATTTTAAAACATCTAATAGATGAGATACCAAGTTTCTTATCAGACAATTCTCATCTCCAATTCTACTTTGGGTTCAAAATTCGTTCATATTTATCTCTATCGTGAATTAAAATTAAAAGGGTGAATTTTTTTGTCTCATTTGTTCTTTTTAAATGAAATAAATGTATTATATATGATTGAATTTGTTAGTGGTCAACCATATTTAGATTTAACATTAAGTTTATCAAGATTAAAGTTCTTGTTCTTAACGACTTGGTTTTGTTTTCATCCGAAGTCATATATTTTATAAAAGCATTTTATTGGTTTATGTATAAAAATATATATATAATATTTCAACCAACCAAAAGCATAAATATAAAAACTTCTGGACACCTTTTCTTGGGTGTATTGGATTTTGTCTTTTTGGGGAGTTGGGGTGTTGGAAGGTGGGATAATCATAGAAAATAATACCAAAGGGTAGTTAATTTTAATGATTTTTGTAAATGCTTTTGCTAAAATTATGGTTCGCCATCTAGTTTTATATTTATTCTGAAATTATATTTTTACAAAAAAAAAATATTATTTTAGTTAACTATTTAGACTATAATTAAGGTAGTGTTTGGTACATAAAAATGATTGAACAAGACATGATTGGATAGAACAACTAAACAAGTGTTGGTTGGTGTTTGGTATAGCCTAGGATTTGATTGAACAGATAAGTTTTCATCAAAAATTATTTGATGATTTTATATATCACAAAATAGTTAAATTGACATAAATAAAGTAAATAATATAATTTATAAACATTTTAACACAAATTTCATAAACATAAATGGTGGGTGGTAGTAACAGTAGTGGCATGCATAGCGGTGGTGGTGGTGGTGGTGGTTATGATAGAGGTGAGGTGACCTACAATGGTAGTAGTAGTAGTTGCAATGAATAGTGAAGGTCAATGGTTGACAATAGTTGTATAGGTGGTGAATGAGGTTATTATGGTATACGAGATGGTGGATGAGGTGAACGGTGGTTTTGGAGTAAATTGTTGTGATAGAGGAGGTGGTGGAGGTGGCAGAGGTGGCAATGGATGGTTGTAGTTGGTGATCGACGATGGTTGCGTAGGTGGTTTTGTCGTACCAAACGTGAGAAAGTGAATTCTTATTTTGTTTCATGTTGTGTTAAATGTGGGACGATGAGTTATGTTTCATCCTGTCCTATCATGTCTCATATACCAAAGCAAACGAAAAAGATCAGTTTTGTGTATCAAGTTATACTCTATGAAGCATATTATTTCTACTTCAAATCAATGATCATAGTAACAAGGTTTACAACGCATTTAAAGAACTCTTAATATATCTAAAAAAACTTATATTAACCACAAGGTTGTGACGTACTAGTTAAGTCATTTACAAACTGTGGCCATTTGGGATTAACTCATGGCAATATGTTTTACCTGTCAGTGAACCGTACCGAGATTAGTTGGGGCAAAGACTCAGATACACTTTAAAAAGACCATTTAATTTTCTAGATCGAGATAAATATTGCACTCTGTTTAAAAAAAATGTCTTACACTTAATAAATCTTTAATAAACATTAAATTAAAAAAAATTAAAAAAAAAAAAAAACTCTTCTTAATAGTTTTACTAATTTTTTGTAATTTATTGGAAGTTCCTTCAAAGCATATTAAGTAATTTGTATAGTAAGTTATGGTTTTGGTTCTTATAGTATTTTTTTTGTTGTTTTATTCATTGACTTTGTTTATTACTAGTTTTTTTATACATTCAGTACTCCATAGCTTTCTCTAACGTTTATTTACTTCAAGTTGTTATTAACACCATACAAGTTAAACATGTTATTTTACTATTTTCTTCTTTAAATATTTTTTTTCTACAAAAAAAGAAACTAAATGAAAACAATTGTTTTTGAAAGGGTTCCAAGACTTTATCCCAACTAATTCCAGCAAGATTCATCGACAACTAAAGCATGCTGTCCTAAATTAATCTCCAATAACCACAACAATAAAAACAATTATTAATTATGGTAAACACTTTATTTGAAATTTATTAATTTTCTATTGAAAATTATGTTTCACAAAACTTGAAGAGAATATTTAATTGGTGTTGGTCAACCCTTTAGGGCTCACCTCCCTTAAATTATGGTTTTAGGTACCATTGAGGACCCCATCTTAAGATTCTAATTTATTTGTTTATTTACTCTTGAGATGCTTGAAGATTTATTTTTAAGTTATTATCATATATTTATTTTTAACAAATTGAATTATAATGCACTCAATTACTCAAATACCATAAATTAACTACTAATTTAATAAAGTTCTGATTGAGGGGTGACCTAAACAATACAACCACTTAATAATTTATTTCTGTAACTTATCATATGTATTTATTGTTGGTTCAATTATAAAATATTTTATGTATCAGCAGTTAGAAGATAAAAATATTTTATTTTATTTACCTCTCTGTTTAACATGGAAATAAGAAGGACTGGGCTATTAAATAAAATAATAAATTGAAACAATATTTTGGCAAAACCAAACAAAACCGACACCATGTATAACCTAAACTGGCTAATCTTGAACATTCTAAAGAAACTCGGTTTATAAAAAAATCTTAAAGATTTTAAGGTGGCGTTCAGAATGGAATCTGTTGGAATTAGAATCTATCAAAAAAATTGGAATATATAAGAATTGGAATGGAATTTAAAAATCTTTGACCATGCATTTGGTTGACAGAAATTGGAATTGGAATTTGTCAAAAAAATTGAATATGTGTATTTAGTTCATTGAATATATGATAATGGTGGGGGATGGAAGAGGTGATGGAGACGGCAAAGGTGGTGGCGGGTGGCGGTGGCAATGACACCAGCGGTGGTGATGCTTAGCAACAATGACAAAAGGTGATAATGGCGACGACAATGATAGTGATAGCGCAACGGTGGTGAAAGGTGGTGGTGACAAATTGTAACACCCGGAATTGCGGGAATATTAGGGACAACTTGGATTATCTGGAAAAGGCTTGAAAAGCGAAGAATTGGTGCTAGACCGTGCACTAAAAAGGATGACGGTAACCGGCCGAGAAAGATTGGCGATCAAGTGTTCGATAAATGACATGAAACTTCAAAAGAGAGCTTAAATCAGCAGCCGGGGGGACTTGAAGTCCCGGGGCAACCCTCGGGGGCTGCTAGGTAGCGCGCGAGACTTGAAGTCCCGGGGCAACCCTCGGTGGCTGCTGACCTTGTTATAATCAGGTTGCGCGCGAGACTTGAAGTCTCGGGGCAACCCTCGGGGACGTGCAGCAAGCATAAAGAGGGGATTTCATCATTGAGTTTGATAGCTACGAATTCTTTCTCAAAGAGAGCAACAAATACACCATTTTGGGCTATTTTTCGTTGGAGAAATCATCAAGGAGAACAACGATAACGATTGGAGAGTGAATTCCACACCGAAATCACCATCAAGCTAGTTAGAACTTCAAGTTCATTATCATCTTCTCCACCTCTCACAACCTCAAATCACCATTGTTGCAAGTGTTCTCCATTCTAGGGTTTGCTCAATATTTGGCTAGGTAAGCTTATCTAAACCATTTTAGGTTGGTTAATCTATGTGTAAGAGTTATGAAACTAACCTAGGGTTCGATTTACTTGATTTTAGGTTCGTGCTCGTATTTGACCTAATCTTGGGATTTAGGGGTTTTTATCACAAAACCCTAAGGTGAGTTGCTAAAACTATTTTGTTAAAACTGAGAGCACATCATTTTGATGGAGTCTATTCCTTGCTTTATTATATGGATATATGTGAACTTGGTATAGATTACTTCTCATGTCTAGTTGAGGATACTCATGGTATGTATGAAATGCTATACTAGTATGGATGCTTTGGATGGTGTGACTCTTTGTATGAGATGAAATTATCGTATGCTATTTCGTATGTGTTAAACCTACGGGTTGTATGATAAATGTACTTATACGAAATGCACGACATGATACATGACTTGGGATTATGTAAGAATGGAATTGACATCCGAAATGGGGCATACCCGGAATGATATAAAGGGCTTGAGATCCCGATGTATACCTCTATAAATGACGCTATGCTAAATTCAGTGTCGAGGTTTATGTGTAATTGATATGGACTAGATGCTATGCTAAATTCAGTATCTAGGTCTTGTGGAAATGATCTGGACGTGACGCGATGCTAAATTCCGTCTCACGATCCTAAATGATAATAACATGGACGAACCAACGCAATGTGTCCACACCAAACAGTCTTGGGAGGTTCTGAAATAGGAATGCCCCTATGTCGCCGGCCCTCGGGTTGCTCCTTGGTGCGCGGGCCTCGGATGATGTTGCCATGCTAAATTCGGGACATCGAGGTGTTTGGAATCAGTGAATGTCGGGGCATTGGTTGGTGGAGGTGGGTCGCGCCCACTGTTTCCGCAGATAAAATAATAAACCGGTTTAACATGCTACTTTGTGTTGCTAGCATAATCTTGTATATCTCGCATGTATTATTACGTCCTTCATGTATGATATTATTTGTACAACTCACTAGGCTCCTTTAGCCTAACACTTGCTTGGTGTCGATGTGTCTCTCAGGTACTCGGGACATCGTCCCCAAGTAGGCCTCGGACGTAGAGTGAGCTTGGGGGAATATTGGAG
This sequence comes from Centaurea solstitialis, assembly GCA_030169165.1. Taxonomy (NCBI): domain Eukaryota; kingdom Viridiplantae; phylum Streptophyta; class Magnoliopsida; order Asterales; family Asteraceae; genus Centaurea; species Centaurea solstitialis. The sequence goes on from CM058041.1 coordinate 72,639,738, forward strand.
ATACCGGTCTACTATGACCGCGAGACTTACCGTAGAACGATAACCCTTTTGTAGTCTTCTTCTTAGACAGAACTAGACTAGTTTGGTTATTGTATTTCTCCTTGATTACAAACATTGTAATTATTTGTACATTACTTATACCCCTGTTTTTGGGATGAGCTCACGCCTTGGCGTACATTGTATACCATCTTTCTATTAAATGAAAGTTTTTGTTCGCCCTAATTTTTAGGGTGTTACACAAATGATGACGGTTTGTGGTAACGATGATTGTAGTAGTGGCGGGGGCAGTGGTAGGGAGGCGATGACAATAGGTGGTGATGGCGAGTGAAGACGGGGAGTGTGGTGGTGGCGAGTGAATACGGGGAGTGTGGTGGTGGCAGTGATGGATGGTGGTCAGTGGCGGAACACGACACTTAGATCCTAGGGGCCGAATTCAAGGGTGTCGAGCTTGTATCAACGAAATTGAGTTTATAAGACGCTTAAAATAAATAAATAAAAACCATCATAATAGAGTGTCTTAGTTGCAACAACTTTGTAGGATGTTTTTAAGCGTCATAACAAGGTTTAACAAAATTTTCAAACTAAAGTGTCTCATTAGCTAATTTATTTAACGCTTTTGAGAAGTCTCCTACAAACCCATATGGTTAGAAGATATATGTTACCTTTTCAAATAGTATCCTGTAAAATAGTTAATATGACGTTTTATTTCTAAGGTGTTAGAAAAACTTTTTACGACGACCAAAAACGTCCTATAAACTTTTTGAAGCACTTTTAGATATGATGGTTTCTTTGTTTGGTCCTATAAAACACTTTGTTAAAACATTTTTTATTTATGTTTATTTTAGACTTCCTATTATAACTTAATTTCATTGTATCGCAACTAAACTAGCCAAAACGTGCATCGGTTATGTAACGCCCCGTTTCCCGTGTTAAGTTTTAACGAGGTCAGATTAGTTAATTAACCCAGTTAACGTATTTGTAGGAGCCTAGGGGCTAAAGTGTATTAAGTGAAAGTGCAAGGGTTGAGTGGTGGCTTGTCTATAAGAAGAAAAGCCCTCAACTTCCCTTCAGTTTTGTTTAGACGGTTTCCAGAGAAGAGAAGGGAGAGAGACAGCGAATCCTTAGAGAAATTGGAAGCAATTGAAATAAGTTCAGGGGTTGCTATGGTGCAATTGAAGTGGTGGCTACGAGAATTGCATAAGGTATGATCCCAATTCATGTTTGTGTAAGATTGAGTTTATGGTTGGGACTAGGGTTTGTGGAGAGATGATCAATTGATCATCAAATACTTGTTTATACTTCAAATCGATGTTATAATTATTGGTTATTGGTATGAGAATGGAGTATAGACTTGTATTTGGTTGGATTGAATTGATTTTTGAAAGTTAGGGTTCCAATTAAATTGGTTTGGGAAGTTATGATTAATTGATCATCAATTGGAGGTTTTGTAATGGTTATATGTTATAGAATGTAATTGAATGTTTGGAGATGGTTGTATACACTTTTTTGCTCAAAGAATGGTTGAATTTATGGGTTGGAGTGAAAACCCACGAGTTTGGGGTTGAAACTCATGGAGAAAGGAAATTTGCCTCCTTTCGCGGCCGGGAAGAATTCTTCCCCGGCCGGGGAGTTGGGCAGAAAGTTTATATATATATTTTTTTTGCGACTTTTTCTTGCGGCGACCATTTGGGGTTCTCTCAAGGGGTTTTCCGCAAGGGGTTGTTTAAGTTAATAATGTAGAAAAGTTGATAGAGTTGGAGTAGGTTTTCCTTGAGTTTGGAGCCTAAGGCTCGGGTATGTTTATTAGGAATATTTAAATATTTGTTGATACATGTTATGTATGCATATATGTGTTTAGGTGTTACGTGGTGACCCTTGAAAGTACCGTGAGCTAGTTGTGATCATTCTAAGGTGAGTTCACTACCTAGCTACCTATTGTTGTATGTGTATGATGATGAGACATGTAATTGCTTATGTTATGTATGCTCCCTCTAGGGATATGTTCTCCCTTCGGGGATATGGAGTTTCTTCCTGTTTCGGGTTTAGCCGAAGGGAAGATAGTGCAAGAGGCACGTATGTGGTTATATGATTTTGTTGTTATGTATGTATGATGATAGTTAGTTAGGTGTGTTCTCACTAAGCATTCCGCTTACCCCGTTGTTGTTGTTTATTTCATTTAGATGCAGGCACTTCCCGAAAGGGAAAGGATAAGATTTGAGACTCCGGGTTCCGCATGTTCAGTCTCCAAGGGAAGAGAAAGAGAGAGTATGAGTTATAATGGATTCCAAACTGTTTTTATTAACTTATTTTGTCGGTTGGTTTTACCTTTATGATACCTATGGTTTTGCTCGTTGGAGCGAGGTTTGAACACTATGGTTTCTGGAAGTTGATTTTATTTAAATCTTGGGGACAAGTTTCCGCTTTCTTCTTATGAATGGTTACTTTTCTGGTTAAACTGTCTTGTGAAATTTTGAGTGTTACAGGTTAACTATACCAATTTATCCGGTACAAATAGACAACACGTCAGGAACGGACCCAAAAATTCTTTTATATGGTGGCACCATATAATATAAAGTATAAACCAAAAATAGTTAGAAAATGAACGGTTTTTATTGATGCTTGTTCATCTTTTTTATCAACGTTCAATATCATCTTATACATTTTTAGCTAAATTCAACTGTTTCGAATGATTTTTAAAATTCTTTTTGCTTGTTTTTTAAGAATTTTTAAGCTTTTTTTAGCAATTTTGATAGATGTTTTTTTTCCATTTTTATGCTCGATTTCAAAAGTTAATTTTCGGTTTTTGATATATAATATTGAAAGAAAAACCTTAGTACTTTACTAGCCTAACCTAATCTATATAATTAATATGTTTCATAATTTGTTTCAGTATAGTATATATAATCATAAGCATAAGAAGGTAATTCCACCAAATAAAATCTTACAAAATTGGAATAATTATTCAAAGTATAGATTGTAAATATTAATGGACTGGCCCACTTAGGTAAAAAGCAATGGAGAGTGGAGGGGCCATGTTAAAAAAACCAAAACTAATTTAAGTATAGGATTTGAAGCATTAACAATGTAGCAATTAAATAGGGGAAATATCGGAGGGGCCTTGGCCCCCCATTGCCCATATGGCCATCCGCCACTGATGGTGGTCATGGTAGCAGCATGATGGGTGTGGTGGCGCTGGCAGTGACGGTTGGCGTAGTAGCAGTGGTAACGAGTGGTGGTTGTGGTGGCAACGTGATGGGTGTGGTAGTGGTGATGAAGGTAGTAGTGGCAACAACGACTAGGACGGTGGCAGCGGCAATGACGCCATGGTGTATGGTGGCGGCAGTAGTGGGTGGTGGTTATGATAGCAGCGGTAACAAGTGTGGTGGTGGTGTCTGTGAAGAAGGTACCGGCCGGTGGCAACCACCGCTAGAAAGGCGGCGGCGGCAAAGATGGTGGTGGCAGCAACGGTGGCAACAGTGATGGAGATCACGATAGTTACATCTATTATGGGTGAATGAAATAGAGCAATATAGTTTTTTTTAAAGATGGTGGGAAGGAATTGAAATTCCATGCTAAAACCTAAATAACCTACATTCCATCATTTGTGGAATTCGAATTCCTAGTGAAAATTCAAAAGACGAACCAAAACGTAGGAATGAAATTTGGTCAATGAAATTGACCATTCCAATTCCTTCAAATTCCGTCGGATTTCAGTGAACCAAACGCCACTAAAAAAAGCTTGTTCTATTCTCAAGTCTAGTCATAACTATAAGCAATCGTCACAACTAAATTTGTATCAAAGAAGAAAATGAAGTTAACAAAATACTTGTTTTATTTGTACCCCCCCCCCCCCCCCCCCCACACAACACACACATATATATATATATAATATATAAAGAAAGATAGAGAGAGATTGAGAGTGAGAGAGATGAAGGTTCAAAGAAAAACCGTAAAAGACCAAAAAACTAAGAAGCAATCTTATAGCCATTGAACAAGTTAATCGTATGGTCAAGGGCAGATACACTTGTAAGCCGTAGGGATCCTATGCCCCCGAATAAGCCATCAAGAAACCCACAAAAAGACCATGCCTTATGGCTTTAAAATAATTTTTTAAACATACAATTACTAATAGTCCCCCAACAATAAAAAAGTTCTATTATCTTACATGTAACTTTTGTATCATTTCATATAAATAAATTACCAACTTAATCATCAATTAAACTCTAATATCCCTAATTTTTAAATCTTAAACGGAACAGTTTAAGCCAAAAACCAAATAACCTAAAAGTGTAATGGGTTTGGATGAATTATTTGGTTTCATTTTTTTTTTTTTTTTTGACACACATAACTCTCTAAGTATAATAAAATTTACTGGATTCGTCACTACATATGATCATTATTTCAATGGCAATTTTGTAAATAAATGGATATTGAAAGTATGTTTTATAAACATATACACTACATTAGAGGGTATATCTAGAATAAAATTAACATATTGATGATATTAATAAGGAATGATTCCCATACACATTCTTCCCTTTTGCATTCATTTTCCTTAAATTCTCGATTTTGAATATTCAAAATATCTGAAACAAAATCACATATGATTCATGCGACTTTGCAAATCGCAACCAAAGTCGCACATGTGGTTGTTAATGCAAAATTGTATATGATGTTAGCTCTCGTGTTCTTTTAAATAGATATTGTTCTCATTTAATGCTCTGTCTATCTATGTATGCTTGTATATCATAGATTCAAAGGATAGTATAAAGTAAATTTAAATTTATTATCATTGAATGCACCTTACTTGCTTTTCGGATGGTTGGTTTGTGGACCCTATCTCCATCTACCATGAACGTAATTTTTAATGTACCTATTAAGCTAATCGAACTTTGAAAAATGAAATTGAACAAAAATTATAAAGTTTGAAGATTTCATGAGATGAAAGTATAAAACGCAAACGAAACAGGTTGAGACTTCCTCTATTGACAAATCCATGATGCTTGAGAGAAGAAAGAAACGTTTCATTTGACAACGAGCCACAATCAAACCGAAACGAAAACACGATCAGAACAACTTTATATTAATATTTAGTTGTTATATACTTTTTTAATAGCGAACGTAAAGAATTATATAATTCATGTGTAATAATATTTTTGTATAATGTTTATAAATTGAGTATTTATAGTAGCTAACAACTTTTATATCTACTTTATATCATTTTATAGAATCCAATGTCTAGGCATTAAAATTTGTTGGTAACAAAATCAAATATAATAGCTATGGGTAGATCTATAAAACAATTTATGTTTTTAACTATATATGTTTATATACAATAAAGAAAACAAATAAATTCATGCATTCTTATCACTCTTGGTGGTGATTGGATCCTTTAACTTCTTAAATGACTAGAGATTTAGATACCGTTTGAAAAAAGTATAAAGTTAAAATTGGCCATTAAGAACAACTCGTAGAAATATTTAATAATGTAAATACTTTACCATCTTGTCAGAAAGAAAATTTTGGTTTATTAGGCTGCTCGCACCGGAGGTGCGGTTCGCAGCGGGTAGAAGGCGGGTTAAGCCGGCGGGTTGGTAAGCAGGGGTGCGCCACCTCTTGAAGCCGGCGGCTTGAAGGCTCTTTGGGTTGGGAGAGCCGTTGGCAAACGGCTCTCTTCAACGGTCATCCCAATTAATTTTTTTTTTTACTTTTTTTTTTTCAATTTTTACTCCTATAAATACTCATTTAACCCAACTTCATTTTTCACACAAACAACCTTCAATTCTTCAACTCTTTTTTCACACAAACAACCTCCAATTCTTCAAACCTCCCACTCTTCAAACGATGAATCCAAACGATCGAAACCTCGGATCTTCATCACGGCGCGCGAAATGTAAACGTCGGGCGGAACCCGAGACCCCTTCGAAGCCCTCTTTCAAAGTCGACGTTACGCACACCGGGTTCCCTCCACAATATCCACCCGATTACGATGTCGAATTTTCGCCGAAAGGTTTTTGTATCACAATTAGTCATCCTCAAGCTCCTCAACCCGGGAGCTCTTCACTACCCAATCAACCCGGGAGCTCTTCACAAGCTCCTCCACCCGATTATCAATCGCTTCCTTCGTGGACTAATCCATTTTTTCCTCCTCCTTATCAACCACAATTTGTACCCGGTTACCAACCCAATTACCAACCCGTAAAAGAGGAAGACACTTCCGATGAGGAAGAACCTTCACCAACGACCCAAGAAGAGGAAGACATTAAGTTTTACACCACCCCGCACTACCATCTCCGGGGTAAAAAGCTCTTCGATACTTTGAAACGAAAAGAGGAGATCAAAGCCAAATATGGCTTGTAATTTTTAGTTTATTTAATGTTTTAGTTTATTCTATTTAATTATGTAATGTTTAATTTTAATTTTTAGTTAATTTAATTATGTAATTTTAATTTTTAGTTAATTAATTATTAATCTTATTATTAATTAATTAATTACATGTTTTATTTAATTAATGTTATTTAATTAAATGAAATAAATAAAATAAATTGAAAAGTGAGAGGGTTGGGAGGGTTGGGTGTGTGTTGTAGAGGGTTATGGGAGGGTAAAGAGAGGGTTGACCAAAAGCTGATGTGGAAGCTGATGTGGCATTCAAAAAGTGAGTGGGTTGAGAGGGTTGGAGAGCATGGGTGCGAGTAGCCTTATTTAGGAGGCGGTTGAGATTTTAGTGTTTGAATTGAGAAAAAACATATTCCATCCATAACTAGAAGAAGCTAATTTGAATTTCAATGGCTTACTAATGATTTGATATCCTTTTTTACTAATATGAATTAATATTGATTTGATTACCTATATTATTATATAAATAATTAATCAAGTAATAAGCCTATTTACTAAAATAACTTAATGGGCTATCTCTTACTTGCCCACAATGGGCCCAAGCAAAAGCATACATAAAGTTTCCTTTTATTCAGTGGCCCAATCTCGAAGCCCAGCAACAATTTGCTTCTGCTTAAATATCAAAATATGTACCACTGCCACTGGTGACAAGTCTACAAGACTAATGGTATATACAATGCTTTAAAAACTGGTTGAATCGGTCCGGTCAAACTGGTTGAACCGGGAATCGATGAAAAGACCAGGTCAAATGTGACCGGTTCTATGGCATTTCAAGAACCGGATTGAACCGGCCGGTTTAGTGGTCGAACCGGTAAAAACCGGTTTTAAAAAAAAAAACTACGTGTAAAACTTGTTATATTTTTTTTAATGTTTTTGATTTAATGTAAAACTTATTGTAGTGTATATTTTTGATATTTTTTAACATGTAGATATCGAATTGTTCGTTTTTTATATATATGAATGTAGAAAAATGAAAAATATATAAAAATGTTTCGGACCGGTTGAACCAGGAACCGGTTATTACGTCGGTTCAACTAAAAACCCGGTTTTTAAAACATTGGGTATATATTAGTCTTTGGTAATGGTTTAATTGCATAGAAAGCGACTTAAATGTTGCTTTGGTTGGTTTTCTATCAAGTCCCTGTATTAATAAAGTTATTTATTTGATTAATTTGTCTAGAAAGATTTTGAAAGGTTTTGGTTTGGAGAACTTTTCTATAAATGGAACAAATCGTCTTTTTTTTAATTGAAAAATGTATGTCTGAAAAAGTGTTGGCTTTCGGCATAAAACTTCTTTTATAAACTTATTGAATAAGGTGTTTTATTAGCAAATAGTCAAATATAGTTGGCCGAATAAGTTGTGAATCTTGTAAAACTGCTAACAGGCAAGTCTTTACAGTAAGCTTCTAGGGGGAGTTTTATATAGAAAATCAAATTATTTTTCCAACCTTGCCCCTCTTAATTAAAAAGCACGCTTCTACCATCTATGAAAAAAATTCTCAAACAAAAACCTATTAAATCCATACAAACAGATTAATCAACATAAATAGTTCTATCTATCCATGACATATGGAAAACCAACCAAACAACCTTGCATCACTTTAACTAGGGATGGACATGGTATGATATCATGTACCATTTTTATGTTATTGTATATCAATCAGTTATTACTTATAATTACTATGATAAATCTTATACCCTTTACGAATAAATTAGCTGCCAAGTTTTTTCGATCGGCAGTTCCTGATACCAACATTGGAAACATGTAATTTTGCCCATAGAAGAGATTAACAAATAAACATAGAACATTCTACCGATATAGAAAGTAAAAAAGTAATGCGGGCAACTTGGCACACAATGTAGGTCGTGGTCAAGGTTGTATGCGTCGCGTCTATCACGTGTATATCAAATGTGGTGGTTGTTTGTTTCAAGTGTTTACACCTTCTCGTAAAATTGTATCGTTCTTCGTTGTACTCTCTCTCTCTCTCTCTCTCTCTCTCTCACACACACACACACACACACAAACACATTGACTTTATTGGTTAAATTAATGAAGTTTTTTTTATGAAATTGTTTAATTTGATGAAAATGTTTCATATATTTCTTTTCTTGATAATATTGTTTCATATATTGTGTTTTCTTATATAAAAATGACTTCATAATAAGACAAATACATGAAAGAATTCATTAGATAAAAAAATACATGAAAGAATTTTATTTTTATTAAAAAAACACCAAAATCTTAAACATTGTGATAACCTTTTTAACTAGTGCATTATGTGTTATTTCGTATGATTTTTTGCATCTAAGACTAGAATTTAGAATATCGATTAACATATATTTATTTCTTAATGTGTTTGGTGCACTTGTAATCGGTTCACAATGTGCACATATTTTATGTGTTTGTGAAACAAACAGATATACATTAGTTTTTTTTCCACATTGTGAACACATTATGAAACAAATATATGTTAATTAATACATTAAATACTATCCTTATATAAGAAAACAATAAAATTAAAATATAAACATTTCTAAATAAATAAAGTTGTAAACTTTGGATCATAACTTAAAACTCAACAATCGTTGAGGACATCACTCAGTAACCTTTATCGTTGATTAGAGACTTGAAGCTAAAGAATTCCAGATTTGTCTTATCCTTAATTACACAAAAGGACAATCATGCTTTACTGTTCCCTCTATACTTGTCAAGCCTCAAAACAACTGTTACCTTTCTACCAAACGTATGGATTGTTGTATGTTAGAAGCATGTTTCTACACGATGGTGAATATTATAACTCAAACCACTCAACAATCAACATGTGTTAGAGTTGATCTAAACTGCATTTATTGTGGTGGGTATAAATATGAGAGCCTCTCTCATAATTGACACAACCCAATCCTTCTTCATCAACTTATCTAAGGTCGTGTTTGGTTTGCTGGAATCTTTTTGAAGGAATTGGAATACTGAAGGAATTGGAATCCAATTCCATAATCTGTTTGGTTGGCAGAAATGTCCGATGGAATTGGAATTTAGATATGCAAAATGATAGAATTACCCTCATTTTGTTCTTATGTTGAAGTGGTAGCGGTGGGTCGAAGCGGTGGCGGCAGTCGGCGGTGGCGGCAGTCGGCGGTGGGTCGAAGCGTGACGGCGGTCGGCGGTGGGTCAAGCGGTGGCGGCGGTAGGCGGTGGGTCGAGGCGGTCAGCGGTGGGTCGAAGCGGTGGCGGCGGTCGGAGGTGGGTCAAAGCGGTGGCGGCGATCGGCGGTGTGTCGAAGCGGTGGCGGCGGTCGACGATGGGTTGAAGCGAAGTAGTAAGTTAGGACATCTAATTGAAGGGTAATCTGGTATTTTGGCAATTCCTATGTCAAGGGATTTTAAATCCTTCCATGTACCCAAGGATTTCAAATTCCTTCATATGAGGGATTTTAATTCCTTCCCCCAATTCCAATTCACTTCTCTAAATCTTATCAAACGCAGGAATCTTTGGGAATTGGATTCCAATTCCTTCAGATTCCCAAAGAATCTTGCATACCAAACGCGCCCTAAGTTCTTTCTATCTATTCTCTTCCCACTCGTGCAATAATGAATGATATGTAAACATATTTAGATTGTTTAGAATTAGTTTATTCTTGTTCTATTTCCGCAACAATCTATAAATTTTGCGATTTATTCAATAAACATAAATAGAAATTAAAAGTATAAAACCTATGGTGATTGTATTCAATCCCCTTCTACAATCTTTGTTAACTTCAAGGTTATCGTACGAGATCAACACAAATGCTAGATAAACCCACATGTAAGGGGTTGTAACCTAAATGTTTACCGTTAAGCGTTTGCTAATATCATTTACGTTAATGATTAAACATAGAAACACCTAACGGCTTACCTGGTAAAAATCAAGAGTTTTACCAGATATTTTACTAGGTAAGTGTAAAGAACCACTCTTAGTTACCAATTTTAAGATGCTTATCAATAATTTGATTTTATGGCCAAAAAAGTTAGAGAGATGAATAAGAACTTCACAAACAATCCCAATTGAGAAGTTACACCCTGAAATTAGAAGTATTGTTTGTTGAAAATTTTCTTCCCAAAAGTTAATATTTGAATTTATATATAAAATAAGTTTAAGCATTTAACACTAACTACCCCCTATATTGTATTGTGAGTTTGTGATTAATAAAAGAGCTGAATAATGTTTGGGCTTTTTCGGGCTTGGTATTTGGATACAAAAATAAGCCCAAGCACACTATTTCAGACTGGGCTTTTCTAGGCCTATTTTTGGGCTATTTTTGGGATGGTAATTATTAACTCTATACATCCGATCAAATTCCCAAACACTAAGCTTAACGTTTGATTAGTTTTGATTAAATTATCAAACATTAAGAGGACATTTACCAAACATTTACTGATTAAGTGCTTACCGGTGAAATTCAACGCTATTACTTACTTACTACATAAGATTTTAGTCTATCAAAACGTTATTATATGCAGCAATTTCCCGGTAAGTGTTGAAATTGGGTTAGGAAAACTCTACCCAACTCAAACCGCCAACCTGCCGCTTTTAAGTTGTTATCACTTTTAATTTCTTGCTCACCCATGAGTTGCACTTTAGAAAGAAATTGATTCAGTGCATCTTATCTCGGTGTATCTCATCTTAATGTGCATTAGTTTTTCTTCCGATGATTGATAACCATTTTCAATGGTTCTCATGTTAAACTCTACTTTTTATTGAAACTCAACCCTTATACATACTTATAAAAATCGTCTTATTCTTAACTTTAAATATTGAGGCAACATTTAATCATTTTATAAAATCCTCAACACCAACTTAAGCATTTATTCCTCCCAACTCAATCATTTATTACACATTCTTGGGACAATTGTTTATTAGTTTTGAAATTAAACAAGTATATAATTAATATAGAGATTACTGAAATAAATTAATCAATGTAAATAACAATTTAATTCAAATACAGCAGCCCAACTACAGCATTAGGCTCAAATTACAGTAATATAATCCAAGATTGTAGGGGTCAATTTGTACCAATTGTTACCAACATATGTCATAAACACAAGATTTAACACCTTAAGACAAGTTTCGGGATTTCGAGACCATCACAATGACTTACCGCTCAAAATACGTAATGTTGGACCACATTTGGCTCATGAAAATCAAATGTCCTTTGGTTCACATAATGGAATCTGTCATAAATGAAATTGAATTATGGAATTTAATTGGGCTTGACCACCCATTTGGTTGACAGTAACTGAAAAGGATTTGAGTCTGTACGTTTAGTTCATAGGATATAATAGTGGTGGTAGTAGTGGGTGTGATGACGACTGTGGTGACCACGGTGGCGTAGCGGCGATTTTTATTATAATTATTAAATGACTAGATATAAAAAAACCTTGAGATAAAAAAAAAACAAAACCATAAGGGTGGTAACGTACTGGCTTTGCCTAGAGGGATGTGGTGGGATATCTTATCCATTCAGATTCAAGTCTAGGCGTTGGCATTTTGTGGCCAGGCTTGAGGCTTAGCCTTGCCGCCACGCCACATGTTATTTGGAAGTTTGATTAAAATTAATAACCAAATAACCAACATATAACTATCAATCTCTTAAAATGACATGATTTCATATTATAGATAAAACAAAATGAGATAAGAAATGTGAAATGAAACATAAAAAATAAGCTTTTAGCATTAAGATCAGATGATTTTATATCTTGACGGATTATTATTCATACCACTTACATTTTATATCCTTGCTCGTTTACTTATCACACTTAATAAAAAAAATATGAACATAATTCATCTTTTAAATTTAATCTTTTTTATTTAACCATGGTGTCCTAACTAGTATGCCATATGCAATTCTTACTAAATCCCATGGTCATATCAACTTATATACATAAGCATAATTTATATGCGACCTACGTAACCCATTTGACTATACGATTTTGTGGATTAACGCATCATATACGAGTTCGTAGGTCAAGAAGAAACCAGTTATATTTGGTCCAGTGTGTGGTTTTTGTTATATAAAATATCTAAAAACGATAAACAGGATGGCGTGTCAAACCACGAACCTATATGTCAACCCGAACACAACCCGTATAATAAACAGGTTGGCAGGTGAGAAAAATTCAAACCAGACACGTTTATTTTCATGTCGCATAGAAAATTATCACCCCTAGTACGTCATCTGCCATTCTTACTAAATCTCAATATTGTTTCAGCTTGTATGCTTTTTAAGTAATTACAAAAATTCTAAAAAATGGCCAAAATAATTACCAATAAAATCCTTAAAAAGACTCAAACTTATTACGAATGAAACCATCTTACAAAAAAGTTATATGTTTGAACAACATAATACAATGGAAATTATAGATTTGAATGAAGAAGAAAAGGGTTTCCATTTATGAAGACAAAAACTGGATGTAATATGGAAATTAAGCATATGAGATAGAGACGTAAGAGAGAGAGAGAGAAGGATGTACAAATCTATATATATATTTATATATATGTGTGTGGGAAGAGAATAAGAATAAAGATGTAGGTATAGGTGTAGTGTAGTGTAGTGTAGGTAGGTTAGGGGCGTGCTAGGAAGGCAGATTTTCCGACCGGTCTGACTGACAAATGGAAGAGGTGCCGGTCTAATTGTTTGACACACCCAACATACCACCTGACCCCTAGACCGGGCCCCTTTCACTCTCAATCTCAACCCGTCTCCATCCCACTCTTATTTTGGCTCCAACCACCCTTTTTTCCTTCAAACCACCAAGGCTTGATATCCGAGCCCATGCTAGCGAACCGCTTTAAACCGGTTCATTAGGTGTCTTCAGAGAATCTCTTAACAAACAATTTTCTTAAAATTTAGATTTTAAAGCCAGTTTAAGGTGTTGTTCACCTAATGTTTATATGTTTATCTTACGAGATGAACATGATATGGAGTAGAATCTTACTTGATAAAAACAATGATATGATCCAACAGTCTTACCCAATAATTGAGATTTACAAATCTTACCCATTAATGAAAAAATGAGTTTTCATTCGAACTTTCCTTTCTCTCTCTCTCTCTCTCTCTCCATATATATATATATATATACATATATAAATTATATATATATAGAGAGAGAGAGAGAGGAAAGTTCAAATGTGAACCATTTTTTCTTTTGAACATGAGGACGAATCGCAGCTACTCATCCGGTCAATAAAGGTGGCTTTGACCGGTCCCTCCTTTAATAATCTCTTCCCTCCCATGAATCAGGTCAGTCCTCCATGATCGCATCCACCGTAACCGAAGATGTGTGACTGAGATTCGTCCTCACATACACAACAAAAGTTGAGTTTACATTTGAACCTGACCACACACACACACATATAGGGCTAGGTTTAACTTAAAACTCAAATTTGATTACGAACATGAGGGCAATTGAGAGTTCACCACGTGTTCTATTCAGCTCATATTCAGTCTAAATAATACATTGTTATGCAGATTGAATATTATGCATTATTCAAAGTGAATAAATACAATATGTAAAATAAATAATACAACATTCAACGTTATTCAGTATATTATTCGCCTTGAATAATTAATGCATAATATTCTGCATGAAAAATCTTGTATTATTCAGACTAAATAGGTCATGTGGCGCTCTCTCGGCTATTATCATGTTCACAATAAAAAAAAGAGTTTATATTTAAACTTTACTCCGTATATTTATGATCTAAGGAAATGTAAAAAATAAAAAACTTATAAACGCTATCTGCTAATTGTCCATGTCAACAATATAAAAAAATGCATATATATAAAATGTAACATATGAATTTGCAAAAAAAACTAAAAAACAGTTTAAATTATTTATATGCAACTACATAGATGAAATATTACCAATAGTTTACATCGATAAGTTTGTTTGTAGCATAATTTTTTTATTACTTGTGTTTTTAAAAGTGTATTTGAATGCAAATTTTATATAACATTTTAATTATGTAACTTTTTTGTTTTAATCGTTATCTTTAAAATGTTGGTTAGCAATATGTTGATATGGTAAGAGTTAAAAGCTCATTTCCTCTTTGCAGATGATGTGATATTTCTGGGGAAATGGACTATATCCAACGCTGTTAATATCACAAGGCTGCTGAGATGCTTCTTTTTAGCATCGGGACTTAAAGTTAACTTTGCGAAAAGCAAAGTCTACCGGATTGGTGGGCACGATGATGAGGTAAGCAATATGTCGTCTTTTTTAAAGTGCGACAGTGCAAAACTCCCGTTCACGTATTTGGGAATTATGGTCGGAGCTAATATGAGTCTGGTAAAAAATTGGAAGCCGATTTTAGATAAAATCAACTCCAAACTCTTGACTTGGAAAGAAAAGAACTTATCTTTCGGCGGTAGAGTGAGTGACGTTATGCAAGTCAGTTTTGGGTAGTGTACCTCTTTACTTCTTATCCTTATTTAAAGCTCCGTTGAAAGTCGTTGATGAAATTGAAAAGATAAGAAGAAGGTTCATATGGGGTTCTTCTAACGATGGAAAGAGCAAGATTTGTTGGGTTAATTGGCAAAGCACCATTGCCCCAAAGAAATTTGGCAGTCTTGGTATAGGCTCAATCAAAACAGCAAATTTATCTCTGTTAATCAAATGGTGGTGGCGCTTAAAGTTGAATGGTAACGCTTTATGGGCTAGAGTGATAAAAGCAATACACGGGGTATCCGGAAGAGATGCTTCTAGTTTAGCTAACTCATGAAAGTCAGGAGTTTGGCTTAACATAGCTAAAGCAGGGGAATCATTATCATCTATCAACCTTGATTTGGATGATCTTTTTACACGCAAGGTTGGAGATGGTAATGACATTTTCTTTTGGTCGGATCGGTGGTTGAGTGACGTCCCCTTGAAATGTATGTTCCCCGATTTGTTTGAATTAGAAGTCAATAAAAACTGTACAATCGCCATGAGATTTTCATATCGGGATGGTGACGGAATTACTTGGAATTGGGCCTGGTCAGATGATTCTCTAATTGGGCGGTTCTCGAGTCAAATTCATCAGCTGGAAGATATCTTAAAGCATGTTGAGTTAGTTCCCGTGGAAGACGGTTGGCGCTGGGAAGGAGATCCCACTGGCGAATTCACGGTAAAATCCCTTCGCTCTATCATCGATAGTCTGACTTACCCTCCTTCTTCAAAGACGTTTTTTTGAACAAATGGCTTCCACCTAAAGTTAATTGTTTCATTTGGCGCCTACTCCTTAATCGCCTCCCTACGAGATCTAATCTGTCTCTAAGAGGGATTGCTCTACCATCTCAGTTGTGTCCTTTGTGCGAGGCGGTAGATGAATCGGTGGATCATCTTTTCTACTCATGTCTTGTGGTGAAAGAAATCTGGAAATGGTTGGCATCATGGTATAAGATCGAGTTGGGACAATATACATCCCTGGATTTAGCGATTGCCGGCTTCTTAGAGGGTGTAAATTCAAAAAAGCAATTAAGGTTTCTGGAGGCAGCCATGGGCAGTATGTTGTGGAGTATCTGGAAGGCTCGGAATAATTTGGTCTTCAACAATCAGCATTTCTTAGTGGCGGCTGTTGTAACTGAAGTCCAAGCCAATCTTTATACGTGGGCGAAGTATAGGGGTAAGCGTAAGGATTTAGCTTGGCAATTGTGGTGTTGTAATCCCATCTCTTTGTTATGATTCGTTGTACTTTGTCGCTAGCTTCTTGCTAGCTTTTTAATAAAGTTTTGGGTTCTCTAGACGGGGTGATGGCATTGCCGAAGCTCTTTGTCTTGAGTGCTCTTTTTGCTGTTAAAAAAAAAGTTAAACAATTTACTTAATATTTTTCTAATAAAAGTAGTAAATGACCCCTAAGTTTTAAAAAAGGTTATTTGTTTTGTAAAATGTTTGACGTTATAAAATAATTTTAAAACTTTCAGACATAAATGAGCCATTGAATGTACGATACTTCTATAATGTTAGATTTAACAGTGTGTTCTCGAGTTCTTTTTAAAAAACGAACAAAAGTAAGATTCAATGACTGGTGAAGAGACGAATCAAGCGAGCCAAATGCAAAAAAATTTCAGAGTGAGGAGATATGGAGCATTAGGTAGAAAAAAAATACAATTATAAACATTTGAAAATTTGCATATCTGTCTATTAGTTATAACCAAGGTTGTTAAAATCAGGATCCTACCTAGGATCGTTTTCATCTTTGCAAGATCAGATCGTAAGATCGGGATCGAGATCGTAAGATCATAATACAAGTCAGGATAAATATTTATAAGATCCTACTTTAAATTTCGAAAACATAAATCCATATTTTAACATCCAAATTTCAAAATAACATACATCCATATTTCAAAATAACATAGTCTTAAGTCTTAACTCTTAAGTCTGGGAGAACAAGGTCGAGGTCTGCGAGGCGAGCTCTGGGTTTAGGATCTGAAGTTTTTTTATTTTATTTATGTGGTTCAATTTCATTCCTAACATAAGAAAGGTTTTAACGCTAAAATTAAAAGATTTTCTATACATGGGGGTAGTTTAGATTTTTTTTTTTTTTTTTTTTTGAAAATGCCATTCAAATCATAGGATCGGCTAGCGAGCCAAGCCTACGATCCTATGACTCGACCTTACGAGCCTATTTGAGTCTACGTTTGAACGAGCCTATTTACGAGTCGGCTAGTTTTCTTGGGCTAGGCTCGTGCGAGCCTACGATCAAACTCACGATTGTGATAACCATGGTTATAACCATCGAAAAAGCCAAATTAAAATATATTTTATAGAAAATAACATATATCTTTTCTTTTTCTCTCATTTCCAAAAACATGAAAATGAAAATTTTTCTCATTTATTCCTTTTGTTTGTCTTTATACACCAAAATTATTTCATTCTGTATCCTTTTTGTCTTTTCTACTTACTTCATTTGTTTATTTTATTCTCTAATTCAAGAAAACGGTGGGTATCCTTATTTTTTCGGTTTTTGCGTCACGGGTTGTTCGGATATCCGTTTTCTCGGTTTCAAATCATACGATTTAGTTCACTTCTTAGGGTTTTCGGTTTTTCTGAACACCTATGTAATATAAAGTGAATCCACTTATTTAAACAAAAGTTTTAAATTACAATATTAGACCTCCGCAAAATTTCCTCATTATTTTGACCAGTTTTCTTTTGAATTGTTGTTTGGTTTTTCCTTCTAGTCTTCTTGTTTTCGTTTTTTTTTGTTTTGGGGTTGCGGCTCCTTGTAGTGGACTCTTTCTTTGTTGTAGTTTTTGCTAATTATTCTTAATAAATTCTTTTTGTGTTGCAAAAAAAATTGCAATACCATCTAAAGAGGATTATATGAAAATAAAAAGAAAATATCATAAAATACATGGGAATAAATCTTAAATTAAAAATAAAACACCAGAACTTTCTTTCAATTTGAATCATAATGTTTATAAGACCATCAGTGTCACTAAAATGTGATATATCTTTATAAGATCATCAGTATTGCTATATTTTGAACCCTAATTTTACTGCGGCCTACATCAGTTTTTTCTCTTTCATATTCTTCTTACCTAAAGTGGAGTACCACAACCCTTTACTAACCCAATATTTATCCCACTTTTATTATTATTATTTTAATTAATATATTAAGAGAGAGAGAGAGAGAGAGAGAGAGGAGAAAGGAGAGAGAGCCGCTCGGGTTGAGAAACCGAAGCCCTACTCGGCAGGTGCCATGTAAGGGGGAGTACCACGGTACCGGCATTACAATAGAATCCGACGAAGTGATGAACCTGCTTTTTCACCCGAGCCAAAGCCGCATGGCGGTACGGGTGGCCTAAGGACATGAGTACCCTTCCGTTTCGTTTTCCTTACCCTGATGACACATCAACATCACATCATTCTCTCATCTATTCTCTACAACCTTAGTTATACCCAACTCAATCCTACCCACAACTTAGGCCACTTGGCTAGGGTGAAGAGAGAGAAAGGGTATGAGGGGTGGGGTTTTACTGGATAAGAAGCAGAACCCGAATGGATACTACCCGCCCCTTACTCGATCCACCCGAAATGGTGTTCCCGCCGCACCCAATGCGAATCCTATCGAATCGGGTAAGGTATAACGGATGACCTAATAACTAAATTAAGATTTTGATAAAAAAGAAAAGATGGTTGTTAAATAATAAGGCTGAGATTTTACCATTTTAATGGATATTATGTTATGTTGGATTTCCAAAATTAAGATAGACAGTAAAAAAAGGTTACGTGAGATGAATATAGACTTGGATGGGGTAAAAAAGGAGAGAAGGGTAGGGCTTTACGTGATTGGTGGGTGCGGTAAGCGAGAAATCCGGCAAGTGAAACAGAAAGGAGTAAAAACGACGACGGATGATTATGAATAAAGACGCAGACGGAGGAGGGGAGCAATCCAATAATTGCATCCCCACGCTAATCCGACAGTCATCATTCTGTCTTTTGTATCTATATACATGATCTTGGCTTAGAGAGTGAGTGTGTGCATACATCAGTCTCCATCACGACTACACCGTATTTATTCTCCGATTCTCCCGCTTAACTTTTGGCTTTTTCTCATTTGTCTTTTGTTTTCATCTCTAAATTCTTCCCACATGTCTTTTTCAGGTTTTTATAGTATTATTATTATATTGAAAATAAAATCAAACAAAAATTTTAAAAGTAAATCTGCAATATTATGACACGATAGGACAAATGTGACGAGATTAGACCGACAATATAGCAAGATAATTGTATTTTTCACAGATTTTTCAAACTGATGTTTTTGGATAAAACTTTGTTTTGGTAATTTCTTTAAAATCAAAATTTTGATTTTTGACAGATTTTTCAAAATTTTGATTTTGGATAAAAGTTTGTTTTGATAATTTCTTTAAAATAAATAAAAGTTTTGATCCGTTGAAATGTAAAAGTGTTCTCTTTCACTTATCAAGTAAGATTTTCGATATTAATTATTTTCACCTGTAAATGCTTGAAGAACGAACATGAAGTAACGTTGTTATACTCTTCATAAGATGTTCTCTTGCAATTAGCCAAACTTGTTAGATTGATCCAAAATTACTATGTAAAAGCATTACCAAATATTGACTTTAACAATTTAAGAGGTTTGGTTGAACAGTTTGATCTTGGATGATTAAGTGGTCAAAATGACTAAAAAGATCTTATGATATAATACAAAATAAAATATAGTTATTTAGTATTTGTTTAGAATGAAATTAGGGTGTTTAATGGTTAAGAGACCAATATATAAAAACATTCAGACGGTTTTAGAACAATTAAGAGACATATTTTATTTTGCCAAATAAGATTTAGCTCTTAATAATTTAGATGTTACTATATTTTTCGAATGGCAATGATCAGTTTTTTAGTGGGTAACTAGGAGATTCAAAGCTCAACATTGGGATTGACTCACATGGCTATCGATCCGGGGGATGCTTCCAGCGGCGATCGAACATATGAGAGTGCCCATTGTGGTACATCGCTTATGGGTCATGTTAGTAGGTCTTGATAGCAGGTCGTCATGGTGGGGGGTGCTTAGACGAGCTCTGCCGCGATTCTGATAAGTTCGCGGTCAGTCCATTGACGTTGTGTAGGTTGGGTCGGAACCAGGCTACAACTCCGTCTCGATCTTACTATGCTCAACAGCAAATTCAAGTTGCCTTCATTCGCATTCACAGTCGCAGCTAATATTTTGCGTGCATTTCTGATCCAGGGTCGTTTGCAACTCGCAAACGTCTCTGTGGTGGTCTGCAACAAAGTGCACCGGAAGGTCGTGAAGTGTTGCAACATGCAGGCTGCAGCAAAACACAAGTGTGATCGATGCCATTTTTCAGGCGTTTTAATCTGTGTTTTCTTTTCATTTCTTTTTTTTTTTTCCTTCATTGCCATGGTTAGTGGCATCAAATACTATTTAACTTGTGTTGTAAGTATATGTGTTTTGGTGGTTAGTAAAAACAAAATTCAGATATTGTTTCTTAATAAAATTATTAAAAAAATAAACAAACTCACTCTAAAATAGCAATATCGACAATTGTTTTCACTATAAACCCCTTTAATTTGAGACTGATTGATGGGTATCAAAATGGACATTCAGTATGTTTTGGAGTATAAACCCCTTTAATCTGTTTCTTTCTTTTTTATTGGGTTTTTGCGTTCGGCCTTCGTTGGTTTCTCTCTTGTAGTTTGTTCTTGCTTGAGGTGATGTTTTAATAAAGTTGTGGTTGAGTGACGGGGGTCATGGCCTTGTCGAAATAACTTGCCTCTCATCCTTTCTTGTTGTTAAAAAAAATAGTTGTTTAATTATTTTTTAGATTGATTCAATTTTGTTATACTACACATATATTATCAACGGAAAAAAGTATGCTAAAATAAAAGAGTAAACAACAATTTTAGTTCTTGTGGTTTATGGAAATAACATTTGAAGACGTTCAATTTGTTCCCTTTCTTTAACGACACCAAAAAGTGTCATTAAAATGAAAGACATGGTTATTCTTTTATCGATTTTTTTTATTTAATCAAAATGAATTATACAATTTTGGTTCTTGTGAGTTTTCATTGGGTAAAATACAAAAATTGATAAAAGAACAAAAGTGTACATGATTTAACATATTCTTTTTGCAGTCGTTTGCATATGAATCAAATTTACACTTATTTGCAAACCATCATTGTTCCTAATCCAAAATGACGAGATTGAAAGTTGTTATTTTTGATAAATCTTAGGTATTTTGGTTTACCCAAATTTAAATGGTTAATATATAATGGAGCCTTGTGAAAGTTGTTATTGACTTTTCAGTTTTAAATATGGTATAAAAAAATATAAAATGATATGGATACCATGAGTGAATTATTTAATAAAACTGGAATATTTTTTGTAGATTTACTGCCTAGAAATATTTTGTTAGCCAAATATATTTAATGATTAGAAGGTTTGACATGTTTAATAATGTTAAACAAATTCCTACGAGTTGCTAGCATATATAATAAATAATGTATTATCTAAAGTTAAAAATACATAGCGTAGGAATAGACTCAAACTTAAAAACTGAGTGTTTTAAAACCACATGAAATAGTATATTTCAAGTTTTGTGTAGTAGTAGAAAATAAGTTTAATTAACTAGTTATCTATAATATATTTTAAATTAGAAATAGTGGTATAAAATATTATATTATTGACACTTCAATAAATAATTTTGTTTCTTGTGTTACTTTATTCTCTATCTTTCGATTTCAATTATTTTATAAGTTTACATGTAATGCAAATATTAACTTGAATAATGTTAAAAAAAATTAATTAGTTAAAATAATTTTATTTGATTTTTTCAACAAAAAAATGATACAAAATTAATGGAATTATTTTGTTTTTTTTAATAAAATGACACCTAAATATATAAATAGTTTGTATTTAGGTTTATGGATTGACATGATATGATTGACTAAAACATAAAAACAATTACTTATATTTAACTTATTTTAAAAAAATTTAAATGTTCATTCAAATAATTGGTATTTGATTACCCCCGTTTTGTATTTTTATTCAATTTATACAATTTTTAGTTTATATATGTATTACTAGTTTTGATCCCGTGTAATACACGGGATAATTTCAAGAAATTAAGTCATGCTGAAAATTTTATACTACAAATATGAATTGTTGTGCTATTGATCTTTTAACATCAATATTATTTTATATCAAATACATTAATTATATTAAAAAAAGTACAAACTTTATTTATTTTTAATTTAATTCAATTGATATCAAATTATCAACAATAAAAATATAACAAAGACATTTTATAGATCAAACTATATAACTATCTTTGACTTTAAAATGACGTTAATATACTTTCACATATAAAGAGAAAGATATACATACAAAAGTGTACTTGGATTGAAATATAATAATAGATACGTTTAACAATAATTTGTTATAGAAATATTAATTAACTATTATATTAAAACTCAATGATTATCTTATTATATTTAAAATGAAATATTTATTTTCTATTTGATGACGTTTATCAATTAGAATTGCCATGTGTCACGTTCTGGTGAGCCGGTTTCGGTTATGAAAACAATAAATAAAATAATGTAAAAGATTTATACCACTTTAAAAAATCTTCCTCTACATAATTAAATCAAACCTTTTAATACAAACTATAGATAAATATGAAAACAATAAATAAAATAACAATAAATTATTATATAATGTGAAGAAGAAAACTTAGTTATGCTTCTACTGATGTAGATCAAAAAACTAAAAATAAATAAATCAGGAGGAAATCAAACCATATGATTTAGTTCATCATAAGAAAACAATGACACAAATTTTCTTACCATTCTTCAAATAATTGCAAAAACAAATAATAAAAAAAATTATGCATGAATGTTCTTCAAAAAAATGGTTGACGAACTTACCTAAGACGTTTGCAAAAAGAGTAATGGAGGAACTTGAAAAATTAAAATGGAAAAGGTAAGGTTTATACGGTTTTTGTTGAATCTGCTTAGTATTTAAATATCAATTTAGGGTGAGAGATAAAAATATAGATGACTTCATACCAATAGATAGAGATAAAGTTTGTTATATTTAATAGATAATTTTGGTCAATAGATAGAGATAAAGTTTGTTATATTTAATAGATAATTTTGGATTAATTTTTAATAATTTTAAATTTTAAAACAGTGCCATGTGTCAACATATGACACATGACACATATGCATATGATGTGGCAATGGATCACCAGAGCGCGACACGTGTCAATGAGTTACTCAGAGCACGACACGTGTCAAACCAGTTACTCTTTTATTATATATAGATAGATAGATTTTAGGGTTTACTTCATGAAAGTGTATCCAACTTGTCATGAAAAGTTATTGTATGTATTGTACTTTCGTTTTTACCATTTGGTGTATCAAACTATCAAAACCTACCATTTAATGTATTTCGTGACAAGTTGGATACACTTTTATGACAAGTTGGATACCTTAAAAAGATAGGTTTTAATATAGTTGGATACATACAATAACCATTTCTTAAAGTCTGATATGCCAAATGGTAAAAATGGAAGTACAGTACATACAATAACTTTTCGTGACAAGTTGAATACACTTTCGTGAAGTAAACCCTAGATTTTATATATATACTAGTTTTGAACCCGTGTAATACACGGGATAATTTCAAAAAATTAAGTCATGCCAAAAACCTTATATTACAAATATGAATTGTTGTGCTATTCATCGTTTAACATCAATATTATTTTCTATCAAATACATTAGATATATTAAAAAAAGTACAAACTTTATTTATTTTTAACTTAATTCAATTGATATCAAATTATCAACAACGAAAATATAACAAAGACATTTTATAGATCAAACTATAAACTATCTTTGTCTTTAAAATGACGTTAATATACTTTCACATATAAAGAGAAAGGTATACATACAAAAGTGTACTTGGATTGAAATATAACAATGGATACGTTTAACAATAATTTGATATAAAAATATTAATTAACTATTATATTAAAACTCAATGATTATCTTCATTATATTTAAAATGAAATATTTATTATATATTTGATGACGTTTATCAATTAGTTACATGAATACAAATATAAATTATTATATAACTAGTTCTGATCCTGTGTATTACACGGGATAATTT
This sequence comes from Centaurea solstitialis, assembly GCA_030169165.1. Lineage (NCBI taxonomy): Eukaryota > Viridiplantae > Streptophyta > Magnoliopsida > Asterales > Asteraceae > Centaurea > Centaurea solstitialis. The sequence continues at coordinate 72,663,811 of CM058041.1, forward strand.
CAAGAAATTAAGTCATGCCAAAAACCTTATCTTTTAACATCAATATAATTTTCTATCAAATACATTAATTATATTAAAAAAAAGTACAAACTTTATTTATTTTAACTTAATTCAATTGATATCAAATTATCAACAACGAAAATATAACAAAAACATTTTATAGATCAAACTATAAACTATCTTTGACTTTAAAATGACGTTAATATACTTTCACATATAAAGAGAAAGGTATACATATAAAAGTGTACTTGGTTGAAATATAATAATGGATACGTTTAACAATAATTTGTTATAAAAATACTAACTAACTATTATATTAAAACTCAATGATTATCTTCATTATATTTAAAATCAAATATTTATTTTCTATTTGATGACGTTTATCAATTAGTTACATGAATACAAATATAAATTATCATATAATATGGAGAAGAAAACTTAGTTATGTTTCTACTGATGTAGATCAAAAAACTTAAAAAAAGTAAATCAGGAGAAAATCAAACCATATGATTTAGTTCATCATAAGAAAACAATGACACAAATTTTCTTACCATTCTTCAAATAATTGCAAAAACAAATAATAAAAAAATTATGCATGAATGTTCTTCGTAAAAATGGTTGACGAACTTACCTAAGACGTTTGCAAAAAGAGTAATGGAGGAACTTGAAAAATTAAAATGGAAAATGTAAGGTTTATACGGTTTTTGTTGAATCTGCTTAGTATTTAAATATCAATATAGGGAGAGAGATAGAGATATAGATGACTTCATACCAATAGATAGAGATAAAGTTTGTTATATTTAATGCTTAGTATTTAAATATCAATTTAGGGAGAGAGATAGAGATATATATGACTTCATACCAATAGATAAGATAAAGTTTGTTATATTTAGTAGATAATTTTGGATTAATTTTTAATAATTTTAAATTTTGAATCAGTGTCATGTGTCAACATATGACACATGACACATATGCATATGATGTGGCAATGGCTCACCAGAGCGCGACACGTGTCAATGAGTAACTTAGAGCGCGACACGTGTCAAATCAGTCACTCTTTTATTATATATAGATTGATGTGGAGAAGAAAACTTAGTTATGCTTATACTGATGTAAATAAAAAAACTAAAAAAAAGTAAATCAAAAGAAAATCAAATCATATGATTTAGTTCATCATAAGAAAACAATGACACAGATTTTCTTACCGTTCTTCAAATAATTGCAAAAACAAATAATAAAATAAATTTTATGTATGAATGTTTTTCCGAAAAATGGTTGCCGAACTTACCTAAGACGTTTGCAAAAAGAGTAATGGAGGAACTTGAAAAATTAAAATGGAAAAGGTAAGGTTTATACGGTTTTTGTTGAATCTACTTAGTATTTTAATATCAATTTAGGGAGAGAGATAGATATATAAATGACTTCATACCAATAGATAGAGATAAAGTTTATTATATTTAATAGATAATTTTGGATTAATTTTTAATAATTTTAAATTTTGAATCAGTGTCATGTGTCAACATATGACACATGATACATATGCATATGATGTGGCAAGGGCTCACCAGAGCGCGACACGTGTCAATGAGTTACTCAGAGCACGTCACGTGTCAATGAGTTACTCTTTTATTATAGATAGATAGATAGATATGTGCACTAAATTTTCTATAACTATATACGTGTCGAATATTTTTTTAAACATTATCTTTCTTTTAGTAATTTATAGTCTCAAAGACAACATAAATTTAAAATAAAACTATTGTTTTTTACGAGACAAAATGATATAATTATCTATTTTCACGATTTCTAATACATATATGTATCGATGCTATAACAAATGCAATGTATCGATGCTATAACATAATCAATGTATTGCATAATTTCTTTAAGAGGACTCAGATTTATTAAAACTATCTCAGAATAAGGTGTGATGGGTTGAGGTCAAATGGGTGTTTTTGTACCTATTGTGGAACCAGATAAACAAATTAGTGTTTAAGGGGGACAAAAATCATATTTTTGCTTGCTTCTTTGAATAGCCAAGAACAACTTTCGAGTGGTTAAAGAATAAAAAAAATCAGCATATCGAGTGGTTTGGATGGCTCTCGGGGATTTGCATATTAGCGCAATCGGTTGGTGGAGCAAGTATTCTAGAAATCCCTGCTTGTTTCGTGGTTTAGAGTGTGAGGCTTTCGTTTCCACAAGCAGAAAGCAGAAGAATATAACTTCGTACAAGGCTTTCGTTGGCACGATATAGAAGGCATGTGACTTGGATTCGGTTTTCAAGTTACAGGTTGTGTTGTGCAAGGCGACAATGTGCAACTAACGTACAAAGATTTTGTTTTTGTTTTTTTTTTTTTTTCTATTCGGTTGTAAGCCAAATGCAGTTAGCAAGAAAATTGGGTTGTGATCTGGTCTCGAGTGTTTGCTCAAATTATTTCTCATAATTCGTCCGAACTCGAGTTGGGCCAACTATGAATAGGGATGACAAAGATATCCGAATTCGATGGGAATCCCCGAACCCTAAACTTTTGGGACGAGTATTGGGGCAGGTAAATGGTTATGGAACCGAGTATGAGATTTTTTCAAAAGATTTTTTTGAGTTTGGAACGGTTATGGTTTTAGTCAATATCCTCTTATTTACCCGATCCTGAACCATATATATTTAATATAATTTATTATTTTATATTAATACGATACACATTGCCATTTTATTAATATATAGAATAATATAAATGACGGATTGATTTTATTAGTATAGAAAATATATATTTAATCGTTCCCACTCCCCTGTTGACACTTCGGCGATAGTGCATTGAGCCACATAAGTCGTTTCCATTTTGTTAAACGTTCACCTTGTTGAATGTTCAAGTTGCTAGTAAATGAAAGTTAAAAAAAAATCTACCTCATTGTTTGACATGATTCACATATAATTCTAGGAAACAAAATTGTATTTAGTAAATTTTAATCGACTAAGAATATAAATGGGATACGTACCGATATTCGCGGGAATACCCGCGACCCCGATGGTTATTTGGTAACGGGGTACCCGACGGAGCAGGACCGTATATGGGACATGGTTTTAGAATAGGGTATGGGACTAGGATAACAATACCTATCCCATACTCGTCCCATTGCCATCCCTAGTTGTGAATTTGTGTCGGGAGAAGGGCTGTGTTTTTGTCGAACTTGAGTGTTATATTGTTTTTCTCTGTTTCGCTGATTTGGCACTGTTTCGTTTTGTCGTTGAGGTGTTTGGCTTGTAATTGTACAACTTCTATGCTTGGTTTTAATATATGTTCTCTTTTGGGCGCTAAAAGAATCAATGTATCGTATTCCGTTTCATACTATGAAATTAGAGGTGTTATTTATGCAAATTATACGATTACTATTTCCCTCTTTTGTTATATATGCATAACTCGTGTTTGGCAATCATAAATAGTCTTATTTGTTGAGTTTATTATAAAAACACCAACTCTAAATTGCATATGATAGTCGATTCTTATATCTTGGGGTGCCTTGTAAGTTTGGAATTCATGTTTTTAAATTCCACCGTTTATTCTTTTAAGTGTTATCTTTACAACCAATCGAGTTAGAGGTGGTTTGTTTACCACTTAATAGTTTCATTAAGAGAGAATCTCATAATTGCTAAGAAGTGAATCTTGTTTGGCAAAAATAAAGTCTGTTTTTAATGGTTTTAAAACCGTTTGGAAGATTTTTTATGTTGAGCGAAATTAAACAATTACCAAAATAACTATATTTTATTTTGTATTATATCATAAGGATCGTTCAATCATTCTGTACTAAAACATTTAACAACCGTCAAATAGTAATCAATTGAAAATGTTGAAGGTTATCATAATAGGAAAAGAAAATGGTGGAAGCAATGATGGGCCATGGGTGTAGTGTAATATTATTATGGGTTGATCTTGGGAGACAATTTTTAATGATTGTGAGTTATATTGTTCTCTTCTTTTAATCATCATACTTTCCTTTGCATGTACTCACTCAAGTTTCCCCCAAAATTCACTCATCTATGTTTCCATTATTTTTCTGATTAGTTTTCTTCAAATTCAAATAAAACTTAGCAACAAGATTATTTAACTTATGATCGACTAAAATAAATTAAATAAAAACACTAATAAATCCTTCTATTATCACGATAAGCTTTTTAATTATAATTTAATATTCCGTTAATCTTAATACTTATGATTTGCCTAACTTGTTAACATTGATAATATAACATTTTTATTATTTCAAGGTAACTAATTGTTCATTGGTTCGGAACTTATGGCTTTGGGTCATTTGTTTTTTGACCATATCTAATTTGATTGAACATTAGATGTTAAATTTCGACCAATACAAATCTAACTTAGTTTGGACAACCTATCAAATCAAATACAATTACGATTAAACTTATTTGTCTAATGGATAAAGCGATTGGATTTGTTTGTTTCAAATAATTTTTTGTTTAAAGCGATTATCTATATATCCACTATAAAATGTAAAAAAAATACTAAGGGTGGGATTCTGATAAGAATTTGAGGTAACTTTTGAAATAGTGGGATCTTTACAAACGCTTATTGGAAAACTAGTTGCATATGTTGCCATTTTAATAAACTAAAATTTACCTAGTGTAACATCGTTAAAATAAGAGTAAATTTAAACTTGAAATTAAGGTAATCCAAATATCTGCTACAAAAGAAATCTCTCTAAAAGGGGAATTTGTACGAAGGCGCTTACAACAATAAATGGGAACTAAACAAACAACCTATTAATTTAACTACGAAAAGCTAGATTAATGATGATCATCCTTAAAATCCCTAAAAGGTTTATCTATACCAAGTTGTAGTTATCTCATCCTAACACCAAAAGCCTGTCTCTATGGCAATCCACTCCCGATTCACTACTTCGAAGCTCCACTATAAGATACCAATTATACATGTCATTCTAAGAAAAAGTGTTAGGCTTGACGCACACTGAGAATAGAAATTTTATAAACAACAATTGACAACATTAAATACTAGTTTTTTTTTTTCCAATAACCATAAACATAAGTTTTTTCTTTCAAAATAACACATAAGGACCATAAGGCCCAAAAATTCATCTTTTGCGATGATCAAGAATACCAGAATTTCCCAAGATTTAAGGTGCAACACAAAAGTAAGCTACATTCAAACTTATTGAACTTATTATACTTCGATCAAGGTCACGAATACCAAAAATCTCATACTACAATGTGGGGGAGGATACCCAATGCTCCTAGTCATTCAATAGGATTATATATACGATAGATGATTGTCATATGGTCCTACACAATCGTACTGAAATACCTTCTCTACGACCAAATGTCCTAACTAGTTACAAACAATAATTAACCCAACAATTAGCCGACTCTATAATCATAGATATAATTTTCTATTTTAATATTCTCTTCATGGTTAAATAACAAATACCCACTTTGTATTCTAGAAAGAAACACATAAAAAACAATAATAAAAAACTTCTAGAATATAAAAAACAATTATAAAAAAAAAAAAACATATTTGTTTTATTGTACGGACAGATAAGAAAGAAAGAGTATTTCATTTGTGAGAGTAGTATTAATGGAGTAGGTTCAAGGTTTCATAGCTGAGCTGAACTGAGCCCACAATTAAGCACTGTCTTTCTCTCTCTATAATCTCTCTCTACACATCTCTCTGCATAAAAGCCTGCACACCTTCCCTTCCACCACCTCCATAAAACCCCCCACATTTCCATTTCTACCCTCCCACACAAAAAACCCAAAATGCCATCAGACTCCTTCGATCACCGTCGCACAACCACCGCCAAGCCCCACCACACCACCACCACCACCACCCCTCCGCCGCCGGAGCCGGAGCACCTCCCATGCCCACGATGCGACTCCACCAACACCAAGTTCTGCTACTACAACAACTACAACTTCTCCCAGCCCCGCCACTTCTGCAAGGCCTGCCGCCGCTACTGGACCCACGGCGGCACCCTCCGCGACATCCCCGTCGGCGGCGGCAGCCGCAAGAACGCCAAACGCTCCCGCCTCACCACCACCTCCAACAATAACAACAACAACCACCACAATCACAACAGCATCATAATCTCTCCGTCAATGGAATTCCGCCACGTGGCTACGGCGGCGCCGATGTTGTTGCCGTTTTCCGGCGAGCATGGCGGCGGTGGGGGGATGCATTTTTTTGGAGATGGCGGGAAAGGTGAGAGTTTTACGTCGTTGTTGAATTGTAGTGGTCAAGGGGGTGGTGGTGGGTTTTTTAATTTGGGGTTTGAAGATGGGAATTTTGGGATTGGGATTGGGAGTGGGAGGGGGGTTTGGCCGTTTTCCGGCGTCGGAGATTGCGGTGGGTTTACGGTGGCTGGTGGTGGTGGGAATGGTGGTTGGGGGGTGGAGGGTGGTGAAGGTGGTGGGGAGTGTTTTACTTTGCCGGATCTTGCGATTTCGACACCTGGAATGATGCTGTGAAGATGAATAGATGATGATGATGGATGGATGGTGGTGATGGATTAGGAGGTGATAGAGTAGGGTTGTTAATGTGTTCCCTCGTGTATTGGATTACTTTCTTTTCGGTTTAGTACGAGAAAAAAGATTATTTAGTTTAATTTTATTTAAATTTTTTTTTGTTAATCTCTTTGGTTTTATATTTTGTCTTGAAATCTAGTGTGAAGTTAAAAGTAAAACCAAAAGCTACAACAAAATATATCGATTAGTATGGCGAGAAGATTAAGAACGTGGAGAAAAGAAGAAAACCAACTACAAGTGAGTCGGACTTAACGATTGTTAACCAAACGTTTGTTGGAGTGAGTGTTTACTTGTTAAATTCAATAGTATCACTTATTTATCGAGTAAAATTTTGAGTCCAACAAAACGATATATTATGCAATGGATTTCTTCGATAAGTGATAATCATGGTAAAAGTATTTGCATTCAATTACCGATACTTACCTTTGGCTCTTTACTAAATTTTTGGTCATTCTCATATTATTCAGTAAGATAATTTGATTTGATAAACACTTATTCAGATAAGTGTTTGGTAAACGACTCCTTAGTTTTTAATAAACATTATTAATAGAAAGGAAGCTCTAAACAGAAAATGCAAACTTGTTGCAATCATTAAGCTTATGAATCACTTAACTTGTGGGGAAAGTAAAGTCGAAGTGGTTTTTCAATACATGGTACCAACGAAATTGATATTTTTAAGACGTTCGCATGCCAACTCATAACTTGAATTGGATCTCGGTATGAACCAGTTTTTTTTAATTCTAAGAATACTATTTCGATGACTCTAGATTTGGTAACTAGTGCTTTAAATGGAAGTGTACAAAATTTGTTTCATCAAGGTGAGGATATATCACATGTTGAGTCTTTGAAATTTTCAATCTCGAGCCACCTAAATCAACATGGATGGCCCATTATTGATTAAACTTGTCCTAAATATGTTTTGCACTCATTTAAGTATGCACTTGTAGATCGTCTTTTCCACAAAGTTTTAGACATAGAATAGTGTCTAAGTCATATGATTTTAGAAAGATAAATATTTTAAATTAAAAAAATCTGACTATCAATAAGTTATTATTTGCTTAAAAAGCAAAATAATAAAGGTTAATACTGTAATTATACATTATTAGTATAAGTGGTTCTTTTTTCGGGTTCACTTAGTGGCTTTTTAGTACTTTTTTGTTGGTTGTTGGCTCATTTTCAACGTCTTGTAGATTTTTTAACGTTCGTTTCTAATATATTCACCTTGTTTATAATATTATTGTTTTGTCTTTTTAAAAAGTATAGATAGAAACCGAATATTTACACTACATCTTTAACCATTTTCATTACTTCCAAAACAACATTGCGTTATGTGTACTCCTCGGGTGGTCCATATGGCGTGGTCTGGTCTCATCGGGTGTACTCCTTGTAAACCTTATATCACACCTTGCTGATGGTCTTTCGGTGGTTCTTTATTATCTTAGTCATTTCTTACCTTAAAATCCGAAATGATTGCAGTGTTCATTGCTTGTATATATTTTTTGTAAAGGCAAGAATTTTTATACCAAAACCACAAACACAAATACAACGTTAGAAAACCCGAAAAAGAATACAGAACCCGAAACCGAAGCCAAAGCAAACGAAAACAACTACAGAAAGTAGAAACTTAGAAGCCGGAGATTGAACTAAAAGACGGCTGAATTGAATGATTAGAGCACAAGAAGTGAGCCAAAACACCATTACAGCAGCAGGAAACCAACCGAGAGGGAGAGTAAAGCTACTTGCAACAACGAAGCGCAATTTGAGAATGCACTATTGTATTTGTATTGTTTGTTGGTTTGTTTATTTTCGTTTCCTGTTTTATACATATCTTAGGTTTGGTTTGATATTATATATATTTTTGTTGTTTCAAAAACAAAATATTGCGTTATGTGTAAATAAATAAACCAATTATATAACTTGTCATGAGATATTTTTCGTCCAAATGAAATAGGGATACATAAAACGACCCTTTTTAGTTGATCTTTTTTATTGTTTATTGCATGATTTAAGTTTTGTCATTATTTACATTTTTATATACAATATATTTGAAAAAAAAGGATAGTGGTTTACTTCTAGAAGAACATTCAGCATGTTTATATCTTTTAAAAATTTAAAGACAATGACATAGAGAGTAAAACAATTTTTATAATATTATAGAGTAGCATAAAATCAAAAGCTAGATCACAATGATATTTGAAAATTTACAATCTTCCAAAAGTCATGATAAATGCTTAAATTGTCTGATATCTAAAAGGGGCAGGTTATTTATAACATTACACTTTTACAATCTTTAACATTTGATAAATTTTATAATTGGTTAATTGTAACGCCCAGCATAGCAGTAACCCGCTGGCTGGCGGGTTGAAGCCGACGGGCTGGGTGGCTTCAGCGGGTACCGCTACGTCCTCCAGCGGCTTCAGCGGGTACCGCTACGTCCTCCAGAGGCTTCAGCGGGTACCGCTACGTCCTCCAGCGGCTTCAGTGGGTTCGCATGAAGGCGGTTTACCCACGCCGCTCACAGCGGCTTGAGTTTGTCTGTGGGATGTGTGTGGGGTGTGTTTAATTAAATAAGAGGGTTGGGTTGGTTCGGGTACTAATCAGAGAGGGTTTCAGAGGGTTAATGGAAGGGTTGGAAAAAAAACTGATGTGGCAGTAGGATTGAGAGGGTTGGGAGGGGTTGATTACTGATAGCCTACGAAAGTTAAAAAAAACGATTTTGGCTTCTTATGTCGGCGTCAAATGTCAAACAACAACATTCTTAAAGTGCATGTAAATTTATAAACTCGTACAAAAGAATATATTTTTTAAGCATCAGATGATTATAAACCCATATAATATCATATATGTTAATGACTTTTATGTATGTTCTGATTTTAATTCCTATTCTATTATGATAATAAATATGTGTAATACATGTAATTATGTTAATTATAAGGTTTTATGCATAAGTTGTATCTTCATTTATGTATAACTTCTTAAAGATAGAGATTAACAAAATCCTACCATCTATCCTAAAACTGTAACTCAAACACCAGGACAAAAACCATTCTCATGCTTAAAAGTTGATTTTAAGACAACACTTTTGATGCCAATGGTTAACACACTTGGTTTTAATCATGTAAAAATACAAAACCCAAAACTCCATTTTGTTTCTGTTTGGTTGGATCTGTAACCACTTTCATTTAGAGAATTAAAATGCCACCTATGCAGAACTTAAACCATCTATTATGTAATTATATACCGCTAATGGTTATGGTTAAAGTATGCCAGTTAACAACGATGACACTGGAGGAACAACAAGAAGTGAGATGGTGAGGGGGAAAATATTGAGGAGAGGACAAGTTTGGTTGAAGCAGAAGGGCAACGAGAAGATAGGATACACAATATGTCTTGGTTGACGGTGGCATACACCTCGACGGAACAAAAGGGCCGAGGTCGAAGGAGCAAAAAAGATGTCCGATCAATACTCCATATTTTCCGTGTTAATATACAAAAAAAATACAAAATATATCATTCAATATAGGATTATCAATTTACATTAGAAAATCAAGAATATGTAAGATGACCATAAATACCCTTGATTATTTGGGACTTGGGAGACACAATAAAAAATGTCATATAACCACAAGTCCACAATAGCCCATTATGATCATGGGCCAGCCCATCTTTCTAACAATAGCCCATTTTGAAACATCCCAAATTCCCAATTCTTCCCAAAATCACCACCTTTCTCCTTCAAATTTCCCTCTAATCGTTGTTCTCCAAATCTAGGGTTTTAAAGAAAGGGGTTTTCAAAAATTCCCAATTCTTGCAACCCTAGCTTCTTCTTCCATTGAAGAATCAATCATCAACCAAACAATATCTCCATAGAATCCATCCTCTGAACAACAATGGCGTTCTCATTCACGCCACAACAACAACAACAATCGTTATTTCAACCACAACAACAACAACAGCAACAGCAATCGCCGTTTCAACAGTCCGCCGGTAGTCCATTCTTTCAATCACAACAACAGCAACAGCAACAACAACAACAGCAATTGCAGCAACAACAGCAACAACAATTGCAACAACAGCAACAGCAACAACAGCAGCAACAGCAACAACAACAGAGTCAGTTTTTCTTGTTTACAAACGAAAAGACTCCGGCTAGCTACGGAACCAAATGGGCGGATCTCCATCCCGATTCTCAGAAGTTTCTTCTTCAAATTGAGTAAGATATATATATATATATATATATTGCGTATATGATGGTTTTGGCTTAGGTTTTGCAACAAATTCTTTGAATTGACTTACTTTTTGCCAAGATTCTGGAGTAGTAAATCAATTAAGATTATAATTCGAATTAGGTCAAATTTGCACACATGGAAAAAAACATGAAGCAATTTCTTGATTTAAATTATGGCGTTTTCTTGAGTGTTACTTGGGGATTCTCATTCATTTTTTTTTCTGTGAACAGGGAGAGAATACTGGAGTACAGAGACGAGAGCCAACGGTTAGATCAGTGTGGGAGACTTTATGATTCTTCAGTCTCCAATGAAGGATTTGAGCTTGATGCAAGTCACATTATCCAGGTACTGATATTTCGGTGAATGAAGTTACAGGCAGTTCTTGAATTGAATGTTCTATTGTTCTTGATTTCGTTAATTTCCGTTCTTTAGATGTTTTGTGGCCATTTTCGTCTAATGATAAGCATTGGGAGTCTTTAAAAAAGGGAATTGAATCTTTTGGTATGATAGTACATAGTAGGTTGTGTTTTGGAACACATGTTCTCTGGGGTAAGGCGAGAATTTAATGCACACACACACACACACACACATATATATATATATATATATATATGTTTTTTTAACTCAATAACTGCAACAGGATGAAGTGAATTTAAGTTGGATAAAAGAGAAGTAAAATGGCAAATCATCTAGATCTTTAATAGAGGTAAGTTACCCAAAAGATAACATAACAGGTTTGGTCAAGTCGATTGGCGAGCAATCTGTCTACGTGTTCAAACACTACTTTCTTGAACTGAACCCCCCTTGCCAACAACAAAGGTCATGGTGTATTTCGTTGATGAGGATTCTAAGTATGTCTACACCAGGAAGGCTAGCTTACAGAAATTGTTTGAATTTAGTACTTAAATCAAATAAATAATTGAAGGGGAAACACAGTAACAAATTGACTAGAATAGCTCTGAATGTGCTCGACGTCATTGGGAAAGACAAGCCATGTGAGAAATGCTTCCAATTATGGACTATTTCTTCCCCAGTGCAACACAGCTCTAACGTGTCCATTCCCTCTGAGATTTGACTTACCCTTCCCTAAATTGTGTCATTGTGTCAAAAATATCTCTGGGCATTCATCCATCTGTAAACTTGAAGCCTCTAGAAATGGACATTGAAAGTGCTTTAGTGACATGTTACATTGTTAACCAGGCTTGCCAAAAAGCGAGTTGGGAAAATAGTTAGATTGCTGCATCTCATGCCTTGAGGGAAAGATGTAATCTTGTATCTTTGCTGACCACAGTAGGATATTGACCATCTATTTCTGTAGTAGTGACACTGAAACCTGAAGCTTGCAGTAGCCATGAAGTATATACCTGTGTTTTTCCGAGATAAAAATTAATAGCGAACCATACTGTTCTTTGGTGCTTGGTTATTATGGAGGATCTGTCAATGTTAACTGTTGTTTCATGACTGATTATCATTCATCTACTGTATCGGTCTTGACAGGAACTTGGTGGAATCAGTACTGCGATGGATCGACAGAAGGTTTTGCTGCAAGAGCTTACAGCCAATGTTAAAGATATGCTACGGAACACAGAGATTGCTGTTCGTTCTTTCATGATGCTTCGTTCTAAGTTTCTTCATCCAAATAAGAACTCTGTAACAAACTCTGTAACCACATCAGGAGCTACAACAACTACGAGTACTCAGCCCACAACTTCGGCCATGGTACCCGCTTACGATTTCTACAGCGGCCTGCCACGAAAACCTTCTCCATTTTTGCAACAAACAGTTGCCAGATTCGATAAGTATCTCGGCGAGTGTCGGCAGTGGATTGAGGAGTTGGAGCAGTTGCTCCTCCTGGAATCCAACAAGAACGCTTTGAATCCCAACCCATCATTGTTGCAGTCTCTTCCCAAAGTTATGTCAAATGTTCACGATTTCTTTGTTTATGTGGCAGCAAAGGTAGCAAAAACAACGATCTTTATCAGAAACCAAATGAGAGTTTAATATTTTGAATTCTTATTTTATACTCACATGACCAATGGCTTGCAGGTGGAGAGCATTCATCAGTATATGGAGTCCATGAAAACAGCATACCTTGTGGACCAACGTGGCCGAGGAGATGGAAATGATCCATTTCTTGAGGCTGATCGACGAGAAACTGCCAAAAAAGCAGCTGCCGCTCGTAGGGTACATCCAACCCTTCATTTGTCTTCTAATTCACAGCCATCAGCTCAAGCTGGTGGCACAACAACACCTGCGGCATTGCCTGCTCCACCTACAGCTGCCTCAGCTCCAACAGGTTCATCTGGGAGCGCGCCGGGACTTTTTAGTACTCCATTTTCTGGCACATCGTCATCTTCATTATTCTCGACTCCTGCTGCTTCGGCTCCATCGTCCTCTTTATTTGGATCATCTGGTGCTTCTCCTCAAACTTCGATATTTGGCGCTTTCTCTAGTTCAACGCCTTCCTTGGGTACCACTTCCTTGTTTAACACAACCCCTGCTGCGGGGGCTTCGACATTTTCAACGCCGTTTGCTACAAACCCTTCTACGGGTGCGTCAACGTTCTCAACACCGTTTGCTTCAAACCCTTCAGCAGGAGCTTCAACATTTTCAACACCATTTGGTACAGGTAATTGCCCATTTTGGGTTCTGGCTTTGAAAAGATTTAAGCTTCATTTACTTCTTTGTCTTTCATTTTGTTGTAGCATATGTGTGATACTTGAAATTGTCAAAAGACTCCTAAATGTTTACGCTGAGGCATGCCAACTTAAATGCTCTAGTTGATAATTGTGTTTAGAGGGAGATGGCTACAAGACATGCATAACTTGCTATAATATTTGTAGTTGCTGTAAATGTGAAGCATAAATGATCAACAGATGGTTATAGGTTGTAGCTATGCAACTCTATAATTTGAATCCTTAGAGCTCTCATCCTTGACAAATTCTCTCTTTTTAGTAGTTTCTCATGGCATCTCAAGATCAAATTTGGTTTTATTAGTTTTGATTGCAGATGATAGATATATACATCCATGCACCAATCTTCATGGATTTGCACACTCATGTTGCAAGTTATTCAGTTTTTTCTTTTGTGTTAGCCATATCATCGGGTTGTTAGGAAACATGACTACTATATAGATAAGAATAATTGAACAAGATGCCTTGAGTGGGGATGGCAATATCCGGGGACAGAGTCCGAGGTCTAATTGGCATATATTTAGTTCTTCAGAGCTTATTCTAAACTGATCTCAATGATTCATCCGAGCACATTATTTGAATTCTAGTGATATACTATGGGGTTATCTGGTACAGTTGAAACCCAATATTTAAATTCTATTTTATCATTAAATTGCACAAATTTTGTTCGTGTAAAGTTGATTGTCAGGGGGGTGTCTATTAGTTTTGATTAATGAAGGATAGAATTAGAATCAAAGATATACATGAGAAGCCTAGGGGGACACCAGTTCAGAGGCTAAGGCAACACCATGTGAAGCAGTTTAATCATCTCCAACATAGAACTTGAAACTCGCCTTTAATGGTTTTTTTTGGTTTTGATCTTAAGTGTACAGAACTAATTTCGGATAAGACCCATGTTATTGTTGGTACAATACATTTTTTTAACACTCCAAAATTACAATCTTTGAAGCTAGCCATTGCTATATGAATATATTCATATCATAATTGATATCTTTAGTTAATGTAATGTTTGCCTACAATTTAGCAACTTAAAATCTGAATTGTCCACTTTTCAATTTCTTGCTTACATCATATATGATACATGCATGCTAGCATTGATGATCATGTTGTATGAATACACAAATGTGTAATCATAATCCTATGAGGTTGCTGATTTCAATTATTAATTTTTTGATCTAATTAATTTTTTGTTTCAACTGGATAGGGGCTGCAACAGGATCAGGGGCAAGCTTTAATACTTTATCTGTAAGTGAAACTTACCTTTGGCTATTCTAAATTGAAGATACAACTTTTGATTATTAAACTCTCCCGTATATTAGACCATATGCCTCTTTTGTGCCCCATGATTTTCTTGAATCTGATGCATTTCATGCTGAAGATTACTGATCCCCTATGTGCCCTTAAGAATTTTCTCAAGAATTATCTGTTTATCACTTGTAGTTGTAGTCTCACATATCTCCATGACCCTACCTCATAGTTGTCAGTAACGAATAACGCAAAATAACGATGGCTTACTGATATGTTACATAACGAATAACGATAAATAGCGACAATTATTTATAAAATAACGATATCTTCCAAAATATAAAATATATATTTATATATTAATATATTACCTTGAAAGTCTCAAAAATCATATATAGAACAAAACATAATAATAAGCGTCTTAAGAGCAGTCGCCGGCGGTAGAGCGAGGTCGCCGGCGGTATTTTGCGTTATAAATAGAATAGCGACCTTGTAGCGTTATCGTTATCGTTATTTTGCGTTATTGACAACAGTGCCCTACCTCTGTGTGAAATATACCGGGTGGGTTTGGTTCGACTGATAGTCACTTGGAAAAGCGAAAAGAGGAAACAATGGGGTAAAATTTTTGTTTATCCATGGCAAAACCAAATATCTTTCAAGACTGGCCCATCATTTCTCTTCCGTTTTCGTATAGCCGTATAGGTACCATGAAAGTTCTAAAGGCAATAACCTGGACAAATATCGTTTTAAAAAAAACTTCTAAAGTGGAAACATTGCAATACATACATGACATCCAAAATGGAAATTGTTGCAACTTTCAATGGAGTTAGTTAGTACTCCCATCGTTCCCAATTAAGTATCCACTTTCACTAAGAGATAGTTATAATTTACTAAATATTCAACTTTTCGATTATGGCACAAGTAGTTAAGATGTGGTTGAGTTGTGGAGAGATAGAAAATTAAAAAGAAGGTTTGCTTCTATAATTAAAGGTCAAACCGTCACTTGGGTAGTTAAAAAGTGTAACAATTACCCCCATCTTTAGTTGTGTGTTTTTTTTTCCCATTTTGGCTACATGTATGGCTACATGTCATATAACGTGGTTGCATATGTTATTTTCTTGATAATTTTTTGATGGGTGTATGTAAATTTATATATTTGTTTGGCAAACCGCAAACAAGAACCTTTTTACCCGTTCTTACTTAATTTTCATGTTATCCACAGAAAGCAAGAGCTAAAAGTCGCACAGGAGGACGGAGGTAGAAAATTCAGCAGCAGCAGTTTGAAGGTTTTTCAATGATGGAGGTGACCTGTTTGTATAATTTCTATTGGCTTCAAATGCAACCCTAAAGTAGGACAATATTGATTGGACTTGGTTTGTTTCCTTCAATCCTGTCTTCGTTTCTTGATTTCTAAAGTAATTCGACGTATTTTAGAAAAGGGGAAAATTGAGATCCATAGTTTTACTGTAACATTGTAGTTACTGGAATGTGTCATTATGTCCAGTCTTGAAGAGTTCATGGGCATCATCTCTTATTTACTTATGAATAGCTATGTTTAAGGCTTATTGTAATTCAATCTGAATTGATTTTTTTGCTTATGATTTCCATGTTTACTGATGTAGAAGTGGGGACAAAAATCAGCCTTTTGTTCTATTTGTTCAGCTTCAGCTTCGGCCTGACAGCACTAACCACAAAAGGGGTCAAAGATTGTACTGAGAACACAAGATTGAAATAATCAGGTTCTGTGACTGACCAATTTTGGAAATTTACGATTTTATCCAACTGTTCTTTAAACATGTTATGCATCTGCAAAAGAAAGCATAAGAGCATGATCATTGAGCTACCATTCCAATATCATATGTAGTCGCTATCAAACATATATAATATATTTATTGTCACAAAGCTATAACCACTCCCACTTTAACACTCATTTCGGCAAACATAATCACACTGTTAGGATTAAAACACCGAAACTAAGTTCTTTTTAGTCAACTGATTAGGTATGCGAGTTGGGTCCCAGTAAGTGTGTGTGTGTATATATATATAGGGTCAGGTTTAGAGGAAAACCTTAAAAAGTAGAAAACTGAGGAACACTCTTGTAGCCCTTCATCTGGATTTTGGATGGTATGTACTAATTTGTAAAATGCACACGTGCATAAAAACAAAAAAAAAAAAACTTAAATTTACTTGCATGCACAAGTGCATACGACCCATATGAAGGGCTACCAGGGTTAGGGTGTTTCTTAGTTTTCTATTTTTATGAGGTTTTTCTCTAAACCTCCCCCCCCCCCCCCTCTCTCTCTCTCTATATGTGTTGTGTGTGTGTATATATATATATATATCATGTTTTTCAAGTGGAAGCACTAAAAGAAGGCATAGTAATGTGAACGTGGGAAGAGTTGTTGGAATTAGTTGCTGGTAACACAAAAGCAGCATATAATTTGCATACATGACACAAGTAGGTAGTTGATTACATGTTTATAATATATACTAATTTTATAATGTTAGTGGATAATCCTCATTTAAAGGTGTAATGATGGAGATAAGAAAATATTGTTAGATGAAACTGACAGATGATGCATTGATTGGAGCAAGTTGGAGAACGACAAAGATTCACAAGATACTGATAAAGATATTAAGAATTGATAGGTTTTGGAACATGCATAGATGGCAACTTTCAAGTGGTTGGAATGGTCAATTCATCCAACCCCGTTTCTCGTTTCTATTCTAATGATCGTTCCTACGAGCTTTAATTTGCATGAATGGGACCCGTAAATTAGGATCGAGAAACGATACAAAATGAAATTAAAGTAAGACATGCTGCTTTCTTGAGTCGTGATTGTTGACCTTTCAGTAATTTGGGGATACAACAATATAGATACAGCTACCTGTATGTATAGATTGTGAAGCTTTTTGTTATAGGAGTGATTTGTTTTTTTGGAGAGAACGTGCTTTATAATTGGGAAGAATAGATTTGAAAAAAATCTTGGCTTTCTGCATTAAGCTCCCCCTTTGAAGCTTATTTGAATAAGCCGAGTCCTATTAAGCTGCTAACAAAAATGCCATTTCTTTTAGTTTCTTTAGGATACTTTTTAAGTGAAGGCCTTTCTTGCTAGTTAAGGAGGGATGTTTTTTTGAATGTGGGAAGTTGTTGATTTTGAATTGATGTAATTAACAAGAGGGTAGTAATTAATGAGATATAATGGATTAAAGTGGTTTTTGTTAGTAATATTTTATAGTACTTGTTGGGACAAGTTGTCCCTCATAGGATTGTTCATCTTGTCCCGTCAATTCTTGAGGTGGGCCCATGTTTAATTATATACTTTACGGAGGAATGTAATAGCTGACCACCACTAAGTTTTGTCCACCAAAATAATACTGATGTCAAAATTATGGTCTTACAAGTTTAGAATCTGCAATTCTTATCATCATCATCCTCCTCCTCATGCTTTACCTTTCTCATCATGTTATGTCTACATAATACACACATCACATACACATGCATACATACATGTATGTATGTATGTATGTATGTATACATAGGTAGAGCCGTTGAGGAAAGTTCAAATGAATACTCATTTTCCATTGCCATTGTCCATGACAACCGAGAGCGTGTCACGTGGCATATTCAGTTTGAATAGTAATAATGTATTATTCAGATTGAATAATATAACATTTAAGTATTATTCAGACTGAATGATACTTCATTTAGGGGCTGTTTGATAGTTGCTGAATGGTTTGGTGCTAGATGATTTAGTGGTCAGAATGATTAAGAGACTCTTATGATATAGTGCAAAATATGGAACCAAGATGCAAAATCATTCAGAGGGTTTAGAACCATTAAAAGAGATTTTTTTTTGCCAAACAAGATTTACCTCTTAGCGATTCAGAGTCTTCCTCTTAATGGAACTGTTAAGAGGTAAACAAACAACTCCTATGTAGTTTGAATAATACATGCTTATTCAGACTGCACATGTCAATTGTCCTTATGTTCGCAATGAAAGATGAGTTTCCATTTGAACCTGGCCATACACACACATATAGAAATAGAATTGTAAGAACTCGGTAGTTTGTGGGAATTGTAAGAACCAATATGAACCACTCATTTCAATAATTAATGACTTGAAAGAAATAGAAATAAAATAAAAAATCCCTAAAAAAACCTACCTGCCGATTAAATTTAAAATGAATGGTTCATATTGGTTCACGTTTTTCACAAACTACCGAGTTCTAATTGAGTAGGCCCCACACACACATATATATATATATGTGTGTGTATATATATATATTCTTTCCTCATGTATTACAGGTGTGATAACTATGCATATTGCTGCCAACTTTAAGTTAAATTTAATATTATGATAAGTTCTATCTGTGTTTGGAATCTTGATTATGGTTTTTATGCCCAACTGTTGGTTATGGTTAACCACCCTGTGGCTTAAGCTCATGTGTTCAGTAGAACTTTTTGAGGGGTTTTCTGACTTGTTTGACCCAGTCAACACATTCCCATTACACCTTTAAGTGTATTCCCACTAACTTTTATCAATGGATCTAAAGCAGCTTATACTGGTGTGACTGTATGACCATGGACCATGATCACCTTACATATGTGTGTGGTTATCTTTAAATCTCTGTAACTTAACATGGGATCTTGAGATTGATCTACAGTAGTGATCAAGATTTCATTATTCATGGGATCTTGATTGTTGGATTAAATATTCATGGACTTTCATCTAAAATATACATATTTAAGCTCTCAATCTACTTTATAACTGTTTTACATGTAATTGACTGAGATAGTTAAGATCTTTCAAAGTGGTTATTTAGCAACTTGCGGAATCTACTTTTATGTATATAAAGTTTCTAAAGTGCTTACGCTAATTGTTAAAGTGCAATTGCCGCTTTAACATGCATAAGTTTTATTTTAGCGAACTTAAAAAATTGTCGCTTATTTCAGTTAGTGAAAAGAAAGGTCCAATTATGACAGTCTTGGACATAGTTACCCTACCAATTTAACATTTTTGAAGATCTTAAAGTTGATAAATAACAGGGAAATTGACTAAATTGGCCATTTCTCACTTCTCAGTTGGTCTCTTAATCATTTATTTTCATGTTTTTAAATTTCACTACATCCGCAAGGTGAAAAAGAAAAAGAAAATGAGTTTCTGAAAGACAAACTTAAGGATTATCTTTGCTACATGTGGACCATGTTTAGAAACCGTATATTTTCTTTTATTTTTCACCACTTCTAGAATTAAGTGAATTTTTGTAAAAGAAGTGGTTAGAAATGAGTATTTGGTTGGATTTTGTAAATAATAGTGTGATTATATAGAGCATGGGATGGAGGGTAAGGATGTCAGAAAGAAATTCTCTCTGTGAAGGCTATCATTTCAAAAATCCCTTTTGATAAGCTGTTTTCATCCAATGAATACCTGGCCACATGCCAAGTTTGTCTAGAGGATATACATGGTCTATATGGTTAGACCTGGACCAAGGATCTTGTCCATCCTACCTTTTGTCAGTCTGTAAGTATGAACCAACTTCCCATCATCGGTCGGACCCACTTGCCAGCTACTGATCGTTTTTATCTTTCAATCAGACCGGAACTAGGGTTTCGCCGAGGCGGTTGTGGTTCCACAGTCGCCGGAAACCGTCGTGCATGGTGGATGGTGGTAAGACAACTTAATGGAGTGTTCCTGCCATTGTGGCATATTTGGTGGAGGCTAGATTTTTGAAATCTATTCAAATTCTAAATTGAACTTCTTTTTATGTTGTTTAAAGTCTCTATGAATTTTATTTTACGTACATTGGCATTAAATGTTCATTTTGGATAATCGTAGATGTTTGGTCCAGTTTGCAGTAGAGATGCACGACAAAGCCCGTGTCCACATCCTGGGGGTAGAAAAGCCTAGTACATAAGTCCAAGTACCGGCTTGGTACCAACCTTAAAGCTTGACCAAGCCAACTTTTCCTCCCAAAGAATGGTTAGATTTAGACCGAAAAATCCCAATTGGCTCTTCGTTTTTTGATTACTGAAAAACAGGCTTGGGAGACCAGAACCCGACCCAAAAAACCCATGCTTTTAATATTAGTTTGCATGTACTTGGAGTAATTTTCTGAGATCATGAAGTTAACAACAAGACAAACCTTCGGCGGTCTTGATGATATTTGTGGTCATGATAAACCTTCAGTGGTCTTATAAGTTAAAACAAAGTTCGTGTGAGAAAAAGAATTAAGCTGAGAAGGTAAGAAGAGGAGATCTAACTGATCACTTTTAATCTCACCCCATTCTATTAATCAAGTGCTTGATATATGAACTTGTGTGGTGCATCTCAATACATTTCATTTTAATGTACATCCAATAATGAAGATTGTTTTTTCTTACGTTTTTCACCGTAACTTTCATTCCCACTGTAACCAAACCCCGCCGATTAAACTATAAAAAGAGTTCCTAATACTAGCTCCTATGCAATACCGTGATCAGGAAATTCCCATTTTTTCCTCCAATGATTTCGGTGAACTATTTCTAAAAATACTAAATATGTTGTTTTTGTCCTATTGTTTTTAATGGGGTGATTTAATTGGGTACAAGAGGAATATTTGTCAAGTGAAAGGAGTTGGCCTTTGGGAGTATTATTCTAAAAACAAAACGAATATAAAAAATACAAAACGAATATATCATTTTGCATAATGGCAAGCTTTGGATTCAACTTCAATTAATCAAATAAATCTTGTCAAATTTAAACAAACCCATTTTTCTTAATTTAAACATGCCACATAAATAAGTAATATTTAACAATTTTATAAAGTTTAACCTATCTCTTATAACTCTTCGTACATTAATTGAACCTTAATAATGTTTATTTAGCATGATTTTGGATTATCTTTTATTGTACTATCAACTTTTGTCTTTTGGTTACTTTTATTCTTTTGGATGTTTCTAGTTTTGTTTCGGTTGTTGTGATTTAAGTGTTTTGATGTAGTCCTTTTGTCTAGGGCCTTTTTTGATTATGTAATTTGTAGATCACTCATTTAAACTTTGTTTTGCACTTTTTTTTGTTAATATTGTTAATAAGGTAAGTGTTGTCGAAAAGAAAAGTTTTAATGAAAAGAGCAAGAAGGATTCTGGACTTTTAGATCAATTATAATTAAAGTTAAACAGAAAATGTATATATAAAGTGGGGTGAGATCAAAAGTGATAAAAGTTTAAATCTATTCTTACAATTTTCACTTCCATAACTCTTTTTCTTGTAAAATTCTTGGTTTATAGTTAATTGTGTTTAAAAAGAAGTTAAAAGAAGAATATAGAAGTTTGTTTAAAAGAAACAAAATATATGTCAATATCCCAGTTGAAAGAAAGTGGGGCCAATGGAAACCAACTTGCCGCATAAGAAGAGACATTTGTGGGACCTATCTACTGTGGAACCAAAATGTACAGCTACAGCAAATATTCTTCTCTTTTTACAAGTCTAAACCATTCAACAACTCAAACAAAGAAAAAGTTACTATGAGCATAGCCGTTCATTGGTGTTATGAAGCTCAACTGATTAAGTTAAAAATATTATAACGTTTCCGGTGTTTAAGATCGATTCGAACTCAATTTTAATCAACTTCAAGGGATTTAATTTTATATTTGGTGGTTCCTAATTAGTTAAGAAAATACATCATGAATTGGAACGATGCAATATGAACAATGGATAACCGGATAGTAATATTCAATTGATGGAGTTGTTCCGATCCAATTATCACTGGAAAGGGTCGGATTAGAAGTTCAATGTTCATTGAATTAGATAGCATGACAAAATCCAATATCTAATAAACCACTGAATCCGATCGAATCCATTTGAATCAATTGGATTATAACTGACGATCAACATTTCTACTAACTTTTTCTGACAAATATCAACATCAAAATTTTGTTTTACTTTACCAATGCTTTGAATTGACTTACGTAACGTTTGACAACTACAAGCTAACTTAATTTTTGAAATTATTCAAAAAGTTTTGTTTGGTTATCTATGAACTAGCTTTTGAAAAACTATCTATGGTAATATTTCAGTAAGCTTTATATTTTTTCCCACTATTATCCATTATTAGTTCTAACGCTTGGCGAACATACATGGGGAATAGTATATTGTGGCATGCTTTTACTGTTCCATCGTAGTGGAGGAAAAATTGCATTTATGAAAAGTGTCACCATAATGTTTTGTTGTATGCCAAATTGTCGATATATTTCTAAAATTGAAAGTTATCACATTCTTTTAAACTGACCGAGTTAGTTTAATACCTTTGATTAAGGTTTTGCTTTCTCAAGAGGCTCTTTTGAACCTAGCTTTTAGCAAACTTCCCTAATTTCTAGCTTTTAATATCATGTTTATTATGTTTCTAAAAAATTTATAATAACAAAATTTGAACATGAGACTTTTCATTTAGAAATAGAGGAACCAACCACTAAATCAATATTGACTAACTAAAAAAGATGTCCACATAAATTTCTTATAGTCAAATGGTGCTCCCGTTAAAAAAGTTTTCTATGTCCACTCCTGTCACATGTTAGCTATATTTAGATAATAATAGAGGAGGCTAATTGTATTCCAACAATTGCTAATTGCATCTCTACAAACTAAGGTGGCGTTTGGTTCGCAGAATGTTTTTGGATGGAATGAAATCTGCAACATTTTAAAAACCGGTTGAACTGGGAACCGGTGAAAGGACCGGGTCAATTATGACCGATTTTATGGCGTTTTAAGAACCATATTGAACCGCCGGTTTAATGGTTGAACCGGTGGATCAAACCGGTAAGAAACTAGTTGACCCAGTTTTTAAAAAAATAGTACATGTAAAACTTATTATTATTATTATTATTATTATCATTATTATTATTGTTTTTTAATGTTTTTTGATTAATGTAAAACTTATTGTAATATGTATTTTTAATGTTTTTAAATTGTAGATATCAAATTGTTGGTCTTATAAATTTATATGAATGTATTTATAAGACATATTATACTGGGGGAAATTTTGTCAATTTTTTTTTTCTTACATTCCATTCCAACCAAATCCCTGCTCTTTGCCATGGAATGATCAATTATTCTAGTTAAGGATTTTGATGAAATTCAGACATTCCATATTCCATCAGAATGAATCCATGAACCAAACAATCGAAAGGAATTTGGTCAAAGGAATTCAGGTTTCCAATTCCACTCCATTCCATCAGAATTCATGAATCAAACGTCCTCTAAGTTTCTCCTCATGCTCTTCAACGTCACAATCCGTCTTTTACATTCTCAATGTACAGAATGACGTTCACATGGGTGCAGCAGATAACGTTTTCTGTAACAAAAGCTAAATGAAAAACATACTAAGTTTTTTTTTTTTGGGAAATGAAAGTTACGGAAGAATGAATAGTGGTGGGTGCAGTAGCAATAGTAATAGTAAGAGTGATGGTGGTGTAAGGAAAGGAAAGGAAGGAATCTTACGGGGAAGATGAAAAGCAGGAGATAGCGACAGAAGCGCGCGAGGTGGTGGGGGTTGGGATTGGGAATACATATAACATATAGATATAGATATAGATATAGATATAGCATATAGATATAACATTACATATATAGGATATATAGCAGATGCTGAGATGAGAGGCCCACCGTCACAGCAACCGCCACCATGACCACCATCTATTATTATCCGACGTCGTTTTCCGCCATCAACAACCTAACCGGGTCAAAGGTTTATCAATCTCTTAAAATACGTTCCGGACGGCACGCGCGCTCTGCTCTGCTCTCCACTGCTACCTAACTCTTTTATTCTTCTTTTTTTTTTTTTAATTTACTTAGGGTGCTATTATTTACACCCAATTAAAGGGTGTAAATAACCTTGGACATCGTGACGTCAAATCAATCATAATAATGATAGAAATGATTATTTTTACTTTTTGAAAATATTTACTATCTAATATCTAATTCAAAATATATAATTGCAGAGTTTCTTTTTGTTTTTTTTTTTATGTTAACTTGTTATGCAAAGGAAAGTTAAAATTGCATTGAAATAAAACAGAAATTAAATTTTTTATTTTCATTATTTTAAAAATTCATTTAAGGTATTTAGAGCATCTCCAACAGCATTGCTAAAATGGAAAAAATGGAGTTTTTTCTTTCTAAATTGCTCCAACAGCATTGCTAAATCAATTGCTAAAATAGAAAAATGTGATGTTTTCTCTAAATATAGAGAAATCTCTAAAACCTCCAAATGAAGAGAGAGAAACATTATTTTAATGATTTCCACCAATAGTATAATTAGTTGTTTAAAGATTTTTAAAAAGTTTATTGGGATAATAAATATGATGTATATTTTAATAATATAAGTGATGATAAAATCTCTAAAATAGAAGAGCTATTGGAGATGGAAAAAAAAAGTTTTAGAGATTTTGATGTTTCATTCTCTATTTTAGAAAAACTTATAGAAAAGCTGTTGGAGATGCTCTTATAGTGTTATCTACAAACAAATTGATAAAATCATATAATTAATTATATTCATTTGATTCATTTTATTTAAGAATTATTTTAGATCTTTTACTGATTATCAAATATTTTTATCTATCTCTCTCTATCGTTTTAACATTTTCAATACCTGAAATGACAAGTTGCATTTCTAAATATTCATTGTAATAGGGGTGAGTAGAAAAAACCGAAAAAACCAAACCAATATTAAAACCGACGGTTTCAGTTTTTGAAAATATAAAAACTGATTTTTCCCGGTTTGGTTCGGTTTTATGTTTCAAAACCGAATCGAAAAACCGAACCGAAGTACAAACCAAATCCAAACTAAATATTAGGGTTTATAACTCCAAATAATATGTCCCACCCTATTTGAAGTAACATATTACCTTGAATACACATGTATAATTCTTAAAACACTATCTATTTTTTTGAATACACATTTTTTTTGAAGTATATAGTTTTATATACGGATATTACTCACACACACTTATTAAGATTGATTATCTTTAGCTATCTTAACAAATTATAAAACACGAGATTGAATTATCTTTAGCTATCTTATTCGGTAAGCAATACATGATTAATATATTTATTTATTAGTTTTTTTTGGGTTTTTGGTTCCAAAACCGAAAACCGAGTCAAAAACCGAAAACCGAACAAAAAACGGAACTTAAAACCGAAAACCAAAAACCGAAAAACTGAATGGTTTTGGTTTTGATTTTTCTAAAAACCGAAATTTTCGGTTTTACCCAAAAATTGAACCAAACCGAACCGAGCACACCCTACATTATATGAACTAAATATTCATTGTCTTATAAGTTGCATTTCTATAAATAATTAAATACTATTATCACCTTCCTCTAATCTACACAAAAAACTTTATATGTATTCATTCTCTCTCTCTCTCTCTCTCTCTCTCTCTCTCTCTCTCTCTCTCTCTCCTCTCTCTCTCTTTCATTTCTACATGTCTAGAATTCTATAAGAAGCTCAAACCTACTCAACAGTCTTCTATAGGTATAGAAGATTAGTTGTCATAATATTATTTTTATATTTATCAATCATGTTATGTTTTGAAACAAAATTTTATTATTTAAGAAAAATTTTATTTCTTTATAGCTTTTTGTGTCCTATATATCGTATTTTCAATGTTTATATTGTTTGTGAACAATTGATTTGTTTTCGATAAAAACAAAAATATTTAATTTTATGACTTGGCTTTAAAAATAGTTATTTATAATGTCATTCTAATGAAATATATTACATTACTAAAATAAATATTTAAAAAAAAATTTAAATCTTATTGCTAAAACTATTTTTATATGTAGTATATTTAATAATAATATATTTATTATATATATAATTACTATATTAATAATAATAATATGTTAAAAGAAAATAAGATAAAATTTATAATTAATATTAAAAAGCAATGATATGGTAATGATTATGATTATAATGGGGTTTGGGGGTGGGGTGGGGTGGGGTGGGGTGGGGTGTATTTAAGAAAACATGAGTGCATATAAGAAAACCCTTTACTTATTGATTTACATCTATTTTGTTTTTATTGAAGAAGAGATATTAAAATTAAGAAATCAGTACACTTTAGGGAAAAAAAGATATAGGTCGCGTTTGGCCAAAATAAGCTAGCTTATAAGCTAGTACATGTTTGGATGAATTATAAGACCATGCATAGCGGGACAGGCGGGCTGGAGGCCGGCGTCATGGCGGGCTCCGACAATATTGGTTATGCGGCCGGTGGGATCGGTGGCATCGGGCTGGGGGCGGTCTAGCCACCGTTTCCATATCCATTTAACCGTTGTGTTGTGTGTGTGTGTGGTGTGTATTGTGTATGGGTGTGTTGTATTAAATTAAAAAGTGAAAGCGTTGGGAGGGTTCTCCTACGCAACAGAAAGCGCTTTAGAGGGCTTATTGTGGGCTTATGGAAAAACTGATGTAGCACTGACGTGACAGTGGGGTTGGGAGGACTGGAAGGGTTCTGCTACGCATTGCCTAAGCTAACTTATTGAAACGCTAGTTGAAGTAGCGTTTTATGAGCTTTTTGTAGCTTTTTTCAATTATACTCTTAAACCACATGTAGCGCCATTGGGTTAGGGGCTAGGGTTCAGTCTCGGCCTTGGCAGGTGAGGCAGAAGACCGGTACGCCGATCTCGCGTAAACCCAAAGGGTGAGGTCCTCGGGTCTCTGCACCCGACGGGTTCCTCCTCTCTCTGTTCCTCTTTCTCTCTCTTATATTAAATTTACATACATACTAAAATAATAATAAAAAATGTTGGGTTAGTTTAGGGTTTTTAAGGTAAGGAGAGTGGAAAAGAGAAACGACAACGTGATGTTAAAGTGGTATCAGGGTTTAGCGGGTTCAGAGAGTAATATTACTCATGGTCTTATTGATTTAATTATTACACCTCAAGATACCCTTTTTTGTCATATTACATATTCATAAACTAGCCTGCCAAACACAACCATAATGTATCTAGAGACTGTATATCGAACCCTTACCCTGTACTGTTTAAAATCAATATCTTATTATTTTGTAGTCTATTTTCGATGTGAAGTTGAGGTTAATTTAAGATGTGTGAGAAGTGATTAGCAATTGTTGTATGAGAAATAGATGCACTGCACATTAGAATGAGATTCATCGGATCAATTCTCTTGTATTGTAAAGCATAATTTATGGAAAGAACATGAGATTAAAAGTGAATAACACCTCAGGTTCACTTCCCATACAGCACATATTAAAATCAACTGCTTACATGATCATTCGCCCATTATCTTAGTGGATAAATTTTTGTCGTTAAAGTACATCCTTGGCTGGGGCATAACTACACATTGGAGAGGGGTCCCATGCACATGCAAGAAGATTTTATTTATTTATTTATGGTACCATAGGTGCACCTACAAACTTTAGGTGGTGCTCCAATATATTTTGATTTCATAGAATCACCCCCATTCCCCCCTCAAAAAAAAAACACTCTTAAATCAACTAAAAAACCAAAAAAAATAAAATTCCCTAAAATCAATTAAAAAACTTGAAAAATATTGCGAAATCAACCAAAAATTTTAAAAAATGTTTTGAAATCAAGAAAAACAATTCTCTAAATGCAAAATTTAGCTAAAACATAGCAAATGAGTTTGCCAGTATTTAAAGGTGCACCCTCTCAGTAAAAATCTTGCATCCTTGTTGTGAGTGTTTTTTTCTACCAACTAGCCAATTAAGATTCTTCTTTCTTATTATCGGATGAAATTGCAAGTCATTGATATATTCACTCGATCACATAAATGCTCTATGAATTACTAGGGGTGTAATCGAGCCGAGACAGCTCGCGAGCTACTCGAGACCGACTCGAAAAATACCTAAAATCGACTCGACGTGAACCGAGCTCTAGGGTTTCGAAGGGTTTCGAGTTGAGGTCGAGCTCCAAAATACTCGGCTCGAAAGGCTTGAGACCCTTATCGAACTTATGTATATTATCTATTTTACCCTAAATATATAACCAAATTACATTTATACCCCCTAGTATATAAGTAACATTAGTAACTATAACTCAAACTTGAAATTTGAACTTTAGTCGAGTCGAGTCGAGCTGAGATCGAGAGTGCCGAGTACTTTATTGAGTCGAGCTCGAGCTTGAAAATCGATGTTCGGTCGAGCTCGAGTCAACTCGCTTACACCCCTATGAATGACCATTTACTTATGTTACATAAACACCTTTAACATCATCATAGAAATATCAAATCTTTTTATACGTTTCTTTAACTTTTAATGTTTTTTAGAAGTTAAAAAAATATCATTGAGAATTTTTTAAGTTTGAATAATTTATAACGAGTTCTTTCAAATGACCCGTGCTATCTTTTATCTAGTTCAAACACTAATTTTCAAAAAGTTGTACATAATTAAAGTTCGTATGAAAATGAGAGTTACAGTGGAAAAGGTAATAAGGGATTTGCATCATTGATCACCTTTCAATCTCAAACCCATCCCATGAATTATCTTTGAAATATGATTGATTTGGTGCATTTTATCTTAAACCCAATCCATAAAATGTAACCTTAAACTTTAAGATATTATCTATAAATTATTTTTAAATGTTTTTACAAAAGATCCTATAATAACATAAAGATATATAATTTATTATAATTAGTTGATCTACGATAAAAAAAAAGTTTAATTATATTATTAGACTAGAAGGTACGTATGACATTATTAGCGTGCCCACTACTATCATAATTAAGCAATTTTGTACAAAATACTTTTGTTTCTAGTAATTTTTTCTTGATGCGTATATCTATTAGATTGAAAAGATATGAAACCAAATATATTTTCATTTTATGATGTATAAACTACCAAAACATTATTGATGATTTATAGCATGTAAAATCCATATTGAGGTAAGCATTAAGAATGATAAAAGAAAATATAGAGAACTTTTGTCCATGTGTTTGTACTAAATTTTGTAACTTAACATCATGCCCTTTGTAGCATTTATAAATAGTATGAAAAGACGTTTTTGTCCCTCCATGTCCTAAAACATATGGTTTTTTGGGGTAGGGGGTAGGGGTCAATTTCTTTTTTTCCTATCAACTTCTTGGAGGTATGTATATGTCTAAAACATTCCTTTTCCTTTCATATTTCAAATTGGCAATAGTTTCCCATCATCTACATTTATCAAAGATTGAGATGCAATAAAATATATTATTTTTTGATTTGGGTTTTTATTTCTAGTCATATCACACATGACCCCCTTTATCTCTTTTTGTTTTTGATATTTTAAAAAATTGATTTCTATGAATATTTATGAATTTTGTTTTATTCATTTTTAGTGGCAATTTATTTGTGTATAAAACTAAGGCTTTTTAATTTTGTTGAATAGGTGTTTGTATTTAATTTCGACTATAAACATTCAAACAAACTCAACTAACCATAACTATTTATTTCCACTATAATGGTATTTAACTATTTTTTGCCAGATAATTTTATATAAAACATCATCCAGAAACATTTTAATAGTTTTCATAAAATTACATATCTAGTAAATTTTCATAATATTTGAAAATAAAATTAGATTTCATTTTCAACAAAATTTACAAATGCATCATAACCACTCGATTATTTAATCTACGGTCATAATAGAAGTAGTGGCGGTATTGGTAATTATAGGCCTATCTTGAATTATTTTCAATTAATATTAGATGCATGTATGGGCCTTTTCAGCATAAACTTTTCCATCGAAACGCCGTTCCTTCATCATCCCTAATAACTATTATTGCGAGAATAGGGCAGCAATTTAGTTTACTAAAAATCAAATTTTCCAGTTAAAGTGAAGCGATTTTCCTTCCATTCATATTGTTGCTAGTTCGACGGCCGAAATTCATGAGTATATCTTCGATTAAACTGAAGCTGTTTTCCATTCATATGTTGTTGGTTCAATGGTCGGAATTCAGATAAAGAGAGAGAGGTTTAAGAGAAAATCTTAAATATAAAATAAAAATCCTCTATTATTTGTTGGATCCGAACAATAGCTAATCCAAAGTCAAATATAACCGTTCCTGGTATATAGATAGTTTTCAGAAAAAGTAACCTATTCATGTTAGTGGAAATGAGAATATTAAATAGATAAATGGTTTTCATGTGTTTTATATTGTTCTTATGATTTCTCTCTCTTTATATATATCTATATATTTATAATTGAGTGGCAAGTAGATAGGATGTTAACATCAAAGTAATTAAAATATGATTATTTATGTTAGTCGGTAAAATAGGGTTACATGCATGTAGAAAGTCTTTTATTTTAAGTGAATAGCTTTACATAAGAATCGTATTTTGGTTTTGAAAGAACATTTACATAACAAAATAAAGCAAAATAAGATCTAATGTTAATTTAGAATATTGTTATCTAGACTTTCTTTAGCTTTTTTACCACTTACATAAATGTATACACTCCTACACTAAGTCCTATTTGTACACATATAGACCTATCTATACCTTTTATAGGGGGTTCATTTATAATTACCCTTTAATATTTAATAAGGCCATCCTTATTGGTACTACCTTTACGGGAAATTGGCCTTTATACCCGTAACCCCACCCCACTTTAACCTTATACCCATTTACTCTCCCATTTAGCAACCCATACCCATGGAAGTCCGTTATAGGTCCGTTATAACTCCGTTAAGGGAATAAGGGAGTTATAACTCCCTTACTCCCTTAAGGGAGTTATAACGGACTCATAACGGACCTTAAGGGAGTTATAACTCCCTTATTCTCTTAAGGGAGTTATAACGGTCCTATAACGGACTTTTATGGGTATGTGTTGCTAAATGGGAGAGTAAATGGATATGAGGTTAAAGTTGGGGTGGGTTATGGGTATACATGCCAATTTCCTCCCACATTTACCAGCTGCCACCTCAACTTTATATCAGCTTTCCACTATCTTACCACCACCTTACCCATTCATCCACACCCATACCAATCCCATACCAATATAAATAATTAATAAAAAAATAAAAGAAGAGAGAGAAACAAGAGAGAGACAGAGAGAAAGGAGAGAGAGGTGGGACGTGCGTATTTAGTTAGCAACATTGGATGTGCCTAAAATGTACACACATACACTCCACAAAGACCCACTATGCTCAAAATACGTCCCACAGTCTCAATGATACAATGATCATCAATACCTTCAAACTTTAATAAACCATTTAGGTTATAATAAGAACTTATAATTGAATAAAAACATGATAGTAAAGGTTATTATACAAACTTAGACAAAAACCTTAAAAATGATGTAAAAAAGTAATTATCAACTTAACTTATTATTGAATTTTATCAATCGTTTTCGAAATAATAAAATTCCAAAAATCTTTTTGAGTCAACATAATTATTCATAAAATTTGTAGTTATCCAATGAAATTAGGAGGGAGGAAGTGAGACTTTCCTTGGATTTCACAATTGTCTTTATCTTCCATCCATTACTAATAATATTGGGATCACCATCTAATCAAATATTTATAATGTTTTTCTTTGGTAACATTAGCAAATGTATCATTTTGACCGGTTAAGTTTACGGGGAATATAATGATGATATGTACGAAGAAAAAAAATACTTGATAAAAGTGAATCAATGTTATAAACTTGGTGTTTTAATTGATTCAGTGTGATGAATGGATATGATAATTCGCTAATTGGAAAGTTGATTTTGGAAAGAAAATGATTATTTTAAAGGTTTTAAAGAAAAAATAGTTAAGAAATGTTAACACTATTTTTAAAATGCCAAAAATTAAAATTAATGACTCTTGAATTATTCATCTTTGGTTGATGTATAACTTTTTATATCCATTAGGCTTTAGATAATGCAACCCATAAGCCCTTAAATCCCTCACTGTCACATCAGCTTTACACACAAGCACTCACGAAGCCCTCAAAAGGAATACCGCTACCCATAAGCCTGAATACCTATATATATAGAGGTGGGTTCATACGAGAACGCTATGTTTTAAGAAAAACTTTTTTGATGTATAAAATCATTATGATTCACATAGAAAATCCACGTAAAAGAAACATGTACAAAATCATGTGATTCACAACACAAAATCACATATGATTCGTGAACAAAATCATATATGATTAATAACGTATGCGACTTGCCTGCGACTTTTAAGTCGCGTCCGCATCCTCGTCAGTACAAAATCATATATGATTTTGTACATGGAAAAAGTTTTCGTAAAAAAAGTTTTTCTTAAAAAGTTATCGTTCTCGTTTGAACCTCTTTCATATATATATATATATATATATATTTCAAAAGAGAGAGAAAAAGAATGAGAGAGGGAGAGATGAACCAGTAGCCAAGGGATTGCAAGCCCTTGTCAGAACCCATGGTTGAAGCCTGCATGGCGCATAACGTAATCCGTCGGTACCTATCGGAGCCCGTAGGTGAACCTAAGGGCAAGCCTAAGGACGATACCGACAGCCTTAATGAAATTAAACTTTAAAGAAATACACATAAATCCAAAAGGAAAAAAAGAGAGTGCATGATCATGATGGTTGTCCGTCCACACGTGGTAATAGGAGGGATAGGGCTCACAAATTAGCCCCAATCTCTGCCGCACGATCTTAATCTTCTTCCATTGTTTTGTTACCACCAAATAAATATAAATATTATTTAAAGTAGTAGATGTCATGAAAATTTGTTTTTTTATGATCCAAATTTTCAATAGTCATTAAATATTCTAGTTATTTAATAATGACTCTAACATTTGATAGTCATTTTTCTTTACAAGCGTACCAAAATAACCATGAACTTTGCTATTTGATGTTTTTAATAGTGAAGTTTTTTTTTTTTTTTTCCTTTTTTTAAGTTAGTTTTTGTCCAATATAATTAGTTTGTTATTAGCTAGTTTATCAACATCTATAGTTTCCTAGCTAACATATAGCTTTAGTTATTTGATCAAAAATATAACTTTAATATTTTTGAGTAAGATACAAATCAAATTTGCTTTATTGATTAACCAAAAATTTAATAGGTTCTTGAGTTAAATGCAAATTTGGTCCTTATGGTTTACAAAAAATAATGACTAAGGTCCCTCTAAGAAACTTTTAACTAACAAGGTCCTTGTACTTTTGTTTTTTATAACACATATGGTCCTTCATATAAAATATTTTTAAAAAAGCTAGAATTAATAAAGGGTAATTTTGTCCATTCACTTTTCCTCTTCCTTTAATCTTAGTGTATAACATGTTTGGTCCTTCTTTGATTAATATAATAATTTAAATTTGTTTGGTTTTTTTAAATATATTATACTATTTTTATGTCAAAACATGTATATATTGTTTTATATTGAATAAATAAATTTTAATACCACCCCTAATTATATCTATTTACTTTACATGTTATACAAATATAGTTTATATTTTCTTGTTAGTGTTATCATTTATTTGAAAGAGATTGCAATTTATGATTAATTTCGAGCTATATTATTGAAAAGATATTCATCAAATAAAAAAATAAATATAAATCAAATATGTAATTAAATAGAATTAATATGTTTTCCTCATAAATGTTAACACATTTATAATCTCGTATGATCATTTGGTATCGAATTTACCATGTTTTTTTATCGCTAGTGTTATTTAAGACATGATGTTGTGATTGTGTATGTTTTTTCTTGCAGTGTTTATTATGTATGTTTTACTCATTTTTGCTATTTTCATACTAACATTTAGATTAGTGATGTGTTTTTTTACTAAAAATGTTATATATTTATTTTCTTGTAAAGTATAGGGACTAAGTATAATTTTAACTCATTATTTTTAATAAATAATGTAACATGTAACATCCCTATGGTTTACAAAGAATATCGTAAATTCGATACCAAATGATCGTGCGAGGTAGAAATGTGTTAATAGATGATTTATGAGGAAAATATATTAATTCTATTTAATTGCATATATGATTTATATATATTATAATCGGTTGGATCTCTTTTCAATAATATAACTCGAAAATAATCATAAATTGCAATTTGCTTCAAATGGATGATAAAACAAACAAGAAAATATAAATTATATTTGTATAACTTGTAAAGTAAATAGATATAATTAGGGGTGGTATGAAAATTTATTTATTCAATATAAATATATATATATATATATACATGTTTTGACATTAAAATAATATAATATAATTAAAAAAAGACCAAATAAATTTACATTATTATATTAATCAAAGAAGGACCAAACATGTTATACACTAAGATTAAAGGAAGAGGAAAAGTGAATGGACAAAATTACCCTTTCTTAATTCTACTTGTTTTTAAATTATTTTATAAGAAGGACCATATGTGTTATAAAAAACAAAAGTATAAGGACCTTATTAGTTAAAAGTTTCTTAGAAGGACCTTAGTCATTATTTTTTGTAAACCATAAGGACCAAATTTACATTTAACTCTAGGTTCTTTTATCTAAGAAACGCGAAATTTCATTACGTAGATATTTTTCATCAAATTAAGGTTTAATATTTCCGGTTTATAATACTAATTAATAACTGTAACTCAAATTTTTCTAAAAACGAATGATAAATTAAGAAAGGAACAAAAAAGTACAGAAGAAAAGTACGTTCAAAATTTCTATAAAACGTAGAACCAAGTTAAAACCACGGCCACCTAACAAAAACACAAGAGTGTAACACCCACGGAGATAATGAAACAAAACTACAAAATAAGATTATAAGACGTACAATAGCCAACTACTAACACACTAAATAACAACCATCACCACCAAATTAAAGTTAGCCTTAAGAAACAAATCAGACAAACATGCACCCATCAAAGTACGTCTTGACCTTTGTATTTTTGTTTAAACCACAAATTGTTACTAAAATTAAGTAATATTGTTTAAAATTACACAATTTTGGTATTGTTCATGTTAATGAAGATTTATATTTGCGTTATAGTCAAACTACTTATTCAAATAAAACTATTTATAATGCCCAAAAGTCTATTCAATAGCTTTTTATAATTTTTAAAAGATTCCTAATTAATCCACTACTAATTTTTATTGTTTAACAATACATATTTGACTTTATGACCATTAGACCATCCACAGTCTGGCGTCAAGACGCATCGGTATTGCATCGGTACCGATCGGTACCCTCGGTAACACCGCTGAGGTTCGTTGGCAAGCAAGGAAATCAACATGGTCTTGCCTATGCGTTAGACTACCCCACCCCCATCCTCTCTCTCATTTCTCTCTATCTCTCTCTTCTTTCTCTTTCTTCTTTTCTTTTTCTTTTAACTTTCTTAATTAGTTATTTAGATTGGTATGAGTGTGGTTGAATTGGTAAGGATTGATAAGGTTTTGGTAAGATAGTGAAAAGCTGATGTGGCGCTGATGGGACAGCTGATACTACTGGCAAGCGTCAAGATCACTGTGGATTAGTATCCAACCTTCTCCAACCCTCTTATTTCTATTGTCAAATTAACGTCATAATCATTTTCCCTTCTAACCCCCCTCTATACCATTAAATCCCATATTCATCCCTCTCAACTATCTCATTCAAAAAACCAATAGAAAAAAATCAATGGTGCTGGCTCCAACCATATCAGTGTGACCGTGAACCTCCTAACCCGAACCAACCGCAAAACCAGCTAGGGGGTGATGGTGTGTGCCTACCTGCTGGTTGCCTGGTCGGACCAGCGCTGACATGGTGCTTACCAATGGGAATTCACATGGTCTAATCTATCTATTTTAATTTCATACATGTGGTTTGCTGATATTTTATTTCAAGTAAATTACAATCTCAATCCATGTAGTTTGCTGATATTTTGGATATCGTCTCTAAAAAGCGTTATTATACTGGTCATCCTTGTGATATGCAAAAGTGCACGCTTTGGATCCCCATCTAACAGACTTTGTTAAGCCAATTATCTTAGGAGGGTATTTTCATCATATAATTTTCCGCTTTTCCTATTAAAAGAATTGAACATTATATTTATTTTATTCAATCGACAAATTATTATTACTATATTAATTTTCTTTTTGTCTTTTGTGACTCCCAACCTCCACCTACACATCTCACCTTCTTCTTTTAAACCCCACCCTTCATCCCATCTTTGTTTCTTATCAACATCGGGTACACACACATATATTAACAGTAGTTTCCATCATTCCATTTAGGATTAGGAATAGGCGTAATCGGACCTGCTTTTTACATATCTCTCGTTATTTGGGACCCTATTCACCTCTTTGGGTTACATCTAATAATCGACCACCTTCCCACCCCTACAATACCTTGAACCCACCCCTATCGTGAAACCCATCTAGACCCTTATTATCCATTGTCGTTCCATCCCGAAGTTGCCTGGTAAGAATGTGAAACCATCTGATGAGTTGAATTGACCCTTGGAATCAAAGCTTTCTCTTCGAGTATTTATATACTAAAATCTCCCAACTTTCCATGTTGTGTCCTGGAATCAAGTCAATATAGAGAAGTTGTTTCTGGACTATGGTAAAGAAGTGAAAGATGATACCCGTATCGAAAACGAGCTTATAAAAACATGAAGAGAAATTTATAGAACTTGTTGAAGAAACAAGTTAGTGTTCTTCTAATAAAGAGTTGATTTAGAAGAAGGGTATTGCGGGAAAATCGAAGCTATGCCAAAGTGTCTATCGACGACCTCCATCGTTAAGCAAAAGGTTACCAGAATTTGAAGTTGTAAGGACGACGAAGACGATGTTGACTTTGTCTAGGTTGACCATAATGACCAACATCTTTAAAACAAAGATTACCATCTTTCTGTAAGGATAGTGTAAGCATTTACATCTTTCAAAAGTAATGGGACTATTTCTGAAAAGAAAGTATGTATGTGTAACACCTTAGGCATATCCCGTATCGGCCGTGGACAGGAAAGCCGCGCTGGTGAGACAAAGCGGACAATATTGTTGTTGAGGTAGGCGAGATGTTACAGTATCGTAACCAAGGGCCAAGAATTTGAGATATAATTAAAAACAACCTACTTAATCTAGACTACAATCACTAGATTAAATGGGTGTCTCCATATCTCCAAAAATGTCACTCTCCACAAAAGCTCTTTTTGGATAAGGTTCATCTAGGCTTTGCCTAGACTACATCCTTGGCAATATAGAACAGAAACTGAAATTTCGGCCGTATGAGACTAAGCCTGGCCACAAGATGCACACGAGGGGATTCGAACCTGGGGTGAATGAGATATCATCCATATTCCCCACAGGCCTTACCGCTACGCCACAAGCCTTGTGGTTTCCACAAAAGATCTTCCCAAAAGCCAAACCCCCAAGTGTTCTTAGTTGCATTGGTCTGCAAACCAAATCCTATTAGATCCACCGCTAGTAATAAGTGTGTGCTTTTGCATAACAAAGGAACAACCAATGTAAAACGTGCTTTAGGGACGATATCTAAAATATTAACAAACCACAAGGACCGAGAATGTAATTTATTCTTTTATTTACATATAGAATAACATGGGCGAACTTAGTATAGCGAAAACAATGGCACTACTATTGTTTCATTCCTTCATAATAGCGTAAAAAGTTACGGGGTCATGAAAAATGTCATCATATCAATTTGTGGTGTGTTATTATATGTATTTTAAAACTACAATAAAAACATAACTGATTTTATAAAAAATATATGTATATTTATTTCTAATAGTCAAATTGATTAGAAAAAAATTAACCACATTTGTAAAATTGGCTTGGCCCTCCAACAATATAGGTTTCAGGCAAATTAGAAAAAGAAAAATATTCAAATTAGACCTTTCTATTTAGTTTTATAAAATATAATTAAATAATTAATTTATAATAATCATGATTTGATTTTCAGAATAACAAAGGGCAAAATTTAAGGCATATGTTCCGCCGAGTGAAGGGTATGTTCGGGAAAACACAACTTTACACGTATTTACACGTGATTTCCCTCCTCTTGTAATCATTTCCCCACTAACCCCATCCTTCCTAAATATTAATATTTTATCTTCATAACAATATAAAACCTTCAAAATATGTAAAATAAACCATATTACTAATTAATAACATAATTATAAGATAATTCCATACTAATTAATAAGATAATTACAAAATAAATCATATTACTAAATATTAATATCTCACATTTATCTCTTTCTCCCTCTTTTACCTCCATATTAAAATCACATTATTTAAACAAGAAAAACACGTTGTGAACATGATATAAATAATATTATTAAATATTTTTACTAAATGTTTGTAATATAAGATTCACGTTATTTTTATAAGTAGTATGTTTGTATTTAGTTTGTGTTCAAAATATATTCATTAAAGATACGAAATGTCATAGATTTGTATTGTGTTTACAAACTATACTAGTATATCTAAAATATTTTTTCAACTATTTTTTGTGGTTCATACGGATCTCACAAATTAGTGTAGTCCCATTAGAATTAAATATGATTTTATATTATAGAACCAACATCATATGTGGTTATTAGAGTATTTTTTTCCTTTAAATATGAACAATTATCATATGATTCTACACACACACATACATATATATATAGAGAGAGAGAGGGAGAGAGAGAGAGAGAGGTTCAAATGGGAGCACTAACTTAAAAAAAACACGAAAAACCTAATTGTTATATGCACAAAATATATGATTTTTTGCTGACGAAAAAACCGGACACGGACGACTTGACACAACTTAAAGTTGTGGACAAAGTCGCGTAATTATATATAATTTTGTAAATAAAAAAGTTTTTCTTCTTTTCTTAAAAAGTTACGTTCTCGTATAAACTCCCCTTTATATATGTGTATATATTGAGAAGCTTGTTGTATCAAGTGCTTCTAACAAATCTCATATTTTTAGTGTAAATCAACTGATAGTATCCATTTGCTAACATTTTTATTAGGAATTGGATCCTCTTTACTAAATTCTGTCAAAAACATGTTAGAGTAAGGATACTTTAATCTTTTTAACCCAAGTCCTTGTCCAATTCCTTCCCAATCTACCTATGCACATAATATTTACAAGATAACATGTTTTAATATTGTCATGCCTCATTCTATTACGTTTCATGAAAAATCACACTATATAAGATCTGTTTTTTGATAATCAATTATATGTTTCGCTACCAAGCAATATAAACATTAATGAAGCTAATCTAGACCGGTACTGTGGGAGCACCCAGAGGGTGATGTATACCCTTATAAGAAGATATTATAAATGAAGATGAAGCAACTAAGAATATTAAAAAGATCAAGAATTGTAAAAATTGATAAAAACATGTATAGTTTCATAATCTAAAACTATATAGTACATATGTGTGAACAAATCTTACAATTCTCATAAAACACATAATTTTACATTGTAAAATTGTGTATAGTATATATAGTTTTACATTGTAAAATAATCCTCTATATATAGTATAGTTTTACATTGTAAAACAATACATATAAATATAAAATATTACGCCCACATAGTAAACTATAAATGATTCATTGTTTTTATAATTTCCGACATCTTTAAGGTTTCCATTTGATTATAATATCAATTACAATAAACAATTCACTCAAAATGTTAATAATTTGAATGAAGACTAATCACTTTTTTCGTTAAAGTAAGTGGAGTCTTGAATTTGAAGGCTTATTATTAGTCATATGATATGATTATTTTAAGCAATTAGTGAATTACTAGTATCATTTTTGTGCAATTAAGATAATTTTGACAGTGTATCTTTTTTTAACTTATTCAGTTATTCATAATATTCTATAAAATTATATAAAAATTATTTTTAATTTATATATTTTTATATAATAATAGATAGTTTATGTCAAATTGTCCTACAAGAAAATTTTGATATTTTTCTTTGACATGATTAAATACAATATGTACAAAATAATTTTTTATTCACTTTATACAAGTTATTTTGCCCAAATAGTACAAACTTTATCTTGATGTATGAGTGAACATAAATATATACTTTTCTAAACGTTTATTAATCCTATAGGCTATAGCATCGTTCATAAGTTCACAAATAGTGCATCATGAGTTTATTATATTTTCCTTTTTTATATATCAGTGCAAATATAAGGAGAGAAACAAATATAGAACAAAATATTAATTGTTTTAATAAAAGTTTCCATATCATTATTTTGATTTTTTATATGATACTTTCTATTTAGAGTATTATAGATTGTAATGCTCAATTCATAATACTTTTTGTTTTTGTTTTTGGAAAGGTGTCCGAACAAAAGCCCAACTAATTTTCGGTAATTTTGAAGGCTAAACATGGCTTCACTTAATTAATGAGAACAAAAATAAAAGACATTGTTTGGTTTTATATTAAACAATAATTGATCCATCAGTAAATATTGACGAAAATTTCAATTGGTAAAATTTGTTTATTTTGTAGTGTTAACAATTCATCGTGACACGTTAATATGTTTAAGAGTATTTTTTTATCTTGTTTAGTATTTGAATGCATAATATATAGCATGTAAAATCATAATATTTGGTTGAGTTTTTTAAGGAAAAATAAAATGTTATTGTGGTGTAAATAGAAATTAATGATGTTTCTTCGTTCAATCTATTCATGTTGTTTTTTTGCGGTCAATGATAATTTTGTTATTACTTTTAAACCATAATCATGAGCACGATTGCCCCTCAAAAACAAAAAGAATCATGAGCATAATTATGTGGTCTTTTTACTCAAAAACTTCGAATCATTGTACATGACCATCTTCATAAAAGGGTCCATTCATGCATTTTCTTAATTATTTCTTTATAAGAAGATAAATTTGTTGTTATAACGATATATTGATGTAATTTGAATCATGTATAAAATAAATTCGTGTATGGAATACTTAAATCTTGTTACTTGTAGTCTTCCAGTGCTGTTGTGGATTGGTCAGGATCCAAGATTTTTTCTTGGCGGGGGCACCTTTTAAGGTTGATTGAAAGCTTGCAAAGTGGTCTACGTATTTTTAGCCTAATTTCATCGTGTTAAGGGGTTTTTGACATATTTTTTGGTTGATTTCAAAGGTTTTTTAGTTTTTTCTTTAGATTTTGAGTGACTTTTTAGGTTTTTTGGTTGATTCCGACAGTATATTTTTTTGATTAATTTCAGGACAAAATTTTTGTTTTTTGGTTGACGGGGGACCTAGACAAAAAGTTATTGGGGGAATTTGAAATAAACTATTAAATAAATTATGATTTTTAACCTAAAAAATTTGTTGTTTTGATATTTTGACGGGGCCTATGCCCCCATTCATATAAGGCTACATCCGTCCATGGGATTGGTTATCACCCGAGGGGTTCATAGCACTCTAACTGAGTTTGAGCCTTTTCGTGCACATGCCTGAAGACATTTAAGTGAGACCATGTTTAGCCTTCAAAATTGTCAGTTAGTCGGGCTTTGTCCCGGACACCGTTCCAAAAATAAATCTTGTTATTGTTCTATAAATAGAAACTTTTATACTTCGAACTTTTTTCATGTAAGTTAAGAAATGTTGGGTTATTACTTATTAGAGCATCCATAATGGAGGTTCT
The DNA here is from genome assembly GCA_030169165.1 of Centaurea solstitialis. Lineage (NCBI taxonomy): Eukaryota > Viridiplantae > Streptophyta > Magnoliopsida > Asterales > Asteraceae > Centaurea > Centaurea solstitialis. Next base: position 72,706,093 of record CM058041.1, read on the forward strand.
TCACAAGGTTCTTATCGAGGTTTTACAAGAACCTCCACTGTGAAATAAATGTTCTTGTCCAGTCATAGGTACTTATTAGAACCCGAGTGCTTAAACAAGAACCCAAGTTCTTGTAATACTTTCCTTTTCGGTTATATAATAATTTATATTAAACAAAAATTATTTTATAAATAAGAAAAAAGAAGTGAGGTTTTTGTAAGAAACTCCATTGTGAAGTTTTAAAAAGGTTCTTGGTTCATTGAGATGACAATGATGTAACATAAAAAAATATGGCAAATGAGATTCTTAAAGGTTCCACCACTATGAATGCTTTTATAAACTTAGAAACTTTTAAAAAATAAAACCTTGTCAGTACTTTTATTTATATATAAATAATACCAACAATGATGGTCGATAAAAAGAATTTAAGTACTTGTAACATCTATAGTAATGCAAAATTGTTTGGATTTTAATGCAATTGTGTTCTCTTGCCATAAAACTTATGGGACTTCCTAAAAGAGGGTTACAACTTTTATAGGATAAGAAGTATAATTATAAACCCCAATGGGGCAGCCTACCGGTTAAGGCTTGGTGTTGGGGAAAAACCCACCCAAGTTCGAATCCGGGGGTGAGCAACCAGGGGCCACTGAGTATTAATCCCAGGGGAGCATGCTTTAGCTCTCGGTAAAAATTGCCAAGGATGTAGTCTGGCCAAAGTCCAGGTGAACCTTCTCAAAAAAAAAAAAAAAAAAAAGTATAATTATACTACCTTTGAAATTACCTTTGAAATTGATTAAATTACAATATTGCCATTTTAGTAATAAAGTTATAAAGTAACTTACAATTTTGGTTCCTATGGTTTCATACTTTTAATGGTTTTCATCTTTGATCTTTTATAATTGCTTTTTTATCCAATGGTTTTATTTTCTTTCCATTTTTATTCTTTCATCCAACTTTGTTAAGCTAAGTGCTTAATTCATCCAAAAAATGTTTGATTAAACTACATATTTGGGAGGCGTTTGGTTGGGGGTATTGAGGGATCAAGAATGAGAATGATAATAAAAACTGTTGTTTGGTTTGATATTATATAATGGAATCAATCCTGCAGATCGATCCATTAATTTCCATTCTTGACCAAATTGGGGGGAATGAAACTTTTATTTCTACTTGGTTCTTTTTTCCATGCATTGTTCCATCAATGAATGCTAAATGAAACATCTTTTGTATTTTCAAGTTGGAAAAACATATTTTTTTAATATGAAGCAATTTTTCATTCATTATATTGGTTTAACCAAACAACATCAATGCAATGCTCATTCCTATTCTCATTCTCCTACATTCCTATTTTCATTTCCATTCCCATTCCCTGAAATAAACCAAACGCCCCCTTAGTTCTTATAGTAGACTATTCTTTATATTTTTTATTTTTAAATTACATAGTTCACATGTTGTTACTTTTTTCTTATTTATTTATTTATTTATTTTATCAACACATTTTGTTTTATTGATTAATTATAAATTTAATAAACAAACAATCAAATAGTTATATAACTCTATAATTATCAGAAAAGTGTATTACTATAAATAAATAAATGTGGCATTGGAAATCGCTTAAATTACAAGACTGCCACCGTTGTTAAATTACAAGATTGCCATTGTCGTTAAATTACAAGTCTACGATTTTAGTTCCTGTCATATGATATTTATAACGATTTTCGTCTCAGCTCTTTAACAACTGTTTTTTCATCCATGTGGTTTTTATTTTCATTCCATTTTCATCCCTCTATTCAACTTTGTTAAATTAAGTGGTTAAGTCATCAAAAAAATATTGGTTAATTACATATTTGGTCATTATAGTAGATAATTCTTTATATTTTGTATTCTCAAATTACATAATTCACATTTTTACTCCTTACTTAATTTATTTTATGAATGCATTTTGTTTTATTGATTGATTATAAACTATTGTAACTTTAATAAAAAATAATGATACCCCCGTGTTCACCTTCATTCATTCACCATATTTAATATTTATTACGAACAGATAACTGAAATAATACATTTATAAGTTAATCTTTTTCAAAGTTTTAGATTAAAATCTCTTAAAATTAATATTTTTATTTATTCTATCTTACTACTTATGATAAAATTTATCACATTTTATAATCCGACGCGAATCCCGGGCTCTTAATACATAGTTAGTTACAATTGTAAACCATTGTCTTCTAATTTCTTTTGCTTGGATTCTTTAAAATGCATGGTTCTAAAAACCCGTTATGGGCTTGTTGTGTCGTCTGGGATTGGGTTCGCCGCCATGTTAACTTATATGACTTCACTCAAAGTCTTGGTTTGCATTGTTACGCGTTACGTACGTTATTTTGTAGTGTTTGGGGATATTTTTTTATAAATAACTTGACGGATAAATGATAATTATGTATGACATTTGAAACTTAAATGAACATAAAAGGAAAGCAAGATTAAAACTAAAATCTTAAATAGGTAAATATGTTTAATCTTACTCCGTATATGGATAATCGAACATGAACTCTTTGAAAATTGAATAAAATAGCGAGCAAAGATTCATGAATTTTAATCCCGATTTTGCATTGTTGATGTCATTTATATAAGCTGATAGATATTTGATATCAATGATTATTCTTTCTTTTAATAGTATTATTACTTGATATGAATTTAATTTGTTCTATGGTATTATCCAAAACATTAACATAGGCAAGTGTGAGTGTGCCGCCTTGGGCATGCTTTGAAAAACGCCAACTCATAAAGCTTGAGGTTTGACTTCGCGGCCACCCCACATCATTTAGAATCTTGCTAAATGCAATATATTATTGTGAAGTTGTTTAAGGAAATGTTTCCAAGCTATTATATAAACATCATGGAATAGTAGCCAAAGTTAGATGATTTAAGTTTTTCTTAACTACATTTGGAAAATGATAAAATATAAATTAGTTAAATCCAATTAAAAACGACTTCATATCCAAGTTGGACGTCCCTTTCGAAAGTCACGTATATTTCTGGAGCGTTGACACAGTCGTACAAAAGACAACACAATTATATGTGAATGTAGCATGTAGAGGGATTCCATGGTAAACCACAAAATCATGCAAAATGTAGCATGATTGTATGTGAACACAATTTGTTGCTCGTCGCGATAGTCGGGTACAAGTAAGTTAGAAAAACCAATCGTGACTTTGTTCATGACTTCTAGGTTGCTACCATAGTCGTGATTTTTTTTTCGTATTTGATCGTGAATGTTATTATTTGTATGTTATAGGCTAACTCGATTCTTCTCAATGCATTGAGCAATTCATTTGCGCATATGCATCCTTTTAGGACGGTTTGAAAGTCGATCTAGGAATAGTTGACTTTTAGATTGACTTTCTAATTTGGAAATCATTATGAAGTGTTTATTGGTGACAATTTCACAAGCTTATATCATGCTATATATGTGTTGGAATTGAAATTAATAGTGTTTAACTAGATATATTATAAGTAAGGTATTATGATCATCAAAGGTAATTGCATACTAAAGTTTTGCACGAAATTGAAATGTATGCTTTTTAAAAATAGAATTGCATGGTTTATGAAAATGAAGCATCTATAAATTAAAAAGCTACACATAAGATACCATGTATAAGAAGAATATTAAGCATGTGACTTAAGGAATAACATAAAAAGAGTAGAAACATGCTCAAAGCAAATAAAATCGAAACAAGTAAACAAAAAAGTATAAGATCTCAGATTTCAAATGCAAAATACAAACTTGAATAAGGTAGTCTCGGATCTTGAAAATTAAATGGCAACAAACTGACCCTAACATGTCCTATCGACATTGAACCCAACTGGGTTACACAATACGTCAAAATTCAAATGCACCATAGAAAATTACAAGGATGATGATGGTAGAAGTAAATGGTAACCCATTACTTACAACCATCACTTTCTACATATATATATATATATATATATATGTCAAACATATCTTCAAAAACTCCCTTTATTAAATTGAAACATCATTGGTAGGTTTTTTGCACATACTCCTTAGGACTCATCTCCGTCATGTTTAAGACAAGAGAATTACTCTATTACAAATTTACAATTTCACAAATTCCACAAGAATAGTTATCTAATAATCTTCAAGTCAACTTATATACTACAATGAAAGTCATTAATAGCCATAACTTTAGACTTACACAAAACCTAAACCAATCCCATCCTCTCCTTATATTGTTAGAAAATTAATCATCCAATAGAATATTGTACGACAAATTAAATAAAAACTGTTGCAATTTTTCTAAGGAAGAGTACATGCTACATGTTACATAGTACATACCCCTACTCTCTCTCTCTCTCTCTCTCTCTCTATCTCTCTCCTCTCTTTCTCTCTCTCTCTCTCTCTCTCTCTCTCTCTCTCTCTCTCTCTCTCTCTATCTATCTATCTATCTCTCTATCTCTCTCCCCCTTTCCCTCTATTGATTTCACTATATTAAAGCTTGAACCCTTGCATTCTTGATCTCCCTATTCTTTGGCCAAAAGCCATTCAACCAACAAAGGCAACTCTTGTTTCCACCTCTCTCTCTCTCCTCCTCTCTCTCTCTCTCTCTCTCTCTCTCTCTCTCTCTCTCTCTCTCTCTCTCTCTCTCTCTCTCTCTCTCTCTCTCCCTCTCTCTCAATTTTCATCCTAAAGAGTACAAGAAATCCAACTTTGTTGTTTTTTGCCCTCTTTTTAGTGTTTCTTTCTTTACTTTCATCTTCAAATCAAGAAAGTGAAAGATGATCCAAGAGCTATTTGGTGGAGGTGCTGCCGGACTTCTAAATCGAGACCGAAATCTTCCCATTTCCGGAGTCTTTGAACCTTCCCCTTCTCCTTCACCATCCTCTTCCACCACCAACGCCAACGCCCACGCCCACGCCCACGCCCCCACCAACGCCACCACGATTGCCAACAACGCCCCCACCACCTCCGAAAACAACAACAACCAAAAGCTAAGATGCCCGCGATGCGATTCCTCCAACACAAAGTTTTGCTACTACAACAACTACAACCTTACTCAGCCCCGCCATTTCTGCAAGACGTGTCGACGCTACTGGACCAAAGGCGGGGCCCTCCGAAACGTCCCAATCGGCGGCGGGTGCCGGAAAAACAAAGGAACCACCTTGGCAGCCGCCGTGGGTAAGCCAATCTCCGCAACCGGAAAACTTAAAGCGGTCGTCTCATCCGAGCTCGGAAGGTCCGGTTACCTCAACGGGTTCGAACACGAATTCTCCCCCAACCCGATCCTATGGTCCGGCCCACCACAAACCTCCCATCTTCTCTCATTACTCAGAGCCACCCAAAACCCTAACCCTAACCCTAATTTTGCATCAAATTCAGTTTCCCACATGAAAGATCAAAACTTTATGGTTGGATCAAACATGTCTAACCTAGGGTTTGAACCCTCATCATTAGGCCTATGCAGCTCTTTATGGAGAAACAATCAAAACCACCATGATCAACAACAACAAGGGATCATGGCCACCACTGGTCATGAAGTTCAAGAAAACAATCAACGGTATCAACGGCTAAGATCATCATCATCATCACCATCTCAAGCTCAATACTATCATCATCATGATCATCAAACAACACCATTGATCTTGGGTGCAGGCAACACTTCATCTTCAACAACTGCTTCAACAACCATCTTGGATTCTGCACCAGTTCTTGCAAATGGTGATCAGCTTGGCTTCTGGAATCAAACACTTCCATGGTCTGATCTACCAACAGCCAACGGTGCATACCCTTAAAAATCAAGAATCTTTTTTTTTAATTATATTATATTTTTTTCTTTCTTTTGGTTTTGTTAATTCATAGTTAATTAATTAAGAACTTAATTAGCTAGCTAGGGTTTGGGGTTTACTTCTTCAATTTGTGGTGATTTGGGGTGTGGTATATGAATATGGTTTGTTTTATATTTAATTAATATGATATGTATGTGTGCTTTAATCAACCAGTGTTTCATTTATATACTTGTGCACTCACAATATATATATATATATATATATATGTATGTATTCAAGGTTAGGAACTCCAACCCTCTTCTCATATTCTTCTCTTTTAAGATGGAAAAGAAAAGACTTTTTATGGCTTGAATTACATATACAGATTGCTAGAGTCACATATCAGTTAAACTTGAATTAATTCTTCTATATATATATATATATTAGAATCTTTCTTCTCTTCTTAGTAACCTTTTTAAACTACATTCATAATTATAGAGCATTCTTCTCAATTACTATTATCTCGAAACAGTTTGTTTTTCTCAATTCTTAACAATGGGATGGCAAAAAAGTATTCTTACATAAAATCTGTATAATAGTAGGTAATTAGTAAAGCTATTATTGAGAAAAGTTGAAATCTTGCATAAAAGAATATGGTTTTTTCTCATGCATTTAATTAAATTTAAATTATATTTTTGATTAGTGAGGGGATTATAATAAAAAAGGCTTGGAATCAAAGGAGTGGGCAGAAACACATAGATAAGTGAGCATATCTTCTTGGTTAACCCAACATATTTAGGGTTGATTTGCCTTTTTTGGTTAGTGGATGGATGATGGAGCAAAAGAGAAGATTCTTGAATTCCCCTATTGTTAATATGAATTCAATAATATTATATTAGTGTAGAATTTTAATCCACTGATTTAAGAATGATACTTAATTATGATGGTTAATTCTTGATTTTTATATAATTATCTCTATCTTTATTTTTGTAAATAATTGTACATATGGTCTTTAATTAAAATTTCTTGAAAATGTAAATAAAGATAACATTTTTAAATAGTTATGGCTATCATAAGATGACAAGGAAGAATCATACAGAAAGTTAATTTTTTATGAAAATGCGATAAATTTTAATATCGTATTTGATTACGTATTTGTGTTTAATCATACATGATTAAGCGTTTATGTGTTATTAACATGTGTCTAATCAATATATAATTACGCTTAAGTATCATGCATGTAATGTAAATATGTAATCATATATGATATTGAAACTTCTTATCTTCTCATAAAATATATGGCTTTCAGTTTTTACCTAACACATCAGAAGATGGTACATATTTTTTTCTGTATACTGTCTAATGAATTTTAAGGAATTTGTAAATGGTTGTCTAATAATATATATAGAATTTGTTAATGGTTGTCTAATAATTTCTAAAGAATTTGTTAATCAACGGACCATGAAATTTTATCTTTTTAGTCATAGATTTTTTAATAATATTTTAGTAAAAATAATATTCTCTGCAAAAGAACAATGTTAAAGTGAAAACAAGTAACTTTTTAGGGAAATGAGAATGTTGAATACAATTTATGTCATTTCATTTTACGTGGTCGGACGTCTTCAATGAACACGTTATTTGCTTACAATGGACACATCACCTTTTGTACCATTTTGGAGTTATAAAACACAATTTTATTATTAGTTTTCCATGAACCTAATTTTTACACTATTTCTTTACAATGTGCACAATAGATTGCATCATCATCAAGTTATACACTACTAAACTAAAGATTTTATCTACAAAAACTTAATGAGAAATCCATAGCTAAAGAGGTGATTTGTTGTAAAACTGTTATAAAAGTTGTCAGATATATAAACCGTTGGTGGGAAACTAATTAAAGTCGGTGACAGATACCCAAGGCCCTTCTTGGTACACTACAAGACAATTGAGTTTATAAGACGTCTAAAATTGAAAAACGTCCTAATGTAGTATTTTATAAGACCCAGGTTTATAGGATTATATAAAAAAACGACTTATCCAAATGTGTTATAATAAATTTATATCATGTTTTTGGGGGTTGTAACAAGTTTTTTAGAACGTTTTTCAAAATAAAGTGTATGGATTAGCTAAAGTAATAAGACCTTTTTGAAAAGTGTCATTTGAACCGATTTTTTTAGAAGACAGTTGTGTTTATAGTACACATTTTCAAATAGTGTCACATAAAGTGTTTTATAAAATACCTAGTAAAATGTTTTATTTAAAAAAACTTCTAAAAAGGCTGTTAAACATCATATAAACTTTTTGCAACACTTTTAAATATGACAAGTTTTTCTTTGACCATATAAAACACTATTAGAATGTTTTTTTTAGGCATCATGTAAACTTGTTATCATGATAATTTATGAAAAGGCATCATGTTTTACAAAGTAATTGGTATTTTATGGATGACCACCTATGATAATGAACACAAAAAATTATTGGGCGATAAAAAAAATCAGTTTGTGGTGATAAATAATCAAAAATCAAATTTGGTATAAGGTCGTGTGTAGCAAGATTGTGGGTTAGGAGCCGGCGGGCTGGGCAGCTTGGGCGGGCTCTGCTATGCGGCAAGCGGGCTCGACGGCATGGGGCTGCAGCGGTGTGACCACACCATTTACCGGCTCTTTTTCTCTCTCACACTTTCTTTTTTCTTTTTTTATTGTATTTGGTATTTGGTTTAGGAGGGTTTATTATGGGTTTATGAAAAATCTTGATATGACACTGATGTGGCAGTGTGGTTGAGAGGGTTGGAGGGTCTATTACGGATAGCCTAAGAAATTAAGAATACTGTTTTTGGGTTAAAGTATTTGATTTAAAAGAAGTATACTCAAGGAATTTCTTTTCTCACAAAAAGTGGTGTTGTTTGTTAGAGATAAATTATTGATTGAAAAAAGATTACACTATTTTAATGCAGAAAATGACACTCTAAATAATCAGATATGTAAGCATTCTAAATACCTACATTTGTCATAGCATTTTAAGCAATTTTTTAATATTTTTTTTCTTTATGAACAGTAGTTTTATAATATTTTAATCAATTTAATTTTAAAAGTTACATTTTAACACCTTTAACTTATAATCTTTATTCATTTTATACCTTTTAATTTTCTATATTTCATTTCACGTTTTAGCCATATATCGTATACCGGCTAAAATATGTTAAAGAAATGCGTTTCAGTTTAAACAAATTACGGCGTTATAATCGTATCGTTGATACGTTCGAAATGAGCCTAATATTGAATATTTTTTGATCTAATTATCTTATTTTATACAATATATATTACGATTATATATTTACTCAAAAATAGTAAAAGGGCTAAAAATGTTATTTAATCAAGCTCATTAATCGAAATTTTATTATAATAAGTTCAAATTAAGTTACGTTTTACCCCTTTAGACTTATAATATTGATTCGCTTTATACCTTTTAATTCTCTATATTTCCTTTTACATTTTAGTTCGTATGTCGTATATTCGTCAACATATGTTTAAATGATACGTTTTAATTTTAACAAATTACTTCATTATAATCGTGTCGTCGATAGCTTTGAAAAGTCTTAATAATAATAATAAAATAGTTGAGCAGTTAAAAAGGTCTTAATCAAACTTTTATTATATATAGTACGATTATATATGTATTCAAAAATAGTTGAGCGGTTAAAAATGTCTTAATCAAGCTTTCATTATAATAATAGTGATGATGATGATGATGATGATAATCACGCCATTATAATCGTATCGTCGATACCTTCGAAATGAGCTTAATATTGAATATTTTTTGATCTAATTATCTTATTGTATACCATATATATTACGATTATATATTTACTCAAAATTAGTAAAAAGACTAAAAACGTCATTTAATCAAACTCATTAATCAAAATTTTATAATAATAATAAAAAAATAATACGATTCTATTATTCAAATTGTAAACGTTACGATTTACCCCATTTGGTTAATGACACTCATTAATAATCATCTCAATAACTTTAAATCGTCTACAACTTCAAAATTTGGTTATAGAAAACGTTATATACATAATGACCCGCGGCGAAGCACGGGTATCAAAACCTTGTTCTATAACAAAATTTGTATCATGCAATAATTCTAAAATACATATCTTAAAACATAAATGACTTCAATAGAAATCATCCAAAGTGGTTAAGACTGTTGAGGTGACTATTATCGTAAAATTTCCATATAAAAATAAAATTTATTATATAAGGCATGTTATCAATTTATCATGGCCTTGTGTTCACACGTAACAACATTTTTTATTTTCCGAATAAAATGTTTTTCATTTTGAGATAATTAATGATTGGTTTTAATTAATTTGATTGGTTTTAATTAATTTGAGAGTCTTATTTATACCGTGTAGAAAACAATTAATTACTTATACTTGGGTTTTTTATTAACTATGGGCGTCGGATAAACTTGGGCTGTTACATGTACCACGATTGATCACATGGGGTTATAAAGATAACAAGTGACCCTGAAGAGACTCAAACTAATAACCTCTAGGCTGTTACATGTACCATAATTTATTTGTTATTTGAACTAACCTTGTAGGTTAATGGTAGCCGGTTTTACTTACATAATAAATATGTTCATAATGTAAAAAGCAAAAACCTAACAAGACAAGGTACACAAGGAATCTTTTTCGAAGTATGTAATATATACATACGCCTGAACCCATCCGAGCTTCTAAGAAGATAAAGATACGAATACTGTTTGACCAAAGACCTCTGGTTATACTACGTGTGTGTTTTTCAGAACAACAACGTATGAATTGTTAATATCTTTTAGGTGATGAGATGAAAAGTGATATTTTCACATAATTGGGCCAGCCCAAACATTTGTAGCCCATGAATTTTGCAGATCATGACCCGATCCAATCCGTTCTTATCTACAATTGAATAGTGATATTGTTCAATGTCGTTAACGTTTTGATCAATAAATAGGATCTAAGTTCTAGATCATAGTTATTACAAGCTCCATTACAATATTATATACCCTATAGGGGAAGGTTCAAACGAGAAGCATGTCAATTTAAGAAAAAGTGAGGAGCAATCTCAGCCACTCATCTTGCGGTTACAGTGGACATGATGACGGAGGATTGACGCGATTCATGGGAGGGTAGAGATTATTAAAGGGAGGGACCGATCAAAGCCGCCTTTGTTGACCGAGATGGGTGGTTGAGATTTCTCCTCGTGTTTTCTTAAAAAGTTATATTTTTCGTATGAACCTCTCTCCATATACATATATATCATATATGATCCCCTTTCTTTTGTTAACCTATCGATTTATATAAACAAACCAATCGATCACAACATTTCATCTGTTTTTATCTGACGGGTGTCGAGACCGGCAAATAATAAATTCCAACTACGGGCTAATTACAACCAAAATTGTAATAGCGGTAAGTCGGGTCGGATCCACAGAGACTCGGTTCAACTTCTCACGACTAGACAATTCAAGTACAGAAACGATTAATAAAAGTAACTACAAGGGGGGGGGGTTGTTTGATTTGATTTAACTAAGCTAAACATGCGATTAAAATTAACTAAAGACAATTATGATAAAAAGAAATTCGACCTCGGATTGCAAATGCAAATCTATTCAAAAGATGTTATCATTGATGATGTAGACAAAAATCGTACTACTTCGATTAACCCGATTCTATTTGTTAATAATCTTTAACAAACAATTCCAACATACATAATATTTGAAAGGAATAAGCTCTCCTATCAAACCTTAGTAAACAATTGGTCTCAAACAAGCTCTTGAAAACCTAATTGAACTAGCATGAAGATTTAATGGAACCCGGATCCCGATAAATTAACACATAAGCTCGGTTAACCTAATTCTTCCGTTTCGCCCAATTTCATAACAAAATATAGGTATCTTTTACAAAACCTAATTTGTTATTCGTCACCAACATTAGTTTACTAAACAATTACGGATTTAGAAAACTAAATTGACTATAATCGATTTCCACATAATTGATCGGAGAACATGAAAATCAATTTGGTAAACTAGAAACTTAGAAATTGGATGAATAATCAAAGTAAGATGGAATTACATCATCTCAAACAACTAATTGAAGTAGAAATTGCAATTGCTAGGTAATCCAAAGTCGAATTAGAAAAGGAATTAGCCACACATGGCTAATTGAAACCAAAAACTAAGAAATTGACAAAAGAAATTAACCTAATTGATGAAATTGATGAACTCCCACTTGAAATCTTCTCCAAAATCGCCTCTTGCTTCCTCCTTAAGTTTCAAAATCGTTCTCTATGATTTCTCCCCACTTTTGACAGTTGAAGCCCTCTTTTATACCTCCCATTGAAAAACCGCTTAAAAAGAAACGTGGGCTGAAATTTCGTTTTCGAGAATTGATATGAGGGTTGAACCCTCGGAACAACCCACGTGAACTTGATTTTTAGGCGTCTAACAGCAAGTTACGAGACTTCATCCGAGACTTGAAGCCACGGAATCTGAAAATCAACCACGGATCTGGGCCTTCTTTTTCTTTCCACGTGACTTGGTCTTTTCTTTTCTTGCTCTAATGGGCTGTCAAACTAACACAAAAGAAACCAATATTAAAATGAATCTTTAATTTCTTTCTTTTTACATCTTAAATGACTAAAACCAAGATACCAACTCTAGGGACTTTTAAGCATTCAAATATCACTAATTTTAGGAAAAATTTGGCATAAAAATATGTACAAAATTAGTGATTATCATTATCCTTCTTTCTTTTCACACGAATTAATTAACTTTGGGGGTAAATAGGTAATTATGTCTTTTTCGAATCATTACTTAGTGGTTTGGCTTATGTAAAAATATCCCTAATTCTGTGTTGTACAATTACTGTTAAAATAAATAATAATATCTTTATGCAATCATTATCAAAATTTTCTTTTATAAGGTTTACCCGGGTTGTTGCTCACCCCCACTTTTGAACTTGGGTGGGTTTTTCCCCAAACCAAGCCTCCCACTTTCGAACTTGGGTGGGTTTTTCCCCAACACCAAGCCTTAACCGGTAGGCTGCTCCATTGGGGTTATCATTATCAAAATATTATTTTACTAGTTGTGTTGTTTCCATAGTAACAGTTATTTCTTTAGATTAATTTCTTTTTTAACGAAGATTAATGTGAATTATAGTGTTTGAATTTGTATTTATTTTCTATGATGAACAAGTTTTATAAGTAAATTTTGTAACCCAAGAACAGGTTTCATTCACTCATGGAATGTTCATCCATGAAACTCATTCAACAATCTTATTTTAAACTCGAGAACATATTCATGCCACCATATATAATCAATCAAAGATCATATCTCTAAAATTCTGAAAAAAATTCCAAGATTGTAGACCCGTCCTAAAATCGGATTAGGAGTCATATTACAGTTTTCATCGTTACGGCTTGCAAGTTACTTTTATTTTTGCTCAACTAATTACAACTTTTAAATATGAGGGACTAAATAGAAATCAACTATAAATCACATGGACAAAAAGGCTATCAATTTCAAATCATAAAAACGTAAACAATAATGAGTTATAAATCATAAAGATGGATTCGTAATTCTAAAATCAAATTGATAAAAATAGATATTTTCAACAAACCACGTAGACGAAGAACATAATTTACTCTTTAAGAAAAAAAGTTCACTAAACATTTAACGTTACATTAATTCAAGTGGATACATGTGTATTAAACCTTTTTATAGTAAGAAACAATTTGAACATAAATGAAGTATCATAATTATTTTTATTCTCCTATATGCCAATGGTTACACCCTCGTAACTGACTAAGGAGAGAATGAAAGCTTCAAACAATTCTAAGTAACACTTTTATTTTCCTACTTGCGAAACTTGCCGCAGTGCAACACGTTTTCGGGTGCGTCGTATTCGGTGAAAAGACTCTTCTCGTCGTTCCACACTCGAGCATACAATTGTTGTCCCAAATACTGGCGTGGCCAATTCGCCGATCTCAAATTCCACATCCCCTTGTTGTCCAATGAAACCAATATTGAACTCCAAGATCTCGGGTAAACCTACAAGTAATTGGACAACAAAATTGTCACCAAGAAGCACCTTCTAACATATTTGACTTTTCGATACAAATTAACTATTATTCTTTTGATAAAAGAATGTTGATGTTTTGATTGTTGGAGTCACACATCAGCCAGACTTGGACAATTTATTTTCAATATATGTTGGAAGTCCCCCTTTTCTAGAGTAATTTGAAGGGATTTCATATATTCCCATATGGTATAAGAGTCAAGGTCTACAGTTTAGGACATTCTTGCCCACCTAGCTTTCCTTGGATGTGTTTGGAACCCCTCAGTAACATTCCAGACCAACCGTACCAGATAGTGTCCGTTTTGTCCACAAACCTGGACTCACGGTTTTAAAACACGTCTGATAGAGGAGGTATCAAGCCCTTTATAAAGAAACCTTTCTCCAAACAATGTGAGATCTTAAACACCCCCACCCCCTTTTGAAGGGATCTTTTAGAGAGTAATCTTGTGAGTCCCACATGTTCTTACACTGACAAATTAACAACCCATGTACTTAATTCTTTTCGTTCTCACATTTGCCAAGAAAATGTAGTTTTTACATTTTATGGAAACGGGTTGTTTATGTTTGGAGTTCCATAACAGAATACACAGACCATCAAACCTGTATATATATATATATGTAGGATCTCCCGTGTCTCTATAAAGATGCTTTTGGAGAGAGAGATTCTAAAGGGTTTCAATATCGAATGAAAAGCAAGTGAGATGGTTTAACGCAGGATGTGCCTAGTTACCTGGATCGTGTGTCGTGTAGTAGCGTCGTTCAGATTGTAGAATCTTGTCCTTAATGTTGAATTCCATTGCCCACCACCATATCTACAATTTGAAAAATCATGAAATATATAATAAGTGTTTTGGTTCTTAATGAATCAAGCAAAACAAAGGCTTCTTAATTTCTTTATAATCAAACCAAAAAACACAAAGAAGCTTACCCAACAGCCCAGAAATCATGACCGTCAAGATGCCATGACTGAATAGAGTTCTCGTTGTTCTGGAAGACGATTTCGACAAAATCATGAAGAGCGAATCCAAGGACAGATGGGGCAAGAGTTGTAGGGCCAGCAGAAGGTCTATCTTTGATTGAGTTTAGTTTGAAGACCCCAGGAATGTTGTAAAAGTCAGCAGGCTTCAATGGGGTGGCTGGATTGATGTGTGACACCTTATTCACAGCATACCGAAGCTTTCCATTAATCTTAGCTTTCGAATTAGCAAGCACGACCGTCCTAACTACTGGGATCGTTCCAAAGTGAAATGCACCTTGAGGGTTCGGTCTTGCTGCATTTGCCGTCAAGTTCCATCTAAAAGGCACATAAAAAGTAAGTACTGCTTATAAACCAAACGAGCCCAATATATCCTGCCAGTAGGTGGACCCCACCTCTAGCTCAAAGAGTAGAACGGTTGTTTCTATGAAAAGTGTGAGAGTTCGAAGGAGAAATTGAAAAGTTTACCTGATAGTCCTAGCCTGCTTCATTGACCAGTGTTTCTGATATGTAGGGGCAATGGGCAACGGCAAAGAAGCTTTGGCACTCGAGCCATCATAATGAAGGATTCCGGTAGCGGTAAGAATAGGCTTTGTGAATCTAGTTGAAGCCACGATGAAGTAATCTTTTGAAGCAGCTGTTAGGGTGACCAAGAAAGAAGCTGATTGGCCGACATGAAGATCAAATGATTCATATGATTCATGGAGGGTATGAGATCCTTCTGTTTCAACCAAAGACAATGTATGGCCTTGGATCCTAAAATTTATTGAAGTTGTCAAAGCCACATTCGACACCCTAAACAAGTAACGTTGACCTGAAATGCAACAAAAGAAAACCCATGAAACAAAGTCAATGAAGCATGTTTCGATATGAAGATCAGACATTAATACAAAAAATTAACAGGTAAAAGGATTCATACCTTTTCGACCAGTGAAAGAAGTACCACCCGGCCTTCCATTAATAAGGAGACCATTGGGCTTAGGAAAAGATTTCCCTGAGTCCAAAATCTGTTGTAGTGCCTGCAAAGAAGGAATCAACAAATGTTTAGCAATGGCATTAATTCGTTGTTTCTATATGATAATAACCAGGAAGCAGTGAGAAATTCGAAGATTTATAATGTGGGAAGTTTTGAAGGCCTCTTGGAGAGGAACGAAATCATAGCAAGAGAACCCATAGAATTACAAACCTTGTGATCAGATTTCCACCAGTCGCTGACAAGTACGCTGAATTCGGCAACAGGTTTGAGATATGGGACAAAAATCACGGGCCTTGCTAGGATATTGAATGCCCCAAAACCACCAGCAGCTCTATGCATCGCGGTTGAAGGGAAGTAGAAGAAGGATCCAATCTGATCTTTCACTTGCATATGATACGTCCAGTTCGTTTTTGGTGGAATTGGACAGTTTGTCCCCAGAACTCCATCTTGCCATGACTCCTTTCTCTGTTGGATGCCATTCCTGTTTTCCAATTTCAAAGTTATTGCTTATGTGCTTAAATCAATATTTTAAACTGAAGAACTCAACAAACAACAAAAAATGCATAAAAGCAATATTAAACCACGCACCATGTGATGAGGAAAGGCTCATCCAGCTTATTAACGACGTTAACAATTACATTGTCGTTGGTTTCACAGTTAACGATTGGGCCTGGAAATTGCCCATTGATAAGTATACCCTGCAATAATTGCATACAAGAAGTCGTTATATACCTTAAGAGTGTTGGTATCATTTTAAAATATCACAAAAGCTAAAATAAGTGTTGAATAACTTACCCTTTGTGAAACACCAAGAGGAGAAATTCGTCCATACGTAACTTCCCAATTAAAATATTTATACGGGTCTTCAGCCTTCACACAGGAGACACACACCCAAGCCAAAAGTCCAAGAAAAAACGGTAGGAAATTGGCCTGTTTCATGTTGTCAGAATATGCCCTTCCCCAAATCTGCTACCTGTATTATATGATGATGGCTTAGGAGTTAGGAACATCCATTATGAAGAACTAAAAGCCATCTCTGCAGCTAAAATCTTATTAATTCATAACACAAATGTAAAATGAAACTCCAAATGGTCACCTAAACATAAGCTTCTATGAAACATCATCACATGATTTGTGTAATGCCATATTAAGTAGTCAATTATGGGGACTTCATATACAATATGCACATAAGGGATTACAATTCACAAACCTAAAAGATGGATTCACGAAACATAAGCAGATTTGTACATCTATAAATAGCTTAATAAGGATTATAAAGGTATCCTATTTGGCATTGTTAGCATTCATCCTAATAAAATCCTACATTGCATTTGCCCTAAGATAACATTCAAGCCGAAATACATTGCACAGAAAGTCAGAATTTCAATATAATTCAAAAGTATCTCTGTAGCAGATCAATCATGAATATAACAACAATTTTGTTTGCATAATATCTGAACCTATAAACGACCTCAATACTAAACTATTTTGAATCATATAAAAGTTAAACAAATCATTCAGTGTAGAAACTAAAATCATATACTTACAGACTTGTACGAATCTCCTCCGATTTGAATCGAGAAAGGATGAGTATGAACAAGAAGCAATAGCAGATGAGAGTTGATGATGATGAAATGCAACTCCATTGAAGAGTTTATATACAGAACAACACCAGGAGGATGCATAACACAGTGAAGCGATTTCCGAGTAAAGAAACGAAGATCGAGTACGGCGCACTTCATGCTGCTTATTAATGATCATATTAATCAGCGTATTGATTGATTATAAAATTGGGGGAAAATGAAGAAGCTTGCTTCAGATCTATTTAATCATCCGCGAGTAAGAGTGAGGTCGATAGATAGATAGCGATCTGAGATTCGTCGGTGAAACCCTAGAATGTCGCAATGGAGAACGGATCAGCCATTAAATTTGGGGGGTAATCATGGATGGAGAGAATCGAAGGTTTAGGGTTTAAGCGAATTGCACGTTCAAAGATGGCGCCAATACCTACCATTGGAGGGTTCCGTGGATCGGGTCGGATTCCTGTTTCCTCGCAATACGGACCTTCCAAGCTCTCTTCACTGTCGTTTTCACATTCAGGTGCCTTTCACTTGACCGCTTATCCGGTAAGTGTTTACCCGGTGAATTTTCCTTACGAAATGAAAATGACAAGAATTAGAATCTTATTCGGTAAAAGCAATGGCATGAACCGAGAGTCTTATCCAGTAAGAGAGATTTACAAATCTTACCCGGTAAGCGCTTACCGGGTAAATAGTTGCATGCGATAACATTTTGAGAGGCTAAAATATTGTTTGATATGGTAGACGATAGTGTTCAATTTTACCGGTAAGTGTTTACCGGATACGTGTTTAAGTAAACGACCCCTTAAATTGTAAAAGTTAAACGGACAATCTAACTGTTTTTTTGGTGACTTCCTTAAAATAAATGATAAAAAGTAATTTTTTTTTGAATTTGGTTACAAATAACATTGGATGGTGAGAGGATGTTTGAATTTAGTAGTGTCGATTACATTGTAACCATTTTTATTGTTAAATGGATACCCAGGTCGTTAAATACTATAAGATCAGTAGAATATCAGACTTAGTTGTATAGATTTAAAAAGTAAAATTTATTTATAGTGAATAAGAATTTAAGTAAATTTTGTTGCTTATCGATGCATTTTGCTCGGTTTTAAATTTTATGATATAGCACTTTTGTTATTTAAAAGATAAATTAAAAAATGTTTAATATTGCTTTATTTGTTGTCAACCAATCAATGCATTAACGATTCTTTTCTTGAGGTCACATCTAAGCATAGAACTTGAACTCAAGAGTCAAGTGCTTTTAGTTTGCGCAAAAATGACATGTACCCAGCAATTAACGTGTCATCCAGATCCCTCGTTTCAGGAGCATTATGTTAACGGTAAATTATTGACATGTTAAATAATGTGCTTAAGGATCTGTTGCCTGCAAAAAGATTAAGTTGATTCTATACAACTAGGTGAGTCGGTTTTCAAACTTACTGAATTTTATTTACCGATTAGGTTTAATCACTTACGATCTATATCAATAGTTTCTAGTTTACATATTTAGGGGCCGTTTACTTGACGCTTACCCTACTTACCAGGTCAATTTACCTTACGGGGAGAACATGAACATGACTAGAATCTTACCCGGTAAGAGCCATAGCATGAACCGAAAGTCTTACCCGGGTAAGTGAGATCCACAACTCTTACCCGGTAAGAGCTTACCGGGTAAATTGTTGCATACGATACCATTTTAAGATACTAAAATGTTGTCCGATATGGTAGGTGATAGTGTTCAATTTTACCGGTAAGCACTTACCGGGTAAGTGTTCAAGTAAACGACCCCTTAGTTTCTTGGTGACTGATACTTTCTTCTTCTTCTTTTTGGTTTTTTGCAAACATGGATCAAAAAAAACTTAGTAGTATGTGATGCATTTGAAAAATAAGTGCATTTATTATTAAAAGTAGAGGTAGGTCAAAAGGTCAAGAGGTTACACTAGTTATAAGTCAAGTTTGGAAAGTGAATCCCAAGAACAGATCAATAGGAAGGCTTTGCATTGGAGTTTTAAAGAATTTAAGCCTGCAACTACTATGTATATATTCATTCCCATTCCCTAACTCACGTGATTTTTAATCATCATCACGTGTCTGCCGACATTATAAGCAACAACAAAATTTTGATTCAAAAAAGTCTCTCCCATTGTTTCAAAAGACATGTACTATTTCACTTCAAATACTACTTTTAGCAAAACTAAACCAACTTTGAATTGATTCAAGTTTCAGAAAAACAATTTTCGAAATCTTCAACTTTATGACTTTAAACCAAAATGTTGTAACTTATAATATCATATATTTTGATAATCTCTAATAAGTATATGAATTTGATAAAACCTCCATCGAATGCAACTATGCATCATCATCACAAAACCACTATTTCCGTAGTAAGGTGTCATAGAGGTACTATGGTCGAGGTACAAACCCCGATTTCCAGGCTAAGGTTTTCGATTTATGTTTCTAAACTCGTTTTTAGATTACTGGTTTTCTACCGAAAGGCTAATCAAGATCCTAAAGTATTTACAAAACTTATTTTGGTTCTAAAATAAACATTTTAAAAATAAATTCCCCAAATAAAATAAAAAACTCAAAAACATCATGTTTGACAAAAGAAATGACTATTGATTTGAAAAAGAAACAAAAAGAAGAGCTTGCTAAATGTATGCTTACACTAGTGATGGCCAAAAATCGGTTTTGGGTCGGTTATAAGCGGTTATCGATCGTGCCGGTTAAAAATAGTACACGACCTTAACCGGTTACGATTAAGGGGGTTCGGGGATATAACTGGTTAAGCTAAATGGTTAACTGGTTAACCTTGACCGGTTATAACTGGTTACGTAACCGGTTAAGGATTAGCTAAGGTTTTTTTAATTTAATAAACTTTATAATTATTTATACAAACTTCAAAAAAAAAAATGGGTCACTCAAGTTACTTTAAAAATACGTTTTATTATGCTTCTAAAATTTAAAGTAAGTACATTAATTAAAGAGTTAATTACATATTTGGTCCCTGTGGTTTACACGAAATTACGATGGAGGTCCCTGAACCCTAATTTTCATGCCTACGGTCCCTGTGGTTTGATTTTCGTTACCATGGTGGTCCCTTGCCCTAACGTCCGTTAAAAGCCTCTGTTAAGTCAAGGGCATTTCGTTACCATACATCGTTTAAACGTTCGGATTTGAGCCATCCCATGATTGTAGCGAGAATTGTTTGCGTTTTTCTGCATATTTTACGTTTTGTAAGTTGATATTGAACCCAAACACCACACAAATTATTTATAAGGTCTAGAATGGCTCCTAATGGCTAGTTTTTTTATAATCGGTTACAGTCCGATTACGTAACTGGTTCCAGGCCGGTTATGCAAAAAGCTACAGAAACCTTAACCGACGGTGATGACCGGTTGCTTAACCGGTTAGAGGGCGGGCTGGATATCGGTTAACCGGCCGGGCCAGTTATAACCAGTTAAGTATGGCCATCTCTAGCTTAGACTATCATTATGTCAGGATCGAATTCGTAACAAGAATTTAAACACACTTTGTTTAATTGCTAAAGAAGTTGCGAAAAAACACTTTAACAATAAACAAATCAAGATAGAATGCAAATCACTTGTATTGAGTAGAAATCGAATGATTACAAACCAAATGCCCCAATCTATTGAACAGGCTCAATAGACGTGCACTACTTCTCTAATGCAAGGATCAAGAACTATCTTGAGGCTAGACTTTTCGATCAAATGAAAACTAATCAACTCGTAATCTGATTCAAAATCATCTACCATCTATTTATATAGATTACATGATAAGAAATAAGGAAAACAAATCTTGAACAAACTCTCCAAGATCTTCGGAATCTTTGCCTTATCGCTCCATTTGAATCATTTCCTTATCAAAAACCAAAGCAGTAGTAAAAACATAAGAAGCATTAACTACACTAGAAGTACTAACCCGCAATAGTAACTCACTGGCAGTAGTAACAACACTAGTAATAACTTCTTAGCAGCAATAACTATTACTACTTTTGGTTTGTCTTCAGCAACATTAACTCCAAAACAAGCAGTAGTAAGAATACTACTTCTTCTTCACGCTCAGTAGTAGTATTTCTTTTAGCAATAGTAATTCTCTTCTAGCAGTAGTAACTTCAAAATCCAACAATGTCCCCCTAACTTAACTTTTGAAATTCAAGAGTTATGTTTCTTTGGTCTGTTCATTCTAGGGCTTCCTTCCATGAACTTTATCAATCTCTTCTTTCTTCAACTTGATTCTTTTATATAACTCTTTTTTTCCAGATCATTTTCCTTATTGATTATTCTTTTGAAGCTTAAAGTTCCTTCTATCTTTAACTCCTGCAACTTATACTTCTTATCAAATAAATAGTATTCTCTTTGAGCATTTGCCAAAAATAGTACTATTACTTGATTTGTACGATACACCTTCCAACTAGTAACAGGTTGATTCACCGATACTACCTTTTCAGGTTCAAACATTCTGCATAAGCTTTCTAAAGCCAACCTTGTATCATCCTGAACATTATTCTGCAGCTTATACTCATACAACCTCATTCCCACAGTAAACATTTCTTCTAAATCTCTTCTTGACGCTTCAACCAAAATAGATGAAAATTTGGAAATATCTCATAGTTGTTATTTTCTCTCTTCAGCCTGAAAACATCCTGTGTTGTCTTTGAGCATATCCCACATGATAATCTTAGGCTGATTTGAGTTAATGGGCACTACATCCACAAGAACACTTGCACTTTCTTCAATATCCAATCTTCTTCTTTTTTACTTCTTGTGAGCAATGGACTTCTTCCTCTTGCTTTGTCCAATTGCTTTAGCAAGCTTTGAAATTCGCTTTCCCATAGATTGTTGTTCTTCTTCTTTTCTTTCTTTTTGCTCTTTCTTGAGTTGAATATCATCACTCTTATCCACTTCTTCTTTAGATACTCCCATTTCCACTTCTTCCTCATTCTTTTCAGGTTCAACAGGAAGATCATGCTTCTTCTTACTTCTTCTTTGATCTTCAGAAGTTTCACCAACATTCTTCTGCAAACTTTCTAGTTCTTTTTTGTACATCTCCTCAATCCCGCTGAATGACCACTTTGCATAAGTAGCAATGGTTCCACCTACAGCTCTAGTTAAATACTTAATCATCTGCTTCTTTCTTGACTTTTCTCTGCAGCTTGATTAGATTGTCTCTTTCTCTGTATTGGTTGCCTTGCTCTTTTTGTTACCTTGTTAGCCGGCTTCCTTATGGTTTTGGTAACTTCATTGTTCATCTTTTCCTGAAGTGCTTGAGCAAATACTAACCCTTCTTGTTCATGCTTTTTCAACAGTTCCAGTCTTTCCTTTTCCTCTTTCTCAAACATCTCTTGAATAGCTTTTAGAAACAACTCATCAGTCATATCATCAGGAATTCTCTTTGGCATCTTCTTCTTTGGTTCCTCAACCAAGATCTCATTTCCCTTATCTTTAATATCCAGTTTCTTCTTCTTTAGGTTGCTTTTCACACCTCCTTCTTTGATTACTACTCCTTTAGTTTGTGGAATGACCTTAGGAAAAGCTTGTGGAAAATCAACCAGGGCTTCAAGTGCAACTTTTCTTTCTCAGTTTCTACCTCTGATTGATCCTTTACTACTTTTGCATTCTTTTTCAATACGACTGCTTTGTTTGATACTGCCGCTTGTACTACTGCTTTCACAATTGTCTCTTTCTGTTGTTCCCCCTTAGCCTTAGCTTTCTCTCCCTTTGTGAATGCAGCCAAAGTGGAAAATCTCTTCTTCAAACAAGCAATTTGCACCTATTGAGAAGCAATTTTGGCCCCATGAAACTGAAGTTTCTTCTGCTGACCAAAATCATAGCATCCCTAGCTTTAAGCATCTCATGTTGTGCAATGATGAGCTTCTCTAAAGACTCCAAAACTGAAGCCTGAGCCTTGATTAAATATCCCTGGACCCTGAATTTCTCCTCATGATCTTTGATGTGAGCATCCTGATTTGCAAACTTCTCTTCATGAGCTTTAAGTTCTAACTCATGAGCATGACCATCATAGGCAATCTTGCCTAGAGTTTCCATCAATTCCTCGTACGTATATCTTCCCTCACCATGTTTAGAAGTGTTGACCTTTCTTAATGGATCATTGGAATGTTTAGTAGCAGCCTTTTGCCTAGTAGAAGAACTATCTACCCCCATGGTTTCTTAGCAACCAGGACCTTTAGATGATTGCTCATCCAAAGTTTTCGTGGAGAAGGTCTTATTGATATTCATATTGTCCTGACCTGCACCTTGTACAAAAATAGTAGTATGAGCCTTACCATCCATATGTCCATCCTTCTCCATAGAGGGCACCTTCTTGTATAGGGAGTTGGGAGACACTTCAGTGGGTTCCTTTTGGATATTCTCAAGTGGAGAGTGCTCCACAAGAGGGCTTATAGGCTTAGGGGTTTTAGAACCAGAGGAGGAAGGAGCTCCTTTGTTCTTTCTTTGATATATTTTGAGTGAGGGTGAGGGGTTTGATGAATAGGAGAATGAGGAATGTTTTCAGTGTTAGTTGGGGGTAGGTCATCGGTGGGTGTGCTTGATAATGTGGGCTGCAAGCCTAATGCCTCACCTTGAGGGGGGATCACACCAATCATTATAGAGAACAATGGTGTGATGGTACCAGAAAAGCCTTTAGCAGGTCTTTTCATATTAGAGAACATTTTCCCAGAGGGATCATTTCTCTTGTACACTTCTTGTGATGAAGGTACATCCGTCAACTCCTGGTTTATGACTTCTTGAACAAATCGTGGATACATGAAAAATGCATTTGAAGTGGATTTGGTATCCAGATTTGAAACAAGACCCTCAAAAATCATATGTGAGAAATTGAATATAGGCATGGGAATTATCCCCGACCCATCGGGGAACCCGGTCCACCCGCCCCGGTCGGGGACGGGGATTCCCCGGTAAATCGGGTATTGGGGACGGGGACGGGGATCCCCATTTTCTCAAACCGGGGATGGGGACGGGGACGGGTTTAGCACTCCCCGCCCCGCCTCATACCCGTACCCGTATATATATATATATATATATTAATTATTTATTTAAATTATATATTCACTTTCTATTATATCGGTATATGGTTGTTCTAATTTCGATAAATTATGAATATTAGTTGATTGGTATTGACTATTAATTGATACATTTTGGTACGTGCGTCATTAAAATTGTTTTAGGATTAAGTTTAATTTATTTTGATATTGCGTTTATAAATTATTATACGATTACGTCTATAAATTATTACACGATACATTCTTATTTATTGGAAATATGTGAGATTTAAACACGTAAGGTATCGCAAAACATTTAATTTAAAATAGATTTATGAACGTACATAAAATCCCTGTTTCCCCGTGGGGATCCCCGCTACCCGTTGAGGACGGGGATGGGGATATGATTAAATTCCCCGGTGGGGATGGGGAAGGGGACGGGGATGACGATGAGGGCTCGGGGACGGGGATGGGGATTGGGGTCCCCGCCCCAAACCCGCCCCATTCCCATGCCTAATTGAATACCCTGGATGTGGACAAATAGACTAAAGCGGATGCAATAGTACTATTAAATTCACTCCATCCAGTAGATTTCTTTGAAAAACAATGTAGCAAGATATGAACAAAGAATTTCCACTTAGGACATAATTTATTTTTCAAGAATTTCAAAGAAGTCGTGGAGCCTTCATATCCCATTCTTTTTAAAACCTCAAAAATTTCAGTAGTATGAAGAGAAATCTCACCTTGTTGATCATTAAGTCTGAGATGTTGGCGAATGGTGGATTCTGAAAAAGTGAGATCACAGCCACATACATTTGTTTTGATCACCTTACCCCATTGATGGTTTCGACTCTCGCATTCGACCAGAAATCCCGCATATGATTGATGTAAATCGTTGGTTCAAGTAGAATAGCATGAGATATGTATGAGGACTGCAGAAAATCAACAATTTCATCCAATCCTTCAGATTGCGAGCCTTTTGTAAGGTAACCTGCCTTGTTATGTTCATCATGAAACACGAAATTCGCCATTAGATCAAGATTGAAGAATGAAATCAAGAAATCGCTTTAGAGAGGAAGAGCAAGGGGTTTAGGGTTAGGGTTTGAAAATAGCCGTTGTGAGTTTGGTGGTGAAACAGGGCTATTTATACTTACACACGTTCAGTTAAAAGCAGTAGTAATGAGTAACTAGCAGTAATAACACGCGAGCAGTAATAATGAGCACAAGTTAAAAGTAGTAGTAACAGATAACTAGCAGTAATAACTACACAACTAGAAGTAGTAACTATTCACTAGCAGTAGTAACCATGCGAAGCAGTAATAAAACTGCCTAGCGGTAGTAACCCTGTGTAGCGGTAGTAACGGTATCTAGGGCTGTAAACGAACCGAACGAACACGAACGGAGGCTTGTTCATGTTCGTTCGTTTAACTTAACCAAACAACAAACAAACACAAACAGTAAACGAACAAAAAATTTTGTGTTCGTGTTCGTTCGTTTAAGAATTTGGTGTGTTCGTGTTCGTTCATCTTCGTTCGTTTAACATGGTAAACGAACATAAACGAACGAACGTAAACGAACGAATGTAAAAGTTAAACGAACATAAACGAACAAGCCTAAACAAACATAAAATTTGGTGTTCCAGGATTTCACCAAATGACTCACCAAATTAACAATTTTTAAACTTCTATAAATGTTTTCTCGATAATCAAATCGTTATTATCGGTATCAATCATTATATAATATTTGTTATTAAATAATTAATTGTTGATTTTCTAAATACTTGTTTGTTGTTTGCTCGATTTCGCACACCCCCTGTTCTTTGATGATTTTAATTATTATTTGAGTGAACGGACGATGCCCAAAAACAGGTGTGCAAAAAGAAATAAAACAAGTAACCTTCGGTCCAAGTATAAACCTCCAATTACTGTCGTTTTTTCTTGAAAACAAGTAATAAAATGGTACAAGTACCAGATATCGTTCCCACAAGGAAGCGGTGAAAACAATCTTTCGAGATTCAGTTCTTTATGAAAGTTAACTTCAAATGGGGTTTGGATGAAAAAGTATTTGATTGGTTGGTTGATTATGAGCTACTTTAAGAGAACAATTGTAAAAAGGAGCAAGGGGTGTAAAATCTTTTAGTTGGAATAAAAATAGGTAAATTGGATAGGAAGTAATTTAATAATCTCAATTATGCAGAAATGATATCCGAGTAACTTCTGAAAAGTTATCACATTTTCATATAGCCCAATTATTTATCGATGAGTCTAGATGCAATCTTTAATGAAATGTTAAAATATATTAAAAATTAACACTTACGTAACCTCTGAAAGATTAACACATTTTCATACATCTGACTCATCGTTAAATAAGTAGTTATAATCTTTAATGGGATACTAGATCTGATACCAACTTCAGGAATAGTGCCAATTGTAGTCCCTTAAGGAACTAACACATTTTCATGTCCTTGGATTAAACTAGTTAATTTTTAGACATACTCTTTAATGAAATGCTAAAGACGTGAGATAATAGCAACGAGTGTTGTCACCCACTCATATACCCCCAAAATAACATTTTAGTAACTTCTGGAAAGATACCGCATTTTCGTACATCTGGTTAACCGGTAAAAATCCAAGGACAATCTTTAATGAGGCATTTAAACTTGAAGTGGCAAAAATTGATTTTATATAAAAGACTTCTTTTTCCGTTTTACCATATTAAAATCCAACTTGAACCTTACACCCCAAGCTATGAAATTAGCCTATCATGCTTGGGTGTATTTTATGACTATTTTTAGACGAATAATTGTTTGGACAAGAAAACGTTAGTACCACAGGAATAATTATAAAATGCAATAATTAAAACAGTTGATAAGGTGCAGTTACTGGAATTGACCAGTGAAATTAAAACAGTTGATATAAAGGTATACTGGAAAGTGACCAGTTAACACTATGAGCGCGTAATATAAACACAATTATATAAGAAAAGATGGTTAGTTCACAAAAGTAAACAATTCAAGCGTATATATATATATAGCAAGTATTATAGCATAAAAGATCATAACTAAGATTATGAGCAATATTCGAACAAGAACACAAATTAATACCAAAAATACGTAGATTAATTATCAAATGTCGAACCAAAATAACCGAGGGTGTGAACCAAATATTTCGTAACAAAAGAACCAACTTCGATCCTTTAAAAATAATCGAAAAAGTATCTAAGAAGCTTGCCAAGATGAAAGTAGCTAGTGTTTTTGATCTAGATACAAATCTAGATCAAAGTGGTGTGTGGATTTTTTTTTCAAAGATTGGAAGAAGGGGTGGTTGATGATGGATTTCTTCCAATAATTGGAAGAAGGGGTGGTGATGGATTTCTTCCCAAAGATGGGAAGAATTGTGGTGTTTTCATTTACTAGCTACATCCATATATAAAGAAGAAGAAGAAGAAGCTTGGTGAACAAGTTGGATGAACCATGCATCCATGGTCATGGGTCTTCAAAATGGGTAACTAGTTAACCCATGGATCTTAAAAAGTGGTAACTAGTTAATCATGGATGCTCCATCAAATTGATCCAAATCTTTACCAAAGAGGCTTTAAAAATTGGGCCATTGATCTTGTAGAAATTAGCCCAACAAATCTTCCAAACTTGGTCCAAGCTTGCCATCAAAATTTGTAACACCCGTAAATTTCGGTTGTAATATCGACTCTTTGATAAAATTTGGAAAATAGAACTTTGGACCAAAAACTATATTTTATGGTCTAGGAGGGTAGAGAATCCAATTACGAGTCCAACGGTTCTTTCGGAATCGAAAACGGAGCTATAACGAAGAAGTTATGACCAAAACAGTTTTCGTCCTGTAAAGTGCAGCATGCTAGCGGCCGCTAAGGTTTTGGTCTAGCGGCCGCTAGGGGGGAGTTTTTCTTGGTTCTGTTGTCTCACAAAATGAGTTAGCGACCGCTAGGGGAGCTAGCAGCCGCTAGAGTAAAAGCCTAGCGGCCGCTAGCCACTGTCGGGTTAAATAGCCTCTTTCTTCATTTTAACCTAACTTTCTCATTTCAACTCCGTTTTCTTTGGTTCAAATTGCGATTTTCTCCAAATTCCAAGCTCTTCAAGATCCCATTAATGGATTGTTAGTTAAGTATCAAGATTTGGAAGTTTGATCTTCATCATCTTCACCTCACTTTCCACCTCCATTGTTGCTAGAGTTGAGCTCTTCAAGTTCTAGGGCTTTCTACCCAATATTTTGCTAGGTAAGCTCATCTAAACCATTTGAGGTTGGTTAATCTATGTGATAGGAGTTATGGAACTAACCTAAGGTTCAATTTGCTTGATTTTAGGTTGTTCAAACATTTGACCTAAATCTTGGATTTGGGGGTCTTGGGTATAAACCCTCAAGGTGAGTCTCTACATGGTTTTTAAAGTATAGATCTAGTTTTATACGTCGTAGATCTAGAACTAATCCAAGGTTTTAACTCCTTATCAGTTTAGGTGTTCACCCGAGCCTTAAGCTAGGGTTTTGGTGAAAATTGGGGCTTTCGGCTTTACAAGCCCGAGGTGAGTTGCTAAAACCGTTTTGTTAAAACTGAGAGCACATCATCTTGTTTGATATTTCGAGTCTTGCTTGATATTTGTGGATAAATATGATTTCAAATAAAATGCATAAATTTCTAGGTTTGAGATTGCCCTGAAATGAATAAATGATGATTCTCGTATGTATGGCTTAACTTGGATTATTGTGTATATGGAATAGATCATTGTATGCCACTAATGCTTGGTTTATACCCATGAGAATATGTGGTGAATGTATTTGTAAGAAATATGTGTTATTATAAATGCCATGGAATGATGCGAAGGAATTGAATTCCGAGCATGTTGATTTATATGAATTGAATGAAAGTAATTGAGACTTTCGATAATGCATAAATGGTAAACTAAAATGTTATGGTGCACCGCTAGTCAAAAGGCGGGATGCTATTGGTCACTAGTCAAAAAGTGGACCGGGATGTCACTAGTCAAAAGGTGAGTACCCATGTTTTATTCAAATGTAAATTGGACAATACTAGTCAAAAGGTGTACATTATGTCGTCTTGAAATGAGATTGATTTAAAGTGGCACTAGTCAAAAGGTGTGCACTTCAAGTTTACACGAGTTCGACTCAGTCTTGGGTGGCACTAGTCAAAAGGTGTGCACCTATGTCCCTCGCCATTCGTGTGGCCGCGAATGTGCCTGGCCTCTGAGGTTGCCTATTCGAGTCTTCGTAGGAGGACGGCAACGGGGTGTCTCGACTCTGAGGTGTAACTTGCTTGGTGAAGGTGGGTCGCTCCCACGGTCTTCAAAATAAAAGAATAAACCGGTTTAACGTGATGCATTTTGTTGTTAATACACTCTGGTATATCTCTCATGGCTTAACATGCTTTTATATGTATGATGTTTGTTTGATACAACTCACTAGGCTCCTTTAGCCTAACACTTGCTTGGTGTCGATGTGTCTCTCAGGTACAAGGGACGCCGTTCCCAAGTAGGTGCCGGGATTGAGAGTGAGCTTTGGGGAAAGTGTGAAGAGACCGGTCCCTTTAGACCGCGCATGCATTGATAGATTGACAACCCTTTTGTAGTCTCATTCCTAGATAGGATTCAGACTAGATGGTTGTCACATTATTTATTTAGATTACAAACACTGTAATTATACACTACTATTATACCCCTGTTTTTGGGAAGAGCTCACGCTTTGGCGTATATTGTACTAACACCTTTCGTAAATGAAGGTTTTTGTTTGCTCCAAATTTTGGGGTGTTACAAAATTGCTTCAAAAAGTTCAAGATCCGGTTCATTAAGTTCGTCTTCGTAAATTCGGCATCTCGACGATCTCCTACAATTTATTTATAAAAATAAACGTAAGTAAAACATAATAATATTGACTATAATAAGCTAAAAACTAAGTTTTATTTTAAACTAGACGCAATTATAAAAAGCTTATAGTTATATAATTAAAGACGTTAATTAACTAAAAATGGGCTAAATAAGAGATAAAAAGGATAAAAAGTGTTATAATAAGTGGTAATAAATTAACACTTATCACAACCCCAAACTTAAACCGTTGCTTGTCCCCAAGCAACAAAAGGACTAAAATAAAGACTTAAAAGTCGGTAATCATCCTAAGAAGTAAGGTTGAACCAAAAAAGAAAAAAAGAAAAATAAAAAATGGACCTTTCCAAATACACCATGCAATGCATACTAGTTTAGCAAAAAAAATGTTCATAAATCTGTCAAGTTAGAAAAACTAGTCTTTCATAAACTTGCCTTCCTCACAAATTGATTTATACCAATCATCAGCTAGTCAGACTCTATCTCACATCTTAGGTTTTCTTGTGTTTATCAAGGGGTATTGAGATGTGTATTCGGTGTATGTACTTTTCCTTGATAAGTTATGGCCTTTTGCTCACAACTTTTCTGTGGGTTACTCAATGGTACAAATTTTCTACCATTCTTCGGGGTGTTGATAGATGCTTTGATCTATGCTATGCATTTGGTGTCTATGATACTTTTCTTCCAAAGGAATGGAACTATGCTCCTTTTTATTCCTTGGTACTTCATGAGTATTTTCTCAGTGTATCCGTGAGGTGGCTTTTATAACTAGTGTGAGGCCCATTGTCCCAACCCCAAACTTAGAGTGGACAATGTCCTCATTGGCTGAAAACGATAGATAAAATAACAATGGGCCGAGGGTAAAATAGGTCTAATACTATGTATCGACCATTTGTTAGTGAGGAAAAAAAATGGCCCAAAGTTAAGTGAGATAGACTAAAAGATAAAGGTAAGTAGCTGAGGGAGGCAAAATACTTATGGAGAACTGGTAATTTTAATCAGGCTATGTCCTAAAGTGACAGAGTTTACAAAACATAAGCTTTATTTTGAAAATGGAATATGCATAACATGAATGTGGTTTAAAAAGATGCAAGAAAATCAGTGCCCATGAAAATTCCTAAGTTACTAAAAAAAAATAGGTGATCTGCGCTTAATGGTGCACACACTAAACATAGGCGACCTAGACTTTAAAAATTCTATGTTAAAATAGCAAATAGCAACCCCAAACTTGTTCACAGAAAAGTTCAGTGCTCGGAAGAAAAAAAAACAACAAGTAAAAACTAACCCCAAACTTGTTCGAAGAACAAGTTAAGTGTTTAAAAAAATGGAGAATAGAATATTAAGAAATAAGCTGTAGAATATCCAATGATGGATCAACGATCTGATCAGCGATATCTGAAAATGAAAAGGATTAGTGAAAGGTTAGTGGTTACTGAAATAATAATAAAAAAACTCAGCACTTTGATCAATCGATTGCTGAAAAGCTAGAAGTTCAGCAACCTGGTCAGTGATCGCTGAAAATAACTAATCGATGAGGGTGTCAGCGAGCAAAGTTCACAACCTCTGTAGGTTGTAAACTTTGTGCTAAAGGTTCGTAATATGGTTTTACCCTTTGTCCATTTACTTTGAAAGTTGTACCCTTTTCAGGGTCGATTAATTCAATGGCTCCATAAAGATAAATCTTTGCAATTTTGAAAGGTCCGGTCCACCTAGAATTTAATTTTCCTGGAAATAATTTCAACCGTGAGTTAAATAAGAGCACTTGCTGGCCTTCGGTGAACTCCTTAGGAACAATTCTTTTGTCATGCCATTTTTTGTTTTTTCTTTGTAAAGCTTAGCATTTTCATAAGAATTATTCCTAAGTTCCTCTAACTCAGAAATTTGTAAAAATCTTCTCTTTCCAGCTTTATCAGTACTCATATTCAATTCCTTGATAGCCCAATAGGCTTTATGTTCCAGTTCTAGGGGTAAATGACAGGCTTTCCCGTAAACCAATTTATACGGGGACATCCCTATAGGAGTCTTATAGGCAGTCCTATAAGCCCATAGGGCATCATCCAACTTGGATGCCCAATCCTTTCTGTGTGGCTTGACCACTTTAGCAAGGATTCCTTTTATCTCTTTATTAGAGAGCTCGGCTAATCCATTGGTCTGCGGGTGATAAGCGGTAGCTACTCGGTGCCTAATGTCATATTTTTCCAAGACGTCTTCCAACATTTTATTTATAAAATGGGTACCCTCATCACTGATCAGGGCACGCGGGTACCAAATCTTGAAAAAATTTGTTTCTGCAAAAATTTAATTACTGTTTTTGCGTCATTGGAATGACAAGTCATGGCTTCCACCCATTTAGACACATAATCTACAGCTACCAAAATATAAGTGCAATTGTTTGAGATGGGAAACGGTCCCATGAAATCAATACCCCAAACATCAAATAATTCTATTTCCAGAATTCCGTTTAAAGGCATTTCATTTCTGTAGGAAATATTCCCACTTCTCTGACATTCATTACAGCTTTTTGCAAAACTGTAAGAGTCCTGGTGTAAAGTAGGCCAGAAAAATCCAGACTGCAAATTTTTTGCAGCCGTCCTACTTCCACTGAAATGACCTCCACATGGTCCAGAATGACAATGGTGGATAATTTGAGTGGTCTCTTCTTTAGGGACACATCTCCTAATCATCTGATCTGCACAAACTTTAAACAAAAATGGGTCATCCCATAAATATTTTTTTGATCAAAAATTAGTTTTCTTTTTGCATGTTTATTTAGCTCTTTAGGAATAATCCCACACGCTAAATAATTGACAATATCAGCAAACCATGGTACCGACAATTGTTTTACAACAAAAATCTTTTCATCTGGAAATGTCTCACAGATGTCAGTACCAGGTTCTGGATTGTCCTGCTTTTCTAACCTAGACAAGTGATCAGCAACTTGATTATTAGTGCCTTTTCTGTCAATAATCTCCAAATCAAATTCTTGTAACAACAAGATCCACCTTATTAGCCTTGGTTTTGCATCTTTTTTAGAAATAAGTTACTTGATGGCAACATGGTCAGTATG
Organism: Centaurea solstitialis; assembly: GCA_030169165.1. NCBI lineage: Eukaryota > Viridiplantae > Streptophyta > Magnoliopsida > Asterales > Asteraceae > Centaurea > Centaurea solstitialis. The sequence continues at coordinate 72,739,470 of CM058041.1, forward strand.
AATTATAACCTTGGTTTCCATTAAGTAGGATCTGAATTTTTCAAAAGCAAAAACCACAGCCAATAATTCTTTCTCAGTGGTGGTATATTTAATTTGAGCATTATTGAGAGTTTTACTGGCATAATAAATGGAATGAAAAATTTTATCTCTTCTTTGTCCTAATACTGCACCAGCTGCTCAATCACTAGCATCACACATAACCTCAAAAGGTTTTGACCAGTCAGGTGTGACTACTACAGGGGCAGTGACCAATGCCTTTTTCAAAATATTAAAAGCTGTTCTGCAGTCTTCATTAAAATCAAATGCATGGTCCTGTTGCAGCAATAAACAAAGAGGTTTTGAAATTTTGGAAAAATATTTATAAATCTTCTATAAAAACCTTCATGGCCAAGGAAACTTCTGATTCCCTTGACTGTAGTTGGTTCTGGTAATTTTTCAATTACCTCCAACTTTGCTCTATCTACCTCTATACCTCTTTTGGATATGAGATGCCGTAGCACAATGCCTTCTTCAACCATAAAGTGGCATTTTTCCCAGTTTAAAACCAGATCAGTTTCTTCACATCTTTTAAGAATCTTTTCCAGGTTTTGTAAACAGTCATCATATGATGTCCCATATACAGAAAAATCATCCATAAAAACTTCCATGGAGTTTTCTAACATGTCAGAAAAAATAGACATCATACATCTCTGGAAAGTGGCGGGTGCATTGCATAATCCAAAAGGCATTCTTCTAAAAGCAAATGTCCCATAAGGACAAGTAAAAGTGGTCTTTTCCTGGTCATCAGGTGCTATGGCAATTTAATTGTAACCAGAGTAACCATCTAAAAAGCAGTAAAATTCCTTACCAGCTAACCTATCTAACATTTGGTCAATGGAAGGTAAAGGAAAATGATCTTTCTGAGTGGCTTTGTTGAGTCTTCTGTAATCCATACAGATTCTCCAACCTGTGACTGTCCTAGTGGGTATGAGTTCATTTTTATCATTTGTGATTACAGTTACCCCACCCTTCTTAGGTACACATTGTACAGGACTGACACATGTACTACTGGCAATGGGATAAATGATACCAGCATCTAACCATTTCAGAATTTCCTTTTTGACAACATCTTTCATCACTGGATTGAGTCTCCTTTGAGGCTCAACAGAGTTGAAATTCTTATCTTCTAAAATGATCTTATGCTGACAGATTGTAGGGCTTATGCCCTTTAAATCAGCAATGGTCCATCCTATGGCCTTGGTATGAAGTTTAAGCATCTAAACTAATTTTTCTTCCTGATCTGCCTCTAAGGAAGATGAAATAATGACAGGCAGTTTTCCTGAATCTCCTAAAAAGGCATACTTTAAATTGGACGGAAGTTGTTTCAATTCTAAGTCTGGTGCAACTTCTAAGGATGGGACAAGGGTTTTCCTATCCTCATGCTCTAAAACTTCAAATGCAGCAGTTACTAAGGGTACTTCCTTACTCTCATTTTCTGCTTCATCATCAGTGTCTGCATCCTACAAGATTTCTCCTAAAGTCTTTTCCTCACACCAGGTTTCTATCTCACTTAAGGTGGAACACTCTTCTCTCTCATCAGGGTATATTTGAGAGAATCTAAGACATTAAAATTTACCCTTTGGTCATGGACTCTCATGGTTAATTCACCCTTCTGGACATCTATCAGTGTTCTTCCTGTTGCTAGAAAAGGTCATCCTAAAATGATAGGGACTTCTTGATCTACTTCACAATCTAAAATGATAAAGTCTGCAGGAAAAATAAATTTATCTACTTGTACCAAAACATCCTCAATCTTGCCTTTAGGCCAAACTATGGACTTATCAGCTAACTGAATAGATATAGTGGTGGGTCTTGCTTCACCTATTCCTAGGGTAGTAAAGACAGACAAAGGCATAAGGTTGATGCCTGCTCCTAAATCACATAGGGCTCTCCTAATGGTCTTGCCTCCTATGGAACAAGGGATTGTGAAACTTCCTAGGTCTTTCATTTTAGGTGCAATTTTCTTGGTTAACAGAGCACTACATCCCTCAGTCAGAGCTACAGTCTCATACTCAGTCAACCTTTTCTTTTTGTTCAAAATATCTTTTAAAAACTTTGTGTAATTTGGCATCCTTTCAATTGCCTCCAACAAAGGTATGTTGATATGCAATTGTTTGAAAACATCAAGAAATTGTTTGAACTGAGCTTCCTCTCTCTGATTCCTTAACCTTTGAGGGTATGGAATATACAGAGGGACTGGAGTAGGAGTGGTAGTCTTTTGAGGTGTAGGTGATGGTGATGGTGAAGGTGTGACAGAGACAGGTTTTATCACAGTGGTGGATAACGTGGTGTCTGTCTCTTTGGGAAGTGTGTTACTAATTATCTTGGGACTGTCACCAGATTGTGACACATCCTTACTGGTGTTTTCCTGAGGTTTCCACAATGTTCTTTGGGGTCCTGTAGATGTTACAGGAGACAAAAGTGGAAAGTTAGGGACAGGTGAGGTGAAATCTGAATCTACTGTGGTAGGAGAGTCAGTGTGTGTTGGAGTGGAAGAAGATGATGCAAAATTCTTTTTAGGACTTCCATCATTCTTTTCAGACTTATTCAAGTCTTTTCCACTTCTTAAAGTTACAACTTTAACCTGCTCTTTTCCTGGTCTCTGAGGAATCTCAGTGTCACTAGGTAAAGAGCCAGCCGACCTATTCCTAATTTCTAGAGCCATCTGACCCACTTGGGTCTCAAGATTTTTAATTGATGCTTGGGTTTGAGAAATAAACCCTTTCATCATGGCTTCTAGTGAAGGCTCAACCTGTTGGTTTTGCCATGGTGGATATATAGAAGAGGTGGTTTGTTGGTGATTTTGTGAGTGGTTGTGTGAAGTGTGTTGAAATCTAGGTGGTTCCTCATCTTGAAAATGAACACGTTTTTGATTTTGAAAATGTGACTGTCCCTGGTTTTGAAAATTGGACTGTCTTTGCTGTTGAGGATACTGGTTAGTCTGACCTTGTATCCTAGGCAATTGTGGGTTAAGAGTAGGACTGTTCCATTTTAAATGTGGATGATCTCTCCATCCTGGATTATAAGTTGGTGAAAAGGGTCCAGTTTTGTCATTATTACCAATGTAATTGACTTTCTCTGGATTTCCAGGACAATTATCAAAAAGATGATTTTCACCACAATATGCACATTGGACAGGTAGCTCTGCTGGTTCAGGGGTGTTGATACTAGACACCACTTGCTTGTTAGTAGTGAGATTTTTAAGCATCACTGCCATATCACGTACTTGACTAGCAAGTGTTGAATAATTACCATCATCCTTGGTTCCAGGTAGTTGTAAAGGTTTTGCACGAGAATCTGCCCAGTGTCCATTGTTGTTTGAAATCTTTTCAAGGATATTGTATCCTTCATTGTAACAACTAGCAGTAAAAGCTCCTCCTGCAGTAGCATCAAGCATTTGTCTGGCTGGGTAATTCAAGCCATTATAAAATGTCTCTAGCTGAATGCAGTAGGGAATGCCATGGTGAGGGCATTTTCTCAACAATTCCTTAAATCTTTCCCATGCTGTGGGAACTGCCTCATCATCATCTTGTCTGAAAGTACAGATCTCATTTCTAGACTGAGCATTTCTTAATGGTGGGAAATATTTTTTTAAAAATACTTCAGCCATTTGATCCCATGTATAAATAGAGTTTGGTTTCAAGGAATTATACCAGGCTCTGGCATGATGACTTAATGAAAAAGGAAAAAGTTTCAATTTTAAAGCGTCATCAGAAATTCCTCGTAGTCTAAATAATCCTGCAATTTCTAAGAAAGATCTGAGATGAGCATGTGGGTCTTCCTTCGACAATCCTGCAAATTGACCATTATTCTGTAACATCTGAAACATCACAGTTTTTAGCTCAAAATGTGGGACATTGCATGTTGGATCACGTATTCCTGTTTGCAATTGATGTACAATAGGAATAGCATAATCCATCATACTGTTGTCTTTGGAATTTGCCAGACGAAAGATGTGTTGTTCTGCATCTTCAATGTGTTGATTATTATTAAGAGGTGGTGAAGGATTTCGTAAAATTCCATTAACTGGATTTTCTTGCTGAACTTGTGGTCCAGGTTCCTGAATGATAGGTACAGGACCAGCATGTGGTTCTGCCACACGTGGTTGGATGTCTTGCAGCCGATTTCTACCATTACCTCCAGGAGGTGGTGGTAGAGGTGGAGGTAGACCATCATTGTTGTACCTTCCATCAGGTGGGTTTCCAGGAAATGGTAGTTCCTCCAAAAATACGTTTTCTTCTTCCATTGTAGACGAAGTAAAGCTTGCAAATTTATTTGCTCCTTTTTACGACGTCTAAAAGTTCTTTCGATGTCGGGGTCTAGATTGAAAATTTCCCCACGTGGTTTTCTTGGCATAAACTAAAAAATCTTTTTTTTTTTGTTTTTTTTTTTCGAAAATATATAATTATATATAAATTCTTTTTTTTCTTTTCTCAACAAGGTGGTAGAAAAATTAACTTTCTAAAATTAAAATTGAAAAATTGTTTTGTTGCTTCCCCGGCAGCGGCGCCAAAAACTTGTTTGCTCGATTTCGCACACCCCTTGTTCTTTGATGATTTTAATTATTATTTGAGTGAACGGACGATGCCCAAAAACAGGTGTGCAAAAAGAAATAAAACAAGTAACCTTCGGTCCAAGTATAAACCTCCAATTACTGTCGTTTTTCTTGAAAACAAGTAATAAAATGGTACAAGTACCAGATATCGTTCCCACAAGGAAGCGGTGAAAACAATCTTTCGAGATTCAGTTCTTTATGAAAGTTAACTTCAAATGGGGTTTGGATGAAAAAGTATTTGATTGGTTGGTTGATTATGAGCTACTTTAAGAGAACAATTGTAAAAAGGAGCAAGGGGTGTAAAATCTTTTAGTTGGAATAAAAATAGGTAAATTGGATAGGAAGTAATTTAATAATCTCAATTATGCAGAAATGATATCCGAGTAACTTCTGAAAAGTTATCACATTTTCATATAGCCCAATTATTTATCGATGAGTCTAGATGCAATCTTTAATGAAATGTTAAAATATATTAAAAATTAACACTTACGTAACCTCTGAAAGATTAACACATTTTCATACATCTGACTCATCGTTAAATAAGTAGTTATAATCTTTAATGGGATACTAGATCTGATACCAACTTCAGGAATAGTGCCAATTGTAGTCCCTTAAGGAACTAACACATTTTCATGTCCTTGGATTAAACTAGTTAATTTTTAGACATACTCTTTAATGAAATGCTAAAGACGTGAGATAATAGCAACGAGTGTTGTCACCCACTCATATACCCCCAAAATAACATTTTAGTAACTTCTGGAAAGATACCGCATTTTCGTACATCTGGTTAACCGGTAAAAATCCAAGGACAATCTTTAATGAGGCATTTAAACTTGAAGTGGCAAAAATTGATTTTATATAAAAGACTTCTTTTTCCGTTTTACCATATTAAAATCCAACTTGAACCTTACACCCCAAGCTATGAAATTAGCCTATCATGCTTGGGTGTATTTTATGACTATTTTTAGACGAATAATTGATTGGACAAGAAAACGTTAGTACCACAGGAATAATTATAAAATGCAATAATTAAAACAGTTGATAAGGTGCAGTTACTGGAATTGACCAGTGAAATTAAAACAGTTGATATAAAGGTATACTGGAAAGTGACCAGTTAAAACTATGAGCGCGTAATTTAAACACAATTATATAAGAAAAGATGGTTAGTTCACAAAAGTAAACAATTCAAGCGTATATATATATATATAGCAAGTATTATAGCATAAGAGATCGTAACTAAGATTATGAGCAATATTCGAACAAGAACACAAATTAGTACCAAAAATACGTAGATTAATTATCAAATGTCGAACCAAAATAACCGAGGGTGTGAACCAAATATTTCTTAACAAAAGAACCAACTTCGATCCTTTAAAAATAATCGAAAAAGTATCTAAGAAGCTTGCCAAGATGAAAGTAGCTAGTGTTTTTGATCTAGATACAAATCTAGATCAAAGTGGTGTGTGGATTTTTTTTTCAAAGATTGGAAGAAGGGGTGGTTGATGATGGATTTCTTCCAATAATTGGAAGAAGGGGTGGTGATGGATTTCTTCCCAAAGATGGGAAGAATTGTGGTGTTTTCATTACTAGCTACATCCATATATAAAGAAGAAGAAGAAGAAGCTTGGTGAACAAGTTGGATGAACCATGGGTTGATCCATGGTCATGGTCTTCAAAATGGGTAACTAGTTAACCCATGGATCTTCAAAAGTGGGTAACTAGTTAATCATGGATGCTCCATCAAATTGATCCAAATCTTTACCAAAAAGGCTTTAAAAATTGGGCCATTGATCTTGTAGAAATTAGCCCAACAAATCTTCCAAACTTGGTCCAAGCTTGCCATCAAAATTGCTTCAAAAAGTTCAAGATCCGGTTCATTAAGTTCGTCTTCGTAAATTCGGCATCTCGAAGATCTCCTACAATTTATTTATAAAAATAAACGTAAGTAAAACATAATAATATTGACTATAATTAAGCTAAAAACTAAAGTTTTATTTTAAACTAGACGCAATTATAAAAAGCTTATAGTTATATAATTAAAGACGTTAATTAACTAAAAATGGGCTAAATAAGAGATAAAAAGGATAAAAAGTGTTATAATAAGTGGTAATAAATTAACACTTATCATTTGTCAACTTAATATATCTATCATTGGTAAATAAATTTTATTAAACAAACATAAACAAACGTAAAAGAACGTTAACGAACATAAATGAACCAACGTAAATGAACCAACGTTCACGAACGTAAATGAACGAACGGGACCTTTGTTTATGTTCGTTCGTTTAACTAAACAAACGAAAAAACTTGTTCATGTTCGTTCGTTTAATAAATAAACGAACATAAACGAGCTTCCCGCCGAACGGTTCATGAACTGTTCGCCGAACATTCGGTTCGTTTACAGCCCTAACGGTATCTAGAGGTAGTAATCATGTGTAGCGATAGTATCCAAACTTAGCGGTAGTAACTTTGCTTAGCAGTAGTAACTATACTTAGCGGTAGTAACTTTGCTTAGCAATAGTAACTATGCTTAGCGGTAGTAACTATGCTTAGCAACAGTATCCAAGCTTCTAGCATCCATACGTTATCTGAAACACTTAGCAAACATATTAATTGCACTCTGTGTGAAAAGAAGATAAAGCAACAATAAAAGAACAATATACAAATAAGGTACAAAAGTATTGAAGAAAAGATTATTCAGAGTTAATCATGCCCACACTTGTTATCAAATACTTAAATCTACCCACATCAAATGCCTTTGTGAATAGATCTGCATATTGATTATCAGGGTGAACTTTCAAAACTTAAATCAACTTCTTTTCATTACAATCTCTTATAAAATGGTACCTTATTTCTATATGCTTGGTTTTGAAATGCATAACTGGATTGTTAACAATGTTTATAGCTCTGTTGTTGTCAATGAAAATAGGAGTGTTAAGAACAGTAATACCATAGCATTTGATTCTGAATCCAAAGTACTTGAGAGCAACAACTTGCAGCTGCTACATACTCTGCTTCTGCTGTTGATGTGGAGACTGTGGTTTGTTTTTTACACTGCCAAGACACCAATCTTGCACCCAAAAACTAACATCCCCCTGATGTTGACTTTCTATCCAGATTAGCACCTCCATAGTCACTATCAGTATAGGCCAAAAGATCAAAAGGAGACTCATGTGGATACCAAAGTCCCAACCTAGGTTGACCCTTTAGATATTTGAAGATCCTTTTAACTGCTTGAAAGTGAGAGTTCTTTGGCTTAACTTGAAATCTTGCACAAACACAAACTGCAAACATAATATCTGGTTTAGAAGCTGTGAGATACATAAGAGACCCAATCATGGACCTGTAATGATGTACATCCACATCCTCCCCCTCAACATCTGCTGTGAACTGTTTATGAGTTTCCATTGGAGTGCTTGCTGGCTTTGCATCTGCATATCAAAACTTGTTGAGCATATCTTTCACATACTTGGATTGATTGATTAAGATTCCATCTTCCTTCTGCTTCACTTACAATCCAATAAAGGAAGTCAGCTCACCCATTGAACTCATCTTGAACTTCTGTGCATTAATTCTTCAAAATCTTTGCACAGATAATCATTAGTAGAGCCAAAGATGATATCATCTACATAGATTTGCACAATTAACACCTCTTTCTCTGCTCTTCTAATGAAAAGAGTCTTGTCAATGACTCCTCTCTCAAACCCATTTTTCAAGAGATAGGTAGACAGAGTGTCATACCATGCCCTTAGTGCTTGATGAAGACCATATAAAGCTTTCTTCATTTGTATACTCTGTCTGGAAATTAGAGATCTTCAAATCCTGAAGGTTGACAGACATATACTTCTTCATCAATCTTCCCATATAAAAATGCACTCTTCACATCCATCTGATACACTTTGAATCTTTTGAAAGAAGCAAAAGCCAAGAAAAGTCTTATGGATCAATTCTGGCAACGGGGGCAAAGACATCATCATAGTCAATCCCCTCTTCCTGTGTGTATAAAGCTACTAACCTTGCTTTATTCTTGATAACAATGTCTCTCGCATCCTTTTTGTTTTTGAAAATCCACTTAGTACCAATTGCCCTATGACCTTTAGGCAAATCCACTAAATCCACACATTATGGCTTAATTTAGCTTAATTTTTACAATAAATATTCGTATATATAACAACACCAAAAAAAAAGAACAATCTAAATCTTATCCATCGGATTGAATGAACTATTCATATGGCTTATCGGTATAAACAAAAACATAATCCAAATTACAAATTGTTCTTTTCTTTAAAAAAAGGTTAATAAAGAATAAATATTGGACTTAAAAGAAATAAGTTCTAATATTTGGAAACATGCTTGAATCGTCAAAAACAAATCTGAAACCAGGTGGGATGTGGAACATATTATGCTATGATACATATACAAAGTTACATAAAAGGGCTTTGGCTAAGTGTTTCTGGTCAACGGTTGACCCGGCAGAAGACGGTAAATGCACGGCTTTTACGATCATCGTCCGACGGCTTTACCGCAACGGAGAGCGTTGGAAGGGATGTCGTATTCGTTTGCGAGGCTTTGAACAGGGTTGTGAACTCGGAGGTAGAATTGTTGACCGAGATATTGCCGTTCCCACATCGCAGACCTTAAGTTCCACATACCTTGGTTGTCCAACGATACATAGATCACACTCCATGAGTTCGGGTATACCTACAACAGGAATACGGTGTTATTGTTAGAATATGCGGGACCCCTCTGAATCTGAGATGTGATATACACACACATATATATAGGGACGTTTCAATTGCGAACCACATAATTCTAACAAACTATACAAACCCTTATGTTAGGAAATAACAGAGATATATATGGACAATTATCATGGTTCATTAATTAGACCGAGATGTATATGGAAGCTGATAATACTCATTCATTATCACCATGACTTTAAATTATGAAACAAAATGAAATCAATATTTTTTAACTAGATGAACGACTATGATTGGTTTGTATAGTTTGTTAGAATTACGTGGTTTGTAATTGAAACGTCTCTAGGTTTTGATGGTCTGTGTTAAACTGATGTGACACCCCCTCAAATGGAGGCTAGATAGGTGGTACAAAATCCTTGCTCTGATACCATTTTCGATTTTTTGCAACCCCTTTGAACAGAAGGAAAGTTACTACATATATATGAGTTTAATATATGTGTCTAACCGTCAGGTAAGGGGTTGAAACCATCGTGTCTCGTAATTTTTTGGTCAACAAAAGGCCAAGATCGATGGCTTGAAAACTCAATTACGATAACTGAAAAACTTTACTGTATTTACCTGCACCGTGTGTCTCGTAAGAGCATCGACTAGATTGTAGCTCTTTCTGCTTGCCTGAGTCCACTGCCCGGATCCATACCTGCATTTATTGCGATGTCATTTTACATATTTGTTAAACCCTTTTGAATTTCTCTCTATTCAGCTTTATAGGACGCGAAAAATGTCCAAATGTCCTAACACGGTTAAGTTGACCGGACCAAACAAATGTACATCCTATATAAAGTTGTTACAGTAGAATGTTAGAACGTATATGGGCATCTTAACAAGTTTTTCATACAACACTTTTGAAAAAGTGCTGTATAAACACATTTCTATACGACACTTGTTTTTATAATACCATTTTTCAATTAATGTCGTATTAGAAAACTAATGGGACGTTTTATTTATAAAATTGCCCTAAAAAGACTTGTTAGAACACTCAAAAGCGCCATATTAAGTTACTGTAACATATTTGTATAGGACCTACAATTGTTTAGATATAATATGGCGAACTGTAAAACCAATTTTGTTGTAGTGACCAATCTTACAAGCTATAGAAACGCAAGCCTGTAACTATAGAAACTTACCCAACAGGCCAAAAGTCGTATCCGTCAAGATGCCATGACTGCATGACGTTCTCGTTGTTTTGGAAAACGATTTCGAGGAAGTCGTGATGCGAGGCCGGCATAACGGCGGTCGCCAAAATGGGGGCACCGTTACTAGGAAAGGCTTGGATGGTGTTCGAGCTATAAACACCAGGGATATTAAAGTAATCGGCAAGTTTCAATGGGGTATCTGCATTAATGTAAGACACCCCATTGACAGCATAACGTTTTTTGCCGTTAATGAGGTTAGCCGAGTTGCTTAACACGATCGTCCTTGTGGGCGTGATCATTCCATAATGGAACGAGCCTTGTGGGTTTGGCCTTGCCGCATTCGATGTCAAGTTCCATCTGAACATTAAAAAGAAAACAAAAATCATAATCATAATCATAATCAATAAGGTTTATTTGTAAAATGTGGATAATATTAGGGTAATGCATCAAATGTAACGAATTTACTTTAGTTCCCATTTAGTGTAACGATTGTTTTTTTCTTTCTAAAAATTAGTGTCAAACATTTGATCCTTCTTATTTCGTACCGATTTTACCTCATAAACGAGTTTTCAGCCTAAGTTGCATAGGTTGAATTTGATGTGACATTTTTCTAAGTAATTAGCAATTACAATATAACTTGACAACTTCACATCCCGGTCATCAATAATTACAAGATCTACTGGTTATCGGTCAAATGGGTATGAAATATGAAAAACTGAATGTTCGTTACACTAATCCATACAAGAGTAAATTACAATTTTTTGTCCCTATGGTTTGCCAAGAATTGCTATTTTCGTCCCTGTACTTTTGAAATTTTCATCCTTACGGTTTATTATTCATTGTTGCCATCATCCCTCATACTTAAAAGATAGTAGCCTCAGGGACGTAAATAACAATAAATTCCAAACCACAAAGACAAAAACTGCAATTTTGAAACCACATGGACGAAAAACGTAAATGACTCTTGAGACAAAAATGCATTCCCTTAACTGGTGCAGGATATATTGAGTCAGTTTGGTTTGATTTACTAAATTGGAACTAAGACAAACTTTTTTTTTGGAAAGGTTCATCTAGGCTTTTCCTAGACTACATCCTTGGCAATATAGAATAGAAATTGAAAATTCGGCCGTCTGAGACTAAGCCTGGCCACAAGATGCGCACGAGGGGATTCGAACCTGGGGTGAATGGGTTACCATCCACATTCACCACAGGCCTTACCGCTACGCCACAAGCCTTGTATAAATTAAAAAGCTCGAATTAAAAAAAAGGCAAATTCAGGCATAAACGTTTATACCTGTATGTTCTAGCTTGTTGCATGGACCAGTGTATTTGGTAAGTCGGACCAGCCGGGATCGGGCCCGAGACCGGTGTTTGGGAATTGGCATAATGTAATACGGAAACCGAAGTAAGGATATTTCGGGTAAATCGTGTTGATGCAACAACATAATAATCTTTTGGGGTTTGATCCAACGTAACAAGGACCGAAACCGATTGACCCACGTGCACATCTAGCGAGTCGTATATGTTCTGCACCACGTTCGACCCTTCCACCTCGACTAGCTTCATTTTGTGTCCCTGAATTCGAAAGTTGAAGGAGGTCGATAAACCTACATTCGAGATTCTGAACATGTAGGTTTTACCTGAAATGAGAAAGCAAATAGCAACGTTAACATATAACTATTTCCTTGACTTTTAAAAGTCAAATAAACGAGCTACCAACTCCGTGCTAAATTTGTATGCGTTTGGTACTCGGACGGCACTGGGCAAGGTAGGTTTTAGGGTTTTAATTTTTTAATTAAACATGGGTATTTTAGTAATTTACCCATCATGTTGCGCTATTTTCGTGGGACAAAAAAATGCATATTTTTCCCACTCGCTACTCGATCATGTCCTATCTCAGTCAAATGTCGTGCCAAAGATGGGGATAATAAGTTTTTGTATTGTTCTATCCTGCGTACCATATGCACCCTAACAAAATCGATTTTCAATCATCTAAAAAGTTGAGTTTTTTTATTTTTTATTTATTTTTTTTTTATTTTTTATTTTTTTTGCAATCAACATCGAAAAAGCCGAGAATGACCTTGATCACCACTGAAGGTGGTTCGAGTTTGTCCATTTACAAGAATGCCATCCGGGAATGGAAGAGTTCTCCCTGATTCCAGATATTGCTGCAAACCCTGAAACCACAAAAAGCGTTATTAATTCTAAATTACGCAAACAATCAAGAACGAAAATCATATAACGCATGCTAGCTTGCAAATTGTGGACTTTCAAGGGTCAAACTTGTTGATCTTTATACTCAAATTCCACAAAATTTGTTTAGGTTACATGAAAAAACAATGATAGCCACAATAATATATAACAAAAGCGACAAATTTAGTAGCTTTTTAAGTTAAAAATCTAAAAACATCAAAGTAAAATTTGAATTTCAAGATTTGAACTTCGAATTTTTTGGACAAAGAGGTTATATATTAGTGTATCAACAATGAAAAGTGGAGTTATCATGAGAAGGGTAAGAAGGGATGTCCACCCTTGAATGCACATTAGGATGAGATGCACCGGATCAATTCCCTATCAAACGCAATTCATGGGATGGTTTTGAGATTAAAAGTGATCAATGATCCAGATCCCTTCTTACCCTTCTCACCTTAATTCTTCTTCTCACACGATCTTTCCCCGAGATATATAATCCTCACCTTATGGTTGGATTTGTACCAATCACCGATAAGTAAATTGAAATCGGCAGCTGGGATTGCATATGGAACGGGAATACGAGGTCTAGCGTATACGTTGATAGCTCCAAAACCACCGGCGGCTTTGTGCATTCCGGTTGACGGGAAGTAAGTGTAGCCTCCAATCTGATCTTTCGGTTGGAACTTGTATGTGAAGTTGGAGTTTGGAGGAATCGGGCAGTTTGTGCCCAAAACCCCGTCTTGCCATGAATTCTTTCTTTGTTTAATTCCGTTCCTACAAAATGCAACATTTAGGAATTTCGAGTTAAACATTTCCTTATTCCTTGTGATCACTAATCACAATGACTCGTTATATCCCACTCAAAAGTAGGGTATGAGGGTTAGGATGTATGCAAATGTGTTCTTTTACGGTTTTACCCCGAGAGAGTAGGACAGTTTTTTCCGTAAAGACCCCTGGCTTGTGCAAAAGTGTTAGCAAAAAGGTAAATGGAACAAAATCACACATGGTAAGTAGAGAAAAAGAAAATAGTTTACATTTAGAGATGCACAAGAAGTTCGTCGGTCGGGCCTAAAAACCAGCTCAGACCATGTTCTTTTAACAAATGCCCAAATGCCAATTAATAGCGTTGGGTTACACTTGTTAACAGGTTGGGTTAGGTTGAGATTTTTCTTAAACCACTATAATTGGGTTGAATAGTTTTAAAATACCTCAAACTCCGTACCCCAACCCGCATACACCCCTTGTCCCATCCCTACACTCTAAAATAATAACAAAGCCGGTTTTATATGTGAAATTCCAAGACAACCCCTACATTTCAAAGTAATCTTTATACTCTAAAACAAAATCTTTGAGAAATCTCATCATACATTCAAGATTCCAATTTCCAACTATAAATTGGGGGAAAGATCTAAACTTTTAACAAACAATGTTCAAGATTCCAGATTTAACAAAAATCTTGGTTCACCCACATCACATGAAATGACATTTATGCACAAGTACAAGAAATCTTTGAAATTATTAGGGGTAAGATTATGAAGGAATCAGGAGGATTGACTTTTTGACTAATTAAAATCTAAAGTACATAAACATATAATATACTATTTTTGATCTTCCTGCCCAAAGTTGAATTGACAAAAAGACTCACCATGTCAAGAGGAAAGGTTGGTCCAATTTATTGATGAGGTTGAGGATAATATTGTCATTTGTGACTACATCAAGCCTAGGACCAGGAAATTGACCATTGATTAAGATGATCTGAAAAAAGTCAAACATTAATTTACAAAAACTAAAACAATAAAATATGAAACAATTAAAGGAATTAAATAATAATTCAGCAGCACCTGTTGAGGGACACCAAGAGGAGAAGCAGTTCCATAAGTAACAGTCCAAGTATAGAACTTATAAGGGTCCTCTGCTTTCACCACAGAGATACTCAATAAACCCACAATTAATATTATTAAATGGGGCATAAATTTCTCTTCCATTTCACCAAAATCAGGTAATATCCCTGCAAAATATTCAAAATAGGTTATTTAAATTTGTTTATGCCATTTGGGAATCATTAATCTTTGCAAATCTTGAAGAGGGTATTACAATTTTAGAACAAAGTTTCAATTATCACTACAAATAAATCAGCTTTAAAGGGGGTCAAATATTCCTCAAGTGTCTATTTGTTAGCAGCTTAATGAGATTCGCAGGATCCACTGCTTATTCAGTCAGCTATGCATAAGTGATTGGCAGTGGTTTAATGATATAGAAAGTGACTTATTTAGTAACCTTATAGGGGGAGCTTCATGCAGAAAGACAACCTCCCAATTGAAAAAACTGGAAATTGGCCAAAATGGCCAAATCACACTTTTTTCGCCTCCTAGCCCATTGTCTCCCAAAATTGCAAAAATAACCCTTGGGTCCATAAATTAGAACCGTAATTGCGGACTTGGGCCAATTTTGTAATAAAATTTGAAGATCAGGGGCTGGGTCCATAATTGGCATTTCCGTAATTACGGAAAGGCCATGTGGCGGTGTCTCATTGGCTATAATTAGTCCATAATTGCGGACCTGGCTCCACCCTCTTGGTCCATTTCCACAATTACGGTCTTAAATTACAGACCAAAGGGCTATTTTTGCAATTTTGGGAGAGAATAGGTTAGGAGGTAAAAAATGATCTGTTATTTGGCTAATTTGGCCAATTTCCCTTGAAAAACAAACTCATTCCATATATGAAAAATTCCTCCCAATCTATTCAGACCGATTAATCCACACAAACAGCTTTATCTATACATGACTTAATGGAAAACCAACCAAACAGACACTAAAAGTCCTAATAGATTGCTTTATTAAATATCATGAGAATGTAAACAAGGAAGGTTAAAACGAAGATTCACATTTGAACCGTTTAAAATATCCTGAAAAAGATTTTAAAAAAATTATATGGATAAACGCTAAATATTATTGACATGAGCACATAAATGCAAATGAAGTTATGAACCTTCCAAAGTTTGATCATATTTGATCATCCACTTTGTATAAATATATACATATATACATATAGGTGGGTTGATACGAGAACGATGTCAATTTAAGAAAACGCGAGGATGATTCTCAGCCACACATTTTCGGTTAAGGTGGACGCGATCACGGAGGATTGACGCGATTCATGAAGGGTGGAGTTGATCAAAGGAGGGTGACCCGGTCAAAGTCGTCTTTATTGACTGGATGAGCGGTTGAGAATCGTCATCGCATTTTCTTAAAAAGTTATCGTTCTCATTTAAACCTTTCCCTAAGTATTATATGGTTATCTTTAACCTTTCCAAATCTAAAAATCGAATCCATATTTAAAGAGTTTCAGTAAAACTTCATAAAAGCATTTTGAGTTAAATCCCTATATAAAATGTTACCAAAAACAGAATGTTCCACAGCAGGTATAAAAACTCCTAAAGATGGAATTGCATTTTCAGAACATAATTTCAATAAACTTCAAACGAACAGAGTTAGGTTACTAGATGTCTACAGAAAATGAACAAAAAAAACAGAGCATTTAACAGCAAAAGGCAAAACCCTAGCGATTAGGAAGGGGGAAATTGAGACATACCTGAGTAAAATCAAGAACGATTGGTGGAATGTGGATGAACACAACAAAATCTAAGAACAAGTGTTTGAATAATCGCTATCAAAATCTCCACTTTAGGGCAGCTATTTATGGACTAAATTGCTGATATTGCTAGTGACAAGTTGTAAAGTATTTATGGAAGTAAAACCCAAAAAGAAGAGCTGTCAAAGGCTCCGAAATTGGGCGCCATTCACGCGGTTTTAGTAATCATTGATTTTGTTTTCATAATTAAAGGATGGACATGCTCGTCTCTCTGTGATCGAATATGTTACATATAAATATGTATATATGTATAGAGAAAATGTTTAAATGAAAAACATAATCTTTTAAGAAAACGTGACGAGGAATCTCAGCTACTCATCCGGTCAATAAAGATAGATTTAAATGTTTCCTCTCTAATAATTTCCACCCTCCCATGAATCGCGTCAAACCTCTGTGATCATGTCCACCTTAACCTAAGATGTGTGGTTGAAATTCGTCTTCACGTTTTTCTTAAATTGACGTGTTCCTCGTATGAACCCACCTCTATATGGATATGTAGGGGATAAAATGTCAACTCCTTTTTCATTTTGAACGGTCTGAATAAAGCATGAATATTCAAACTGAATATTATCATGTGATGCAATACTATTGGTCCTCACGTCCATAATGAAATATGAGTTTCCATTTAAACCTAACATGTGTTTATATATATATGAGTAAATTACGATTTTCATCCCTATGGTTTGACGTTTATAACGATTTTCGTCCCTGTGGTTTAAAAATTGTTTTTTTCGTCCTTGTGGTTTGCATATCATTACTCTTTTCATCCTTTACCTTAAAAGTGTTTAAAAAAACAATTAAAATGAGGGTAATATAGTCTTTTCACCTTTTTATTTTTAATTGAATTTTATAACAAAACCTAACCTAACCTTTATCGCCCCACCCAAATACCCATCTTCTTCATAAATCCATCCATGACCTGCACTTTTTTTATTTTGCTTCCTCCAATTTTTGATGTTATTTAATTAAAGTTGAGGTGCCTTTCTCTCTTCTAGGTCTCCAAGAGATTGTGGTTATTGAATGGTGCTCAATTTCAAGCCTCTCATGACTCATATCAACACACAATTCCATCAATCATTCAAAAAAATTCATGAATTTTCATCATCATATTTTTATTCCCTCCTTAACCCATGCCCTTAGATATGAATTATATCACCACCACCACCATCACTTCCAAACTCCTCCCTCTCTCTCTCTATATATATATATATGACTATATCTCTCTATTGTTCTCAATATATACATTTACATACACACATATATACAAATATATAGATATATATACATACATACATGTGGGTGTGTGTCTAAAGATCAGTACACTTGGGGAGGGGGGTTGAGTTTTTGTATTAGTCATAGCATATAATTTAATTAAATATTAGAAAAGGTTAAAAAGACTATATTACCCTCATTTTAATTGATTTTTTTAACTCTTTTTGGGTAAAGGATGAAAATAGTAATGATATGCAAACCACAAGGACGAAAAAAAGCAATTTTTAAACCATAGGGACGAAAACCGTTATAAACATAAAACCACAAGGACGAAAACCGTAGTTTACTCTATATATATATATGTGTGTGTATGTGTGATTATGAAATGTGAGCACAAGCTTGTTTGTTTTGGATTTATGTACTTCGGGAATCATACCCTTTATGTTGGGATATTAGCAATTTACCCCCTCTCCCGCGTTAAAGTCGTGAAAATAGTCTCCTTTTTTTTCTTTTCTCTCCTCCTTTTTAAAAGGTGTTCTCACTTTTTATCTCTGCATTAATCCCAGCAAGTTATAGCGACGAGACGTTAGAATTGAACGTTGGATTGATGAGATATTTAACCACATTTTTATGAACCTCAAGTACTGTGCTAGAACTCTTGTGATGAACAATTTTTTCGTATTTTCTAGGACGATTGTTAAGTTTATATAAATTACAATATTAGATGTGTTTGGTTTGGATTGATTTTATATTTTTAGACAAGGATGAAAAAGTGAGATAATGATTAGACAAACAAAAAAGTATAGGAATGTGGATGTTAAATAATAGTATAAAATAAAATACATATGCTGTTTTGTATAATTTGTTTCCAGTCGATTTCATGTTTTGTCGATTTATGATTAAAGAACATGGGGTTTGTTTTTCTTATCAAGTATGTTAAATCATTTTTATTTAACACTTGAAATCTACTGTTAAGTTTTTTAACTTCCTTGTAATTTCCATTTAAAATTTTCTTTTATACAATGTGTTAGGTGGTATAAAAAGTTGAGTTAATGATGAAAAGCGTAAGAAGTAAATTTGTATCCTTGATTTTTTTTTAATCTTATTATCTTCTATGAATTGCATTTTAGAAGAAAACTGATCATGTGCATCCAACAATTAATAATTATGTTTCTCAGTTTATATATATATAGAGAGAGAGAGAGAGGGAAAGGGAGGTTTAAGGGGGAACCAAGAACACCCTCATGGCTCTCCATCTAGACCGTATGCATTAATGCATAACAATGAATTAAATTGTTTTCTGGTTTTTATGCACAAATGCATCATGCACCTGTTCATATGCATGTGTGCATATTACAAACTATGTCTATGCACAAATGCATATAGTCCGGATTAAGAGCTATGAGTAGGGGTAAGCATCGGAACCGAGTACCCGTTTTTGGAACCGGAATTGCCGGTTCTGGAACCTGAACCAATGTGATTGGTTCCGGTTCCTAAAATACGAAACCAATCGAGACCGATTCCAGTTTTCATTGTTGTGGAACCGTTAACTGTCGGATACCTATCTGAACCGGTTCCGCTATATTTTTTAATAAAAATAATTTTATATGCTTATTATGCTTAATATATTAAAATTGAAGTTATTATTTTACCTTTTACAGTTACACACTTACAAATATACACACTTGCGACCACTTTCTTCAGTTGACTTATTTATTCTCTTTTTCCGATATTTTTATATCGTATTTAACATTTCAAGTTGTTTTTTTTTTGTTAATTTCATTTCAAAAAATGATTGTAATTATTTAAATAATTATTAGCTTTTAGTTTTTATCGAATAGGTTTTCATCATTTTAGTATTTCTTTCGTTTCGTTGGAACTATGTAATAACTAATATTTTTTATAGCATAAAACTATAAATAAATAAAAACACCGGGTACCCGGTTTCGAAACCGGAACCGACAGTTCTAGGGCCGGTTCCCAAATATAAAGAACCGGTGCAATCTGTTCCAGTGCCTTCAATCCGGGAACCATTGGTTCCAGTTTCGGGACCGGTCCCGTTAATTTTGTCCAAATACATGTCTTTACTCATTCCTAAATGTAAAGATGTTCAACAGGTTTTCCTTAAATCTGACCCTAGTTGAAAAAAAGTTGTTGCCAAAGTCTTTTTAATCATATTTGTGCAAGTCATTTCATATCAGAATTAAAATCTATTATTACATTTTTTTAAATATCATTTAAACCTTATATATATACAAGGTGAAAGTCTAATGAACATATGTATATGCAAAGTTATTTATTTAATATATACAAGTAGGTATGTGGTTCAAAATGTAAAACATATTTGCATGCAAACTTTTTGTTTCACAAAACATGATAAAGAAGATTTATATTGTGAACCTAATACATGTAAAATAAACATATGATGAACCAATTATTATATATCTTACTAGTTAAAGAGGTTTTCTTTTTGAATGATGTCCTATACCTAAACTAATGCCGATAAATTATAATCGTAGAAAATCAGTCATCCACTAATAACTCACTGTTCACAATTGCCTAATTGTAAACCTTTATCTATATATTTTCAATATATTTATTTGAGGGTAAGGTGGTTGTGTACGCCACCGTGTAAAAGCTATCACTTTCATTTCCGATCTTTGAAATTGGATTGCGGTCCCTGCCATTTCAAGTCACAAAGCAGATAAATCTTTTGAGGGCCATCCAAATATACATTTTTTAATTATTTTGTCCTCGTATCAAATGTTTTTTGGTATTTTTAATACAAGAATCTATGTATTTCTTTTTCTTCACAATAACTATTTAAAACTTAATGCGCTACACCCAATTTATTAAAAAAGCATTTATGGAAGCTACTAAAATAAAACAAAAGTCAAGGAATAATATCCAACTATCAATTTAATGACATTTATATAATATTTTGAGTTTTGAGTTTTTAACATATAGCTCAGGTTGATATAGAAACAAAGTGTTTTTTGGAGAGCAAAGACGAACACGACATAGAAACAAAGTTATTGTATTTAAACACAAAACATGTCATGTTTAATTATGGATCGTCGTGTTAGCGTTAGATGTTAAGTGATCGAAATATACCTCCACAAATTATGCCGTTGAAGGCATGTTTTACATGGGACCATTTGGGTCGTCAATGCTCGCTTTTATGCCCAAATATTTTGATTTTTGAAAAAGATAACAATTGTGATTCTTTATTTCATGTTAAGTTCAAAAAGTTCTCTTGCAAGACAAACAAAATTTTGGGTACTCATTCAAAACTTAAAAACAAGATAAATACCCATACGTTCATAGAGGAAATTGCATATTTATGCATAAACAAGACAGTGATGTATATGGAGATTCTTAAGTCTATTTCAATTATGCTATAAGGTTTATATATTTTTCATTACAACATGTAAGTTTTTCTAGGCTTGGAAACTTTAAATCTTCAATTAGGGAAAACTTGGTAAGAGATTGTCTACTTGTTGTTTAATAAGTTTAGTGGTGCAGCTTATTCAACTAGGATTCGTTTTTAAACACTCACGTCGGTAAGCACTTACAGTTTTAAAATATATTTTCGTAAATATAACAAGTACCTATAATCTAACCTGATATAAAGAAGGCAAGAATCAAGTGCATTACTTGGTGAGTGTGATAACTCTTACCCGGTAAGCACTTACAAGGTTATAAACATTTACCATCAATTTATTTTGATGGTCAGGCCCGACCCTTACCACTTATAGTCTGTGCAACCGTAAAGGGTTGCACATGGCATCAAAATTTCATCTATTACTAGTTTTACGTTTATGATTTATAATTTGAGAATTGTAAATTGTTTTTAACTATAAACACAATGATGGATACTGGTAGCACATCCTGAACTGAACCTATAAATGCCCAACATTCCAACAACTTAAGAAGATGTCTATTGTTCTTCAAAGTCACTTGTTTCGATATTTATAGCAGGGCGCCCATTTCCAGTCGATTAATGGTCATGAAGCTAGATTCAAGAAATCAAAGATGGAAATCGCAATTGGTCGAAATAAGTTTTTTAAAATAAAAGTTATTAAAGCCACACTTATGGTCTACTATGAGTCAAAAGAGGCTAAACGGTTTAGTAGTTTTAAGTATTGAAAGTAACTTTTTAGTGCACATTGAATTGAAAAACTAATTGATATTTTTGCTTCAAGAAATGCTCGAATACATCGTTTAGGTGATACATGTTTGTATTTTGTAATTCGGGGTTTTGGTTCTATGTCTCCTTTTGTATTTTTTTTCAATAATATTTAATGAAAATTGACATGGGGATAGCCGTATAGCTTGACTAGGTTCCAAACGTTTTAAAATATTGTATATCTCGTTTTATTTGCTTAAAAAAAATAAGCAAGAGGCATTTTTTAGTATTTTCGTATAAGGCATCAAAACCCTTAAGATTAACCACGTTGATGGCTTTGAATTAATGTTATCTCATAAGGTAAATGAAATGGTGACTCTTGTCCGCAAACGTTTGATAAATGACCCTTAGTCATACATGAGTGTTTCGTTACAGCTTCATTGTTAAGCCATTAAGCTAAAATTGCTATGAGTTAAGTTAGGTTTCGTCACTTGTCCTTATTAAACCATCTCAAACAAATTAATACAAGACTACAAGAGATCTCTAAAAATAATTCAACCTTCTTGGTTCGTCGCCCATAAAACGAACAAATTTATCTAGTTAAACAACTTGAGTTATGTATGGCCGATTTGAAAGAAAAAACAACCACCAAACACCTAAGCTAGAAAGATGACCTATTCGGTTTCTTCCAATAACACGCTTTTTATATTTAAATATTAATAAATTACTCAAATTGTATATCTGGTTAACATCTATATATAATAAAAGAGTAGCTAGATGCCATGTGTCTTGCTTTGGCGAGCAAATTTCTAGGTTTTTCTGCCTAAACATGTACTTGGACACGTTTTATACTTTCGGTTCATTTATGCTTACGTGTCATTTGTTGACACATGTCATGCTAACAAACTATCTATATTTCTCTATCAACCATCTCTATCTCTATTCCTATTTCTCGTTCTCTCTAATTAATATATATATATATTGACTAGGTTAAATCATGGTAGAAAACTTATATTACAAATATAAATGATACATCAAAATTACGATGCTACTTTAACAACATGAATGAATAACAAATAAATTCTTGATATAATTTAAGTTAGTATACTTAAAAAGATGAATATTCAAAGTAAATTATAAGAGTTAAAAATATGACATTAAACATTTTATTTATATAATAATTCGATAATTTATATTATTTCAACTCATCTATGTAAAAGTAATATAATGCAAAATATGAAATTATAACGGTATAATTTATTAAATATAATAATAAAAATCTTTTAGTTAATTCATTATTCTGTATTTTTAATGTGATAAAGGTGAAAAATGAAAACATAAGAAAATGTGAAATATATTACTTTTTATATATTCTTAATAATTAATAATAAGATTAATAAAAAAAAATTCATTATTGAGCTCATTTCAAAGATATTTGATAACTATGAATTTTCATAGTTATTTCTATCTCTTTTTATATAAATAAATTAGTTAAAATAGCCATTTTGGTCCGTAAAACCCATCTTTTGGTTAAAAATAATGTTCTGAGCCTTATAAGTGCGTTTTAGTATTTTAGAAGTGTTTTACGTGTTTTTGGAGTGTTTTTGTGGAAAATCTGATGCAGTGACTTCTGGAGTGCTCACTGAAGACGCTGACGAGGGTACTTTGGGAAATTCATAAAGTATGAAGACTTTTGGTGCATCTTTGTGTTGAAGGTCAGCTCTCATGTGCTCCCATGTGCTACACAAGGCTCAAGAAGGCTGGTGAAATAGTGAAAGCAATAGTGCAAAAGTTCTTGCAAAAGTTGGAGAGAGAAAGGAGAAAAAGTAAAAGCAAAAGTGGTGCCTTTATGGTACAAGAAGATTCTTTATGATGACCTAAGTTAGTGCTCTTCCTAGGGTCATGTGAAGACAAATATTGAAGACTTTTTCCTCCTATTTAATTGTGGTATTGGCTACCATGGCTCAATCATCTCATCTCATACCATCTCACTTTATCTTTAGTTTAGTTTTTTCTCTCTAGTTTGTAAGGTAGAAGTAATTTTAGTTACTAGTGGTAAGTCTTGTAGTTAACTTTTATTTTACAGCCTAGACTTAAATTTTATTTCCAGCAAGTAGTTTTAAGTTTTAAGTTCGTATTTTGTACTGGTAGTCCAGTGCCCACTTCTGTTGGCACTGTTGTTTTAATTAAATTTCGTAATCTTTTAGTATGAATTTTCTAAACGCTTCTACCTTTGTTTTCTCTGTTCTTTTAGTTATGCACTAGTAATATTTAGGGATGTAGGAAGAAAAAGTACCCGGAGTTTATAAACAATGCTTGAATAGTTTTCGTGTTTCAAACTTAAATTATTTTGTTCATTTATAGTTCGAAAATGCCCCAATGATGCAAACGAGCTGATCACTTGAATGTGTCTAACGTCTAGTCTTAACTCAGAGATGGGTAGGGCATCGTGACACGAGCTTGAATGATGCTAGGGAATTCGAGAGAGTTCTTACGACACTAACGAGAGTTGGGTTAGTACAGTGGGCAGATCCCCACCAAAAGGAGCGGGCAAGCTACCTAGTGCGTCCACCGAGGCCACTTAGAGCGATTGCTTAAGCACAAGCCTATGAAATCCGAGAGGATTCGCCGGGGATCAACCACTGACTTAATAATTGAGTTTTTAATACGTAAATTCTACTAGGAAGTGTGAGTGCGAGATAGGACCGGGTCTTTCGTGAACAGAGAGTGTCCACTGTCCCACAGCACTATGATCACCAACTAGGGCCAAGTATTTCTTATAAAGTCCGGGGAAAAACTATTCCTACGTCCCTATCCTTTTAAACCGTAGCACATCTTTAGTTTAACTTTTCATTAAAAGTATTTCAAAAACCAAAACCAATTTATCTCTTCCCCTCTAATCGAAACTCGTAAAAAGGAGCTCATGAGAACCGTATTGTCTTGATTGTCCGGTCCATGTGGAAAACGATTCCGGTATCTTACCGACTATTACTTGAAGTGACGATCACAGTGACCAGTGTATACTTGTACTGCCCACTGTGGCCTGTTCGCAAGGCACTGCGCATACACGTGTTTGATCTCGCAAGCTAAGTTTTAAAGTAACGATCACAGTGACCAGTGTGGACTGTACTGCCTTCTGTGGCCTGTTCGCATTTCCCGCTGTGATTTACACGTGTGAGCCGTTCGTCGTGGCAAGTTTTTGGCGCCGTTGCCGGGGACTGGCGTGATTTAGCTCGAGACATTAGTTTTCATTCGAGCCCGAGTATACTTGTTTTTCTAACACCTTTTGGCATTTTATGCTAAGAAAACAAAAGAAAACCCCTTTTAGAAATCGATCCTGAAATAGAAAAAACTTTTCGAAAAAGAAGAAGAGGCAAAAAGCAAAGTCAACCGAGTGTTGAACCTGTTGTCGTGCCCACTGTGATTATGGCTGAACTACCTTTACCGCCTCTAGTGCAGACTACGGTTCACATCGCCGATGACAAAGATCGTAAAATAAGGGACTATGCTACTCCGGGAGCTGATCAATTCGCTTCCGGAATACCTAGGCCCGATGCAAATAATCGTTTTGAACTTAAACCCGTGATGTTCCAAATGCTCCAAACAATGGGACAATTTGGGGGATCAACGGTTGAAGATCCGCACGCGCACTTAAAATCTTTTTTAGAAGTTGCGGACAGTTTTCATATTCCGGGTGTAGCGGAAGATGCCGTACGGCTAAGGCTCTTCCCTTTTACATTGAGGGATAGAGCCAAAGCCTGGATAAATTCGTTTAAACCCAACTCCCTCATCACGTGGAACGTCCTTGCCGAAAAGTTTTTACAAAAATACTTTCCTCCTACGAGGAACGTAAAACTTCGAAATGAAATTATTTTGTTTCGGCAAGGAGAGGATGAGACAGTTTCGGAGGCGTGGGAACGTTTTAAGGAACTGTTACGACAGTGCCCACATCACGGTATTCCCCACTGCATCCAGTTGGAGACCTTTTACAATGGGCACTCCAACGCTGCTAAACTCATCCTAGATGCCACTGCTGGAGGAGCGTTTACATCACAAACATACAACGAGGGGTATCAAGTTTTAGAAAAAGTGGCCAATAACAACACCGATTGGTCAAACCCTCGAGAGTTAACACCAAAGATAAATCCAACTGAATCTGATGCACTTAAAGCAATGAATGCACAACTTGCTGCCTTAACAAAACTGGTTTTAAATGGTAATCGTCAACAAGTGAATTCGGCAGTGGCCACTCCACAAGTCCCTGATGTGTGTACTTACTGTGGTGAAAACCATATTTTTGACTTCTGCCCTGGTAATCCAGAGGCTGTTAATGTCATTGGAACACAACACAGGGATAGTCCTTTTTCTCAAACCTATAATTCAAATTGGAGGAACCACCCGAACTTCTCTTGGAGAGATAACCAAGGTTCTTACCCCCCGGGGATGAACCAAGGACCACATAGGGCAGCAAGACCACCTTTCAACCAACAGAGTCAGTATCACCAGGGACAGTCCTCACATTTTCAGAGTGCACACACACCTAGTGGGCACTCCCCACAGAACTTTCACCAGGGACAGTCCCCACAGAACTTTCAGCAAAGGCAACAGCCCGCGCTTGAAGCACCACCATCTCTTGAGTCAGTACTTAAAGGTTTCATGAATCAAACTCAAGCAGCCATGCGTAATTTCGAGACCCAGTTAGGACAATTAGCGGCCGAATTTAAGAATATACCACAGGGTAGTTTACCAAGTGACACCGAGCACCCAAAGAGAGAGGGGAAAGAGCAGGTCAAAATGATCTCGCTAAGGAGTGCGGACAACCTGTATGACGTTGTTATTGAATCTGAGCCGACTTTGGTTGATTCAGAATCAACAGCAACCACAGTGCCCTCAAGCACAGTGCCCACTCCAGATCTCACTGAGGTGTACATTCCTTCGGAAATGCCCACTCCAGTGATGGATCACCCCACTTCACCAGAACCTCTCAAGTCTGCACTTAAAAGAAAACCAACCACAGAGGACACTCCTAAGTCAGTGCCCAAAAAAGTTCAATTCGACCTTCAAAATCTTCCATTTCCACAAAGAGTGAAACCTAAAAATGTTGATGATCAATTTAAAAAGTTTTTAGACGTTTTTAAGCAACTTCACATTAACATACCCTTGGTAGAGGCTCTTGAGCAAATGCCAAGCTATGTTAAGTTTTTAAAAGATATTTTAAACAAGAAACGAAGATTGGGAGAATTTGAAACAGTGGCATTAACCAAGGAGTGCAGTGCCCTCCTTACTGACAAGATCCCACAAAAGTTGAAGGATCCGGGTAGTTTTACTATCCCGTGTTCTATTGGGGGAAAGGAAGTAGGGCATGCCCTCTGTGATTTAGGAGCTAGTATCAACTTGATGCCGTTGTCCATTTTTAAGAAGCTTGGTATTGGAGAGGCTAGACCCACCACCGTGACTTTACAACTAGCGGACCGATCCATAGCTTATCCTAAGGGAAAAATAGAAGATGTCTTGGTTAAAGTGGACAAGTTTATTTTCCCGGCCGATTTTGTTATCTTAGACTATGAGGCCGATAGGGAGACTCCCATCATCTTAGGACGTCCTTTCCTTGCGACGGGACGTACTTTGATTGACGTCCAAAAAGGGGAACTCACCATGAGGGTCCATGACCAAGAGGCCACTTTCAATGTCTTTAAGTCCCTTAAGTTTGTGGATACAGAAACACTGCATGGCTGTGAGTGTGATAAATGAAGACTTGAGTTTTGACACAGTGGGATGGGAGAGTGACCACTGTGACTCTGATCTTGAGGAAACTTTTGAGGATGAGTGTAGTGAAGTTATGGCAGCTTTTGAGCAGCTAGACTTCAAGGGCAGAGACATCCAATTGCCCTCGATAGAACAGCCCCCAGATTTAGAGTTAAAACCGTTGCCCTCTCACTTAAAGTATGCTTACCTCGCTGAAGATGATAAACTTCCGGTTATTATCTCATCCAAACTGAGTGAGGACCAAGAACACCAGTTGATAAATCTGTTAAAAAGCATAAAAAGGCAATAGGTTGGACCATCGCGGACATTAAAGGGATTAGTCCCTCGTTATGTCAACATAAGATCAATCTGGAGAGTGGGCACCCTGGAAAGGTTCAGCCTCAAAGAAGGTTGAACCCAGTGATGAAAGAGGTGGTTAAGAAAGAAGTGTTGAAGTGGTTAGACGCTGGAATTATCTACCCCATAGCAAGTAGTGATTGGGTGAGTCCCGTTTAATGCGTCCCTAAAAAGGGAGGTACAACTGTAGTGACCAATGAAAAGAACGAACTCATTCCCACTAGGATTGTGACTGGATGGCGTATATTTATGGACTATAGGCAACTCAACTTAGCCACTAAGAAAGATCATTTTCCCTTGCCCTTTATCGACCAAATGCTCGATAGGTTAGCCGGAAATGAATTCTACTGTTTCTTAGATGGATACTCCGGATACAACCAAATCCACATAGCACCCGAGGACCAAGAAAAGACCACCTTTACTTGTCCCTTTGGTACTTTCGCTTTCCGGAGGATGCCTTTTGGTTTATGCAACGCACCGGCCACTTTCCAGCGTTGTATGATGGCAATTTTCACCGACATGATAGAGGACACTATAGAGGTTTTTATGGATGACTTTTCGGTCATAGGTTCTTCATTCGAGGTTTGTTTAGAAAATTTGGAGAAAAGCCTAGTGAGATGTGAGACCCACGACCTTGTCCTAAATTGGGAGAAGTATCATTTCATGGTCCAAGAAGGCATTGTGTTAGGTCACCTAGTTTCTAAGAGAGGATTGGAAGTTGATAAGGCAAAGCTTGAGGTAATAGAGCAACTTCCAGAGCCCACTACAGTGAAAGGAATTAGGAGTTTCCTAGGACATGCCGGATTCTATCGTAGGTTCATCAAAGATTTTTCTAAAATCACCAAACCACTGTGCACACTTTTGCAACAAGACCAAGAGTTCATTTTTTCACAAGAATGTCGGGAAGCCTTTGAAAAACTCAAAAAGGCTCTAGTTTCTGCACCCATAGTGACCACTCCTGACTGGACACTCCCATTTGAAGTCATGTGTGACGCGAGTGAGTGGGCTATTGGGGCTGTTTTAGGACAGCGAAAAGACAAAATCTTTCACCCCATTTATTATGCGAGCAAGACCCTAATTGAAGCACAAATAAATTACACCGTCACTGAAAAAGAGTTGCTCGCTGTGGTGTTTGCTTTTGATCGTTTTCGGTCTTATTTGGTAGGAACAAAGGTCATAGTGCACACTGATCACGCAGCAATTAAGTACCTAATTAACAAGGCTGATTCCAAGCCTCGTTTAATTAGATGGGTACTTTTGCTGCAGGAATTCGACCTTGAAATCGTTGATAGAAAAGGTAGTAACAACCAAGTTGCGGACCATTTATCGAGACTTGAAAAGATAGTGAGCACTGCCGAACCCACTGAGGTTCGGGAGAGATTTCCGGATGAACAATTGTTAGCCGTGCAACATCATGATAGTTTTCCTTGGTACGCTGACATCGCGAACTTTCTAGCGTGTGGAATTAAGCCTCATGGGATGAGAGGGCAACCCTTAAAAAAGTTTTTACATGATTGTCGCCAATATGTTTGGGACAACCCTTTTTTATACAAAATCGGGACGGACCAGCTATTGAGAAGATGTGTTCATGGAAGTGAACAACATCAAATCCTTGATGCTTGCCATTCATCCCAGTTCGGTGGCCACTTTGGTGGACAGCGGACCGCGGCAAAAATTCTGCAGAGTGGGTTCTTTTGGCCCACTGTGTTCAAAGACTCGCACGTTTTTGTAAAAAATTGTGAAGCATGTCAACGAACCGGGAATATTTCAGCACGAAATGAAATGCCACTTAATAACATTTTAGAAGTGGAGCTTTTTGACGTATGGGGGATCGACTTCATGGGTCCCTTTCCGAATTCGAACAATAATCACTATATATTGGTAGCGGTGGATTATGTTTCGAAGTGGGTAGAGGCAGTGGCCTGCCACTCTAACGATGCAAATTCCGTGGTGAAATTTTTACACAAAAATATTTTTACTCGTTTTGGAACACCACGGGCTTTGATAAGTGATGAGGGTACCCACTTCGTTAACAAAATCATGAGTGCGGTCTTGGCAAAATATGATATACATCACAGAGTGGCCACTGCATATCACCCGCAAACCAATGGGTTGGCCGAGCTCTCAAACCGAGAGATCAAAGGCATTTTAGAAAAGGTCGTTAAACCACATCGCAAAGACTGGTCCGTCAAGCTTGACGACGCTCTTTGGGCCTATCGAACGGCCTACAAAACTCCTTTGGGAATGTCTCCATTTAAATTGGTTTTTGGCAAAAATTGCCATTTACCAATCGAATTGGAGCAAAAGGCATATTGGGCCCTTAGAGAGTTGAACATGAGCGAGGATGCCGCGGGTACCAAAAGGTCCCTTCAATTGCATGAATTAGAAGAGCTTCGTTACCATTCTTACGAGAATGCTATGCTCTACAAGGAAAAGACCAAGATGTGGCACGACCGTAGGATTAATCATAGGGAGTTTGTAGAAGGCCAACAAGTGTTGTTGTTCAATTCACGTCTTAAACTTTTTCCCGGAAAACTCAAATCTCGATGGACGGGTCCGTATACTGTGGTGAAGGTCAGTCCCTATGGGACCTTAGACCTATTGGCAACTGAAACCGGAGAAATCTTTAAGGTTAACGGGCATAGGGTGAAACACTTTCTGACTGAGAGTGCTCACTCTACTTCCCCCTCCGATGTTTAGAAATGTCGGGTCTGAGTTGTAAAAATTTTATTTTTGTTATTTGCCTATTTTTTGTTATTTTCGGTATTTTTTTTCATCTTATTAATGTTATTTTTCATTTTTGTAGGATTAAAGAGATTTTGGAGTCAAAAAGTCTTGAACCACCCCCACTATCAACAGTAGAACAGTGTTCCCACTGTAGCAGGCCACTCCGTACTGACGAGCATTAATTGAGGAAAAGCAATGGTGTGACATTTTTGGGGCTGGAAATTAATTTTCTATGTGCCCATGGTGGAGGCCATGATGACACCTTACCTCCATCACCTTTATGTCATCCATTTTCAACCCCTACCCTATAGACCTCACCTTCCCTCATTTTTTAAATTCAAAAAGTATAACTACTCCCTCCAAAAGTAACAAGGTTTCTTAACTCCTCTTTCAAACCCACCTAAATACCCTTTTTCCCATTTAATTAATTCCCCTTCTCTTTTTATATTATTTCTTTTCCTTCCAAAACCCAAAGCCCAATACCCATTTATTAGAAAATACCCATGGGCCCCCACCATATTTACCCATCTCCTCTTTCCTTTTAATTAACACTTAGATTTTTTTTACCTTTTCATCTTCTTCTTCCCCCTTCTTCTCTTTTACTGCCGAAACCACCCACCACCATAAACCACCCTTTTCTTTTTTGTTCTCCATTAATCCACCATAAAACCACCATCAAACCTCCATTTACTCACCAATCACCATGGCAAGACCCAAGAGAACTATTTCCAACCCCGATGATTCTGACCGGCCACATCAGCGGCAAGCAACCGGCGACCCTCCGTCGACCGGCGAACCACCGGCGGCAATGGCAGAGTCGTCGGCCGCCGGCCATAGCACCGCCGGCGGTCAGATGCAATTTTCCGATGATCTGAATAACACCCCCAAGCACAAAGACATCGAAGACACGGCTTTTAGCCCGCCAAAGGGGGTGGATTTCGGATCTCAGAAAATGAGTGGGTCTGAAAGTTCGATTGGATCAGCGGCGATTGATGCTTTGGAAGAACAACGGTTGAAGATGCAAGCCGATTTACAGCGGGTTCAAGAGGAATACGCTCGTAACCTCTTGGAACTCGAAAGAAAAAAGAAGGAAGCACTCAAGGCCGCCGAGGAGGAGGAGCGAAAAAGAAAGGCAGAAGAAGAGCGACAACGAAAAGAGGAGGAGGAAAGATTGCGACGCGAGGAAGAAGAGAGGAGACGAAAGGAAGAGGAGGACCGAAAGCAAAAAGAGGAGGAGGACCGGCGAAGGCGAAAGGAAGAAGAAAGAAAACAGAAAGAGGAGGAGGAAGCGAGAAAGAAAGCCGAAAAGGAGGAAAGAAAGAGAGAGGAGGCGGAAAGAAAGAAGAAGGCGGTGGAGGAACTAGCGAGGGAACGGGCGGAGGCACGGAAGAAATCGGAGGAGGTTCTAAAAAGGGCCAAGGCCGAGAGGTTGCTGCATTTGGGAGGAGAAAGCCAACCGGTGGAAGACGATGATCTAGCACTGAAATGTCGGGGAAACCCGATGATGATGGCTTTGCGATCACGTGGCATGACAACACGTTCTGCAGTGGCCTCTGCGGCGAAAAAGGCGTCTACCCCGACAAAAGCGACTGGTAAGAAGAAAGGTAAAAAGATTGTCGGTGACTCGGGTTCCGATGATGATAATATCGAAATAGTCGAAGGTGACCCGAGTTTTACCTCAGTGGGCACTGCCGCTGACGATGCGTGCCTCCCGGGACAGTTTTCTTGCCCCGCGGCTTCCCTTCGGTTTAATCACTTGTCAACCCAGAAACTCCATATGGAGCGGGGTTTTGAGGTTCATTTTCTGAGGGCAAATGCCTACATTCACGAGAAAGTTGCAACACATAAATGGGAGGTCTTGGCTGATCCAGACCGTAAGGCGAACTCTTCACTTATGAAGGAGTTTTTCGCCGAGCTTTCCGTGAATGAGGGCACAGTGTTCAAGATCCGTGGTCACTGGGTGCGTTACGATTCGGACACCATAAACCGAGTTCTTGGACTCACTATCCCAAAGAATTGTGCCTTCAATGCTTTTCTGAATAAAACAACCGAGGAGGACATGGAGAAGATCGCAAGAGTGATCGCTGTTGATGGTAAATCGTGGGAACTTGAGAAAACGAGGTGGTGTATGCGAAAGAGTTACCTCAATACGGAGGCGGCTATTTGGTATTGCTTTCTACGGAGCACACTGTGGCCGACCACTCACGACAACACTATATCGAAAGATAAGTGTTGTCTTCTGTATTGTATCCTCACTGGTAAACCGATAAACTTGGGGGATCTCATGCACTTTATTCTTGATCAAACCCGTACCAAAAAGAAATTTGAGATCCCACTGCCTTGCCTCGTTACTGCTTTACTAACAGATGCAGGAGTGCCCTCTGCACCGGGTGACATGTGGATCAATGCCACATCGCCCATAGGCTCGATAACTTTGAAGAAAATGGGGCATCTTACCGACGAGGATCTGGACGAGGATGATGAAGAGGGCGTGGAAGTGCCGGTCATCAACCCGCCCACTGCTGGATCTAGTCGAGGAGCCTCGGTACAAGGGCCGATTCTTGCGGAGCTTAAGAAGATGAACGACCGCCTACAAAGCATGGAGGACCGAATGAGAGAGATGGAGCGGTCCACGGAGTTTGTGTGGGCATACACTCAGAGCCGCGACGAGATACTCAAAAAGTTTCTCGCCGTCCACAACGCCGATCTCGCTGCAACATTTCCCTCATTTCCGCAAGGAGTTTGTCCGACTTTGAACGACGAGGAGCACCCCCTGGAAGAGCCCACTGTTAACTCCCCCGAAGGTCAACCAAATCCAGACTCGGAGCCCACTGTCGCTCCAAAACCGTAATCATTTTGAATACTTACCACTTTATGCTCATGAACAATTTCTTTTGTGTTGGGTTTTAAAAACTATCTCTTTTGGTTATGTAGTACATTATCTATCGTCTCTTATGCATGGAAGTTCCCGCATCTTATGCGGATGTTTTTTGTTACTAACGGTGTTAATGTTTGGATTATTTTTGGTCTTCATTCCATACCCTAGGTGCATTGCTTACGAATTTCAGAACTAACACATCGCCATTCTTTGAGTTCATATTTTTGGTATCACATTTTTTTTGGTATCTTGTCAACGATGGGAAGAAATGGGCCATCTTTTGCAAACACAAACCCAAACACTTTTTGAAACCCCTAAACAGCCCACTCAACGTCTTTTCTCACAATGAGGACATTGTGAATTTTTAAGTTTGGAGAGGGGTGACTTTCAGTCCTTACCATCGAAAAAACCAAAAACCTGGGTGGTCACTATAAACCAGAGTGCCCACCCCCAAAAAAAAAAATTTCCCAGAAAACCAAAAAAAAAATCCAGAGTGATTACTCCAGTAACATCAGAGAACCCACTCATCAAAAATATCCAAAATTGGAAGGGTCACATCTGTGCTCTTTCTAAAAAAATAGAAAAAGACTTGAAAAACGAGAATATCTCGTAAAAAGTCGAAAAAGCCCAAAAACAAAATAAATGGGAAGACTAGAGTCCAAACAAAGTTTGGAGACGTGCATTGCAAAGCAATGGGAAGTACATTCAAAGCCATACACATACCAACCCTATAACCCGAAAGTCCCATGGATCATCGTCTGACAAGGAAAGGAGACATTTTTTTGGGAACTTCAATTTATGGCCAGTTAGCTTATGATTTCGTAAGGCACTTTTGGAGGAGACCAAACTTCATCCACTCATGAGCCCACGGTATAATTTCCATGTATATTCTTTTTATTTATTCATCTTGAGTCATTTTTAGTTGTCATTTTTATTACTTGGGGACAAGTAATGTTTTAAGTTTGGAGAGGTGATAACTATGAATTTTCATAGTTATTTCTATCTCTTTTTATATAAATAAATTAGTTAAAATAACCATTTTGGTCCGTAAAACCCATCTTTTGGTTAAAAATAATGTTCTGAGCCTTATAAGTGCGTTTTAGTATTTTAGAAGTGTTTTACGTGTTTTTGGAGTGTTTTTGTGGAAAATCTGATGCAGTGACTTCTGGAGTGCTCACTGAAGACGCTGACGAGGGTACTTTGGGAAATTCATAAAGTATGAAGACTTTTGGTGCATCTTTGTGTTGAAGGTCAGCTCCCATGTGCTCCCATGTGCTACACAAGGCTCAAGAAGGCTGGTGAAATAGTGAAAGCAATAGTGCAAAAGTTCTTGCAAAAGTTGGAGAGAGAAAGGAGAAAAAGTAAAAGCAAAAGTGGTGCCTTTATGGTACAAGAAGATTCTTCATGATGACCTAAGTTAGTGCTCTTCCTAGGGTCATGTGAAGACAAATATTGAAGACTTTTTCCTCCTATTTAATTGTGGTATTGGCTACCATGCTCAATCATCTCATCTCATACCATCTCACTTTATCTTTAGTTTAGTTTTTTCTCTCTAGTTTGTAAGGTAGAAGTAATTTTAGTTACTAGTGGTAAGTCTTGTAGTTAACTTTTATTTTACAGCCTAGACTTAAATTTTATTTCCAGCAAGTAGTTTTAAGTTTTAAGTTCGTATTTTGTACTGGTAGTCCAGTGCCCACTTCTGTTGGCACTGTTGTTTTAATTAAATTTCGTAATCTTTTAGTATGAATTTTCTAAACGCTTCTACCTTTGTTTTCTCTGTTCTTTTAGTTATGCACTAGTAATATTTAGGGATGTAGGAAGAAAAAGTACCCGGAGTTTATAAACAATGCTTGAATAGTTTTCGTGTTTCAAACTTAAATTATTTTGTTCATTTATAGTTCGAAAATGCCCCAATGATGCAAACGAGCTGATCACTTGAATGTGTCTAACGTCTAGTCTTAACTCAGAGATGGGTAGGGCATCGTGACACGAGCTTGAATGATGCTAGGGAATTCGAGAGAGTTCTTACGACACTAACGAGAGTTGGGTTAGTACAGTGGGCAGATCCCCACCAAAAGGAGCGGGCAAGCTACCTAGTGCGTCCACCGAGGCCACTTAGAGCGATTGCTTAAGCACAAGCCTATGAAATCCGAGAGGATTCGCCGGGGATCAACCACTGACTTAATAATTGAGTTTTTAATACGTAAATTCTACTAGGAAGTGTGAGTGCGAGATAGGACCGGGTCTTTCGTGAACAGAGAGTGTCCACTGTCCCACAGCACTATGATCACCAACTAGGGCCAAGTATTTCTTATAAAGTCCGGGGAAAAACTATTCCTACGTCCCTATCCTTTTAAACCGTAGCACATCTTTAGTTTAACTTTTCATTAAAAGTATTTCAAAAACCAAAACCAATTTATCTCTTCCCCTCTAATCGAAACTCGTAAAAAGGAGCTCATGAGAACCGTATTGTCTTGATTGTCCGGTCCATGTGGAAAACGATTCCGGTATCTTACCGACTATTACTTGAAGTGACGATCACAGTGACCAGTGTATACTTGTACTGCCCACTGTGGCCTGTTCGCAAGGCACTGCGCATACACGTGTTTGATCTCGCAAGCTAAGTTTTAAAGTAACGATCACAGTGACCAGTGTGGACTGTACTGCCTTCTGTGGCCTGTTCGCATTTCCCGCTGTGATTTACACGTGTGAGCCGTTCGTCGTGGCAATATTGATGCGATGATTAGAGTGATATAAATTGTAAAAAAAGAAACATAATTTTAATGCATTTTAGTTCATAATATATGACTATATATGCTATATGATAAGTGTGTAAAATAAAAAATAAAAAAATTAAGGGATTAAAATTAAATAAATAACTAATTATATGGATATTAAGTAAAAATAGAAGATTAAAAATAAAAAAATAACTAAAAAGTAGGGGATAAATAGAAGGATACATGTCAATCACATAAGTTTAAATGAAACAAAGCGTAAAATGCGTCCAGATACATGTTAGGCGGGAAAATCCTGAAACCAACTCACCAGACGACGACATTTGGCAGCCCAGTTACTCTTTTATTATATATAGATTTTAAATAATTTCATAACTATTTTTTAGGTTATCTGTTTTGTTCAATATGATGATTAATTTCTAATTACCAACAAGATTTGTTTTTCAAAATTTAAATGAAGTATAAAATAATTCAAATTATATTTACATATTTCAATTCATCTATATTATTTTAAATATTACGAAGCTTTTAACTTGATTTAAGTACTTTCGAT
This sequence comes from Centaurea solstitialis, assembly GCA_030169165.1. Lineage (NCBI taxonomy): Eukaryota > Viridiplantae > Streptophyta > Magnoliopsida > Asterales > Asteraceae > Centaurea > Centaurea solstitialis. Next base: position 72,776,138 of record CM058041.1, read on the forward strand.
GATCATTTATATTTATAATATAAGTTTTCTATCATGATTTTTTTTTCTAAATTACTCCGCATATTACACAGAGTCAAACCTAGTATATAATAAATTTCGAGAAAGAAAACATGGATCGTGTTTTTATTTAATTTTAATATTACCATTAGAAAATAGACCAAATATTTTTCTTTTATCAACTTTAAGTCAAATAAAGTGTATATTATATTATTTTAAATCAAAGATTAATATACACATATGGTTAGATACGACACCAATCAACCGCATTTCTTGACCCTTTTTCATTAGTAATAGATTAGTTTGTATTAAGAAAAACTAATTTATTACTAATTGTTTATGCCAAAAATCGCATCGGGGTAATTTATGACATAACAATATATGTCGAAAAGTGCATGAAAACAATTTAAGGTTAGGGTTCGGACCACGTCAACTATAGATTAAACCTTTGAAATAAACAACAAAAATACGAAGAAAAAGAATATGCGACAAGATATTTTGGTGACACAGAAAACCCCATTGAGGGTAAAAACCGCGGCTGACTAAGAAATAGTCGACATTGAACTATATATCACCAATAAGGGGTGATATCCTTCGTACTACAATAGCTTATCTTACGTTACAACAAAGAGATAAACACATGTCATGCGAAAGTAACGTGCAAGTATAAATGAATTCGAGAGAAAAAGTAGATGATTCGAATGTCGGTTGTCGGGGGGATCTTCCATCCAAGCTAGAGTGCTCTTTATATAGTGCAAATGTTGTAAGTTGTAACCGCTTGACATTTAATGCTCTTAATGACAATAATTGTAACGGTAGAGAGCCATTAATTGTGCTTTTAATCACGGTCGTCGGTTACATCTCTTTAATTAGACAAACATTAAAACAACAGTTATTGGTTAGATAATCGGGGGTCTTATGAAATCTTAAGACGGTCGTACAATATCATCATAAGACGGATGACAAAATCGTAAGACGGATGATATAATCGTACGACGAATGGTAAAATCGTAAGATGATTATGACAAATTCGTAAGACGATTATTTTTGATGTATTCGCTCTTAAGAACCCTGTTTAAATACAACCTCTGTCCTGTAATATTTGATCTTATAATTTCGTTAGTCGAGCGTTAGAATTTGACCATAACACTAATTAGTAATAAATTAATTTTTATTGTGTATAAGAGTTATTTGTCGTTAAAAAAAGTTTTTATTAATCCTTTGTTAACTGATGTTTTAAATAAGTTTTGATGCTTTTTTCATAAATATAATTAAGCAAATTCAGTTATTCTCATCTCTATTGTGGAGGTTTGAGATTGAACTGAAGGTCTATCATGTATCTGGACAAAACCATCTCGTCCATTTGTTAATTGAACTATATGTTAAAGGCCTCCTGGAATTATATTCTTTAAAGCATTACATGAATAATACCAAAAAATCCTGTAGTTTTTTAAGTATCATGTATTGTCACTTTAGTTTTATTAAACCAATTAGTTAATTTTTATTGAACATGACTATTTCATTAACTAAAAATTTGGTTGATTGATGACTAATTTTTCATCTGATAATTAATAATCAATGACTATTTTTTCATCTGATAATTAATAATCGAATAGTTTTTGACAATTATAAGTTTAGGGGAATGTTCAAACGAGAAGCATGTCAATTTAATAAAAGCTGAGGAGCAATCTCAGCCACTCATCTCGCGGTTACGGTGGACGTGATCACGGAGGATTGACACGATTCATGAGAGGGTAGAGATTATTAAAGAGGGGACCGATCAAAACCGTCTTTATTGATCGAGATAAATAGTTGAGTTTACTTCTTGCATTTTATTAAAAAAGTTATATTTTTCATAGAGTAAATTATGGATTTGGTCCCTGTGGTTTTCGTTTTTTTACTACTAAGGTCCCTAAACTAGGGAAATTATGGATTGGGTCCCTGTTGTATTCAATTTTGCACTACTAGGGTCCCTCTGCTTAACTTTGTTAACGGAGACTCCGTTAACTCAGGGATATTAAAGTCATTTTATCTATTTTTATATTAATTTTTTTATTATTTATTTTTCTTTTTTATATAATAAGAACTCTCTCTCTCTCTCTCTCTCTCTCTCTCTCTCTCTCTCTCTCTCTCTCTTTCTCTCTACACGTATCATTACATACAACCCCATGTCTACCATCATCGTCTCAGAATTGTTGAGCTGTAGTGCTTTGAAGAAGCGTAGAGCCTTTGTCCCAGAATCTGTGTCGAAGAATCTCCGAGGATTCGTCGAAAATTACAAGCCGGTTGAGTGTTTGATGAGAGAGAGCGAGAGAGAGAGAGAGAGTTGTCACAAGTCGGTCTGGGAAGACGGGGTTTTCATATCTGCAGGTTCCTTTTTTTGCTCTGGTTTGAATCAGACAGGGTGTCAAGGTAAGGAAGGGAGGAGTCACGGTGATAAAGACGACCGGAGGATGAGTTGAAGGGTGGGTTGCCATCGGAGGATGTTGTCGCCGGAGGGTAGGTTGAGGGTTGAAGGATGACGATGATGGTAGACATGGGGTTGTAGGTAATGATACGTGTAAGAGAGAGAGAGAGAGAGAGAAGTCCTATAAAAAAGAAAAAAAAAAGAAAAAAATGAAAAAAAAGTAATTTAATATAAAATAGATAAAATGACTTTAATACCCTTGAGTTAACGGAGTCTCCGTTAACAAAGTTAAGGAGAGGGACCCTAGTAGTGCAAAATTGAATACCACAGGGACCCAATTCATAATTTCTTTAGTTTAGGGACCTTAGTAGTAAAAAAACGAGAACCACAAGGACCAAATCCATAATTTACTCTTTTTCATATGAACCTTTCTCTATAAGTTTAATATCGCACAATTAAAACTTTAAGAACAAAAAATTTAAGCCGACCTTATTATTACCTACTTAAAATTACGAAAAGAAAAAGAACAATATGAAATGGGACCCATTAATGAGTAAGGCGGTCGGAATCTTGATAAACCAAACAAGTAGTGATGGTTGGAAGGATAATAATTGAAGAAGGAAAAAGAAAAAGGCTAATAATAATGACACAAAACCCATGTGAGGTTGTTGAGGGTTATGAATGCAACAATGTCTCAACCAATGAAAATCGCCCACGTGTCAATTCCTTCTAATTTGTTAAGATAATTTTGGAATAATACAACCCAACACTTTTATTTCTTTTTCTGAAAGTAGAAATGAATTTAAAAGGAAAACCAAGTTATATGTTTATATAAGTTAGAACCATATGGAACAACCAATTTCAAAACAAAACTAGTTTCATCTTAAATCAAACAAAAACAACATCAATAGCTAACACGACTTAAAACCTTGATATCAGATTACTAGCGAACAATGGATCGAAAATAGAAGTTATTAAATATTAAACTGTAATATCACGTATCGATGGACATAACATTCAGGTTTATTAGTTTAAATGAGGAGAATGTTCTTGCATTGCAACTAAAAGTAGACATTGGATTTTCATAGGCAATATAGTGTTGGCTTCGATAGTTGGGCATAACCATTGACCAACACTAAATTTCTACTAAACGAGCTTTAGCTAGGATCTTTGGAAATCTCAAACTATAGATTGAGACAATTGAGCTTCATGGTTCATAAAGCTATAGATTGTGCATGGTTGAACTTAATGAGCATTGATTCATAGTGATGCTCATATAACATAAACATGTGACTTACTTTTGTGTTCCATTAATGTCAAAGGAAAATCGGGTCTTACCTGTCATCACAAGATGTATTTATCTTCATGATCCTTAAGATGATGTATGTTTTGAACTTAAATGTTTTATGGTTTATTTATTGACCGTTTGAGTTCACTGGGCATAATACAAATTATTTTTTATTAAATGACATGTATATCAGGATCTTTAGATGACGGGGCCTAAATGTAATAGCAAAATGTTGGGTATCGGTAGAGGCATTTTTGGAGATGACGTTTTTTGGTGATATTTGACGAGTTGAGATGACATAATTCTTGTCATGATTGGGGAGCAACACCAGATTGTAATATAAACTTTCAGATTTGGTTTAGACTAGTGTGTTGCTAGTTATCATTACTCCCTTTAATGTTAATGCTTCACATAGTCCCTCCCATATTTTTGTGATTTTAGTCCCTTTTATTTTAGAAATGTTATACATGCATTATGAACTAGACTATAGTTTATAAATTTCATTCAGGACCACCCTTCTAAATTGCAAGTCACTTATATATTTTAATATGAATTTAAATTGATTTTTAATGTTACTAACTCGATATGCTACTTTTAGGCCTAAAGCTACCAAATGTTTCAAAAGGGTAGCTAAAGAGGTGTAGTTTGGTTGAACCTATGATACCCAAATTAAGTGAAGAAGATCATTGACAATATTGACTTATATCACAATGAACCGAAGGCATATGATATTTTGAACTTTTTTGTGTTGCTAATAACTTTCATTGCTATTTTAAGTTAATTTAAAATTAATTAGATCAAAATTTTATCTTAAGCTTTGTATATTACCATTCTGTGAGGGTATGCATCTTAAACTTTGACTTGAATGCAGATTAAATAATGTTGAACTGAACAGTTGGAATGTTAGTAAGTGAAAGAATAAAGTTCACGAGGGGTTGGATAGTCAAATCATGGGGCGTAATAGTGAACATAGAAGTCATGCACAAATAAATGTGGTTGGAAGACGTATTGTCAATTGGAGTCGGAACTGTTTGATAAAAATTGTGGGTTGGATTAAATACTTAACAGCATGTTAAGTTTTAACTGTCATTTTATTTTGAAGGCCAAAATTAACAATATTTTGAGAGTCTTAATAAGAGGCTGTGTAGTCAAGCATCGTGTATGGAAATCAAGGTCAAACGGTAACCTTGAGGCCACTAATTTAATCGTGTATCGACGTACAATATAAATGCAAATGACTTAAAATTCACAAAAGTTACTCAAACGCTGGAAGCAATCCATCTTTTTATTTCTTTTTTCTTTATGCCTAGTTTTTCTCCTTCCATCTCTTGGGCTCCTTCTATCTACAGATATGAGAAGGCCTAAGCCCAACACCAATGGATTATAAATTAAATCATTTTTATCGTTTAATTGTTGTTTTTTAATGATCAATTACCCTTGTTTAAGCTTAATAGAGCGTTTTCAGTGTTATTTAACACAGAAAATTGGATAATATTGTTGCTTCGTTTTGAATTTTTTTTTTTCTAAAATGAAGACACGGAAATTTTGAAGTATATAAACTTAAATATAGTGGAAAATGATTTTTTTATATAATTTCATCAATAAAATTAAATATTGTTTTCTTTATATAAATTTTGAGTTAGGATAATAATATTATATTAATAATATAATTAGTATGAAAAAGTAAATATTAATTTGATATAGTTTTTTTTATAACTAGAAAAGTACTTGTATAATGCAGCAAGATACATCTCAATTTTAATATTTACTTTTATTCTTTAGCTCTACTAGTGTTATAATAGGATACTAGTTAATGACCCGTATAATATACGAACATTTTTGTAACACCCGTTTTCTCTTTTCCTTTGTAACTTGGTTGACCAGTAACTAATTATTGTTATGTTTTAGAAGTTGAGGGGCCCCAGTGTCAATTGTAGAAGTGGAAGGATGAGTAGTTAGATATAAGGGTAGAAACCCTAACTCCTGGAGACTTGCAGTTCCAGAGGACGTAATTCTTGAGAGAGAGGAGGCGATTAGGGAAGAAAGCAAGGAGTTCAATTGGAGACTTGTGGTGGTTGTCTTCGTGTTTTATCGCATTGCTTGCTTCAAGGGTAAGAATTCTATGTCTTTGTGGTTGTCAATTGTAGTTGGATTGTAGTCTATGGATGTCTAGGGTCGTATGTTAGATTGATGATCAAACGATCATCAATTGGCATGTTTAAGAGCGAATTAATCGCATGTAAGTGTTAGATATCGACCATAGTAAGTGTATATTGTTGTATTTGGTTAATTTTGGTCGAAATAGGAGTTTGGAGTTGTAAATCTGTTGCAGAAGTCGCATTCGCGACTTGGAAGTCGGATTCTGGGTAATCCGCGGGTAAAGCCGCGGGTAAGGCAACCCGCGGTGTTACCCGCCGTTTCCACTGAGTCGATTTTGGAGTTTTTCGTAAGGGGCTCGTTTGGGGTTCTTTTGCTTGGGGATCCCTAGGGGCTTACGTAACTTGATGTTAGGAGGAGTTTCGTGAAAATTTGTCGAGGATAACTTGGCCATTTCACGTTAGAGAGTCGGGTGAGTTAAGGACCCTTTTTGGGACCGCTTTTGATGTGTATGTGCATGTGTTATGTTTAGGTGCTGTGAAGTGATTGTCGTACTAGTTAAGGGAGCTTACAAATCAACCTATCAGGTGAGTACCTCACTTAACCCTTGTTATTGTGTGTACATGGTTATGTTCGCATGTGATTATGTGATGTGTTCCTTCGGGGACTTGGGAGAGTACCTATGGTGGTAGTAATACCCCTAGGGAATTTGGAGAGGCCTGGTACCAGTGTCATATGCCCTTCTTTATGGTGTTGAGCCGTAGGGAAGGTTGGAGTTTGCATGATATGTTAAATTGCTTGTAAAGTGATTGTGTAGCATGGTGGTAAGTGGTTATGTGTGTGCTCACTAAGCTTTATGCTTACCCCGTTGCTGTTTTATCTTTTAGTGGCAGGTACTTCCCGTAAGGGAAAGGAGAAGGCTACCGTTTGAGGCTCCGGGACCGCGGTTCAGTCGGGAAAGCTAGGAGGACAAGTTTTAATGGATGATGAACTCTTTTATGTTTCTAAACTGGATTCTATTAATTTTTCGTAAACAATTACTTTTAAGTTCGAGTTGTTTTATGGTTTAAAGCTTCAAACTTGTTGTTTTGGATGTAAGTTGGACGAGCTTCCGCTTGATATGAGAATTTTGGTTAGTTTTCCTTTTAAAGAATGTTTTTGGAAAATGGGATGTTACAAGTTGGTATCAGAGCCTAGGTTTAAGAGAATCAAGTATTCACAAGTGGTGGATACTTGGACTTAAACCAAAAGCTTGTATTTTTGTAAATAAAGGTAACCAACGAAATGTTTTATGGGAGATGGATAGTGAGACTGAACTGCAGACCGGAGCATCAGGACGGGGGTGAGCACACTAACCTCTTTTGTTGAGCATGTTGTTATGTTAGGATATAAATGTAAAGCATGTGTAAGATATGAGCACTAGATATGCGAATTACTAGTGCGCGCAGTTAATTTTGAGCATGAACTGTATGATAACTGTTGTGACTATGTGTATGCATGCAAGCCTTACTTAGGCTTACAGATATGTGGTAGGAGTAGAAGCATGACATTGTTATGTATGTGAGTGATTGTTATGTTATGAAAGTTTAAGGTATGATTGATGTGCATGACAACTTAGTAGGGGATTTGGACTTAAGTAATGGTGTTGAGGCTAGGCATGTAGGGTGTAGTTACAATGGTATAAGGGCCCATATCATTGCAAATACACTGTACATGTTGGGAATTGACATAGTTACAAGAGTTCTTTGAACCAACGATGTTGTTGGGAAGGGGTAGTAGCATGATAGGACCCACGTGTGTGTCCATCGAGTGTCTAGTAGGCCCTAAGGAGCATGTAGAGAGGAGAGATGTGAAGTTAGAGCCATTGGTTCGAGCTAGCATGGGACGGGAGGGAGAGTTATGTGGTATTTAAAGTTATGTGTTTTATGAATCAGTATGGGGAGACCAGCAAAGAAGGGCAAGAAGGTAGTCACGGAAGAGGAGCAGGAAACCGCTAACCTGAGGGAGATGATAGCTGCAGAGGTAGGGGAGGCTCTACATGATATGTTACCGGGCTATTTTGCCCAGATGAAGGAGGAGCTGAAGAATGAGATGCGCAGTCAGGTGGAGACGGTCGTAGAGGCAGCCGTGGCCGCAAGGCCTAGTGGTTCGGGAGGGTCTGGTGGAGGACAGTCGAGGGTCGTTACCTACAAGGACTTCTCGGCCTGTCAACCACCGCAGTTTAACGGGCAGAAGGACCCGGTGGCCAGCTCTCGCTGGATGTCTGAGGTAGAGGGAGCTTTCCTCACCAGTTCTTGCCCCGAGGAGATGAAGGTTCGTTATGCTTCGAACCTGTTGAGAAAGGCGGCGAAGGATTGGTGGAACTTGATCAACCGGACGCGGACTCCGGAGCAGATCGCTGTTATGACTTGGGAACAGTTCAAGGAACTGTTCAAGGAGCAATATGTGCCTCAGGTGGAGGTGGAGCGGCTGACTGGGGAATTTCTGGCTATGAAGCAGACGACTGAGACGGTGAACGAAATCACCGATCTATTTCTGGAGCGTTCGCTCTTTTGCCCTGAATACGTGGCAAGTGAGCGGATGAAGATGTCTCGCTATGTGGAGGTTCTAAAGCCCGAGATTCGGGAATTTGTGGTGATGTCAGAGTGCAAGACCTTCCATCGTATGCACGAGGTGGCTAGGATTCGGGAGTTAGAGCTCGAGAGGCAGGGTAAGAGGAAGAAAGCAGAAACAGTTCAGACGCAGACTCAGCCAGCGAAGAAGTTCAAACCGACAGAGCCCAGGGTAGTGGTGAAGAAGGAGTTTCCGAACTGCCCTAAGTGTGGACGTCATCACTTAGGGGAGTGTCGGTTGGGAACGGGAACCTGCTTTAAATGCGGGCAACCGGGCCATTTCAGCAAAGACTGCAAGGTGACCATGAGGCTTTGTTTCAAATGCTTCCGACCAGGGCATGTAGCGAATGAGTGCCCTCAGTCTGATGGGGCAACTCAGACATCGGGGTTAGCGCCAGTGAAAGTGGAGGGCTCGAGCAAGAAGACGGAGGCACCCAGGACCCGCGCAAGGGTATTTCAGCTGACGGCCGAGGAGGCCAGGGAGGAGCCGGACGTGGTGACAGGTACTTTTCCTGTCAACTCTGTACCTGCTCTTGTATTGTTTGATTCGGGTGCTAGCAAGTCGTTTGTATCGTATGCTTTTTGTAAGAACTTCATGCATGTGAAGGGTAGATTAGACAGCCCGCTAGAAGTAGAGATAGCAGCTCAAAAGTATCGGTTATGTAAGCATGTGTATAGAAACAGTGTGATAGAGATCTTTGGAGTCAAGTTCAGAATTGATCTCATCCCAATTCCTATGAGGGAGATCAATGTAGTAGTAGGAGTGGATTGGTTGGGTAGGAATGGAGGTCATATTGATTGCGAGAACGAGCGGGTAGTGATTCGAAACCCAAGTGGGGGAGAATTAACTATCCTGAGCGAAAGACGAAAGAAATTACCAAAGTTGTGCACGCTCGCTAAGGCTAGGAAGCATGTTCTTCACGGGGGACATAGTTTCTTGGCTTACGTGGTCGACAGTCGCGACGAGGCAAGGAAGAAGACAGTTGCAGACGTACCGGTGGTCCGCGAGTATCCGGATGTATTCCCGGATGACTTGCCGGGCGTGCCACCCGAGAGGCAGGTGGAGTTTCGGATAGATCTTGTTCCGGGAGCGGCGCCGATAGCGAAGGCCCCTTATCGGTTAGCCCCACCGGAGATGCAAGAGCTATCAAAGCAGTTGGAGGAGTTGTTGGATAAGGGGTTCATCCGCCCGAGCACCTCACCTTGGGGAGCCCCAATCCTGTTTGTCAAAAAGAAGGACGGGTCGATGCGGATGTGTATCGACTACCGAGAGCTCAACAAGCTCACGGTGAAGAACAGATACCCACTTCCGAGGATCGATGATCTTTTTGATCAGCTTCAGGGAGCCGCTTGGTTCTCGAAGATAGATCTTCGTTCGGGGTACCACCAGCTGAAAGTTCGAGAGGAGGATGTGCACAAGACAGCTTTCCGGACCAGGTATGGGCATTTCGAGTTCATCGTGATGCCCTTCGGCTTGACGAACGCACCGGCGGCGTTCATGGACCTGATGAACAGAGTTTGCAGACCGATGTTGGATAGATCAGTGATTGTCTTCATAGACGATATACTGATCTATTCCAAATCGAAGGAGGAGCATGTGGAGCACTTGCAAGAGATGTTGGAAGTTTTGCGTAAGGAGAAGCTATACGCGAAATTCTCCAAATGTGACTTCTGGTTGCAAGAGGTCCAATTTCTGGGGCATCTTGTAAACCGAGAAGGCATAAAGGTAGATCCAGCAAAGGTGGAGGCGGTGATGAACTGGGAGACGCCGAAGACTCCCACGGAGGTTAGGAGTTTCCTTGGATTGGCCGGTTATTACCGTCGGTTTATCCAGGACTTCTCCAAGATAGCTGTTCCGTTGACCAAATTGACGAGGAGGAGTGAGCGCTTTGTTTGGGGTGAGGAGCAAGAGGCAGCTTTCGATACGTTAAGGAGGAAGTTGTGTGAGGCTCCGGTTTTGACCTTACCGGAGGGAGTAGAGGACCTGACAGTCTACTGTGATGCCTCGTATCACGGGTTAGGCTGCGTCCTTATGCAGAGGGGGCGGGTGATCGCCTATGCGTCTCGGCAACTAAAGACGCATGAGGTGAACTACCCAACCCATGATTTGGAGTTGGCTGCGGTGGTGTTCGCACTTAAGTTATGGCGACACTACTTGTATGGGGTTCACTGTACCATTTATACGGATCACAAGAGTCTCCGTTATTTTATGGATCAGCAGAACCTCAACATGAGGCAGCGGAGGTGGCTAGAGGTGGTAAAGGACTACGATTGTGAGATCCTCTATCACCCGGGAAAGGCGAATGTGGTGGCGGATGCTTTGAGTCGGAAGGGGAGTATGTTACTACTGCGAGTACTGTGTATGAGGTTGACCGTGTCGACTTCCTTGATAGAGTTGATACGCCAATCTCAAGTGGAGGCGATTAAGGCTGATAATCAGAAAAGGGAGAGGATAAAGGGACAAGTGGATCAGTTGGCGGCCGACAGTCGGGGTTTGTTGACTCGATACGGCCGGGTTTGGGTTCCAGTATCGTGCGAGGCGAGACAGACACTTTTCATGTGTCCCAGCTCCGGAAGTGTTTAGCGGATGATTCAGCTTTTGTACCGTTGGAGGATATTGAGGTAGACGAGCGACTCAACTATGCGGAGAAGCCGATATCCGTCTTGGAGAGGAAGACCAAGACTTTGAGAAATAAAGAGGTAGGGATCGTTAAGGTCCAGTGGGAGCATCGGAAAGGTTCAGAGTGGACGTGGGAGCCCGAGGATGAGATGCGAAGGAACTACCCTGAGTTGTTCCAAGATTAGGCGATTTCGGGGACGAAATCTCGGTAAGTGGGGGAGGGTTGTAACACCCGTTTTCTCTTTTCCTTTGTAACTTGGTTGACCAGTAACTAATTATTGTTATGTTTTAGAAGTTGAGGGGCCCCAGTGTCAATTGTAGAAGTGGAAGGATGAGTAGTTAGATATAAGGGTAGAAACCCTAACTCCTGGAGACTTGCAGTTCCAGAGGACGTAATTCTTGAGAGAGAGGAGGCGATTAGGGAAGAAAGCAAGGAGTTCAATTGGAGACTTATGGTGGTTGTCTTCGTGTTTTATCGCATTGCTTGCTTCAAGGGTAAGAATTCTATGTCTTTGTGGTTGTCAATTGTAGTTGGATTGTAGTCTATGGATGTCTAGGGTCGTATGTTAGATTGATGATCAAACGATCATCAATTGGCATGTTTAAGAGCGAATTAATCGCATGTAAGTGTTAGATATCGACCATAGTAAGTGTATATTGTTGTATTTGGTTAATTTTGGTCGAAATAGGAGTTTGGAGTTGTAAATCTGTTGCAGAAGTCGCATTCGCGACTTGGAAGTCGGATTCTGGGTAATCCGCGGGTAAAGCCGCGGGTAAGGCAACCCGCGGTGTTACCCGCCGTTTCCACTGAGTCGATTTTGGAGTTTTTCGTAAGGGGCTCGTTTGGGGTTCTTTTGCTTGGGGATCCCTAGGGGCTTACGTAACTTGATGTTAGGAGGAGTTTCGTGAAAATTTGTCGAGGATAACTTGGCCATTTCACGTTAGAGAGTCGGGTGAGTTAAGGACCCTTTTTGGGACCGCTTTTGATGTGTATGTGCATGTGTTATGTTTAGGTGCTGTGAAGTGATTGTCGTACTAGTTAAGGGAGCTTACAAATCAACCTATCAGGTGAGTACCTCACTTAACCCTTGTTATTGTGTGTACATGGTTATGTTCGCATGTGATTATGTGATGTGTTCCTTCGGGGACTTGGGAGAGTACCTATGGTGGTAGTAATACCCCTAGGGAATTTGGAGAGGCCTGGTACCAGTGTCATATGCCCTTCTTTATGGTGTTGAGCCGTAGGGAAGGTTGGAGTTTGCATGATATCTTAAATTGCTTGTAAAGTGATTGTGTAGCATGGTGGTAAGTGGTTATGTGTGTGCTCACTAAGCTTTATGCTTACCCCGTTGCTGTTTTATCTTTTAGTGGCAGGTACTTCCCGTAAGGGAAAGGAGAAGGCTACCGTTTGAGGCTCCGGGACCGCGGTTCAGTCGGGAAAGCTAGGAGGACAAGTTTTAATGGATGATGAACTCTTTTATGTTTCTAAACTGGATTCTATTAATTTTTCGTAAACAATTACTTTTAAGTTCGAGTTGTTTTATGGTTTAAAGCTTCAAACTTGTTGTTTTGGATGTAAGTTGGACGAGCTTCCGCTTGATATGAGAATTTTGGTTAGTTTTCCTTTTAAAGAATGTTTTTGGAAAATGGGATGTTACAATTTTAAACATGTTATTTTAATTTTTAATAAGAATAGACTTTTGTATGATAATTGTCATTACCAATTAATTAGTTATGTAAATTATATGTTCCACGACAATTGCTTATTACAATAGATATTTTAGTTATTTAATTTTAATAATGTAGTTAAATTAAAAAAAAAGTATTTAATATTAGACTCATTTTGAAGGTATTGTCGAGACGATTATAATCGTATAATTTATTAAAAAGAAAACCAAAAATTTTAATACATTTTAATTAATATATATTATTATCTTTATATGATAAAGATGTAAAGTGAAAAATGAGAAATTAAGGGATAAAAAGTAGTTTATTCAAATAATTCTAATGATACAAAATGTAAATTATAAAGATAATTACGATATTAAAAAAATAAGAATAATTGATGACATCATCATTTAATGATTCTTCTTTAATTGGCCAATGAAATTACTCAATTTCATAATTATGACATCAGCAAAAACCCTATTTTAGTATATATATATATATATATATATATAGATTATGTAGTTTTGAGAACGATTATAATATTTTTATGTTGTAAATATAAATATAAACTTAAGGCAACATAAAATTTGAAAAAATCATATTATTAATATCAAATTAATTATGTGAGAGTTCCATTAAAATAATTCAATTTTTATTTAACAATATAATTTCTCGCACATATGTGTTTATGTTATTTCAATGATTATCTTCATTTATATATTTTTTTATGTTTAAAATGAGATGGTAATTAGATCATGAGTATCGCTATCCTTTTTCTTTTGATGTTACATCAACTTTTTCTCTTTCTTGCTTTTCATACCTTAAAGTGGATTGCCACAACCCAAACTAACCCAAGCTTTATCCCACATTTTAATTATTTTAATTAATATATATAGAGAGAAAGAAAAAGAGGAAGAAAGAGATGAAGGAGCCGAAGAGAGACAAATTGGATGTGAAGACCCGAAGGTGGTACCTAGCGGGTAAACAAGGGGTCCCATACCGGTATTATGGCCTCACACGATGAAGCCGTTGCCAAGCGCGACCCCCTCATCCGAGGGCAGTACAAGTGGCCTTATGTGATTATGTTTATCTTCAATGAGTTATGCGAATTCAAGCAGAGTTTTAATAAATTGCATTCACACATAATCTACTTGTTATTTTGAATTTTAAGTAATACGCATCAATAAATAGTATTTTATACATAGAAGTTGTTTTCAAGAGAATTATATATGTATCTTACAACCATTTTGTTTTAATAGACTGAAAAGGGAAGTAATGGATTACGACGGTATCTCATATTTAACTGAGTTTAACGTAAATTAAAAATTCTCAAATGTTAACAAGAGGTATAAAAATCGTTGTGATATATAAACATGAAGAACCAAATTGAAAAAAGCAAAAAAAAAAGTTGTTAAAATTGATAAACAGTAAGAACCAAAAGAGGACCAAGTTCTTTTACGTTTTAGTAATGTTTTAAAACCCGAGTCAAGCCGACCAGTTGAACCGGTTGGATCGGTAACCGGTGTGGTTCAATAGCTGATTTCAGGCCCGGAAAGAATCGGCCGGTTTGAAGGTCAAACCGGTTGAAACGGTGTAGTTGACCCGTTTTTGTGACCCGGTTCAAAAAAACAAAAAACGTGCGGCATGATTTGGTTTGAGCGATCATGAGTTTGATGCATTTAACACTCCAATGTCTCAAGATCCATGATTTGGTTTGATTCGTTATGTTTCGTTATGACGTGTTTGGATTAGTAAAAAAACTTGTGTTTATGTGTTTTTAATGTTTTTAGATTGATGTAATGTGTATTTTTAATATTTTTGGATTGATCTAATATGTGTTTTTTATATTTTAAGTTGTGGACATCAAATTCTTGGTTATATATATGCGTGTGTATGCAGAAAAATATAAAATGTATACAAATCCTTCGAAACGGTTGAACGGTGAACCGATCACCAAACCGGTTCGACTAAATAAAGATTTTTAAAACATTAGTTTTGACTTGCAATCTTTTAATCGTATAAAGATAAGAACCGACAAGAGAAAACCAAGTATGCATGCATGGCCTCCACGTGTCACCCAACGTGTATGACGTGTACAGCCTGATCGATTGACACCTGTCTATCCCCACTTCCACCCTTCTCCCTTTCAAAAAACCATCAAAAATCTCATATTCAACTACACACATCATTTCAAATCTCGCCGGAGTTGCTTCAAATCATCTTCAAAAATGTCAGAAACCACCGACTCTCCGCTGCCGCCGCCGCCACCTCCACCGTCGCCCGCTGCTCCTCCGTCAACAGGTCCGCTTCTCAATTTTGCTTTCGTTTCTTAAAATCGAAGTCAAAGTAAATTGAAATGAATCAAAAACCCTAATTAATTCATCAATTTGCTTTCAGATCATAACGACAATTACTCGGTGAAAGACGTAATCATGTGGCGGAGGAAGCGAATGAGCGTCGGAGTACTCGCGGCCGCCACCGTGTTATACGTGGTGATGGAAGTTTACGGATTCAATTTCATCACCGTCGCTTCATGGACCGCCATCTTTCTTCTTTCATCTCTCTTCGCTTGGGCTAATATCTTTAAACTCATCTACAAGTAATTAACTAATTGACCAATTCGATCCATTTTTTTGGAAAGGGTATTTTAGACATTTTGAAAGGGTATTTTAGACATTTTTGGAAAGCGTGCAACTCTGAGACAATTGCTCAGTGGCCACAATTCCATAATTAACGCCTAGATTTGAACCCGGGATAGATGGGGTTATTACACATACCCTACAAGGCTTAACCAGTGTGCCACAAGCCTTGTGGTTAACTTAATCCGCTTTTTCCTACAACTAATTGATTTTTGTTGCAGAGAAGAACCAAATATGTCGGGGTTGTGATATCGGAAAACACGGCTACCGGAATTGCAATTCGGATAAGGGAGTTCTCCGAGGAGGCGGCTAGATGGATGTTTAAGATCGGTGCCGAGAGCGAATGGTATGTTTTTGTCGCTACGATTGCCGGATTGTGGTTGCTTTCCATCATCGGGAGTTCGTCGGACTTACTTACGCTTCTTTATGTTGGTATGTATCTATGCACTCTGCCCACCATGTGTTTGTGATTATGTCCGACTGAAAACTGGACGCCTTTTTCAGTTTGTGTTCTTTTAGCATTTGGGTTTTTGTGTGTGATAAATCGTCAAAAATTTCATGGCGAACACGAAATAATTAGCATAATATGGAATAAAATGGAACTTGATGATAGTCGGTAGAGTTCCATCAAAAATTAACAAACTAACGGTTTGTTGCAAGATTTGGATTTTGTTTATTTTTCTGCTTTTGTTGCAAAATGATATCGAGATCGAGGTAAAAAGATTTGATCCGGCTGTCTTTATTGCTTACATACAATGAAATATAAGCAAAGGGTTTGTTTATTAGCAATTTAATAAGCTTATTGAGTTAGCTACATATAACTGTTTGGTAGTATTTGTTAATAGAAAGTGACTTGGACCATGTTTGTTAGTAGCTTAATGAGCTTAACGAAACTCGTAGCTTATTCCGTACTTATTCATAGATTGTTTGGTAGTGACTTAATGGTATTCAATAAGCTTTTAGGAGGAGCTTTATGCAGAAAGCCAAGTTTTTCCAAACTATATCACTCCTAATTAAAAAACATGTTGCTTCTATCTATAGAAAAGCTCTCCCCAACAAAAACATTTGCGATCTATACAAACGGATTAATCCACATAGACAACTTATTTCTTACATGATTTAATGATAAACCAACCAAACGGCCCCTTAATTAGGAGAGCTAAATGAATAAAGCCAAGTTTTTCAAACCTGTCTTCTCAATAAAACAAGTTCGCTCCATCTATGAAAAATCTTTCCAAGCCAAGAACTTCTCAATCTGTTCGTCGGTATTTTTTTAAGGAACGGTGATGGGGATGACGGTGCCTGTGATGTGGTTAAAGTATGATCATAAGATAAGAGAGTACGGGAGGAGGTTGCAGATCCAAAGCAAGAGATTTTATAGCATGATGGATGAGAAGGTTTTACATAAACTACGGAATAAAGCCGAAGTCAACCCACCGAAGGAGAAAAAGGAAGAATAGCACTTTTGATTTGTAGCCAGTCTCGAGCTGCTATGTAAGGTGCCGATTACTATCGTGAGTAATGTTATGTAAATGTGGCTTTTGTACAATAGTTTTACATATATTTCATTGGGTTATAAAGATCTTTTGTATCGTTTAGGATTAGAAATGAAATAAAACGTTTGAGAATTTGAAGTTTCTCGTGACTCGATGATATGTGCTTAACCATGGTGGAAATAGTGTTACCAACATCCGGCTTTATGGTGGAAATATAGTCACTAACATACGACCTCATTTAGGGTGTAGGGCATGGGCGGACCTAGAAACTTTATTCAACCGTGGTACAATTTGACTATAAGAAATATATGCAGAAATAATTGTTTCTCAAGTGTAAGGTTTAAGTTCGAGTCTTGTTGCAAGCACTTTTTTTATAAACACAATAAATAGTTAAAACTAAGATCTAGTAAAAAATGAGTTTAACAAGACTTGAACCCACGACCTCAAGTTTGAAAAATAGTAAACTTACCAACTCCACCAAGGGAACTTGTCTTTTGATTGCAGTTTCAATATATATATATATATGGTGGCATACAACAAATTAATACGATGACACCTTTGAGGACCTGCAATTTTTTACACTACGGTAGAGAAATGGAACGGTGGAACGTGTCACCGTATCCAAAGAGGTCGGTCCGCCCCTGGTGTAGGGTGCGTCTAGTTGCGGAAAACATCCTTCATTTTTTTAGAAACGTTTTCAGTAAATGGAGTTGAGTTTTCATTTACAGTGTTTTATGAAAATTTTAAAAAACGTATTTAGTTGGAATGGTAGAGTTTTCATTTTTTATTTTAGACTATTAGAAAACACTTAAATTTTTTGGAAAACTACTAAAATCAGTTTTTTAATTTACGTAGAAATGTTAGAAAATATAAAAATTTTTATTTTCTTAATGAGATCTGAATGAACCAACGCGTTTTTTAAATTTACATTTTCCTTAGAAATTTTGTTATTTCTGAAGTTTCATTTTCGAAATTTTTTATTTTCCTTTAGATAGGACTGCTATTGGGTAATTTCGAAAATTTACGTTTTGTAATGGTCCTATTTTCGGAAGAAAAGATAGTCGAAAACCAAATGCGTTTTCTAAAGTTTCATTTTCTTTAATGCCAAACCCGTGGATCTTGAATGAAGACAGGTGAACCCGACGATTTGACTTGATGAAAAAGTCAACATCGTTTGACTAGGGGAAAAAAGACAATTGTTGCCGGTGGTAACAAAATCATTTTTCAAATGGAATCGACCTATTAAGCAAGCCTAAAACATCTTCGATGAAAGTACATGTTTTCTACTGAATTCACCGTTAATTTCTATTATTTTTAACTTTTTGAATTTTTGGATGATATTGTAAAATTTCAAATAACGATTGACAAGACAACCATGATCCAAGTCCATGTTTTTTGCAAAGCTAACATCAAGTTAATAGATTTAGGTGTTAAAATTAATTAAGAAAATTAACATCAAGTTAATAGATTTAGGTCAAACCTACAATAGAATAGAACATGTTAGAAACAGGTGATAAGATGATATAATTCAATTCTAGAGTAGGGATGGCAATGGGGCATGTTCGGGGCGAGGTTGGTCCCTTTGTCTCCGTCCCCGTTTTAAAAAACTCTCCCTGTCCCTGCTTAAAAACCGCGAGTATTTAAATGGGGATCCCCATCAGGTAACCGGGGAAAACCGTCGGGAAACAGCATCTCCGTTTAGTGTAAATGGTTAGTTAAACGGGTGTCACCATGGGGATCTCCATCACTGTTTAAACTTTACCACGAATCCACAAGTCTCGGAAAATGATTTACTAAATTACATAACATTCTCGAATCATTCTCTAAACATATCCTTAAAAATTAAAGTCTTAAAATCGAAATGCATCCAAAATATTAACAATTTAGCTATATATATATATATATTGTTTAAATGCATCCAAATATTAAGAGTTGAAATGCTAAAGTATATATATGATCAAACATAAAAATCATTTAGCTATATATAATATATTGTTTATTACTATATTATTTACTAAACAATCATAAAAATAAAAATAAATTTGGAGATATAATCAGTGATATTTTCGGGGTTACAATCGTGGAAATGGGACGGGGATTGGTTCCTATATATTTGTTTTAATTATATTATAAAATTTTTATAGTTAATTAACTATTTAAGATGCCTTTTTTGGTCATTTAAAATACTCATAAACTAGTATTTGTCAAGCATAATTAGTTTATGAGCTAGATTATCATTTAACAACTAGCTTATCGGCTAATTTGTCAAACATAGCCTAAGTGTAAATTGGACGGCCTCCCTTTTTGATTGATTCTTTCATTATATTGGGCAAGATATTAAATTGTTAAATGGGCTGAAAAATATTCTTTTTTTAGGCACTTGGGCAGGATCAAATTCAGGGTGAAAATGTTGAATTGAACTTGCGAAAGTGACCTTTTATCTTATATTATCTTTTAGTTATTTATTCAAAATTAATTACCAACTAGTTATTTAAAAGCCCGGGCTTCGCGCCGGGTTATAAACTGCGATAGATTTTATAATTTATATGAAACATAAAGTTTGTACGTGTGTTGTCATACGAAAAGTTTAATAAAATAAATAAAAAGATTTAATAAATCAATAAATAAAAAATATTAATTTTAAGAGATTTTAACCTAAAACTTTGGAAAAAAAATATCATGTACTTATCTATAGTTAAATGAAATTATTTGATTATTTTTTTTAATTAAAGTTATAATAGTTTATAATTAACCAATAAAACAAAATGTCTTAATAAAATAAATAAAGAAAGTAAAAAGTAACAAAGTGTGAGTTATGTAATTTGAGAATAAAAAATACAAAGATAATCTACTATAAAGACCAAATATGTAATTTAATCAAAAAAATTTGGATGACTTAATCACGCAAATTAACAAACTTGGATGGAAGGATGAAAATTGAATGAAAAAAAAAACCATTGGAATGAAAAAAAAAGTTTATAAAAATCAAGGACTAAAAGTTTTATATATATCAAACTACATGGACTAAAGTTGTACATAGCTTTAAGATTAGTGTGATGAAAAAAAAGTTTATAAAAGTCAAGGATTAAAAGTATTACATATACCAAACTATAGGGATTGAAGTTGTACATAATTATAAAATTACTGTTCATAACTTCCTGTAAATTGTTATCTATACTCCTTATAAAAAGAAATATCTCACTTTTACAGTTATTTTGTTGAACAAAACTGAATTTCCACAGTACCATCCTTAAAGCCCTATGTACAACAGTTGAAGCATAAACTGATTCCTTCTCCACGACCTATCCATCACACGTTCATCACCGATTAGATTTCTTATCCCTGCATCCTCTCGTTTCTGTCTATTTTGGAACAGGAATTTCGTAGTGCCCTTGGATCGACTATTTTCAATATTAGGGTTACATTCTTCCGATTGATTTTGCTACGTCAGTTGTAAGTTGAATTTTATTAAGGTTACATTCTTCCATGAAGAGTTTCAATTCGTTAGTTTTGTTTCAGTATTGATGCGTATAACTATGCTGTTGTTGGCTTTGGGTTTTGTTCAGGTATGATTAAATTTGTTATTGTCAATCTGAAACTTGTAGAAGCTTGCTGCAGCTAAGAAGTGTATTGAAAACCATTCCAAGGAACAAATGAAGAATTTGCAAGACAGGATACAACAGTTTGTATTACATGCTTAATGAAACTATATGCATTTATATATTTGAATTTAAACTATGTGTTCTTGGTTTCTCTTTTTCGAAGCATCAACTGTGAAATTGGATGGCTTATTGGTTTAGCAAAGATTAGAACATAATCGAGATCAATTTTTTTAAGGGTTTTGCTGAAATCGCAGGTGAAAACTACAAATCCAAATCAGTGTTGCTTTCGGCCGATTTGTTCTCGATTTCATTGATTTACTGATTGTTAAATTACAATATTTATCATCTTCTCCATTAGGAAGATACGCATTTGCTTCAATTGGTTTAAATTCTTGTTAAAATTTCCAATTTAGGCCTCATATATTCTGATATCTTTAATTTGGTATGATTTTCAGGTTGCTAATCGGGTTGGGCGTACTGTATTTGGGTGGCTCTTTAATCCCAGTTCCCGATCAAAGGCTGATTTTGAACAGTAGCTACCCAAAATTTTTACTTCTCAATGATAAGAGGTTTGTCTACCTTAGTTCATAACTGTCCATATAGTTTCACAATTGGTACTTACGGAGTACATAGTTGTTTATCAACAATCATCAACAATCAACCTCTAATTGGGTCTAATTTGCATCAACTTAATCATGTCCTGATAATTTTGTGGACTTCTATCATATTTTCATAAAAATTTCAGCTTTAAGCCTTCTTGACACCAAACCGGTGATTACTTCATTTGCTACCTTTTACGAAGCTTGCTCTATTATCTGAAATCGTAAATTACTTTTTTTCATCATTGTTTACTAGACAATGTAAATGTGTTTCCATGGCTCCAATCACATTTGCAAATTAATTACAGATTCTCGGTGGATTGAGGAGAAAGTCGTGTTTGGGCTGAAGAGAATCGTACATGTCTTGTTCAAAGAAAGACCAATATCTTTAAATAAATAAAAAAGGTCCATTTATCTGCAACATGGATGTCTTTATTTTTAGTGCTTTTAAGTTTTTATTAGCGCATATAATTTTGTGCCATTTTCTCTGAATTTGTTTCAAATACCATGCTGAAATCAATTTGTGTTTAATGTGATGATCATCAGATCCAACGATCATTGTGATAGAGAAATTAAGATGAAAGAATGATGATCGAATTGAAGTTTGTAGAAATGAGGAGTAGATAAGATTGAAACTTTTTCCAATCTTGGAAATAGAATATGGAATTGATAGCAAGTAAAATCTAGTTTTTAATCCAAGATTTTATAAAAACATTCATAGGTTTTTTATTTTGTTCCATGGGTTGATGTGATTTACAGCTAACGTTTATGAACTATGCGTGTATGAGATGAATGAAGGAGACCGTGGCAGCCCTGCCTATCTCCGATTGGGTCAAAAACCTGTGAATTCCATCGGTGATCTTGTTCCGTTTTAAATAAAGTGGTTTCTTTCTTTTAGTTTAGATCTTTCAAGTTTGTTTCTTGTTTATTTGGTTCGCCGAAAAGATCTTAACGTTTTACTTCAGATTTAGTAGTGGGTTAATTTACTCCGGCGAGGTTCTTGATTCCAGTGCAGGTGTACAGTGCTGATCTTCAGACGAGGTTGGGGGTCACCGGCAGAATTTATATTCTGGTAAAAAACATGCCGGAGAAGAAAGCGGACCGTTGCGAGGCTTGCCTGACCGTTATGAGGCCATCCTTGGGAAGATTCATACATTATACAGCCTCGCTTGTTTGGAAAGGTGATAAACGTTAACTTGTATTCTAACAGTTCTGATCATTTCTTTGCATGAATGTATTTCTTTTTTATTGAACGGCATTGCATGAATATATTTCTACTGTACCACTAATATGATAATGAGCGCCTATACACAATTTTCTTATAACCCATACAAAGAAACTGGATTATGGGTCTTTAACGGGTTATGAACTGGATTTCGTGTGCATTAATATTATTTTTAAGTGCTCTGCCACATTTCTAGCCTTCTAAAGAATGACAAATCATCAAACGATGCTTCATGTATCAAAGAAAAGAAATTGCAATCATACATGCTTTGTAAGAAAACTCTTTATCATTTGAATTGACCCTAGGAAGTATTTGCTTATATATCTTAACCTCATCTTCACAAGTTGTTATCAATGGAGAACCCTTCACAATTACCCATTTTGCTTCAATATTTTCCTAATATTTTATGAAATGTTTCTTGAGGAAATGGTGACCAAAGTTTAATACTGTAAAAGGAAAGCCACATTGGCATGTAATTGTATGCGGTGTTTATATGCCTATAATGAGAATACTAATTTTCTTTGGTTGATCAATGGTTATCGGCTTAGACTTTTAGTCTTCCCTGGTATTGGGTGGATCATGCGTGACAAGGTATATCTTGAACCCTCTTGTTTCTATAATGCATACGTTTCTGTATTATGATTGATCTCATAGTAGGACAATGTGAAAATTCAGGTAAGCGCAAGCATATATAAGGGGTAAAGGGGCCGTTCGGGTAAGCGCTTACCAGTAATTAGTGCTTACTTTCTCTATCTTTTACATTACTCTTCTACAGATAGATTTGTTGTTGTCATGGCTGTCAATATTAGGGACCTTTTAGACACATTTATGGATATCAAAGAGATTGGTCAGTGGTCACTAGATCATTTTATGCAATTGTAAAAATGTTCTTTTACTTTGCGCAGAAAGGACCCTATGAAAGAAGTATTTACTGTTGTTGTTCAAGCAGACATGCCATTTAACTACCTTCAGAAGTGCGGTCTTATAAAAAAATTCCAGTGTTCTCACTTGCTGATTCTTGCACTCATTGTTGGACCACATGAAAGTTCATATTGGCTTGAAAAGAAAACCTTCTTGGTAATTTCATATTGGCTTGATTTTTCTAGGTTTTTTTCTCACGTTCTTCTTTAACTTTGATATCTCTAATGTTTGTGCTAGGCATTCGAATGTTGGTGCTACTTTGAAAGGCACACACACGCTAACCAGTCAGTCAGTCACCAATTATTTCTTATTTCCTTGGTATACATGGAGGTGTCTTTTCCTTTAATTGTACATTTCTGTAATAGAATATAGACAAATAAGAAATTAAGATACAGTGGCGGACCCAGGATTTTCACCGAGCGGGTGCACATTTTAGATTGGATAAATACCCGCAAAACCCTTTGATGTGTTTTTAGCTTAATTTTTCATCCTAAAGATTTTTTTAAGTTCTTTTTGTTGATTTCGAGTGAGTTTTTTGAAGTTTTTTTGGTTAATCTCAAGGTAGTTTTTTTAAAGTTTTGTGGTTATTTCTGTGAACTTCTTTCTTTTTGGTTGAATCCAAGAGAATTTTTCTAATTTTTGGTTGATTTTAAGAAAAAAAAATTAGATTTTTTGGTTGATTTCGAGAGAATTTTCAAGTTTTCCTACTTAATTTTGAGACATTTATTAGGTTTTTTGAATGAATTTCGTAAAAATTGCTTATACATTTAAGATTTTAATGCTAAATAGGATTGAGAACTAAAATTTAGTGAAAAATGGTTTTTTAATCGAAGATTTTGTTGATGAACGGAGTTAATAGAGCATTAATTGTTAGGTTTGTGCTCTGCATTGGGAATGAATGAAGTTCATAGAGCATTAATTGTAGAAAAAAAATTAGCAAAATTAAGCTTCAAATGGATTGGAACCAAGCATCTGACTTTGGTTATAAACTTTACCTCAACAGCGCTAACCAACGTGCCAACTCCTTATTGTTGGTAAAATTTTAGTTTTAAAATTTTTAAGGAGCACCAACAAAAACCAAGCGGGTGCACAATCAAAAAAACTTATATTTTTCCCTTTACGACAACCAAATGAGCGGGTGCATGGGACCCCTATGGTTCCTTACTGGATCCGCCCCTGTTAAGATAGATGGACTCTATCATAGTACTTTTCACATGCTCTGTCACAGGAATGCATCACAAGCTTGTGTAGCTTAGGCGCCGTCCATGTTTTCCATCTAAGCCTCAATTCTTTGGAAAGCCTGGGTTGCCAAATTTTGAAATAGCATCAAAGCCCTCAAAGGATAGGCAAGTGGGTATTTTTTTTCCTTCTGATTTTCAGCTCCAGTTTTCTATATTTTTATCTTCTATGTATCTTGGAACTATTCTTTAAAGTAATGATTGCATCTTTGCATTTTGTCTCATTATGATTGTGGATTTTCCCATAATTATATTGTTAGGATTATGAAGTTTAGTACTCAGGACCTTCGCTAATAATATTTGCTCTTTTTCCACATAAAGAGATACCCATCACTTCCTTTTTAATTTAGGATGGACCTTGTGAAGTAAAGGTTGGATGGATACATGGACATTTTTTGCTTTGATTGGTGATCTCTATTGTATAACAAGGAAATAGGAAATTAAGGACTTGTTTGTTAGTAGCTTATTGAGCTTAATAGGACTTACAATTTATTCACTCAATTATATATAATTGTTTGGTAGTGGTGGCTTAATGATATAGTACGCTTTTAGGAGAGCGTTTTATGCAAAAAGCCAAGTTTTTTTTTCCAAACATGCTTATCTCAAATAAAAAGCTCGGCCCATCCATTTATGAAAAATATCTCCCAAAACAAAAAAAAAAAAAAAAGAATTCACTTTATATAAACAAATTATTCCATACAGAATTAAATGTAAAACCAATCAAACAACCCCTAAATTAATTGTTTAAGTGGACATATTTTGGTATAAGTAATATGTTGTTCTTTCTTCTTTCTTCTTTTTCTTTATTTTGGTCGTCTAATTTTTGAGTTCAATGTACGGAACAAAGTTTGTGGTTCACTGTTTTCTAATATTATCTCCATTTGTCAAAAGCTAAAACATTGCCACTGGATTGTATATATGCTAATTATATAAACAAGTTATACGTGAACCAATGCCAATGGGATGTTTATGGGTTGACTGTCAAGTCACTTAAAAGGCAAGCCACTTAACATTTGGTTTAACCACATGACAATTAATTAGTATACTTCCCCGAGGCTTATCAACAACAAACCTTGTTGTTAGGGATGGACCTAGGACAATTTTCTAACGGTAATATCATGTAATTAAGTTTTTGGTTGATTTTAAGAAATTTGTTTTCCCTATTTTTTTGGTTGATTTTGATGGGCTTTTTTTTTTTGGTTAAATGGAGAGATTTTTTGGGGTTGTTTGATTTGAGTGTGAAACAATTTTCAGGTTTTTAGTTGATTTAAGAGAATTTTTAGGTTTGTTTGGTAAACATTTACAAGGTATAGTAAGAGCATTCTCTCTTGCTTATTGGGTAAGTTTCTCGGTGTTTGCTATGCTTCTTACTAGATAGGATTTTAGTATTTCTCATGCTTATTTGACAAATATTTGATAAACTGAACCTTAGACTATTTTACCACCATAAAGAGATTATAGAAATTACACCTTTCATGGAGATGGAGTTTCTATTGATTGAAGTGTTTGATTTTATTCGAGTTGATGGACTATTTGGTGAAGGTATTCAGAAATGATCTATTTATGTGTCTTTGTTACTCTCTATTGGTTATAAAAAAGCTAACTAATTATTAGAAACTCCGTTGATATTGTGTTGATACATTTCGTCCATCATGAAAGTGAAGACATGCATAAAAAAAACAAGAGTGAACTATAAATTTGGTCCTTGTGGTATGTTGTTTGTAAGTTGTAACACTTTTAGTTCCTATACTTTCGAAATTACAAGATGGCTAACGAAGATTTGTGGTATGTAACAAGCCAATAATGACCGGATTTGGTTCATCTTTCTTTCTGTTGACATTTAGATAAAACCATTAAGCTAAGGGTATTTTACGTTTAAAAATTAATTGTTTTTGGTAAAACCACACAGGTTTTAAAATTCCAGAGTTTTGACAAATGAGAAACACTTTACAATGCTTCACACCCGCCGCATCGCGCGGGTACGTTAACTAGTATATTATAATGTACCCTAATTTATTCCCTTGTCAATTTCATCATTTTCTTCTATTGTCTCCACTTTGTTGTCCCTTTCCATTGTTTTGTTGTCCCTTTCCATTGTTGCACTTAAATTCGACCATCTTGGTGGTTAGTACGAAAATCATAATCGGGTTAGTGGACCAAAGCTATAAAACTTGGGTGTCGGTCTTTTGTTGAAATGGACCGAGAAGATGACCAGCTATACTAGGATTAAGACACAATCCAAAGAAAAGTCAGATACAAAAATATTTGGTTTGTAAAATTAAATGATTTAAATCCAATACAAAAATAAAATAAACAATATTTTAAAAAAGACTACCAGAGTATTATATACTACTTTTTTTGACTAAAAGTATTACGGAGATAGGATTTGAACCCGTAACCAGAATCGACCACCGCCTTCCTTCCACACTGCTAGTCTGCTACCATATCCATTTTGGTTGTATGTTTAGAAAAGTTTTGCTACTTTTCAACTTTGGTCATTTATGTTTAGAAAAGTGAATCTTGCTATCAGCTCACATATTTCAAACCAGCCCATTTATCTTAGAAACGAGTCGAATCTAAATCTCATCAAAAGAAAAATTACCATAAAGACAATAATATGGTAAAAGTAATCAGAAACAATCGATTAAATGTCACTTCCTTAATAGCGAAGTTTAATTAAAAATTCATATCCTTTTAAATGACCCTTTCCAAATGTAAGGCAAACCACCTAATATTTCTTGGGAGAATCAAAATGAAATTGTTGCTCTTTAGATGTAATTTGATCGGATTTGCTAAGTAAAAATGATTAACTTACAAGTATTGATAATATTGTTATGTAACACATTATTGAATGAAACCCCTTCTATATCGATTGTATTTTACGACTATCTAAACAGAAGAAATTAAAATTTCTAACTACATGCAAATTAGGAGGGGATCGGTATGGAAAAAATATTGTATTTCGAAGAAATTATTTAAAAAGCCAATAGTAATGCATGAATATTCTAGTGAAAACTAGTTAGGGTTATCGACAAACAATAATGGACAATCAAAATTTATTTAATAGGAAATTAGAATTACGGCTCAAACGTTCATGTCAATGTGAACACGTTTTCATATATCGTGACTACACCGATATAAGTTATGTGTCACTGGTTGAGGTTTAAAAATATAAATAATAGAAGGTTATATTTTTTAAAACTGATAAATGTCTATTTTTTTATTCTTCATAATAGAAGTAACATTTTTACTTATTGACTTATAACATAATTGTTAAAAAAAATCTTTTGTAACTATCACATTTTCTTTAGAGCAAGACTCTCAAATATTAAACATCTATTTTAACATCTATCCAGTAACTTTTACTAATTATTATTAAAACTTATAAACATAGTTTATAATAAAATAAATAACATACTATTTATCATTATTAAAACTTATAAACATAGTTTATAATAAAATAAATAACATACTATTTATCAAACAAATATATTTGTTAATTTATTAATATATGATTTGGATATGATGATATTTAGTTTTATCGTGTATGAACACTTTCGTAGCCTTCATCTAGATCGTATGCACTTGTGTATAAAGTAGTTTGAGTTTCTTTTGGGTTTTATGCACAAGTGTTTTATGCATCTATGCATATGCACATGTGCATATTACAAAATTATCCGTATGCACAAGTATGCATACGGTTCCGTTTATTTGAGATTTTTCCCTTAAACTTGACACTACAAAAACACACAAACACACATATATATTTGATTATTATTATATACATATACACACTATAAGTTTAGGAAAAAATCTACATCAATTTTTGATCCCAATTACTATTGCATATAGTAAAAATAAAAAATAAAATTGATCACTAAGGAATTAGTAATTTTAAAAAGAATATAGTTAAAAATTAAAGTAAATATTTTCTTATTAAAATATTTAGCATGTTTTAATTATATAAACATTTTATAGATTATTATATTTATTTTTTAATAATTAAACATATTAAAGAATATTAGATATAAATAATAATATAAAAAATAGTTAATATAAAATGTATAATGTATAATTAAGTTAATAATTAATTTTTATTAATAATAAATGATTAGTATTTATTAAAATAAATAACTAATATATAGTTTTAATAATAACGATTAATATTAATAAGGGATATAACTGAAAAAGTTAGAAGCAATTTCTCATAAAGCTACTCCAAATAACTTATCATAAAACTATTATAAGCTTAGTTTTTATATCATCAATGTGCAGCTGAAAAATAAATTGCTCTTTTTTATCAAACAATAGCTAAGCATCAACTATTAAATTAAATTAAGTTTTGATACCGCACAACATGCGATATGAAACATTAATTCAAAATTAAGTTTTTAGTATCTAAGAACGTAGAAATCCAACGCATATATTTGTCGTCTACGAATCTTTCTTTTATATGCAATCAATACAAAACGATAAACTCAAGGTCTTTGTTGGTGAGTTTTAATTTAGTTAATAAATCAAAAATGGTGATTTTTAATTTGTACGAGAGAATTGAAAATTTTAATTGTTGGATAATGTTAATTTTAGAGTAAATTATACTTTTGGTTTATGTGGTTGTAATTAGAGGTGTTATTCGGTTGGTTAAATCGGTTTATTCGGTTTAGGTTAATCGGTTTTTATCGGTTTCAGGTTATTCAGTTTTTGGGTTATTCAGTTCGGTACTGGTTAAACCAAATAAGGATTTATATTTTTTTCGTTGGACACTTGCTTAAATAATTTTTCCCAATTAAGTAGCCGTTGCTTCCAATATATAATTGTATCATACATTCATACTCAACAAATTGACTGATATTATGTAAAAAAAACATCTTTTACAAAAAAACAATGACATCTGGTCACTGGGGATTAACTCAGGACAACATGCTTTAGCTGTCGGTGAACCTTACCTGGATTAGTCGGAGCAAAGCCTCGGATACCCTTCAAAAAAAACAATGACATCATTTTTTTATTCGGGATGAATCAAACAATAAACGCAATATTAATAAAAAAACCATTATCTATTATCAATAAAAAAACATTATATAGCAATAAAATATGTAACTAATTATAGTATAACATGCATCTGGTTTATTTTTTATAGCCGTGAATTACATAAAATGTTAGTAGAATGTCTTATTCGGTTTAACCGAATTAGAAAATTTTTAACCGAAAATGAAACTGAATAAGAATCCTTATTCGGTTAACCAAACCATTTTACCTGAAAACCGAATAACCCGAAACCGTTTTACCCAAATGTCATTTGGTTCGAGTGAGTTATTTGGTTACTGCGGTTGTCATTTTGCTTCACTTTTGGCCCTCAAACTAACTTATGTTTAAATAGGTCCGTGAGATATTTTCGTCTTTTCAATTTTTATTTCTTTTTTATATAAAACTTATATAATATATAATATAATTATATATATTGTTGTTGTCGTCGTCACTGTCCCTATCGTCGTCACCATCGTCGTCGTCATTTTCGTTGTCGTTGTCTTCATCGTTCTGCATGTGTGAAATCACACTCCGAAACTACGAAGTAAATCCACTTGAAAATGAAAGCGGAATCTATCATTCTTTTTTCCATTTTGATCCTTTATAAAATGTCACTATTAACCCTTGCCACCCATATCATATTCCTCCCCCCCCCCCCCCCCCCCCCCCAATCAACTATTTGTAATTAATAGAGAGTATCATTTAAAACTATTAAAACTTGTTAAGCAAAACAAGTTGACCCCTAGGTCGATAGTGTTTTGCAAGCCTCGTTTGAAAGTCAGATAAAAAGTTTGAGTCAAATGGAATCAAGCTGAGCTATGCATGATCGAGCATACACTTTTCCGAGCCAAACATGCTCATGTTATTACAACAAAATTAACTTTATAGGATTCCTAAAATGTCTAAACGTCCTAATAAAATACTTTATAGGACTTGGGTTTATAAGACCAAACCAAAATTCGTTCTTTAAAAGTGTTAAAATAGGTTTTGTAACACCCCAAAATCTAGAGCAAGTATATTTATGTAATTTTTCTTTATCCTGTAAACTGCCGATCACAAGTGATTCAAATCTTATTATATATGTATGCAATCTTGTACGAAACAAAAAACTAGGTATCATGAAGTTTGAGTTTGGGGTCATGTGAGGTTGGGAAACAAACTTGCAGAGTCGGGACTCGTGCCACGATTATGACCGGCCACAATGCCAATGTGCCATGGTTGCTTGGCAAAGTCGCTTGGAAGCAACAAAGCTTGGGGAGAGAGGGTGACTATGACAGGTGACAGTATCATAGTCGCATGACATTGTAGCTAATGGAGGTTGATGGGTCAAAATCCCCAATTCATGTTGTGGAGCTCATTTGTATCTTTTGGAAGACTTTGAAATTACATTTTCCTCCCTTCTTAGGTAAGGAATCCACCCTATTTCGCCTCTTCTCTCCTCATTAATATCAATCCTTAAGTTAAGGAGTTAATGCACATTTCTTAAGGTGTTGATGTTCATATCTTGGGAAGATTTCAAGGTTGGTCAAACCTCAAGCCACCTACATTTCAAGGGTTTCCTCTTTTAACTTAGGGTTTTCATTTTACAAACCCTTTGTGAGTGTTATATACCTTTACGTTGTTATGTATGGTAATTTTTTAAACTAAGAATCATGTTCCTAGTGTTTTGGAGGTTTTGACATAAGAGCCAGGATTTTAAGGGTTTGTGTCCAATACAAGTTCTATATCCTTATAACTTTACAAGTAGGTGTAAATGTGTTGTATAGAATATTCTTTCTATGCTTAAATTATTTGTGAGTTCAACCAAATATGGAGGTTATGGGGTTGGCTCTAGAAAAAGGTGACTTAGTAGATTATTGTGTTTCATGAGTGTGCCTACCCTTTTTGGTATGAGAGGTTAAATAAAAAAGGATAGATATATGATTTATCTTGTTATCACTTGAATATTAGGTAATGGCAACTGCTATGAGCGAATACCAAGAATGTGTTGAGATATGTGAAAGTATTGTACGTTATGAATAATTTTACCATGCATGAGATAATGAGTCTAACTTCTTATGGATCTGGATTTAGATCTTGGATTATAAAACTATTACATCTTGGAAAAGAACTATGTTTTATATTAAATTACTGTAGTAGAACTGCTAGATAAAATGATAAATGAGCAAAATTATAAATTAACTTATCAGTTTTATAGGTTAAAAGAATCTATTCAATCCATTATAAAAAGTCTAAAATTTTATTATTTGAAAAATTATCCAATAACTTAATCACTAAATACTTAAAAGTACACTCGCTCTACTTGTTTTTCCCTCGTAAAAACTCACTAAATTTAATCCAATATGACCTTTTAATTTGATCTTATCCAAATTCATTATTTTAGAAGGAAAAAGACAAACTAACAACCTTACATCTAGACTTGGACTTGAAAGACCGATTACATGTACAACTAGACAAATTCAAACATTGGAGATTTCAATATTCACCATTGCCCTTGTTATTTATATATGAACACTCTCCCTTCTTTTTTAAAATTGGGGAGTGGGTAGAAAAGGTTTGAGAAATCCCCATTTCATTGATGGGGTATCTATTTTTTTGAAGAAAATCCTAGCCTATAGAAAAAGAGTTTTCAGCTTCACTAAATGTGAGATGTGTGAGGAATTTGTTTGTTGTATACTTCAAAAAGCATTTTGTGAGCGTAATTACCTTTTCTCAAGTAATCTATCGAATACTGGTTCTTTTAGATTTAATCCACATGGATAGGTACAAGATGGTTGTGACCATACACTCAGCAAAGGATCTCAAAAATGTCAAACACATTAGTACCATGAACCCCTATGTGATCGTGGGGATCACGAGCAACGACATTATCTCTAAATCCGTCAGAACAGTTACCAAGGTGAACGGAGGTTCAAATCCTTTATGGGAGAAGGTTATAGAGTTCGTTGTAACACGAGACCCTTCCATGTTGACATCTTATCAACTCGTTTGTGATATCAAACATGAGGGTAGGTTGACTCACAGGTGTATCGGACAAGTCAAAGTGCCATTTGAACATTTCGTTACAGGAGATGCTGTCGGCCACATGATAAGTTATCCGGTTGTTCTATCTTCTGGGAAGACAAAGGGGGAAATCATTATTTCCCATGAAATCAAAGAAAAGTTGCCTGAAATCCCGAATCCCGATGCTATTCAGCCTGTCGAGATGGTTGATGTTGACGGTGAGGTTTTCAATCCTACAACAAAGGAGTCTAACAAGGGTAATAAACTAGGGTATGCTGTGCTGGTTACGGAGTTGACTGAAAATTGTCTCTCCACTGTGAATAGCACGCTTCAGATTTTCTCCAACATCTACGACGAGTACTAGTGGTCAAATGAGTTTGTGCCAACAGAAATATAAAAAAAATATCAAAATTGTCTAATAAGGCAAAACACACGTTGTAGTTAAATAAGTTTTCTTTGCAAGTGTTTGTTACCTAAGTCAATATCATTCTCTTTTCCTTGTACATTTATGTTACATATTTGATTTGGAGGGCTTCTTTTATCAATAACATGTATTTGTATGAGTAATTCAATATGATACCTACATTCTACACCATTTTAACTCAATTTAAATTTTCAAACTTTTACTTTTTCTGTCATTTACCTATACAACTTTTAGCTCTAACATGTCTCAATTATTTAATCATTAACGATCAAAAACCGACCCAACTTTTTTTTCATATACACATTATACATTTAATACTTTATTATTAGTTTAAATTATCATACATAAAAACGTAATAGTTAGTTGTATATGAAAATGTTTCAATTTTGGGTTTTAGTTATAAAAATTAAAGTTACATATATTTTATTTTTTTATAAAAATAAAACAAGATTTTTATCTCAATTTTAGAATTAATTTG
The DNA here is from genome assembly GCA_030169165.1 of Centaurea solstitialis. NCBI lineage: Eukaryota > Viridiplantae > Streptophyta > Magnoliopsida > Asterales > Asteraceae > Centaurea > Centaurea solstitialis. The sequence goes on from CM058041.1 coordinate 72,809,480, forward strand.
GACAAAAAATCTATCGAATTTTCAAAATTTATAACTACAACCATCGATCCTCGTCTGACTCTTCCTTGTGGTAATTATCAAATCAATTACGTATATTACTATTTCAAGAATACAATAAAAAATTATTTGACTTGGATTTTTCCGTCAATAACGACACATTTTTTGTTTTTCTACATTTTAAAACTATAAAAAGTCCAAGGCATATTTTGTTAATTTGGTATCAATCTTTGGTATGCAATTAATACAAAACGATAGATTCAAGGTTTTTGTTCATGAGTTTTAGGTTAATTAATAAGGGTTGTTCGACAGTTGTGAAATGGTTTTGTCTGGATGATTAAATTATCAGAATGATTATGAGACTCTTATGATATAGTACAAAATGAAATATGGTTATGTGGTGATTGTTGAAAATGAAATATGGTTATGTGGTGATTGTTGAAAATGAAATATGAGCTCTAAATGGCTAAAGAACATCTAAGATGCAAAATTATTCAGAAGGTTTTGAAATCATTAAGAAACAATTTTTTTTTGCCAAACAGGATTTACCTCTTAAAGATTCAAAGGCTGCCATTTTAATAGAAGTGTTAAGATAAACAAACTGCTCCTAAATCACAACAATGATTTTTATTTTATTTGGAAGAATCAAAATTTTATTAAATTTTAAAAAACTCGTAGAAACACCAATGTTTCAAGTTAGGTTTTTTAATCAGAATTGGGGAATATGATATTAATTTCTTGCCTATGTTCATAATATCGGTAGGCTAAAAGAATATATACATGTACGGCTCAAAGACAAAACGATCATATATATAAATTAAAAAATAACTATAAAAAAAAGAAGAAAAGAAACTAGGAGATATGTACAAAATTATAGAATATTCTCAACGATATGTTTCCTAATATGTTTTTTGGTATCATTGGACTAAGTGGGTGTCTAGTTGTTTTACGAAATATTATATTACATATATGGCATGGTTTCGGTGTTAACAATGGGTGAGATTAGAACCATTATATACCTTTATTTACATTTAACTACCTTTATTTATCTATTTTTAATATTATGACTAGGACTTTAACAAATTTATGCATGTAAAAGTTGATAAAGTGGCTGAGGATTGAAGATAAAAGTAGAAGAATGTGGTTGAAAGTATATGAAGATAAATATATGTAGTTGATACTTGATACTTGATACAGGTAAGTTTGATTAAAAAGTCAACTCATCTAAAGACTCATAAGTGTTTTTTCATTCTTATAATAACTCTTATTCTCACACGATCTCTCTTATGTGTGTGTATGTATATATATATATATATATAGATATGTTGAAATTGAAGAAAGGAAATTAATATATCTACTGCATTTTTTACATTGTGCATCAATTCACCTCCCACCTTTCACCCACAAAAAGATACATTATGTTTAAATGAAATAACCTTTATCTTATTTTGCTAAGTTGTGATATATTGGGCAGATAGTGTGAACTTTTCTATTCTTCAGGGGTTAAACAGTAAATAAGAGGTACATGAGAGTGAACTCTTCATTTAACCATTCAGAATTTCAGATCATTTCCTCTACATGTGTGTGCTAGAACTAGGAAGGCCTTATTTTAATACTTTCTCTATTAAACGTATTTTAAAAAAGTCCAAGTATGTGGATAAAACAGATAATAAATGTATGAGTGAACTGGGATGTTACACTAAGGTGACATTTGTTTTTTAAGAAGGTGTTGCAAAAGTTTGACTTCACTTCTGATTTTAAAGAGGTAGTATTGAAGTTTGAAATCTAAATCAATACAATTGTTTGTTTCTAAAAACTGATAAACGTTTAAATATGCATAATTGTCTATTTTATCTCTAAATTATTCAGCTTCAATACATCAATTGAGTGAACATCGATGATTGAAGAATGGAACGTAGAAAAAATAAAAACAAAAGAAGGATGTTGGCAAATTTGCTCTACATATGTAATATATAATATATAATATATAATTAACAATATATAATACATTTTATAATTTTTAAAAGAAAATGAAATAAAAATATAAAAGATGGAAAGCCACAAACATTTTTTTTATAAACTTATACAAACAAATTAATCCAGAGTGACAACTTTATCCATACAAAACTTGACGATTATGTATGAGAAGATTTTAGTTTTACATAAATTAAGGAATAAAGTTGAAGTCAACCCACCGAAGGAGGAGAAGGAAGAATAACACTCTTGATTATATTTATCATCGCTATGCACGTAATATGGTTCGTCTTATCATTAATGTGTAAAGACTAAAGAGTAAAGACCCATCATTTATAAACATATATCCATTTGTTATAATGTTGGGGAAACTTGAATTTGAATGAAGTAGCGTTTAAAACAAAGTCTGTACTGAGCCACTGACTATGACTCAATTCTTTTTGCGTAGCAATGAGTTTTTGGGTTAGCTCATGTGCAATGACCGATTCCAAGCAATCATGAATGGCCTAGGGTCATTCCATGAATTCAAATCGCCTCTCAAGGTTTTTGCTTCTTAAATTGCATCTTTGAATCGAAGATTATACTTATTCTTTCCTTTGGCAAGGCTTACGACACGGGAACTACGTTTGTATTCCATGTGTGCCAACATCAACAACTTTTTAAACCGATAACAAAGCGTACATACTTCGAAAATGTTGTAGACTATACAAAAAGATCGCAAAACAATGTGGCCGGTCACAAATGTGAGTGATATCTTCGCCTAATGTCATATGGTTCCTACTGCGCAAGCCACAACGATTCACAAAACATGTTTATGATTTGTGACAAGATTTGTGTACCGTCCTATAATTGACATAGATCACCATTTACACAAACTAAAGCTTGTATAGTTGAAAAGGTCGTACCCTATAACATTAATGTTCGATCAACCTCGTTCAAAAACTTTAAAAAATTTCATGTCAAAATAAATAGAGCCCAACCATGCTTTATAGATTTTCTTTTCTACTTGAATATTTTCACGTACGTTCATAAATCATACAATCGAACTATGAGTGTGCTATAAACTTTGAATTTTATTAAGAAGTGCATTGATCTCGACTTGTAACTTTTAAATTAACTTTAATTCATATATAATATTAACTCTGAATTGTTAAAAGCATCGCCACATCGGTCTAGTGCTTGCCATGAAAAAATATCCGAGCTTGAGCGTGATATTATTTTTTAAGACATGATTAAATTAGACAAACTATAACTCGACTCGTTATCACACAATTGAAATAACGAAGTTGAATGAAACGAGATAACAAGTCAAATAGTCTCCCACTCTCTTAAAACCACCTAAAATCATAAAATTAAAATATAAAAATTCATATGTTTATAAACTATATCGATTTCGAGTTCGGAATTTTAACCATCGAAAAAGTATTCGAGCTCAACCTCGAGTTTGATTTTGAAACAGTTATTCGAGCTTGAGCATGATATTAGTTTTTCGGATTGAGCTCAAATAACTTGCTATTCGACTTGACTTGTTTAAACCCATAGACAGTGTTCCTAAACCGTCTTTGCTAATGACTGCCCGTGTTGTGTGAAAGGTATTTTGTTCATCCTCTCTATACACGTAATGTTGTTTGTCATCTCATGAATGTGTAAAGACCATCCTAGAAACCATATATCCATATGTTACAATGTTGCAGAAACGTGAATTCTGAGTAAACTAACATCTAGACCAAGAATCGACTATAGATCATTTTTTTTTGTAACCATAGATATTCGGACCAATTTACATGTACTGTTGTACTGCTTAAAAATAGTTAACATGTGACTACATAATTTAGGTCAAAAGTAAAAAATGTAGGCTAAAATTTAATTTTGAGCTCATTTTTGGGACAAAACTAAGAGTGAGTGAGTATAAATAAAATAATTTTGTCTTTGATAACTTAACAAGTTGTGAATTAAATTAAGAACTATTTAAGGAGATATACTTAAATGGCCCACCTCTAATGACACAAAAAGTGCCTAACACAAGTATATTTCTTGAGGGAATCAAAATAGAAATTGTTGCTTTTTAGATGTAAAACGTATTCGATAAGTAAAAATGACTAATGTATGAATATTGATAATAACATATAATAACTAAATGTGTATTTTCTTTGTTTAACTTAAAACATATGTTATGCAATAAATAATCGAATGAACTCCTTTTATGTTGATTGTATTTTACGACTATTTGAATGGAATAAATTTCAAAGTATATGTAAATTAAGAGGCGTCAATATAATCTAAAATTTCAAAGTATATGCAAATTAAGAGGCGGTCAATATAATCAATAAAACTGTTTGTTTTATAAAATGACCAAGATTTTGTTTTTACTTACTCCTTATAAGACTAACTTAGTAAAGTACTGGACTTATTCTTTTCAAGGCTTAGAATTATGTATTGGGGGTCTTAAGGACCCTCCTCATCTTCTTGCTTCAGACATTTTCAAGAATGTCATTTAGGGTTTTTGAATCTAGAGTTTTCTTGGTGTTGGCTTTAGAAATCAATGTGTCATTCAAGAAAACTAGGGTCTAGGGAGTTTTGATCTCCTCTTGGTTTATTTTGGAACTTGAATCCAAACCTCCATTGCATTGAGTACAATCCTCTTAGAGCATCATTAATGGTGATTCATGGAGTTTAGGAGACTTGGATTCATTGAGATTCAATCATAGGATTGGATTAGATAAGTTTGTGAATGCTTAAAAATGTTATGACTCGATGATTGAACTCGATTTTCTGTTTTAAATGCTAGAAATGAGTGGCTAGGACTTGGGTCGTTAACTAGAGTAGGTACTAGGAGAATATTATGAATTACATTTGGATAGTAATACCAAGTTGACACCATCAATTCAGGTGTTCGGTTTGGAGTTTTGTTTTAGGATCGAGTCGTTTAATCTCGGACGCCAGGTGAGTTTCCCTACTTCTTAACTATAATGCATAGTGCTCTTTTATGATTTCAACTCGTGTTTGAAATACATAGATACATGATGGCTATATTGATTATATATTTTTAGTCAAAGACATGTACTTATCCTATGTGTGGACATGTGGTGGCAGTGATGGGGGCGTGTCCCATCTAGGATACTTGAATCCGTTTCAAGTTGATCCTCTTAAGGCCGACAAGGGCCCAATTGTGAATGTCGCATCGTGGGTGACTTATAGGGTGCGCCATCCACATGTGTCTTGGTGTGCATCATGGAGTTTTTGTAGAAAGCATGTTACATTTCTATGTTTAATTGTTATCAAAATTGTGGTTTAATACTATGCTCAAGAGAACTCATTAGACCTTCAGTCTAACCTTCAATTTTCAAGTAAGCAGATTTCCGAGGGGCTCTGGCAAGGGAAAGAATAAAGTGTGAGCCAAGGTTAGAGTAGGATAGAAGGCTTCCAGTGTAACACCCGTAATTTTCGGGCTTTAGAACTTTTAAGAAAATATGAAAAATAGGACTTTTGATCAAAACCTAGATTTTATAGTCTTGTTGGATGGGAAATTGAAATACGAATCCAACGGTTCTTTCGGAATCGAAATCGGAGCTATAACGAAGAAGTTATGGCCAAAACAAGATTTCTCACAGTGTAGCACCCTAGCGATCGCTAAGGCTTACTCTAGTGATCGCTAGGCCCTTAAATTGAAGTTCTGTTGGGCATCTGATGCTTAGCGATCGCTAAAGGAACCTCTTAGCGACCGCTAAGAGCTGTCATCCCTGAAATTGGGTTAAATACAAACTCTTCTTCATTTGGGCATATCTTTCTCATACGAACTCCGTTTCTCCCGATTCTTTTTGCTATCTTCTCGTTTTTTCGAGCTCTTCAAGACTACATCAATGGATTTCAAGTATTTGGGAGTTCTAAAACGTTGGTGTAAGTAATCTCTTCATCTCCTTCGAGCTTAAGCTTCGATTTGGGGGTTTTTCATCTCCAAACCTTTTCTTCCATACTTGGCTTAGATCTAGTATTGTTTTAGGTGGAATTCATGTTTTGAGAAGTGTTGGAGGCTAGATCTACTAGTTTTGGAGGGTGGAGGCTTCCATGGCTTCATCTTCTCCACCTTTCACAACCTCAAACCACCATTGTTGCAAGGTGTTCTTCATCTAGGGTTTGTTCAAGATTTGGCTAGGTAAGCTTCATCTAAACCATTTGAGGTTGGTTAATCTATGTGATAGGAGTTATGAAACTAACCTAAGGTTCGATTTACATGATTTTAGGTTCGTTCACGAATTTGACCTAAATCAGAAGATTTGGGGGTTTTGGGTGTAAACCCTAAGGTGAGTTGCTAAAACCATTTTGTTAAAACTGAGAGCACATCATCTTGTTTGATTTTACATGTCTTGCTTGATATTTGTGGATAAATGTGGTCTTGGATGAAATGCCTAAACTTCTAGGTTAAAGTTTTGCCATGAAGTGAATAAATGATGATTCATGGATGAATGACTTGATTTGAACTATTGGATACATTGAGTAGATTATCGTATGCTACCTTGTATGAGTTATATCCATAAGATTATATGATGAGTGTATGCATGAGAAATACGTGTTATTATGTATGTCACGGAATGATGCGAAGGGATTGAATCCCGAGCATGTTGGCTTGTATGAAGTAAATGAAAGCATTGAGACTTGCTATTATGCTTAAATGTTCTAGAGCACCGCCAGTCAAAAGGTGTGATGCTATTGATCACTAGTCAAAAAGTGGACCGGGATGTCACTAGTCAAAAAGTGAGTACCCATGTTTTACGCAAACGTAAATTGGACAATGTGGCACTAGTCAAAAGGTGTACACTGTGTCGTTTTTGAAATGAAATTGATTTAAAGTGGCACTAGTCAAAAGGTGTGCACTTTCAAGTTTACACGAGTTCGACTCAGTCTTGGTGGCACTAGTCAAAAGGTGCGCATCTATGTCCCTCGCCATTCGTGTGGCCGTGAATGTGCCTGGCCTCTGGGGTTGTCAATTCAAGTCTTCGTAGGAGGACGACAACAGGGTGTCTCAACTCTGAGGTGTAACTTGCTTGGCGAAAGTGGGTCGCTCCCACGGTTTTCGAAGATAAAGGATAAACAGGTTTAACATGCTACATTTTGTTGTTAGTATGCTTTTATTATGATTGTTCATTATACTTGTATATCTCGTATGCCTTGGTATGGATTCTTATGTATCGTGTTATGTTGATACAACTCACTAGGCTCCTTTAGCCTAACACTTGTTTGGTGTCGATGTGTCTCTCAAGTACTAGGGACGCTGTTCCCAAGTAGGTGTCGGGATTGAGAGTGAGCTTTGGGGGATGTGTGAAGAGACCGGTCCTATAGACCGCGCAGGCGTTGACCGATTTTGACAACCCTTTTTGTAGTCTTTTCCTAGATAGGATTTAGACTAGATGGTTGTCACATTCTTATTTCAAATTACAAACATGTAATTATACAACACCTTATACCCCTGTTTTTGGGATGAGCTCACACTGTGGCGTAAATTGAGTTACCACCTTTCTTGAATGAAAGTTTTTGTTTACTCCAACTTTTGGGGTGTTACATCCAGTAATTTAGCTTTCCTGTCTTACTTATTTTAGACTCTCAGTTGCACGACTTTTATTGCTACATTTTGGGATGTCTTGAGTTTTTGTTGGTCCCAAGTAGGTGACCTTCAAGTAAGGATAGTGTTTGGGATTATAGAAGGGGGGGTTGAATATAATCACACAATTTTTCACTTTTAAATTCTTGTTTTATAAACAATATGAATTTACAGATTGTTGCGGAAATAGAAAAGACAATTAGTCTAAACTAAACAATCTAAGTTCTTTCACTATGCACTAAGTGAGAAGAGAATAAAGAAAGAAGATAGAGGGAATAAGAGAGAAAGGACTTGAGTATTTTTTGGAAGAAGAAGAAGTATGGAGAACATCTCTTCACGTCCTATTTATACTCCATGCATTAAATGCATGCAGACCTACTATTGTGACGTGTCACAATGTGAGTGGTCTGTTGTACTATTTACTATAAACAAATACTCTTTGCATGGTGTACAAAAGAGGATGTTTGTAAACAGTTGCCTTATGGTCTGATAAGTACGGAGGGAACAGTAAAGTAACTGCCCTTATGTACTATTGTGTCAGAAAAGGCGGATAATCCTTTTGTGCATTAGACTAAGACATTGTTCTAACCCTTCAGGATCAGGATACTGATCAGTGACTAGATTCCTGAAACTGAGGAGGTTCAGGGTCACATGTATCCTGATGAATCTTCAGGATGTCATACGATAGTGAACAGACTGCTATCACTGAGTTCCGTCTTCAGATCACGAGCATGCTGTTCCTGTCATCAGCTATTTCTTCGACGTCGCTGATGGTTCTTTGTGTATGATCTTAATGTCTTCAGGAGGAGGTCTTCACTTCAGTGGATAGGATCAGTAGACTGCAGAACAGGCTCGTTAGTCTCCTGATCCTGATCCTGATCTATAAAGTTAAGTTACAGCATAAGTAACATGGAATGACACTGAACAGACTCAGTGATAATTCCTCAAGCTATAACAGAAGTAAAAACCTATTCACTAAGTAAAGATTCAGGATCATTATCATTTCATCAGGTCTTAGGAGAGCTGGATCAACAGTTTTGACTAGAATTTTGTCATGGGCTCTCTCTTTAGGGCTTAATGTATTTATGATTAGTTGGTTTTAGTTGTGGTTAATACATTTTAACGTTGATAAATGTTTGAATGTTTAGAACTCTCATAATATAATTCTAATTTTACTTATTAATGTATAAATATAATTGTGAAGAAATCCTTTGTATTAGTTTTCTCTTTCAGATGCATTCCCTTGTATTCTTTACAACGAGCCGTGCCTTTTTGGTATAACTAAAAACCTGTTTTATGTAAAATTAGAGGTCGTTTGGTTGGTTTTCAATTAAGGGGGCGTTTGGTTCATTTCAGGGAATGAGAATGAAAATGAAAATGGGAATGCAGGAGAATGAGAATAGGAATGAACATTGCATTGATGTTGTTTGGTTAACCCAATATAATCAATGAAAAATTGCTTCATATTAATATGTTTTTCAACTTGAAAACACAAAAGATATTTCATTTAACATCCATAGATGGAACAATGCACGGAAAAAAGAACCAAGTAAAAGTAAAAATTTCATTCCCCCCAATTTGGTCAGGAATGAAAATTAATGGATCAGTAGGAATGATTCCATTATATAATATCAAACCAAACAGCAGTTTTCATTGTCATTCCCATTCCTGACCCCTCAATACCCCCAACCAAACGCCCCCTAAGTTCTATATGGATAAAACTGTTTTTGTGGATTAATCTTTCTATATAAATATATGAATTTTTTTATTTGGGACGATTTTTCGCAGATGGTAGAAACATGTTCTTTAATCAGTAGGAGCACGTTTGGGAAAAAAGATACCCTCTTTTTATATAAGTTTCTTTAAAAAGCTTACTATATAAACCATTTTTTATGTCATTAAGCCACAACCAAACAGCCATATAGCTGCTAATAAAGAGACCCTTACAGACATTCAAACGAATTTCTTTTGCAGAGCTTACTGCATTCTAACGAGCATTTCATGGTTGTTTTTCTATTCCAATAAAATTCCAACCAATGGCTTACAATTCATATGAATATGATATGAGACCACCATTAAAACTTCTTTATATGCAGAATAGAAATCCAATTTCAAACAAATCCCCAAAAACATAAGACCAATTTCACAATTTCATCGTTAAATCTCTAACAAATTATCAGTTATGAACATAAAACCCTAACATAAATTCAAAGAAATTTCAGGAATTTTACCTCGTAACATACCGAAATTCAACATACCACGAATCCAAGGATTAGCATCCTCGAAGATTCATGTGTGAAATCGCATATTTCTTCAGAAATCTAGAAGAAATTGACTGCAAAATCGACGCGGATTTCATCTTTTTTAGCAAGGGCTGTTATATTTTCTATTATCATTTTGATCCTTAACGTTTAGAAATGTTTTGGTATTGACCCTTGTAAAAAGATTTTTGTTCATTTCCACCCTCATCGTCATGTTTTTGGCTGGAATCGAATTTCTTTTTTTTTTTTTAAAGGCAAAAGAAATTCATATATACCACAACCATGAGTTACAACTTACAAGACACATACAGACCAAACAATGACCAAGTACAAAACCAAGCTATCACAACAAAACAACTAGACTTATCAAATAAAGGGGACCCTTACAAGCCGAATACAAAGCAAACCAAACGAGCAGCCAAGACTGGATTGATGGATATAGTCACCGAAAAATGAAAATTGAAATAATTGTAGCTTGTGTAGCTAAAGAAGTAGAGCCCTGTAACATTTAGCAATTTTTGAACTACATTAACCATTCTTTTAGTCTTTTTCCAGATGGGTTATGGATTGTTATGCGTACAATCCTATGCAGCTTATTGATGTCGTTTGATTTATATTGTCATTTTAAAACTTTTTTTTTTTGATAGTTTAATACAATTACGTATATAAAATTTCAATAACAAAGAAGGAAAAAGCTAAGTTAACTCGAAACCTTGTCAAAACAGAATATGCTATATTATTTTTGATAGTCCAAAAAAATGAAATATTTAATATTTTATTTTATTTTATATACTTTTAAATCACTGATTTATTTTTATATTTTAAATGAAATATTTAAAACTTCAAGAAATTAAAACTTCATCAAGAAGTAAATCAAGGATCAACTAGAAGAATGAAAGTGTCTGACATATTTGATATTTCATTGAAATTTTCATAGCTTTCACAAAAAGGATTTTAAACCTATATAAAGAGGATTCATGCATACAATTTTTTCATACTCTTTCAATTCTTTCCGCTCTTTGTTTAGATCTTGAGTTATTCAATGTCACTCAAAAGTTTTCTTTTCGTTAACTTTAGGGTCTCGTGAAACTAATAAAGAATGCAAAAAAATATTGCCAATTTTTTCGACCAAGTGAGACGAATATTGAAGCAAGTCTGTGTCGGGTCAAGAGATAAGCAGAGAGAGTTCTATTAAGGGGGGTTCTTTAACGGTTCTACCTTACTCGTTCACAACTCTTTCTATTCTCATTAAATGGCTTATGATGACAAGATATTTTTGATGCAAGAGTATCATCATCTCAAAATTGGATGGGATGATATACTATCGGCCACCGAAAACTTTAGTCCCAATAGACAAATTGGAAAAGGCGGATTTGGTAAGGTGTATAAAGGACGACTCTCTCTCCCTGAGGGTGACCTCGATGTTGCTATCAAGCGTGCAGATCCTGAATTTGGCCAAGGAGACATAGAGTTTTGGAGAGAGATCATGATGCTTTCCCGATACAAACATGAAAATTTGGTAACTCTTTTAAACTTTTGCTTTCATGGTGATAACAGGATCCTTGTATATGATTTTGCATCTCGTGGAAGCCTTGATAGGCATCTACGTAACACAAGTCTCAAATGGTTGCAACGTCTCAAGATATGTCTTGGGGTTGCAAAGGGATTAAACTACCTTCACAATCCCAATGAAGGAACACATAGAGTTCTACATAGAGATATTAAAAGCGCAAACATCCTTCTCGATGAGGAATGGAATGCAAAAATTTCTGACTTTGGTCTGTCAAAATTTAGTCCAGCGAATATATCAAAAACATTTCAAATCTCTAGTACTGTTGTTGGCTCGTACGGGTATATGGATCCTTCCTATATTGAACCGCGTCTCCTATCAAAGGAGACAGACGTGTACTCTTTTGGAGTGGTTTTGTTTGAGGTTATGTGCGGGAGATTATGTTATGAATATCGTGATGGTGACCATCACAGTTTAGTAGGCGGTTGGACAAAATGTTTCGAGGAAAAAAATTTGGATGATATTATATGTCGTCACCTAAAAACAGAAATGAATGGAGATTCTTTGAAGACGTTTTCCACAATTGCATATCAATGTCTACATAGAAATCCTAAAGAACGACCAAACATGGTCGAAGTTGTCCAAAAACTTGAGGATGCAATTGAACAACAGGTAGGCCCACAAAGTCATAGGATTGGCGTGTATGCAACTCGGGAATTAATGAGATGGGTAGCAGAAGTAAGGAAAAGAAGAAGTTCTAGATCTAAAGCAATGTCAATTTGGAGATGCAATTCGACTAGCAAATGTAGATAGAATTAACTTGCAAGATTTAGTTGATTGAAATTCAAATATGATTCTAGTCAATTGTTAAAGTTGTGTGTTTTATCAAATGTCATAGTGTTATATGTGTTCATTCTTTATTTTCACATGTATCAGCTAATAATTTATGTAAAGTGTCCTCAATTACAAGTATATTGTTATAAATTGATTAAATTCATGTATTTACAATGTATTTTATTGAATGCATTTTACAATGTACTAAATTATAAATGATATTTGGTAATATGTTCATGTATTTTATAATGTATCTTATCACAATTGTAATACTAGTAATATCTTATCACATGTGTTTTAAAACGTGAAAACAACAAATCATAGAAAAAACCTGGGTTTTTTTATGAAAAATCATACGTTGATTTTAATCCAAAAATAACTAAAGCTAATTAGCTAGGAAGATAATAAAGTTTATTTGAATAAAATAATGAAGTGTAACATTTTTAGTTAATCATGTATAATCAAATAATCGTAATAAGAATACAACAATTTATATCCCTTTTGTAAATTTTTATTTAATTACCGATTTTTGATTCATAACAATCTTATTAACGCGTCCATTTAACTTTATTAGTAGTTCTTTTTTCTTTTAATATACTAGAAGTTATTGAACCCTTGTAATCTCCTGTATACTTTAGTTGCATAGCATTTGATCTGTGAAATTGCACTCAAATCCACTTGAAATTAAACGCGGAATCTATCTTCTTTTTTCATTTTAATCCTTTATTTTATCAAAAATGTCAATATCGACCCTTACAAAAAACATTTTTAACTTTCCAACCTCGGTCACCGCAGCCACCTGCCACCACCACCACCGGCCACTAGTGACCACCAATGACCACCACCTGCGGCGGCCACCACTGGCAACTGCCGTCGCCGGCCAGAAGACATTCTATTTCAGTTTTGTCAACCAAACAAGTGGTCAAACTCAATCCTAACAACATTTAATTCCAATTCCTTCAAAATCAAATTCATTTGACGGATTCCATTCCATGCAAAAACATTCTGCGAATCAAACGCTACCTAAATTGTTAAACGAACATTAACCTAGAACTCAGACACTAAAAAATTATTTGACTTGGAAACTGATACTATTTTCTCAAGCATAACCAAATAAACAAAATTGCTTAGTTGATTATTTACCATCCTTAGCTCCATTTAACCATAAAAACACCTCGAATCATTATCACACAAAATAACGAACTTATGTGAAATAAGAACTCCATGTTCGTTAGGAATCAAATTATCCTTCAATATAGTATTTATATACAAGAAATTACACTCTCAGCACTTATCACATTTAACCCCTTAAAGAAATAGAGTTACCAGATATTGCTTTCAAATCTAAAAATCTCAAATAAAAATTAACAACGCCATTATTAATACTGTGAGGAGTAGCAAAACAAATATAAACAAAGTTACAACATGTTAATTAGGCGAATTTAGGTATGGTATGGTTACAATTATGTTTATGCGGAAAAAGTTTCTTGGTTTCTTCTTTCTCTCCTCTTAACTCTTGGTTCTTTGGAGACCACCTATCTTGAATCGGGTTATAACATGGTGTTTCTTAGTTTTCCCTTTTTTTGAGGATTTCGCTTGAACCTCCCTCTTGATGAATATACTCTTTGAGAGAATTCATATTTTGATAGTATATATGCATCAATGAACATACAGGTTAGTCTTCCTTAATTGCTAATTGTTAGCCTGGCCATGGCCTTAAGTCAACTCTTTGAAGAGACTTTCTTAATTCTATGCTGCAGGAATCCCTGTACTTCCTATTCAGAGGGTTTAAAGTTTGTAGATAGACCAAAACAGATGAAAATCATTTAGACCCTAACCTAAAACCAATCCAGTTTTGTTTGTGTACCAAATGCACTCTTAAAGTCAATAACATGTACAAAAAAATCTACTCCTTATTCTGCATTTAATTTGTAACGGAAGATCGTCTACTATGAAAACAGGTTGCAATAGGTAGGAGGCTTGGCATCGAAGAACCCCAGCTGATGAAGATAATGAGAACTACCCTTCACACGCATAACGAGTGGTTTAAACTCCAGATGTGTAAAGATCGGTTTGAGGGTCTGCTAAAGATCGATCTTCTGAAAGAAGTGGATTCTCCTCTGCTGGCTGATTCTCTTTCCAAATCGATTGCGGATGTCAGCAATCGTAGCTCTTCTCAAGGCACTGCCACTTCAAGCAGCAGAATGCAGGACGACGGCAGTCCCGCTCAAGTTTCGTCCACCGCAGACGTTGCCTCCGATGAAACCGCAATACTCAAAGTCATGGTGAGTCCGTCCTCTTCATCTTTTCAACTTGCATTGTTACAAAATTTGACTTTTTACTCACAGAAAAAGTTGATCCTATTTTTTCCTATTGCAATCACGAATTCACGATTCATGAATGAACCGCGGTGGAATTGGAATCTCTGAATTCCATCAAGTTTCTTGGTTTCTTTCTCTCCGCTTTGATTTTCATATTTCTCATAATGTCAGATACCCTTGATCCACTATAACCTAATAACAAAAAAATTATTAAGTATTTTATAATTATCATGATGGGTATTTTGGTCATTTACATAAATTTCATTCCGATTTTGTCAACCAAACAAGTGACGGCGTTCCATTCCAATTCTTTTAAAATGAAATTACATTTCATCCCAAAACATTATGCGAACCAAACGCCACCTTATTAGAATGCTTGATATTTTAATCTTAAAAATAACTAGACCTCCGTTGCCATGCCTAATTGAGCCGTTAATCGTTAACACATTATTATTTAGATGTTGAGTCGTTAATTGCTAATACATTATTATTTCATTCACTTGTGCCATACAACATTTGATACTACTAGACCTATAGAATATATTGTTGTAGATAACAGAATATGTATATGCTTGGTTCATATGATGATGAATCAAGCGGACGCTGTTTAGGATGTTGGTGTGATGACACAATTTGTTTCTTAGTAAAATACGGGTCACTACTGTTTGTTTTAGCTTATTCATTCAGCCATAAATGGTTGTTTGGTAGTGGCTTAATCTGGAAACAGTAGCTTTTTCGTTCAGCTTGAGAAAAGCTTTTGCTTATATTCAGCCAAACTTTTTTACATTCAGCCCCTGCTATATCTCTTTCTCACTAGGTAATACAGCCACAGTTATAAAAATTGTTTCAGAAAGTCATTCGAAATCAGGTCTTTGTTTTGGGGATTTTATTAAGGATTTCATAGCAGCTGAATCCATAGCACTCAAAAAGGTTTATGCTGCATAGATAATCCACTGATTAAATTAAACATTTAATAAAGTTCAATCATTAAGATATATATTTAGAGAAAAATAAGCAAACATTAGTGGTACTATTGTTAAAAGTATTAACTACCATAAACATCTAAATTTAAGTTTTAAAACCTTCTACTTGATGATCATCATTCATCTTCAGCCTTCACCTTTCCCTCTTTGACCTTCACGTTTCCCTCTTCGACCTTCACCTTTCTCCGCTTTACAGTTTCTGCCTTTGGCTGTTCAACTTGCTGCTTCAGCCTCGCCACTTCGCCTTGCAGAGTCGCCTTTTCGCCTTGCAAACTTGCCACTTCGCCTCGCAAACTCGCCACTTTGCCTTCCAAACTCGCCACTTTGCCTTCCAAACGCTCGATCACCCCCGTGCACCCCGAAACAGGATTGTTCAACCTCTCGGTGGCCTCGTAGATAAGACACCTAAGCAGCTCCTCCACGTGCTCAGCGCGGGTCGAGGAAATCATCCGCTCGAGATTCGTAGTGTGAAACACCTGATCCAAAGTGGCAAATTTCCAGCTCTCATTGACTGGAAAATAGTGTCTGAATACACAACCATAGGGGCAAGCCGTCTTCCTATTGTAAGTGCATGCAGAGCATCCAGACGTCATTTTGATGAATGTATTTCCTAACTGCAAAATCAACATACACCAGTAACTAACAGCAGACATAACGGCTTTGAAGAAATAGCAGTGAAATCAATAATCGCTTTGAAACAATAGATATATGCAGTAAGCAAGATCGATTTGGAATCAATGTCTTTGAAAAGGTAGATAATCGTTAGAATCGATGGATTTAAAACGGTAGATAATGAATCAATCGATCGATATAGAGAGTAAAGTAATATGAATGCAGATAAACAACATACCTTCAATCGATCAACAATGGAGTTAAAACAGAGAGAAGCGGAGGTAGAAAGAATTGGGATTAAGGATTGCTTTTGCTTTATCTATTTATTTGGCGCGAAATCGAAGTTTTATAAAAAGAATATATTTTAATTAGCTTATAAACGGTATTAAAATCTAATAAATTGTTGGATTATTTCGTAAGGGGTATTTAGGGATTATTTATATTGTTTCTAAAAAAAATTGATACCTTATAATAAATAGAATATCTTCAACAATTTTACTAATAATTTCTCTAAAATAAAGAATTAAAAGTTAAAATCTCTTAAAGTTTTTTCTTTCAATTCCAGTAGTTTTTCAATGGATTGAGTACATCAAAATGTATTACTCATATTTTATTATTGTATGTATTAAACTTAAAAATTTACCGTCAAATGTATTAAAGTTTTTAAAATCTACCAAAGAATGTATTATAACCTATGATCACAGGTTACAAAATGTTAAATACGCTAAAATGTATCCAAAGTGTCACATTTTGTACTAGACTTGTGTAACATGTGTATGCTAGACTTCTAAACTTACCAAGAAGATCAAAAATCCTAACTCAATAACCATAAATTATCCTAAAACTAGTTATCCTTAATCTTAATGAACACTCATCTTTCCCAAAAATTCAAGGAATATCTCATGGCATTCAAAATAGAGAATCATATTGGTTTTACGACAAATGAAGAAGAAGAAACCCTATTACGCTTTTTCCTTTCTACATTCGGCTTCAATAATGGCGCAAAGGTTTCTGGGTTCAATTTCATCGTCGGGGAGGGGAGGGTTTATAGGTTCGATTTCTAGATATGGGTTGCTTTTTCCATATCTTCTTCTTCGATTTAGGGTTCTTTTAAAAGATGAAGATTGTTCATCATCTTCATATCAAATCCATAATTTACTCTTAAGTTAATATATTTTATCTGAAAATGTATCCAGGTTGTCACCTTTTGATATTTTATGTACTCAAATAACCGGGCTACAGATGAAAAGGTAAATGGATACATTATTTGGTAGGTTTTAAAACTTTAATAAATGATTTGGTAGATTTTAAAACTTTGATATATTAAATGTTAATTTTAGAAGTCCAATACAGACAAATTTATGTTGGCTATTTAATTTACTTTTTTAAAATTTGATTTACAAACACAAAATAAATATGGTAATGAGTTAATACACAATATTAATTAGTATACTAAATATTAATCAATGTATGTAATAATTCTAAAAAAAATTCAATGGACAAATAACATTCGAGATATAGATACCAAAAAAACGGGAGTTTACCGGTATACCCAAAGCCCCACCCCCATTTTGCAACCATACCCCCAAAAGGCCGTTATAGGGCCGTTATACCAAAACGCCGTTATAACGGCGATATAACGCACCAAAACGCCGTTATAACGCACCAAAACGCCGTTATAACAGCGTAACGGTGTGGGTATATTGTGCAAAGTGGATGTGCGTTATGGGCATATGAATCAATTACCCAAAAAAACAAGTTTTTGTTTTTATTTTTTGGTATTATGTTGGTGGATCGGCCATGCCTAGAAGCTTGTAAATTCCACCAATGCATTTGCATCATCTTAGATGCAGGTTAAGTTGAAATATGTACGTTACTTAACAACTTTCGATGGATTTAAAATTTTATTTTTTTGATTATTTGAACAATTTTGGACGAACTTCATCGACGTATTTAAACACATACGAAAAAAAGTGCAAAACAGCTTCCAAGTGTTGGTAGGCAAAGTTCCAAATTTAAGTAGTTTATTAAATATAATAAATAATTAAATTTATAAAAATATTTAGTGAAAAAAATCACGTCTGGGTACAAGTAATTAAATTTATAAAAAAAACTGAAAAAAATCACGTATGGTACCCGATGGTTAACGGTTCTAAAATTGAAAACTGAAATTAGAACCAGAACCATTCTGAATCCAATTACGCCTTGTTCTCGAGTTTTTTTAAAAGATGAAAAGGAAATGATTTTTAAGAAAACTAACAAAAGTGTGTTCTTGACTTTTTTTTAGGAAAGAAAGGAAAAGATTTGAAAAAATTTGTGTGTTCTTGTGTCTCTGTGAAACGTACGATTCATGACGTGCGCCCCAACTTTTTGACAGGCGCATGGGTTACTTTTACCCTTATCCGTTTACCATTCGCACCATATCAAAAGGGAAACTATAGAGTGAGTTTCCGCAGAAGCCTAAGGGTCACAAAGCCTCTATGATATGCATGGGACCTTCTTCGATTTCACCTTTGTTTTTACCTAAACATTTGAAAATCCAGAGAGGTGAATGTCTGTTCAGAAGCTCAAAATTGAAGAGCCTTTGATAGAAGCGTCAGAGGTTCTATCAATTTGAGTTATGGACTTTAACATGAAAGATTTGATCATTCTCTATGGTTTTGTTTAGAAACAAAATTTCCCCCTACAAGCTAGCTTCCATAGCTTCTACCAAAAAGATTGAAAATCCGATAAAGAGTGAATCTTTGTTCAGAAGCTCAAAGAGTAAGAGCCTCTATGACTTGTGATAGAGGGTCTGAGAGTTCTAAAGATAAGATTGAAAGAATTTTGCACTCTTCATTGGTTTTGAATTTTGAAAGTTAACAGCTCCCCCTAGATGCTTGCAATTATTGCATCCGGAGAGTTCGCCAGCGGATTCTCCGGATGTGTTCGGACGAGACTACCAAAGGGTACCCCCTTTGGTGCCTAGGCAAAAACTTTAGACGTCCATAACTTTTGCTACGGGAGTCCGTTTCAGGCCTAGCCTCAAGTGCCAGACCTAAGCCGTTTCATCTTGCGTTAATAAGAGGCAAGTTGGACGACCGGTTCTCAGAAGAGTTTTATACAACCGGCTTGGGGATCTTTTGACCCTCAAAAGAAGGTCTTTTTTTTCTAGCGAACAAATTCAGCCATGCACCATCCATTTCTTAAGTCCCTTCAATTTATTGAGATTTATCTGTTATAAATTCCTGCTTTGTAGGAGTTTTTTAAAGGAAGTTCTTTTTTTTTTTACTCGTTTTTTTTTCTCTTAAAAATTATGCTCCCCTTTCCTCCAAAAAAATGAGATGATTTGAAGGGATAACTTTACTTTTCCCTTTCTTTTCCTTTCCTCCACTTCTATCTCTTTTTCTTAACTTTTAAACTCGAGAACAGGCCGGAACTGTCAATTCCAGAGCTGTTCCAGTTTCAAAGACAGGTACCGGCTTCCGGTGCTTACCCTATCTAGAGGGACACGAGTACGAAATGGGAGAGAATTTATTTTTAAGAAAATTTTACTAGGAGCACGTCCCTGCCACTGATCTGGTGTTGGAATTTTGCTTACTTTTGTGGTGCAGGTTTCAGAAATATCATTCACAGTAGATGCTAGTGGCAATAAAGAGGACAAATATGAGATTATGCCGGCAATAAAGGAGTTGGCAAGCAAAGGAATGGCTGTGCAGAGGTTGTAGAAGAAATAAATGACTTGTACTAAGTTTTTTCACATAAAATCATGTTCTTCTCTTCCAGCTAAAAAGGGTGAGTCATATAATTATTTACTTAATTCCATCATAACAATGAGAAAAAACTTAAAATAACTCAAATCGATTTGTAAGTTGCTGGAATGGGATTATAAGCAACCTGCATAGATTGATTTTTAGTTTGCTTTTACTGAGGGTGCTGATGTGAACCGAATAGAATCAAAGGCAGATTGTATTGATTACGAACTGAAATTGATAGTCACAAGCTTTCGAGAGGCTTGTTCTCTCCCAAAACGGTTTCCCGCCCAAAAGTTTACACCAAAACAGAATGAATAAAGTGACACCCCTAATCTCTTATTTATACTAGCTAACCCACTCACGCACTTTACTAACTACCTGGACTAACAAACTCACCTAGCTGCCTAACAACTTTGACTAATTGACCGACAACACGACCTCCTTAACCTAGGGTATAACAATACCCGCCCCTAAACTTTCACCTTGTCCTCAAGGTGGAAAATAATGAAACAATCCGTTCAACTTCTTTATATCGAAAACCTTTAGTCGTGGCGGTGGATGCGGTGGCGGTGAAGGTTCCTCATGAGCGTCTTCCAACCAACCTCTCCTTATCAACACTTTTCCCCAACGCCATAGGACTAGGCATTTAAGTAATTTGCTGTCGGATAGCCACTTGACTTTTGCTAACGTAGTTGACAGCCACGAACCCATCTCCATTGAACTCGGCAACTCCGATTCACGCACCCCTGCTGCTGCATTTTTGCTGCTCCAAAAATCCATGCTTTTCCCCCAAGATAATACCTTTTCTTCTTCAATCTCTAGTCCTTCCATAGCATCCATTAATTCCCAATATTTCCTCACCTTTGATTTCCCATTGAAGCAAAATGTGAAAATCCTTTTTAGGCCAAAGAAACTGTCCAACCAATTTTCCATTTTATTCCCCATTGCCTTCCTCATTTCCCCACTATCAATTAGCACCAATCCTTTTTGTCCATCCACAACTCCCAATTTCATTCTATCTGAAGTAGTCAACCCCACTGTGGACTTTAAAGCCACCTGTCCATCTTGAACAGCCTCCACTAAAATCAAACACACAAGTGCCACCTCCACTATCTGGTTTTTCTCTTTTGCAAAAACTCCCCCTTCTGATTTTGCTGTTTGATTTTCAACCCCACTACTTTGACCTTGCTTCTCAATAACCTCCACGTGTAACCCACTATCAATCACCACCATACCCTCTACACCTCCCAACTCTATTGTTTCTGCAATAGGCAGCCCCACTATAGACTTTAAGGACACTTGTCTACCTTCAACAACCTCCACATGCATCCATGGATTACCTTCTACCAGCTTAAAAGACACCTGCTGGTTCTCAACCATCCCTGACCTCCTGTTCCAAGCAAAAGAACAGTCAATCAAAGCCTTAAGTCCTAAAAGCACTGGATTGGGAATGGGCCTTGTAAGAGTATTTGGATTGAACTCGAATTGAACCCTATCTTTTCTAAACAGGCTTGTGATTGACATGTTGTCCAATATCTTTCTTGCGACCTCTATTCGACTCAAGGATGGTGGAAACACCAACAATTTCGGCCACATCGTAGGCCATGACGAACATGCCGATACCAGCAGTGAAGAGGACCGGTACCAAGGTGGCAGTGGTGCGGTTGGCAATGGCGATTGTGACGTTGGTGGTGTAAACTGCAGCAGCAGTTGTGATCGCCCTAGAATCTGATCAGAACAAAACTCAATCCTCTTACCTGTGATTTCTCCTGTATTATCTTCTTTCTTCTTATCGTATTCTTCAACGAAATACTCTCCAATTGCTTGCTCATCCATCGCCTTTCCAGCCTCAAACAATATCGAACTCGCAAGCTGAAATAAACTCATCGGCGAGGAATTATGAAACGTCTTATCGTAAACGTCCGGTGGATCTGGATCAATATCTGGATTTGGATGCAAACTGAATACGCATGAAACTGATTCGATTTCTGCATTGCAATTGCCTGAAAATGGAACCATTGGAGCTCCAAATTTCAGAATTATCGTTTCATCTTTTGAACAGGTGATCCTCGTTTCAGACGCCGATTTCTCTCCTTCTACAATTTCATCATCGATAACCTTTCCAAACTCAAAATTCAGATCGAACAGTGAACTTAAATTCAAATCTGAATTAGGATTTGGATTCGAGTAAACATGTCGACTCAGTTGTGATTTTGAATTGAGTATCAAATCTTCACTTAGAATTGGCTCTGATTTTAGGTTCAAATTCATATTCAAACCTGGATTTTGATCTGAACGAACTCCAATCGTCTTCTCATCTCCAGAATACTTTCCTTCAAACGATTCATCATCCTTAGCCTCACTAAACTCAAAATTCGGTCCTGATTTTGGATTGAATTTCAAATCTGATTTTGGATTAAGTTTCGAATCTAAATTCGGACTTAGATTTAGATGTATATCTGGATTCAGAACTGGAATCGGCTTTGGATCTGGATACGGATCTGAAATCGGATTTGGATCTGAAATCTGAAACCTCTTTGGTTTTGAGGGAAATTGACGGAGAATTACATACTTCATATCTTCCCATCTTCTAAAAGGTCTCCTCTGATTCTCCCATCGAAACCATCGCAAAGCAACTCCTTCAAACGAACTTGCAGAGATTTGCAATTGCTCTTCGTTATTCAAGCCTTTCAGTGCAAAATACTTTTCAGCATGTAAAATCCACTCATCGGAATTATTGCCATTAAAGGACGGAAAATTGCTCGATTCAGACTCGGTATTGGAACCAAACTTCGTTGCCAGGTATGGATCTGATTTTGGATTTAATTTTGGATACGAATCTAAACTCAGATCTAGGTCAATTTTACCTTGAATCTTCGTCCTCTGTCCTCCACGATCTGGCAGCAAATCAAGCCGCTTACTGATCTTCGCAATCTCCTGCTTAATTTTCTCCAAGCTATTTTGAATCGATCGTTGATCTACCTTTATCGAAGACGTACTCCTTGTTCCCATGGCTGGATCGAACTGCTCTGATACCATTTGATGTGAACCGAATAGAATCAAAGGCAGATTGTATTGATTACGAACTGAAATTGATAGTCACAAGCTTTCGAGAGGCTTGTTCTCTCCCAAAACGGTTTCCCGCCCAAAAGTTTACACCAAAACAGAATGAATAAAGTGACACCCCTAATCTCTTATTTATACTAGCTAACCCACTCACGCACTTTACTAACTACCTGGACTAACAAACTCACCTAGCTGCCTAACAACTTTGACTAATTGACCGACAACACGACCTCCTTAACCTAGGGTATAACAGGTGCATTTGGTACATGACTCGGTGGATTTATTTGTCCCATCAAAATAGGTGGAACAAAAATTGGGAAGGTCAGACCAAAGACCGACCTACAAAAATTTTAAAGTGATGGCACCATTTACTACAAAAACCAAATATATGTATATTTTCAGAAAATCATCATTGGTCTGTTAGTTAGTTCATTGCTTCACATAAGTGAGGTCCCGGGGTAAGTTTTCTTTCTTCCGAAAACATAATATAATCTGAAACAAAAATCTAATAACGAAGAAAATGAGACTAGCTGAATTCGAGCTTGGGTTTCGGGTGGAAAAGAACTCCACTATGGGAAATTTGTGTTTTCACTGTAGTTTCAAAATATATACTCACTAACAGATTGATACGGTGACATTTTCACGACCCTATATTTTTTACATTACAACGGAGGAACGAAGAGGTGACACATGCCACCGTATCTAATACATTTGCCCTGCCCTAGATGAGACGGTATTGGCTCGTAAATTACTAAATTGTCCATGTCAAATTAAAACCCTAAAGCCTTGCACAATTCTTTCACTCCCGCCTACGCCATTCTCATCCCATATGCATACCAAATGCACTCGAAGGATGAAGATAGTGAGGAAAATGGTGTTTTCCACATTGCGGATATATTTTTATTCGATCCCACACTCTGATCCTTGATCCTTTCTCGGGTTGCAGATTGAAATTTTGAAGTTGGTGAACTCCGGTGATGGTGTGGTTACTATTTAGTTTATGCATAAAAAGTTTATTGGTTTCTTCTTTCTCTCTTTGTTCTTTTGGAGACCACCCATCTCGAATCGGGTTATAACAACAGAACAAGACAGGACAATTGTTCAACGTTTTGTAAAAACATGGAAGGATTAGACATGACTGGACATAACTAGTTAAATGATCAATTTACCCCAATGAATTGTTTAGTGTTATTTCTACAAAATGCTATCAATCAAAGTGTTGGTAATTCTAACAAAATACTAGCAATCAAAGTATTTTTCAAGATACACCCTTCTTGGTTGGAATGCACATTCTTAGTTAGAATACACATACACACAATGGCAATACCATTTTAACATTCTTAGTTAAATGGTGTGGTGAAAACTGTTGATTTACAGCAACTCAAAGAATTAAAAAAAATCAGAGGCGATTAAGTACTGTGGTGAACAATAGTAAGCCAAAAATAAAAAAATTAGGGTCCTACCATGGTGAAAACTGAAAAGATCGATTAGATGGTGAAAATACATAAAGAGATAGAATTCATATCCTAGAAGAATTCGATTTCAAATCTTGGAAGAAGAGAGTCGACTGAAAGAGATAATCACTCGAAGAAGAGAGTCGGCCGAAAGGAAGGCCAAGTCCAAACAATAGATCTGCAGGCGTGAAAGCGAGAAGGAGAAAACATTGAGTTTTAGGGGTATATTGGTACATGAGGCGTTGTTCCATTTAGTTACAGGGTTAGGAGTGGAACACGTGTGTTCCACTATTATTCCAGTTAGTTCCTGTCTGTTTCATCTTAAGCCACGTCAAACATGGGATACCAACTCTTATTTCTGTCTGTTTTGTTCTGTTCCGCCTACCAAACGTACCTTAAAAAAACAAAAAAAAAAAGATGTAAAATTGTTGATGGCCCTAGGGTTGGGAGGTCCCATGCATTGGTACACACTCAAGCTTTTGCTTAGGGATGTGCTAAAGGACCTCATTTTACTGAACTAAACGATAAATGGTACCGTACAGAATCTGAGCCAGTACCATGTATTCAATCCGTTTTGCGGTTCCAAATATTTGACAAAATCGGTATTTGGGATTTTCGCAAAAAATCCCAAAGCAAATCGGAATATTAAGAGACAATTTTTTTTAATTCCTTAATTTACATGTCATCTCCTAAATTTATAAACATCATTTTTCTCTAGCCAGGATATATCTATCTCCTAAACTACCCGAACTTATCCATGAGTATCCAAAAAATCAGTACTCCTACATAACCATCAAAAAAATGGGTACCCCTACATACATTTGCTTATTGAACTTTTCATTCTTTGGGATCGGTTTTGAAACATATTTTTGAATGTTGCCACACTATAAAAAAAAATCTAGGTCCACCTCTACTTTGATCTTCCATTTAGGCATGCATTTCATCAAACATGTTCCTCGCCACTCCGAGGCGCTAGGATTCTTGACATACGCTTCGTGAAGCCAAGGCCTCTGCTATATTCACAATGAAAATGAACGAGTGAACCGTGCATTTTTTTTTGGTAAGACTAAAACCTGTTTTACGTAACATTTGGAGTTGTTTGGTTGGTTTTCAATTAAGTTCTATATGGATTAATCCGTGTGTTTAAATTAAAACAGTTTTTGGTAACAGCACTTTAGAACAAAAAAGAATTGGCTTTCTGCATAAAGTTACTGAATAAGTCGCTGCCAATCGGTCAATATAGCGCTAGAACAAGCCATGAGTCCCATTAAGCCCATCGAGATGCTAACAGGTTGCAGATATCTAAACACCTACTTGAATTTCTTCTGCATTCTTACGAGCAGTTAATGGTTGTTTTTCAATTCCAATAAATTATAACCAATGGGGTCCACTATTCATATGATATGAGACTACCATTAAAACTTCTTTATATGCTTGCAGAAACAGGAATCCAATTTCAAACAATTCCCCAAAAACTTAAGACCAATTTCACAATTTCATCGTTAAATCCTAAGAATGTCATCAATTATGAACATAAAACCCTAACTTCAATTCAAACAAATTTCATGAACTTTACCTCATAAGATAGCGAAATTCAACTTACTACGAATCTAACGATTAGCATCCTCGAAGATACATACATGTGTGAAATCGCATAATTCTTCAGAAACATCGAAGAAGATATCGACTGCAAAATCGACGCGGATTCCATCTTTTTCTCGAGTGCGATTTGAACTCGTTTGCAGACATGGGGGCTACCAGATCCTCTTTAGTCGTTTTTAAAAATTTTATTCTTTTTTTTTTCTTTTCAGTTTAGAAAATGTTGATATTGACCCTTGCAAAAAGGTTATTGGACATTCTTGCCCCTCTCGTTTTTTCTAGACACGAATTCGACTATTGCGTAATTGAAGGAGGTCGTTAATTAAACAAATTGTGGTCACTGTTTTAAAATCGGTTTTTTAGTTGAATCAGTGTGATGATTGGGTCACGGTTTAACTGGTTCAACCATCGGATAAACCAGTTTCAAGCATTTCTATGACCAAAAATGTGATGTCCATTAGTTTAAACATAAAAAATACACATAACAAGCTTTTACATGAATTTAAAAACATTAAAAAACACAAGTAATCATAAGTTTTTCATTAATTCAAATACTTCAATACGAAACATTATATAATTCCATATCTAACCCAAATAAATGCAGAAATCAAAAACCATGTATTGCAAAAAAATCATAATCCACACGACCAGTTTAACTGGTTTTTTACCGGTTCATTATGGCCGATTGAACAGTTTTTTTGATAAAACTGGCTGGTTTACTCCGGGTCATAAGTTGCCATAAACCTAGTCACATTTGACTTGACCTCTTCCTTAGTTTTTGGTTCAACCGGCCGGCTAGACCTGGTTTTTAAAACATTGTTTGTAGCTTGTTTAGCTAAAGAAGTTGAGTTTTGTCACATTAATATTTGACTACTCTTGTTCGAAAGCTCGATTACATTTTCTAGTCGAGTTTAAATTGAGCCATACTAACATGCACCTTTTTCGAGACGAAAATGTTTGTGTTCATAGACTATATAAAAAAGTTTATAGAGTAGTTTATGCGTTTGTAGTTCTGATTCGTTAACAAGTTTATGACACTGGAATTTTAGGTTATAATGGGTAACTCCATATTGTTATCAAACAAGCTAAAGCTCGAATACTGAAGAAAAAATAAATATTCGGGTTCGAACATGGTATTATCTTATGCAGTTATGCAGCTCGGCTGAATAAACTGCTACACACTAGCTCCGGGGTAACCCTGAATGAGCCTCAACTGTTCAATTAAAATAACGAAGTCGTGTGAAACAAGGCTCATGTTACTTATCAATAATCAAATTATATCCCCGTCTTTTCATTTTATTTCATCAAATCAACAAATATTGTTGTAAAAAGGTAACAACGCTTACAATGAGTATCATGTTTGTACTTTGTACAACAAAATTAATAAATGAAACCTAATTGCTTTTAAGATATTTAAAGTATGCTGCAATTTTACTCCAAGACTAGGTTTTAGTTAGCATTTTCATCGAAATTTCTTCTTAATTTTCATCGTTCGCAAACCTAGATATTCAAATAAATGCACGACTTTTTACAGGTCTTTGTTTCAGACTTTTTAATAGAAACAAATGTTATAAATGTATAACACATTATCTGCTTTTCAATTCTTTATTTATGCCATGTGTAGTATATTTCATTGTAATTACCGATAGACGTATATGACACGGACTTTTCCTATGCGAACTGTGTTAACGTGTGGAATTAAATTTTAGATTGACATGACTCATTGTTGTTGAGTCATTCAACCAAACCATGCAAGACTTATAAGAAATTATATTGTCAAACTAAAGCTATTTAAAGTTATAATATTTATTTATGCAATGTAATCTCTTATGTCATAGGGTATAGATAATAAATACGTAATAGATTTGCAATGTGACAATCCTTTATAACAGTTGCTATTAGGTCTAAGTTAAAACATAGAAATACATTAGGTTCTTTATTTTAATTCATCTATGTATACAAAATATTGCCATTGACCACTGTTTGACCACCCATGATAGTCTTGCAAAGGTGTTGCAAACCCATTTGGAGATGCTATTGCTATCTTTAGTAGATTTAAAGGTAAAGTTAGATGCCTAAACACATTCTTTTTGCTTTTTCTTTTTTATTAAATGAATATATATATATATATATATATATATAACAATAAATACAAATATTAGAAAAAGAAATAATACCAAAGTGTGATATGCTTTAGCATCTCATGTAACATAACTTTACATGAGATAGTCATTAAGTGAAAACTGAAAAAGAAATAATACCAAAGTTATGTTTAAAAAACATATCAAGTTGAAGAGATAGTCATTAAGTGAAAACTGATTTTCGTTTTCAATATGCAAGCAATTCAACCGACTGATTGCAAAGAACGAAAGCATAACAAACATAATTCAAACGAATGATCTGCAAGATATAAAATTGCACAAAACCAAACTTATCAATATGAGAGACTGAAGCTCTAGAACAAACAAATGACTAGACCAAAACACCTATATCAACATTGAAATTCGAAACCACAACATCTAAACAACCGAAACAGCATCCCCAACCATATATACCCAATTTCTCCATTTTTGATAGGTATGGAAAAGAAATTAAAAAAAAATAAACTCCAACCATTTCTCCATTTCTCCTTTTTGATAATTTCAATATTAGTTATAAATATTCAATAATATAATAAAAAAAACTTTGTCTTTCTTTTCTTCTATCTAACTTCATTGGTTGGTTAGAGATGGTCATGGAAATAATAAAACGAAGATTTTTGTAGAATTCTCCAAATTAGTAGAAAAGTCCTTAGAGAAAAGTTTGAAAAATCATACGAAGAAATAATGTTTAAATCTATAAAAACTTTAATTCCTCTGTTTGTAAAAGTTGTTGAAGAATTCCTAATGTTTCATGTAAATCTCTTTTATTTTTTATTGATTGAAACTTTAACATCATATTTCATGTTTTAAGTATTGCAAAAAAAAAAAAAAAAAAAAAAAAACTAGTCACTATTTATTTAAAATTAAAACTAAGTAAGCCAAATAAGCACGTAAATAGCTTTTGACTTTTCTACGAGATATTTAGTTACGATGTTTAAATCTATAAAAACTTTATTTTCTCCGCTTGTAAAAGTTGTGAAGAATTCCTAATGTTTGGAATAGATCTCTTTTATTTTTTATTGATTGGAAATTTTAACATCATATGTTTCATTTTTAAGCATTACAAAAAGAACTAGTCAGTATTTATTTAAAATTAAAAATAATTAAGTCAAATAATTAGGTAAATAGCTTTTGATTTTTCTCTAACATAAGTTGTAATGACATGTACATTTATAGACTTCGATTTCACTAAATTTCCTATAAAACATGACGATCGTGGGAAATATATGTAAAATATCTTTTATACCACATCATATAGAGAAGCTATTTCTAGACTATGAATATATTTGTTTTATAAAAAAGTTTTCTTAAAAGATAACCCTAAGTTGGTGAGTGGTTCAACCAACTCATATAAAAAAATCGAAAATTATTTCTTTATCTATGCAACTTGAAAAGAAAAGGCATACAAATCTATAATCATAATTAAGAGAATAATCATATTAACATCTACGTCCATTTTATCCATAAATTTATATATAATAAATAAGTAAATGGACTATCACATACCGTTCTTTGATGAGTTAGAATCTATATTTCCTCAGCTAAATATGTACCTAGACACAGTTTACACTTTCAGTTCATTTAGACTAAGTAAAATGGGTCCTCTTATTTAATAAATTTCACTAATTCATTTTACATATAAGAAAATATAAAATTTAAGAAGATAATTATTGAAATTTATATTGTTTAAGTTAATTTTTGCATTACATATAAAAGATATTTTAACTAATTAATATTATTAAAAAAACTAGCATTTGACTAATAAATTTGGTTTTCACTAATTAAATTATATTTATACTTAATACTTTATAAATTAATTTATTAATAAATTAAAATTAAAACTTTAAATGAATTATTATTGCAATATATATAGAAAAATATATTTAATCAATAGCTTAATTTTTTTTGCATTGTATCGTGTGTCTAAACAGCTAGTTAATTTTAATAAATTTTAGTTCGTAATATACAATTATTTATGTTATATGATGAATGTGTAAAATAAAAAATGACAAAATTAAGGGATTAAATTTAAATAAATAACTAAATATATGGGTATCAAATAAAAATGGGCGATTAAAAGTAATAAATAACTAAAAAAAGGGGATAAATATGATGACATATGTCAATGAGATAAACCTAAATGAACCGAAAGTGTAAAATGCATCCAGATATATGTTTAGGCAGAAAAATCCTGAAGTCGACTCACTAGACAACGACACATGACAGCTCAGTTACTCTTTTATTATATATAGATATAGATATAGAGGGAGAGAAATGTTTTGGAAGAGGTATCCCAGACCACATTGGGCCCAGATTAATCCTCGGCAATTTTGGGCCGAAGCCCGACTACTAAAGCATGCAGCCCGGGGTCGAAGCCCCCGTACTTCCAGAATGCGTCCCCCAGGGCTCGAACTCAGGTTCACCACTATGTAGTGCCCAAGCCTTACCACTAGGCTAACACTCCTTTGGAAGGGAGAGAAATGTTCTAATAACAAGTGCTAAAAAATGAGAAATAGAGAAGTGATCTTCACCACTCATCCAGTCAATAAATGCGGCTTTAACCGGTTATGGTGGACACGAGCATGGAGGATTGACGTGATTCATGGAGGGTGGCGACAATTAAAGGAGGGTGGCCCAATCAAAACAGTCTTTATTGACCAGATGAGTAGTGGATCTCTACTTTTCATTTTTTAGCACTTCTCTACTTCATAGTAACTTGAACAATTCAAATGATAATTTAATTAATAGTAATTTTTTATAAGTCAATAATTATCTTGTTTTTAAAAAAAATTTAAATTAGTGGAATTATCTTTTTTTTTTTAATAAAATGAAACCTGTCAATTTTATAAGCTTAAATGAAATGAAGTGTAAAATGCTCCGACTATATATTTTGACAAAAAAAAAATCTAAAACCGGCTCATTAAATGATAACACATAACAGCTGAGTTACTTATTTATTATACATCGATACTTTTATAAAGTTTTCTTAATTCTAACTTACCAAGTACCAATGCCCAAACGCGGGATACAGCAACAGCGCAGAAGGAACTTTTTGTTGGAGAGAATACGTGCACGCACGTGTACAATTTTTTATGTTTCCCAACTTTAATCATTTATGTTTAAAAAAACAAGTGTCTCTGTTGACACATAACCATCCAAAATTTACCAAATAGTCCTTATTTAGTTTTTTATTTTCTTTTCATTTTTTTCCTATTGCATTATTGACATAGATTAGAGATGGAGAAACTCGACGGGTTACACCGTTACATCAGATAACCGGCAACCAGGACTGGTGTAGATGTTTTTAGACGTATTGACAAGTTTTTATAGACACTTTAGATATAAAGTATCGCATTAGCTATTTCTTAGAACACTTATTTTTATATGAAACTTTTTCAAATAGCGTTCTATAAATCGCTAATATATTTTCTTTTATATAAAAATGTTCAACAAGGTTTGTTATCAAAAAAAAAAAATAAGTTTCATATAAAAAAGAACGTCTATAAAAACGATAGATATATTAGCGATTTAAAAAAAGAACGTCTATAACAAGGTTTGTTATCAAATATGAGTATATAAAAAAGAACGTCTATAACAAGGTTTGTTATCAAATATCGTTCCAAAAAAAAAAAAAAAAAGAACATCTTACAAACTTATTACAACGCATTTGATAAGACATTCTATTTTTTTTTTGGTAAACCATATAATATAAGTGGTTTATAAAGATGTTTTATTTGTTTGGTGTCCAATAAACTCATTTTTGTTATAATGATATGCAGACTTCTAAATAACAACCGAAGGCACCACATCATATCTATCGTTTTTGCACAATGTGATCGTGAACCTTTTTTTTGTTGTTGACATTATGTCGCGGCAAGTGCACCACGAGAATTATTGCGTTTGATATATATTAATTGCTTGATGTTATTATAACGACACCATTGCATTATTGGTTAAGTCATGGCTAATTAAGCCGAAAGTTGCATACATCGGAAACATTGTTCTCCCAGGCATTTCATCGAACAGGTTCCATGCCCCCATTAGGCCACCAAGATTCTTGCAACCCTTTCATGGGTCTTTCCAATTCGAATAATTCTAACATTAATTATGGGTTCTTCCTCGTCACAATTTCGAATGCATTTACATAATCAGACCATTTATTATATTCTTTTGACTTATTGTTTGCATTCATATTACGCATAAACCAATGATTAACTCGAATTTAACTCACTATTTTTTGAAGGTCCACTAATCATTGTCCCATAGGCCATAGATGCATGTGACTGTGAGTAACATCAAGTTTCAGAAACTACTAAGAAAAAAGCCAATGCAGAAGGACAGGAGATGCAATTATGGTTGTTTTTAACAAATTTATTATTTATTATTTGTTTATTGGTTGATTTATTGTTTTTTTTATGTTAGGTAGAGTGTTTTATGTCAAAATATTTCAGAACCGTAGTAAATCTGAAATTAAAATTTGAAAACTGGAAAAAAAAGAACGATATAATGAGATGCAAACACAAGCTTGAGATAGGGAAGAAAATGTAAACCAACTATACAGAGAGAAACTTAAGATATTAGTGTTGTTTTAAGGAATATCGATTGCACTCAATAAAATAATACGTCTAAAATACTTTAGATTGTAAGAGAGGATCAAACGGGAATATGGTCCATGTAAGAGAATGGGAGAATGGCTGCATCACATGTGATTTACGCTGAAATCGGAGGCGATTGTTAACACGATCAATACATTGGTGTGTGGGTAACTTGGCCCGCAACTTAAGTTGTGTGTATACTCATGTTTGGTTTTGTACGTGAGTTTAATGCAAAATCTTATGTGATCTGCTTGTTGTCTTTCTTATTTGATCATTGTTAACTCAGGAACACACCTATTTTTGAATATTCATGATGAATATTCAAGAAAGTTAGGAACACGCCTATTTTGTGAATATTCATGATGAATATTTTGTTACATCATTACATTTGTTGTGAATCTTTATCACGTTATTCATCATGAATACTCACAAAAACAATGGTTCTTGAATTCTTAAAATATTTAAGGTTCCTAAATAATAGCTTTTAACTTTTCTTTCAAGCGATGGATCCGAAAATTTTGTTGTAGTGATTTATATACTCGTAGAACACAAACACATTATACGTGAATCAATGAGGGGCACAATTAACCAAAGAAACCCAGTAAAATTTATACAAAGGACATTACGTCTTTGTAAAATAATCCTAAGTTGCCGAGTTGTTCAACCAACTAGGATGTTAATAAAATGGCTTGTCAAACGAAAAATAAAAAGTATTTGCTTATTTATGTGATATTTTAGTCGATAATTAGAACATAAACTAAATAGAACTAGGTATTTGTTTTAACTTTATTTGCTTATACAAATGGCATAAGATCATATTCACAACTAAGAGGGTGTTTGGGAGTGCTTATCTAAAACAACTTATAACCTTTTGGCAAAAGTGCTTATCAACTTATGTGGCGTGAAAATGAGTTTTTAAAAAAGTGTTCAGGTTAGTTTATTGCGGTGCCAGGTAGTTTTAAGCTGATAAGTTGTTTTTTAGTGTTTGACAAATTCAACTTATTTGTGCAAATAAGTCAAAGGGGAGTGACTTCTCAAAAATGACTTATTAGCTTTTATGAAATGAAATAAGCAACTTTTTAAAATAGCCATTCAAACACCGTGAAATAACTTATTTGATTTTGTGAGATAAAACAACTTAAAAGCACCCTAAAATAAGTACTCTCAAATGTCCTCTAAGACATTGATTCAAAGTGTATTGCTATTCCATAATAAGGGATTTGAATTTATTTGGAATTTTTGGTATATTTAGTTTATAGATTTTAGATTGAAATTGAATTAAATGTTTATAGGTATTTTATAAATAAAAAAAATATCAACGAATATTAATCTATTAATTTTTTAATAGAGGACCTCTAATATGTATCTTATCTTTTTTATAAACAAATTTATAAAACGCGCAATGAAGATGGAATTTAATTCCGTATTCCACAAACCAAACTACAATTAGCATGTGTAACATTATTTTTCTGATTATAACAACTAATTTTAAAAAATTATTATAAAATCATAAAATCAAATTATTTTCGTCTTTTATAAAATAATTATAATGAAAATTATCTAGATTTTACATCTATTTTATAAATTATCTTGATTTCAAGTTCCAAGAACAAAAAGCACTAGGGGAGAAGCAGCTTTTTCTTATTTTTTTTCCGCGAACGAGTTCGTATTTCGTAAAACTACGTTTAGGCTATGTTTGGCAAACTAGCTAATAAGGTAGCTTATGACTGATAAGGTAACTTATGACTGATAAGGTAGCTGATGACTGATAAGGTAGCTGGTGACTGATAAGGTAGCTGATGAATAAGTTACGTTTGGCAAAAACTAGCTGATAAAGTAGCTTATGACAGTAAAAGGACAAAAAAAGACATACTTTAAAATTAGTGAAGTAGAAAGTAGAAGGGTAAATTTGGAATAAAAAAAAATAATAAGTGTCATAATTACAATAAGTCACCAAAACGCTACTCAAAGTAGCTTTTCAAAAAGCTAGCTTATAAGTTAACTTATAAGTCAGCTTATGGTCCATCCAAACATGTAACTGACTTATAAGGTGACTTATAAGTTACCTTATTTTTACCAAACGATGCCTTAGAATATTTTTTATACTTACATATTTAGTCCTTTATGTTAGAAAAATGTTGATGGTGACCCATTACCATGCAATATTTTCCAAATCTACCCCCCCCCCCCCCCCCCCCCCCCCGACCTTAGTTTCTTGTTGTTGCATGAATCCAAAGTGTTACATAATGAAAGAGATTGACATTTAAGAACAAACTTAGACACATCATGCAAAACCCAAATAATACTT
Source organism: Centaurea solstitialis (assembly GCA_030169165.1). Classification (NCBI taxonomy): domain Eukaryota; kingdom Viridiplantae; phylum Streptophyta; class Magnoliopsida; order Asterales; family Asteraceae; genus Centaurea; species Centaurea solstitialis. The sequence continues at coordinate 72,844,465 of CM058041.1, forward strand.
CAAAAAGACTTGCCAACCGTGTATAATGGAATACCATTTTTGCTGTTTGTGTAAATACGTTGTAATACCTGAATATTTCTAACAATTTAAACACGTCTAGATTTATCTAAATTAAAAAATAAAGATATGTGATGGAAATTACAACTAAATACAATTGAAGTCGTGTCAAACAAGGACATCAGAATTGCAATTAAAGTATATCAATATATGTGTGAACCAAGGACATTTGCTCTTGGTTTTAGAAAGAGTTACGTTTATGACTCTATTAGTATACACTAAACATTAGTATAACGGTAAAACAATTTTGAAATACACGCAACCTTACATCTAGAAAGTAATAATCTCTTTTAATAACCCATGTTGCAACAATCTATGGCAACTTTATGTCATAATAACATAGTGGTTTAGACTTTAGAGTAAGCTACAATTTTTGTTCTAAACCTTGATATTCCTTAATATTTTCAAAGAAATTTCTTTTATATTTCATTGTTCATAGATGATTAAGAAGTCTTGATATTAGATATTTGTCAAACTTTTTATTTATGTTTTTTTAATCTTGAAATTGTTAATTTGATGAAAATATTTATAATTTTTTTCTTGGTAACATTTATTCATATGCTTGTATTTTTTATATAAAAATGTAAAATTTTCATCAGAACAAAAATATAGTTTTTTTTTATTTTACATAAGAAATACACAAAAAATATGATACAATTTCATCAAAAATATTTATAATATAATTTTATTATATTAAACAACTTCATGAACTAATTTCATTGATTTAACTAAGAGTGTCTTGTAGTTGATCATTCTCTATATTATTAATAGTTAATTATAAGTTATAAATTTGCTTATTAGTTATTAATTGACTTTTATATTCATTATAAACTTATTTAAGTTATTAATTATTTTGAATTATCACTACAACCATAATATTTTATAGAAAATTTCCATCTAGTTTCTTTATTCTTTATTTTAAGCTGCAAAATAATTCTTTCTATTTACATTGATAAGCAAATTTTGAACATCATATTTCGATTTTAAATATTACAAAACTTCTAAACGAGCGTTTTTATTTGAAACTAAAAATAACTAAGTCAAACAAACACGCAAACGGTTGTTGACTTCGGATTTTTTTTATGTTTCACTGTGATGACACGTGGACTTGCAAAACAAATACATTTTTTTAAACGGTCATTTAAGCTTTGCATAGACTACATCATTGACAACTTTAAAGTTAAGAAACGGCCGTTTGAGACTAATCCTGATCATAGAATGTTGATGCTTAGACTCGAACCTGGATTAATGAAATATTTCATCACATCACATCCCCTAGGCCTTTTGTCGGTATGCATTTAAAACACACACTTTGTGGATAAAACAATGAGAGGCTGCTGAGTTGGCATAAACCAAGAATCATACCAAAGCTATGAACTCTAATCATAAAAGTTATTTCTGTTAAAGTGTATTGTTTGGAGAAAAAAAAAAGAAAATTCCCAAAACAACCCTAAGTTGTCGAGTAGTTCAGCCAGCTGAAATGTTGTAGGAAGTAGCTGGTATTGTCAAACCAAAAATCAAAATTATTTGCTTATCTATGCAATATAATATTTTTTTATTAACAAGTATAAAAATATTCTTTGAAATACATGATATTCATATATATATGCATACGGTTCAAACAACGGAGGGCTACAAGTATTTTTCTTGATTTTCTCCATTTTAAGATTTTTTCTTGAACCTTCCTGGATCCCTCTATATATATAATTATGCATTTACTGTATTCGAGACACTAACATGTACAATCGTGTTTCTTTTAATTGTATCAATTAATATATGTTTAATAAAAATGTTATCATAAAGACTTGGCAAACATTGTGAACCCAAATTTACTTTAAAAAGACTTGCCAACCCACTGAGTGGTGGGATGCCATTTTCGTTACATGTGACATCTGAATATTCCAACCATCTAGTCTAAATTCTAAACACATTAAAATCAACAAAAACTAGTAAAAGAAGGTGTAAAGATAGAATTAAGATGAAATTACAATGAATATACGATGAACATCATAATTACCATTAAGTTATAGTAACATGCTCTTAAAATAAGAATATTCAAGTTAACATATATTGTAATATAGAACACAATAAAAATAAAACCATTTGAGAAAATACGTCATCATTGCATTTATTTGGTTTTCATGAGTAAAAATATTCATCATAGAAAATAAGGATCTCTAACAATTGTGAAGCGCAAGCCAAATATAATGAATTTTGTATCGTAATAACATTGTGACTTAGAATACGTGATAATTTCATTGTAATTTGGATCTTTCTTAACAATCTAGCTCAAAGAACTTTCTTTTGGCTTTAGTTGTTTACAGGACTATAAATATTTAGATAATTCAATATTAAAATGTAAGACTTTCTACTTACGTTATTTTTTAGTTTTAAAAGACTAATCAAATAAATTAATACAAAATCTTTTCGATTTCTGACTACTTTTCTTATCAAATATTTTATTGTTCTGATAAAGGTACATATAAGATATGATTATTTTACAAAGTAAATTGACACTAGGCATAACGTGTAAGCTACAAAACTACGGTTTAGATCCTTAAAGTAACCCCTAAAGTGTTGATAGTTTCAACCAAACTATGTCTGAATTGTATGGATTGCTTCATAAAACAAATATTCATGAAAAATAAAAATAAAGTTATGACTGTTTATCTGATATAAAGCTCCTATGTCAAAATAGGTAAATGAATTTATCAATAATAAATAAGGATAAACAAAGTAAATATGTATAATTGCAAGGACATGATCGGTCCTGGTCCCAAATAGTATCATCATAAGTAGTCTTGCTCCCTATCAAAATGCTTTGGTTTGGTTAAGCTTCATATTGTCCAATTATGAGAACCATTTCCCCGTCCTGGGTCGGGCCTAAGTTGTTCCCAACATTTTTTTAAATCGTTTTTTATACATATTTTTAAACTCTTTTTAAGAATACAAAATTGTTTTTCTAATACATCGTAAAATATGTAATTGGGTCAATCTCACTTTAAAGTACACGGATTTCACAAGGTGTGCCGTGCGGAGCCAGACCCATTTAGTCATCTCTAGGTGGCACGTACCACCATTTCGTTCCTCCATTGCAATGTAAATTTGTTTTGTGTCACTGTACATTTGTTGTGTCTCACCATATATATTTTAAAACTGCAATAAGAACACAAAATTTTCTTGGTAGAGCTGGTTTGGTAAACCTATTTTTTCACCTAGACCGAAGTTTGAATCAATTTAGTGTCATTCATTGGTTTCTAGCTTCTAATTTAAGATTTATTATGCTTCTAAAAACTGCAATAAAAAAGTTAAACATAAGACTTTAAATATGAAAAATAATAAGCTAACTAATTATAAGAATTTTCTTTTTGAACTACAGATAACTCCACACACACGTCTTGATACGAATATCTCCATATTTGTTTATTATTAAAAAAAATCTAAGTCCATAGTTTCTATAAGAAATAGTGACATATACAAAATATGCATGTATATCCTTGCATCTCCTATAGATAAGATTATGTATGGATATGGATGAACGTCGAATTTGTGTATACCATGTAATTACCTATTCATTCATCCTTTTTTGTCTTCAGACTTCCAAGCTTTGTGAAGATGTTTTTGTTATTCAAGAATATATTTAAAGATTCTGATATTTGATAATTGTTTAATTAAGTTCAAAACTTATATCAGACGTATGTCATAAAAATTCATGTAACTTGTAGAAATGAAAGAGTTACATCAAGTGCAGGGGCAGACACATGAGGCATCCAACACGATCCCGTGCACCTGTTTTATAGATTTTTATGAGTAGAACTTTTTAGGGTATGAAGGATATACATGCTAAATTTTGAGGGGTGTTCCGAGATATTAGAAAATACAGGGGGCAACAAACAAAAAATTTGAAAAAGTCTGTTGCAATTAACAACAAAAGTTTAAAACTTTCTCGATATCAACCAAAACAAACTTAAAAACTCATTCAAAGATGAATTCAGCTAAAAACACATTGCAAGAATTTGCGAGCCTTTGATTCACACCTCCGTTGCTTGTTAGGACCTATACAATCATTTTTACTAGCAATAGCAGGCAGACGCTAGTGGTGCGTTTGCTCGACAAAAAAAATTGTGTTTGTGTCTGACGGTCAGCGTTGATAAGGGATCTCATTTTAGTGAAAGTACGTACACAAGTAAATTGTTAGTTTAAGTCCTATAATAAGTATATGTTTATGTAACTAATAACATACCGGTACACTAAAGCTTAATTTTTAAGTTTCGGTTTTAAAAACCATAGGTTTTTTATTTTTTAAATTAGAGCCTCAATGTTATACTTGTATTTAATTCATTCATGTATTATAGCATTAAGTAGCTTTGCTTATTTTGGATAAGAAAAATTAGTTGTAGTGTTTTGTTAAAGATTGACATTTGGATCAGACTTGCGGATTGGACCGTATAAAAACTATCCATGAGGTCATAAGTATGGAACAGTCGATCCTTTTTCAGTCCGTACCAATTATAAAGTAACGGTCACTTTGAACTAGACGAAGTCTAGCTCGGATAAAAGCCATTCATGTTTTTAAAATTTTAATTCATTTTATTTTATTTTATAAAAAAATCTAGACCAAACCTTAAATTAGCAACAGACTAGATTTGACCAAGTATTTAACTTTTATTTGAACCGAATCAAATCGGACCATATTGCCATCTTAAATTTGGCATCTACCTTGTTAAATCTAGACCATTCTACGATCATTCGAACTATGTTAAATAAAACGGGTTTTCTTCTAGGTAGTCTTTTTATTGATTTGCCTCAATTTGTATATAACTCTATACATTATATTGACATGATGGTTAGTTTGTTAACTTTTATTTTATATTTGACATTTTTTATTACTGATTTAATTTTATAACTAAATAAAAATACTTTATAAATTTAAGAGTAAACTACTATTTTCGTCCATGTGGTTTGATGGTTTTAACTGTTTTCGTCCTTGTGATTTATAAATTATTTTTTTCGTTTTTGTGGTTCTATTTTGCTTCTATTTTCGTCCCTGCATCTAACTCCATTAACTAAAGTAGTTAAAATGTCCAATTTTTTTTGAGAAATATATTTAGTCCTTGAGGTTTTAAAAGTTATAAATATTTATCCTAAAACTTTAAAAAATTTAATATGTTGTTTTAGTTTTTATTATATTATTAAAGAATATATATACACACATTTTTAAAGAATATATATATAGAGGAAGGTTCAAAGAAGAATGACATCAATTTAAAAGAATACGAGAATCAATCTCAGCCAATCATCTCAGGTCAATCATATATGAGAATGACTTTTGTGTACAAAATCATATATGATTAACAAAGGAAAAGTTCAGGTGCAAGACTTGCCCCGCGACCTGAAGTCGCGGACAAGGTCGCACGTGTCCATTTTTTTCATCCAGTACTTAATCACATGTGATTTTGTACACAAAAAATCATTCTCGCATTCTCTTAAAAAGATATCATTCTCATTTGAACCTCTTTCTATATATATATATATTGTATATACGTGTGTGTTTTTCAACTTAATTTTTTTCTCTTTTAATTATTTTTTTTATTATATTTCTATATTATATATTTTTTTAAAAGAATATATATACATATATATAAATATACTAGGTTTCAACCCGCGTAATACACGGGGTAATTTTTTTGTCAGAAAACTTATATTGCAAATATAAATGATCAGCAAAAGTATGAACGCTACTTTTCTAACTACTCACAAGGAACGAACGTGCTATGCATTTTTAAAAAGATTAATAAAAATATGAGTAAATATTTAATAAAACAAAATATGAGTAAATTGTAAAGCAAAATTCATAATAAAACTTAAACAAAATAATGGAAAACTACATAGTTAAAATTTTAATAAAATAAAAATCATTGTTCATAAATTGCCAAATACTTCTTTATACACAACGTTATTTGTTCTATTGCTAATTATACCTTCATAATCTATAATTAATATCTTCAAAAATTCTCTACTTTTTACTCTAGAACACATAATCAACAAAAAAAAAAAAAAACAAAGAAAGTAACAAATTGAAAGAGTCATCCAAATCATACATTTGCAAGAGAAATGAACAAACCTCAAAAAATTGAATCTGAAAATGACCTTATATTACAAATATGAAAATGACCATAAATACAAAGTCACATACGAGAAATCAACAACTCCAACTTGGACTATAAACATGAATAGAATCATTATAATCATATCATCATGTGTAGGAAAAAAATAAAAATTAAAGAGCGTTTGATTAATTACCTTTGTGTGTGTATGTGTAATTGGTAGTGGCTTAATTAAGAGAGTTGCAGCAATTGATTGAGATTAAGAGATTGAAGGGGGTATTTATAGATTGAGATTGAGAGATTGAGATTGATGTGTGTATTTTTGGATTAAAACTGTTTGATTTAATTATGTAGAGGATTTTTGAAAGTGGTATTTATCTTTACATTATTTAATTTATTGTTTTCATATTTATCTATATTTTGGATTAAAAAAATGAAAATTTTTAAAGAGGCTGAGTATATTTTTTTGTTCCAAGAAGTTATATGAAATTTTCATAAGAATTAAGAAAATAGGAAAAATAAGATTTTTCAACTTTGGAAAACTCTTAGAAAATTGTACTTGATATTTTTAATTCTTTACATCACCAATGATAAATAATAATACGTGAATTGATTATATTAAATATTACACAAATATATGTAGAGGATTTTTTAAACCGTTTGATTTAATTATGTATTTTTGAAAGTGGTATTTATCTTTTACATTATTTTATTTATTGTTTTCATATTTATCTATAGTTTGGATTAAAAGGTTTGATTTAATTATGTAAAGGATTATGTAGAGGATTTTTGAAAGTGGTATTTATCTTTTACATTATTTTATTTATTGTTTTGATAATCGAAACCGGTTCACCAGAACGCGACACGTGGCAATTCGGCTCACCAGAGCACGACACGTGGCAAACCAATTACAATTTATTATATACAGATTTTTCAATTTAAATTTAAATTTATTAACTTATATACCATCAAATTTATTAACAATTATCTCTAATAAATTTAAATTTAATTTAAATATAATAATATTTTAAATTTTATATAACAATTATCCATTTGAGTAAATTTTAAATTTAAAGATTGTTATAGTTGAGAGAGTTAGAGATAAAATAGGTAGACTATTTAGAGATAAGATAGGTAGAATATTTTTGAAAGTGACATGGCAACAAATGACACGTATGCATGACATGTGTCAAAAACTGACACGTAGGCGAGAATGAATGTAGACAATAAGAGTGTCCAAGTACGTGTTTTGGCGGAAAAACTCAAAAACCGGCTCACCAGAGCACGACATGTGTCAGGCCAGTTACTCTTTTATTATATATAGATATATGTGGGGGTCTTCTTTTAAAAACCCAATAAATTGTGAGATCTATAGGATCCAATTTAAACTACAAAAACATACTTGGTAAAAACTGAATTTAATATAAAAAACCCATTTTCTCTCACATTAACTATTTTTTCTCCAAAATTATCTTTCTTTTCCCACATATCTATATATATATATATATATTAAAAGAAGATTTGTGCTGATGTCATCGTTATGAAATTGAGCAATTTTTGTAACACCCGTTTTCACTTTTCCTTTATATCTTGGGTTAGACAACTTAAGTGATTAATTGTCATGTTTTAGAAGTAGAGGGGCTGGAGCGACTTTTGTGATAGTTCAAGGTAAAGTGTGACTTTTGTTGATAAAAGAGGAAAACCTTCAACCTCTAGGCAGTTTTCTCAGAACGTACGGGAGGGAGAGTTAGAGGGCGACTAGAGGAAGACAGGCAAGGAGAAATTGAGGCTTGGCTTGATTGGAGTGTGTTAGCACTCACGTCAATTGCGTTTAAGGTAAGAATTTCTTGTTGATTAGATGTCTTTTGTAGTTAATTTTGGAGTCTTGAGTTGGTTAGGGTTGGGTGTGGAGTGATGGTCTTTGGATCATCAAATTGATGTAATTGGGAGGTTCTAGGGTCAAATTGCTTGTATGTATTTGTTAGATGTCGACCCTAATAGTTGAGAAACCTTGTTTTGAAGTGTTTTGGTATGAAAAGTGAGTTTTTGGCACAAAGTTCGAGGCAGGTCGCGAGAGAGTGCAGGCTGGGAAAGCCCGCAACCTGGCCCCGCGACCTGAGGTCGTGGGAGCAGACCGCACAACTCTCTGCCATATTTCAAAATTTTATTTTCTTCTTTTCGAAGATTGGGCTATGGGATCATGTTAGGGATGTTATGGGAGGATGAGGCCTAGAGTTTGGGGTCAATTGGACTAGCCTAGCTATGTCTAAGGCTAGCTCTTCGGTATGGAGTGTCGAGCGGTCCTTTTTGGACTAAGTTGATGGGTTATGTGTTTATGCTTGATTAGGTGTTTGCAAGTGATTGTTTTAGCTTGTGGAGAGTCTTGATTGCTAGCAACTGACAGGTGAGTACCTCACTTAACCTTTATTGTTAGGTGTACATGGTTATGTTTGCATGCGTGATTATGTGATGTGTTCATTCGGGGACTTGGGAGAGTACCTATGGTGGTAGTAATACCCCTAGGGAATTTGGAGAGGCCTGGTACCAGTGTCATATGTCCTTCCTTGATGGCATTGAGCCGTAGGGAAGGCTGGAGATTGCATGATATTATAATTGCTATGTAATGTGATTGTGTTGCTTGATGGTAAGTGGTTATGTGTGTGCTCACTAAGCTTTATGCTTACCCCGTTGTTGTTTTATATTTTAGTGGCAGGTACTTCCCGTAAGGGAAAGGAGAAAGCTACCGTTTGAGGCTCCGAGGATGGCAGTTCAGTCAACACGTTTGGAGGAGACGTTATGCTATGATGTTGAACTCTTTATGTTTTCAAAAACTAAATTTCTATCATTTCCCGTAAACTTCTACAAATGAGTTTTGAGTTGGATTATGGTTTAAAGCTTTAAACTTGTTGGTTTGGTTGTAATTTAGGACAAGCTTCCGCTCTTGTATGGATTTTGGTTATTTTATGTTGAATGAATGTTTTGGAAATTGGGATGTTACAATTTTATTGGTCAATTAAAAAAGAATCATCAAATGATGATGTCATCAATTATTCCTTTATTTTAAAATCGTATTAATAGGTATAATTATCTTTACAATTTACATTCTTTATCCTTAAAATTATTTGATTAAATTACTTTTTATCCTTAGTTTCTTATTTTTCACTTTACACCCTAATCATATTAAGATAATAATATATATTATAAAATGTATTAAAATTTTTGTTTTTCTTTTTAATAAATTATACCATTATAATCGTCTCGATAATATTTTCAAAATGACTCTAATATTGAATATTTTTTTAATTTAACTATATTATTAAAATTATATATAAATTATTTGTTTAGATTTTATTACAATTGATATTCTTAAAGTTTAAAGATTTTATATTTTTAACCTAACTATTTTTATAGATTATTTATAAGTAATGAAAATTTATTTTATTTAAAACTCAATTTCTGATATTTTTGAAATTTAAAGATTCCATCTTTTTAATCTAACTATTTTTATAAATTATTTATAAATAATTATATTTTAATTTATTTAAAATCCTACAAATCAAAAAACTACATATTTTATTTCTGAATCCCTTCAGTTTTAAAATAATTCACAAAATTTGAATCTTTTGACAAAAGAATAATAAATTTTCAATTTCTGAAATTTTAAAAGCAATTGAAATGGCAATTGTCGTGGAACATATAATTTTCATAACTAATTAATTGGTAAAGACAATTATCATGTAAAAGTCTATTCTTATTAAAAATTAAATAACACGTTTAAAATACCCGTATATTATACGGGCCGTTAACTAGTTTTTTTTAAAGGGTGTCCAGGCCAAAGCCCGACTAATCCCCGACAATTTTTGGGGGCTAAACATGACCCCACTTAAATGTCCTCACGCATGCGCACGGGAAGAGTCAAACTCGGTTAGGACGCTATGAACTCTACCGAGCGATAACCAATCCGCCACAACACTGTTGACCATCTATTTTCTTTCTTCGTAACATAGACATGCATAAATAATGTGAACATATTGTATGTATGCTTTTTTTAACATATAAATATTCTATTTTTTTCTCTATTCAAATACATATATATATATATATAGTATAGAAATATAAGAAAGAAATAATATATATGTATATAACCCTATATATAAGTTTTAATTTTTTGAAGGTTTAAGGATAAATATTTACAACTTTACATATCATAGGGACTAAATGTGTAACATTTTAAAATCATTTTTGGGATATTTAACTGTTGTAGTTAACAGAGTTAGGATGTAGGGACCAAAAATGAAGTAAATTAAAACCACAAGGACGAAAAAGCAATTTTTAAACCACATGGACGAAAATAGTTAAAACTATCAAACCTAAGGGACATCGTAGTTTACTGTAAATTTAATTTTATAAGTTTTAGAAGGACCATAATGTATATAATTGTGTCACTGGGAACCTTCATATATAAATTTCAAACTAACTACTTTCCCTCCAGCCTTATATAAAGGGCACGCGTATTCATCTCTTGACATCAGTGAAATCCCTAGCTTATTCTTGAAAGAAACTAGCACTCTTTTGTTGATCAAAACCTTGGATTTTCATAAGTGTGACAGTAATTACTTTTTTAAGTCGATACTGCTAAAAATAAGTCATAACAGTTTTTTCTTGTGAGCTGATAAAGAAGAGATTGTCTATTGAAGGTGTTCAAAACACGAATTTGGCATACTCGAAGTCGCAGGTCATCAAGGTAAAAACACTTTACATTTTCGTGATTATGTAGTCCTCGCATGGATTTTGAAACAAAATCGATTTTATGTGGTATTATGTTCTTACATTAATAGTCATTCATTACAAAGCTTGTGGCGTAGCGGTAAGGTTTGTGGGGAATGTGGATGCTATCCCATTCATTCCAGGTTCAAATCCCTTATGCCCATCTTGTAGCCAGGTTTAATCTTAGACGGTCGAATTTTCATTTCCAAATTGCCAAAGATGAAGTTTAGGCGAAGCAGAACCTTATCCAAAAATAAAATAAAAGAAAATTAACATACCAAAACCAAAATTATTTCATGTATTGATTATTAATAAACAAAAAAAAGTTTAGATTACAAACTCATCAAAAGAGAAAATCTCAGATTTTATGGACAACTCAGACACTAAATGTTATCTTTTTATTTACGTAAAACATATTTTGTACAATCAAATAAATAATATAACAATACTCATGATAGCAGTAACATGTAACAATTGATGTGTATAATTTTTATATAACCACTATAGTATCATATGGCAAGCAACAAATTGTTGAATGAATTCCTTTTTAGTTTGATTGTGTTTAACAACCATATATTATTTAAACCGTTAATCACTTTTAAATCAAATACCCTTCCATGAGTTGCAGCTTAAAGGAAATGGATCTAGTACATCTTATTTCTGTGCATTGTTATATTCACATGACATGTCTCTCATCCTAATGTTCATCCATTTCTCATCCAAAGTTGATAATTACTTCCCACGCTTCTCACCAAGTTTGACACTTCTCACCAGAACCTAACCATATTGTTTAATGTGATAAAACTCGAACCATAGGCCAATTTTGGTTAATACGTCAAAAATAATATTTTGAACGAACCCTTGCGCGTCCAGCTTACTTATCAACAGGTTCAAGTTTTGAATTCTGTGAAAGACGAGCTCGAACTCCTCCTACCAAGTCACCTCTGAAACATCTTCTCGAATTTGATTTCCAAGGGTCGCGGGTTCCGCATGGGGCCGCTCGCAGTTGTCGATAATCATTCTTTTGCTTAAATATCTTGAACGAATCACTTAAAGAGAGAAAAAAAAGCAATGAATTAAAGTTGTAGATTAAGAATGGTTCAGGGGCTAAATTTAAACTTCTTCCTAGAAAGGGTTTAAATAGAAATTTTAAAACACACTATACGCCAAACTATAAACGGTTTTGGAGGAATATTCCGTCATCTTCAACACGGCAACCAACCTTCCGGCAACCTTCATCATCCGCCATTAAAGCAAAGCATCGTCTTCTTCCTTCCTTCCTTCCTTCCATCTCTCTGTAAAAAACACTCCATCGCTGTTTAACACGCCCTACTCGCCAACAAATCTATCTCTATCATCATGTCTTCAAGTTTCAAAGTATGTGTGCTTACGTCCCAAATTAAAGTCCGATTACGAACTTTTAACTGTCCTAATCCATTGGATTTTGAGTCACGAAGCTTCTATTCACACTTTAATTGTATGTATTACAAACTATTAATTTCGAATTCGACATTGAAATCAAAAGTTAAATTTCTAGGGTTTGTTTTTTTGTTTTGTTTTCAGATGGTAAGAAATGATAACGAATTAGGTTTGAAAACTGTATTTGGGGAACTATGCATAGCAGTAGCATCACAAATTGAAAGAACTGCCAAATTCAAAACCCTACTGAAACGTCTCCAGAAGACACTAGGAGCCATTGAGCCACTGGTTTATGGAAATGGAAGTGGAAATTTGGGGAAAGTGTTGGATCGTACCGAAAACGAGATCAAAATGTTTGTATTTTATCTGGAGAATGGGAAAGAGCTAGTTCTGATGTGCTCTAGTATTAATTGTTGGAATGTGTATAAGAAGTTTGTTCATGCTTGTAAGCTCGTTCGATTGGATAACGAGCTGCATAGGTTCTTTCTGATCGGATTGGGGGACGACGTGATTAGTGGTAATAGGAGGGTTTTGACGGAGATTTATGCTTTGGGAGAGAAAATGGATCAAGTTCTTGCAGCTGTCACCGAACGGGCAGGTGGATTTTCTTCTGGTTCTTCCGGTGTTCCGGGGCTCCCGGATGTCATCATTGGGTTGGATCGTCATCTTGATGAATTGAAGCGTAGGCTGCTCAAAGATGACAACCAGGTGTTGACGATTTCAGCTCCCGGAGGTTGTGGGAAGACTACATTGGCAAAGATGGTTTGTCATGATAATGAAGTCAAAGGTATAAATTATTGAATCTTTTCTTCTTTGCATATCTAATAATAATCAAATTCTAATATCATTTGACTGATAAAAAAGATGGACATTGACTTCCTCTTTCTAACTCTCCTATGTTAAATGTTACACTAAATTGTTTACATATAGATGATGAAGCCTTGATCTTGACCTTTGAATCTGTTTTTATGTTTATAGGCATTTTTGGGGACAACATCTATTATGTTACTGTTTCTAGGATGGCGACTCTTAAAGGGATAGTTCAGAAACTATTTGTACACCATCTTCAAGAAAACCATTGTGAGTTTCAAACTGATGAAGAAGCGAAGAATCAACTGGAGAACTTGTTGAGGAGTCAAATGGGATCAGAGAACATGTTGCTGGTCCTGGATGACGTGTGGTCCGAATCTGAATCACTTATTCAGGATCTTAAGTTCCCAATTCCGGGATACAAAATCTTGGTCACATCAAGATTCTTGTTTCCAAGGTTTGGTTCTCCATATGAACTGAGCTTGTTAAAAGAAGACGATGCAAGAACCCTTTTTTGCCATTTTGCGTTTCCTTGTGGTGAGATCTCGAATGTGCCAGATGACCTTGTGACCAAGGTATATATATATATATATATATAATTACGTCTTCTTGATCCTTATGAACTAGCCATTATACATGATCACAGTTAGGATTGAATCCTTGTGGTTTTCGTTGTAGATGGTGAAACACTGCAAAGGGTTTCCATTGGCTCTTACTGTGATTGGTGCATCGCTATATGGGCAAAATGTGGTCAAGTGGAGAACCACTTTGAAGAAATGGTCCGAAGGTCAAACCATTTTCGATTCAAGCAGTCAACTGTTGCTTAGTCTTCAGGCCAGTGTCGATGCCCTTGAAGACTTGCCGATAGCCAGAGAATGTTTCCTTGATTTGGGTTCATTTCCTGAAGATGAAAAGATTGCAGCTTCTGCACTTATGGATATGTGGGTGGAGTTGTATGGTTTAGATGAGGAAGGAATGTATACCTGTGAATACCTTCTTGAGCTCTCTTCAAGAAATCTTCTGAGTTTTGCTCCCACTAGGTATAAAAATTGTTAATTCATGGGCTCTGTTTGGCAAATTAGCTGATAAGCTAGCTGTTCTAAGAGAAAGTGTTGAAAAATTTTAGAAAAAAATACAAGTGGCATAACTAGAAAATAGAAGTGGAAAATGGCCAAAAGGGTTTTTCGATAATCTAAAAAGATAAGGTAGCTTATTGATGCCGAACATGGCTAAAATATAAAAAATTTATATTTTTTATATCTCCGTTGGTTGATTGATTTTCGTTTGATTTTTTCAGCAAAGATGCTAGTGAACTAGAAGGGTATTGTAACGAGCATTATGTCACACAACATGATTTGATAAGAGAGTTAGCCATCCATCTTAGTAGCCAAGATCCGATATCACAAAGAGAACGATTGTTTATCGAAATCCATGGGAATCACGTACCCGCATGGTGGATTGAACAATCGCAACAACCTATCGCTACTCGCCTCTTGTCTATTACAACAGGTTTAGATTTGCCTTTTCCGATTATGCCCTTTGTATTTTTCAAATTAAGCCCGTTTTACATTTTCATTCTGTCTTTTTAGATAGTTTTCTTTAGTACCAAATATTACTAATTTATCAACTAACTACTAGCTTATTAGTCGGCAGTACCTTTCTCAGCTAGTTTATCAGTCAGCTTGCTGAACATAGCCTAACTGTACTTTAAGGACTTTCTATCTGCAGATGAAGTTTTCGGGTCTTCTTGGTATGATCTAAAAGCGCCAAAAGTTGAAGTTTTGATATTGAACATAAAAAGCCAAATGTATGCATTGCCCGAGTTCATCGAAAATATGAATCAACTCAAAGTTTTAAGCATCACAAGCTATGGGATTTGTCCTTCTGAGCTACACAGACTTCCGTTAATCGGTTCTCTATCCAAATTAAAACGAATCAGATTCGAGCACCTCACGATTTTATCCTCGATCCAATCCATCTTCGAGTTGAAGAACCTACGCAAGCTTTCATTCATCATGTGCGAGATCGGTAACGCGTTAGAGACTTGTACGATGGACGCTCGTCCTATGCTACCGAATCTCACGGAGCTCGAAATCGACCGTTGTTATGATCTGATAAAAGTACCCGAAAACTTATGCAGTCTTGACTGTCTCGAGAAACTCAGCATCACGAACTGTCACGAGCTCGAAGCCCTTCCGAAAGGATTGGGAAGTTTGTCGAATTTGGAAATTCTGAGGCTTCATTCGTGTACGAGATTAGCGGAGTTACCCAACTCGATAGGAAACCTCCGTTGTTTGACGTTTCTCGATATATCTGATTGTTTGAGTATTGGTTCGTTGCCGGATGAGTTCGGGGAGCTTAGTGGTTTGAGGGTGCTTAAGATGAGCGGATGTCGGGGATTGGAAGAATTGCCGGCCTCCGTGACCAATTTAACGTTGTTGGAAGACGTGATATGTGACGAAGAGACTTCGTATCTATGGAGTTATTACGAAAGTGATCTCGGTGATTTGAAGATTAATGTTGTCGAGGATGACCGATTTGCGAACTTCATGCAAATCGTTGCACAGTAAGGAGGTGTGCCGATGGCTAGGAGACCGAGGGCCATTCTTCATTGGATCTAGAACCACCCTGTTTCTGGTTGGTGATTGAGTCACCGTATCAAAAACAGTGTGGTTCTAGCCAATCTTGATCAAGATTGATCAGGACTGGTCGGGGCCGTTCTTTCTGGTTGACGACTAATCACCAGATAAGAATGGCTTATTTCTGATTGGTCCGAACTTGGATCGGTTAGGACCGGCTAAAGACCTTTGGATTGAGGATGGGTCTCTGAGCCTAGACCAAAGGACACGTTACGTGGTTACAACAAGATATGCTCCTTCTTAACATATAATTCATTTGTTTACGTAAAACTACTATATTGTAATTCCATGTCGCTACTAGTATCGTGTAATTTGTAAGTCGTATCGTGTAATTTGTAAGTTGTATCGTTTCACTCGTATCCTTCAATAAGAAATGTCTACGTTTCCTTAAACCGATAAAACATTGGAATGGACAAGCCTTGAGATCAAAAGTTTATATGACTTATGCAGTCTTGACTGTCTCGTGAGATCAAAAGCCCTTTAGAGCCCTCTCTGGTTAGTACCCGAACCCTCCCAACCCTCTCAATTTTTAATTAGTTAATTAGTTAAAACACACACCACACACACACACACAACACACACACAACACACCCACAACAACAGTTATGAGCGGTGTAGCCACACCGCTATGCTTGCATCCTGTCGAGCCCGCCGGTGACGTACCGGAGGCCGCTCCAGCCCGCCAGCCCGTCGGTTTCCAACCCGCCCAGCCCAGCTCTCTGGTACGTATATCCTTATCAAGAATATTACTTCATAAAGTAAGTGGTGGAGGTGAATTATTTACATTTTGCACATTTAATATAAATGTTATGAATACATTGAAAATGCATTCGTCAAAAAGGTGTTGTTTGCTTGTTTCTAACTCCTCGTATCTTTTTCCAAAGTATAGAAAGGTGGTGTGTTATTCAATCTTTGGTTGTACCAAACTACCAAAACATGTATGAAATTTCGTCATTATGAATTTATTAATAATGCCATAAAAGAGATTGATATGAGGTCACTTGAGTGGTTTTTTAATGCCAAAAGATGAATAAATTGTTTTTATGTCTAAAGGGACCGAAAACTAAAAATTATTTCAGATATAATAAAAACAAGATCAACAATGATCAAATAAGAAAATACGAAAATGATCAAATCATAACATCATGTGTAATATCACATGTGATTATGCATGGTCATTTGCTTGCACACCATTATCATTATGTAGACCATGTTCCATAATCGCATGTGATTTCAGTGAAAAATCACATGTGATTTGATAGAGTTATCGAATATGTTCTCATCTGAGTCTCCTTAAAATTATCTGTTTCCATTATGTAATGATATATATTATTTCGTATTTATTGAGTTGATGTCTAGTGTTCTCTTTTTGTATGGATGTGATCACACAAAAGCAAAAGTTATTACTATTATAATTCAAAGCTTGAATAGCATCCTTGTAAAGTTTATCAAAAAAGACGATCGGTTTATGAGCTTTAAATCGTCCCATGCATCTCTTCAATCAATTTTCACAAGTAAATTTTTGGGTATGGAAAGAGTTATACCTAAACTTTAAAAGGTGCTTGGGATATCAAAAAATACAAACACAAAAACCAAAAAGAATATCATGAAGAGTGAATGAAAAAATTGAAAAGATTCTCAAAATCAATCAAAAAACTTAAAAATCCTTCGAAAAATGAAATTTGGCTAATAACACATACGGCCACTTTGCAAAGCATTGATCCAGCTTTAAAGTGAATCTGTTCGGCAAAATTTTTGAATCCACCACTGATTATTCGTACTCATGTGTTAAAAACTTTCATGCGAATTATTTTTATCTTCTAGATCATACATTTAAGCAAATTTCACAAGAACTAGATAAATGACAAGATACTTGAATCCTCTAAATCATGGTGTAAATATTATTTCTTTAAACTCTTTTTGCAAGACTTATTGTTAATATATTTTATATAATTACGCTAAAGAAAAATAAACATTAAACACCAAAACTTTAATAAGTATGTTCGTAGTTTCCCCAACAGTATTCATGATAAATATAAGATGAATTACATGCCAATACCATACAAGGTTTCAGAAACCGCTGAAGCAAATCCATTTGAATTGCAGTGTAGAAAGTGAAACGACTTTTATAAGCAAATCTTGTCAATATGCGTTCATCTTTTATCTTTTTTCTGTTTTTTTCATTTTGACCCTCAATATTTAGGAAACGTCACCATTGGTCCTCCATAATGATTCTATATTGTAACTTAGACTTTTGAGTACGTTAAAATTTAATTCTAAGACAAGATCTTTGTAGATGTTTCTTATAAATTTTGGTCATCTTTCATTGTAAATTCGTGACTTAGACTTTTGAGTATGTTAAAATTTTATTCCAAGACTAAATCTTTGTAGATGTTTCTTATAAATTTTGGTCATCTCTCATTGTTCACCAATTTAATACGTAAGAACTTTATATTTAGTATTTGTAAGACTTGTTGACCAATCTTTGTTTTGTATTTAAAAAATGTGTTTACTAGGAATTCTTCCTTTAAGTAAAGTATTGGATATTTCATTGTAAACACGAACGTGTCCTAGGTGAAATGATAAGGTGTGTAACGTGTTTGTTGCAAGTACACTGGTTTAACATTTGAATTTGAATATTGGACAATTTTCGTTTAACTTCTAAGAAAATAAACCAAAGTTTTTAGAGAAGTTCAAAAAAAACTACACAAGACTTTAAGAAATTACTTGGTCAAAACCAAACAACAAGTTAAAAACATGTTTGTTTATCTATGTTTACATTTATGTGTGTCTATAATAAAGTAGTTGGTCTAACCTTGGGGTTTCGTTTTTCTTTCATCATTTTTTTTTGTTGAGTTGTTGATCAAAAGTTGCAATCCATTCCTATTTGCATTAGATAGATAGAAATACATCCATCTTTAATAATTTTAAATTAATTATAGTTAGATTATTTTATTAGGTTATCCGTTTAGAAAAAGTTAACCAAATTGTTTGGCTTGGTATTAGTTTGACACAAAAATTATCCATTTGACCAAACAAAACCATGTTTATCAACAATATTGAAGAAATACAAATGAATAATAATATTTTAGGATGAGTTCATCTTGAGTTTTATATTTTTGAAATGTAAACCTTGTTTGATCTGGTTTATATAATATTCTAAAGTAGTTGTTTAAATAAAATAATCTTTAGAATTTCTAATGTAAATTAGCTATCGGATAGTATCTCCAACATATTTTGTAAAATATAGAAAATAGAATTTTTGTTTCTACTTTTTCCATAGCATATTTTTCTATAGAGCAATTCTATTTGCATTCCTATGTGGGTCAAAATTGAATCAATCAAGCACTAAAAATCTGAAGTAGTTATTGATGTAGATGACGTGAGAAAGATTTATCATGTAGAAATATATTTAGCAAGCCATTGGGATGCAAATAGCCTATCTCTTTCAATATTGTTATCTAAATTGGCAAAATATTACGTGAAAAGTTGAGTTAATGGTCAGAAACATGAAAAGTGGATCTAGATTTCCATAGTATCATGTCCTCCAATGAATTGCAATCTACAAAGGAATTGATTTGATGTATCTCGATGCATCTTATTATAATGTGCATTAATTTCTCACTCGACATTTGATAACCACTTGTTACCTTTCTTACCGAAACACCAACTTTTCATTTAAACCCATCTAAATTTATAAATAAAAAAAGGAGAAAAGATAAATCTAAAAAATTCTTTAGAATTTAAAGTAAAAATAAGAAAACTATTTTCTTACTTTTTGGATAAAATTAAATTATTATTAGTTTATACGGTGTTATTTAAATATTATAATAATAATATTAAAATAATATAATTAATGTTAAGATATGCAAATGATAGCCAGCTCAGTTGTTCTGTATGTATGGGTTATAGTTCCTATACGGTGAGAGTTATAAGTTCGACTTTTACTGCTCATCATAACTTGGTGCCATGATGGCACGATAAAAGAAAAAGAGTTGCAAAATTGTTAACTATTAATTAACATAGAAGCAGTCCATGGAATCCTCCACCAGCTTTCCGTCTACGTTAATCGGTAACTAACTTCCAACGACAAGTATCCTGTTTCAGACCAGGCCTCCATTATACTAATAAGGATTTCCACTTCAACGCGCAATTCGAATTTCTAGGTATTTTCATTCTCTTAATTTATGATTATGATTTCTTCTATACGTATACGCTGTAATCGAATGTATAAATATATCATCATCATCATTCCATAACTTAGTATCACATATTATTCTCGATTTCGCATTACTGAATCTCAATTTGACCTTTGAATCCAATAATTGATTGCTAGGGTTTTGATTTTTGATTTCCTGTGTGTTTATATATTGTTTTAATCTTACTTACTTACTCTATAAATATAATATAATATATTAGCTGTGTGATTTTTAATTTGTGAATTCTGATGGCTGTAACAAATGCTAATGAGTTGGCTTTGAAAGCTGTAATTGTGGAGTTACTGAAATTAGTAGCTTCACAAACTCAAAAAACTGCAAAGTTCAAAACGCTACTCAAGCGCCTCGAAAAAACCTTACGAAATATCGAGCCGATGTTTTATGGAGGTTGGGGGTTGAGCAACGCGCTGGACCGTCCACAAAAGGAGATCAAAATGTTCGTATCTTACGTGGAAAACGGGAAGAATTTAGTCGTGAAGTGTTCCAGGATCAAGTGTTGGAATGTGTACAAGAAGTTTATTCACGTGAATAAGCTTGTTCGGTTGGATAATGAGCTAAACAGGTTTTTTGGGATCGGATTGGAGGATAGGATGATGGTTGAGGTTTATGATTTGGGGGAGAAAATGGATCGAGTTCTTTCGGTTGTTACTAAGCGTGCGGGTGGATTTTCTGGTTCTTGCAGTGTTCCGGGGCTCCCTGATGTCGTCATTGGCTTGGATTATCATCTTGAAGAGTTGAAGCGTAGGCTGCTTAAAGATGACAACCAGGTGTTGACGGTTTCAGCTCCCGGAGGTTGCGGGAAGACTACGTTGGCTAAGATGGTTTGTCATGATGATGAAATTAAAGGTATAAATTACTGAGTTTTTTTTTCTTCTTTGTATTTGTTAGTTTAATATGTTTGTGTTTTAATTAGAAAGGTTGGCAATGTTGCATGTTTTTTGAAGTATATAATATTTATATACCGCAAATATTCACATACACTCCTCAGTTTTGGTGAATTCTGAACCCTTGACCTCCAGGGAGGCAAAGTTCTAGAAGTAACTGCGGATATTGTTAGGACAATGACCCTTTGGTGGCATGTTAGATCTCTGGATGTTAAGCAATCATATCCTTGAATTTGGGTTTGATGTTGGTTATATGTCCAGATTGGATTCAATTCCATATTTTTAGGCTTTACGTAGACTACATCCTTTGCAATTTTGTAAATAAGATACGTCTAAGACTAAGCCTCGCCACATAATGCTAGCACCTGGACTCAAACCCGGGTCGAATGGGATTTTCCATCACTATCTCCCCTAGGCCTTTTGCCAGAACGCCACCACCCTTGTGGTTAATTCAATTCCATCTTGGCAGGGACTAAATGATAATTTTATAACTTTTATATGTGAATGTTATGGTAAATTGTTCATATATAGATGCATTGCATTTCATTTGACGTTGAGTCTGTTTATATTTGTACAGGTATATTTGGGGACAACATCTTCTATGTTACTGTTTCTAGAACGGCCACTCTCAAGAGTGTCGTCCAGAAACTATTTGTACATCATCTTAACGTAAAATACTGCGAGTTCCAAACTGATGAAGAAGCGAAGAATCAACTTGAGAGCTTGTTGATGATGCAAATGGGATCAGAGAACCTATTGCTGGTCCTGGATGACGTGTGGTCCGAATCTGAATCAATTATTCAAGATCTTAAGTTCCCGATTCCAGGATACAAAATCTTGGTCACATCAAGATTCTTGTTTCCGAGATTTGGTTCCCCATATGAACTAAGCTTGTTAAACGATGAAGACGCGAGAGCCCTTTTCTGTCATTTCGCATTTCCCTGTGAGGGAATCATTAACGTGCCAGATGATCTTGTGACCAAGGTATTATTATAATTACATTTTCTTGACCCTTACAAATGAGCCATTTTTACATGATTACAATTAGGACTGAACCCTTTTCGTGGTTTCCGTTGTAGATGGTGAAATGCTGCAAAGGGTTCCCATTGGCCCTTACGGTGATTGGTGCATCGCTATACGGACAAAGTGTGGTCAAATGGAGAACCACTTTGAAGAAATGGTCCGAAGGTCAATCCATTTTCGATTCAAGTAGCCAACTGTTGCTTAGTCTACAGACCAGCGTTGATGCACTCGAACACTTGCCGATAGCGAGAGACTGTTTTCTTGATTTGGGCTCGTTCCCTGAAGACGAAAAGATTGCAGCCTCTGCACTTATGGATATGTGGGTGGAGTTGTACGGTTTAGATGAGGAAGGAATGTATACCAGCGAATACCTTCTCGAGCTCGCTACAAGAAATCTTCTAAATCTTGTTCTTTCAAGGTAAAAAATTGTTAAATCATATAAAAAACATAATCTGTTAAGTTATACCTCCATTGGTTGACTGATTTTCGTTCGATTTTTTCAGGAAAGATGCAAGTGAACTAGAAGGCTATTGTAACGAGCATTACGTCACACAACATGATTTGCTAAGAGAATTAGCCATCCATCTGAGCAGCCAAGATCCGATAGCACAAAGAAAACGATTGTTGATCGAAATTCATGGGAATGACATACCCACATGGTGGATCGAACAAACGCAACAACCCATCGCTACCCGCCTCTTGTCTATCACAACAGGTTTGATTTCTTGCTATTCGCTTTATCTTCAAATACATAATGAAAACAACCGTTTGCTACGAATGGTTTGAAACTTTTAAATTCTAATATCCTCCGTAGACTAACCGTACCATAATTTTCTTATTGTAGATGAATCATTCTCATCTATTTGGTACGATCTAAAAGCACCGAAAATCGAAGCTTTAGTATTGAACGTAAGAAGTCAAAAGTACGCATTGCCCGAGTTCATCCACGGTATGAATCAACTAAAGGTTCTAAACATCACAAGCCAAGGTAATAATCTTTCCGAGTTACACAAACTCCCGTTAATTAGTTCTTTATCCAACTTAAGAAGAATAAGATTCGAACACCTCTCGCTTTCCCCCTCGATCCAATCCGTATTTGAGTTGAAGAACTTAAGAAAACTCTCCTTTATCATGTGTGAGATCGGTGACGCTTTAGAGAGTTGTACCACCGAGTCGTGTTCTATGCTACCGAACCTCATTGAGCTCGAAATCGACCGTTGTTATGACTTGAAGGAAGTACCCTTAGCACTTTGTAGTATCGATCGTCTTCAGAAACTAAGCATCACGAACTGCCACGAGCTCGATGCTCTTCCTGATGGGCTGGGAAATCTATCGAGCTTAGAAACACTGAGACTTCATTCGTGTACGAAATTAGCGGAATTACCGAACTCGATCGGAAGCCTTCGTAATTTGACCTTTCTTGATATATCCGATTGTTTGAGTATAAGTTTCCTACCTGATGAGATTGGCGAGCTGACCGGATTACGAGTGCTTAAGATGAGCGGTTGTCGAGGATTACAGGACCTGCCCGATTCCGTGACCCGTTTATCGTTGTTAGAAGATGTGATATGTGACGAAGAGACATCGTATTTATGGAGTTATTATGAAGATGATCTTTGCGATTTGAAGATAAACGTTGTCGAAGAGGACCGATTTGCAGACTTTATGAAAATTGTTGGTCAGTAAATTTCATGAAAGATAATGTCCACGAGACGGAGAGCCCGTTCTTCACTAGATCAGGAACCGGAACCGGCTTAGGTTATGGTTAGGCCTAACGGGGGGCCGTTTTCTAGTCAAAAACCAGACCGAAGATGGTTCGTGGGGACTAGACCACAAGACCAGTTAAAATGTTGAATTGGAATTTTCCCAAAATCAACACCAAGGGCAATAAAGGCCAAAGCATGGTGCCTCCGCCCAGTTCGAGTCTTTTCTGGGTCACTGGAGATTTTTATGATTATTATCTTCCGGGATCCATGGAATTAATCTAGGTGCGCTTACAAGCTAACTTGGACATCGGCACATGGATTGCAAAGAAAGAGGCCCTAAAGACGTATTGTATATTTAAACCAAACTTAGTTTAAGTATTTGTATGTAAATAGTATATATAGAGTTGTATATAGATAGTTATTAGCCAAGGGGGGTGTGATGGTTCAAGTGAAAGGGCGTGATGTTCATGAATAACCCACCCCCATCCAAAAACCATCACAATGGTTCGAATCAACACTACCATTCGAACAGTCACGGTGGTTTGAAGGCATCCTTTCGGTGTCTATAAATATGTACCAAGTATGCACAATTCAAAATGTGGATTCTCTGTGTATTTTCTCAGTTATATCAATAAACTTTGGTTATTTGTATATTTCGATCCAACAACTGGTATCAGAGCCAAGGTTCTCATCATCTACCATTCATGAAGAACCGATAAATCCACCAGATTCGGCGCCGGAGATTCAACAGAAGAACACCATTAAAAGGGGTTCGATTGGAATCAAAGGAGATACCCAGGGCGGCCGAATTCTAGAAGAAAAAGGAAAACTTTCAGAAGAAGGAAATTTTGTCCGGTGAAAAAAGAACCGGGGACTGTTAACAGTTGGTTGGTTTGATTCGTCCTGCAAAACAGGAGAAGACAGTAGTTTTGTCGGTGAAAAAAGAACCAAGGGACTGTTAAGAGGCAGTTGGTTTGGTTCTCCCCGCAAAACAGGAGAAGACAATACTTTTGCTTGATGAAAAAAGAACCGGGGACTGTTAGAGAGTTGGTTTAATTCACCCTGCAAACTAGAAAGAAAGTTTTTCTGCTCAAGGAAAAAAAATTAAGCCGAAAAATTGGAAGAAAGAAGAAACAGTCAATGCCCACCGAATCACCCAAGGAAAATAAAGGAGGGATGGATTCCGGAAGACCGGAACATCAAAGAAAATTAAAGGAGGGATGTCAATGACTTTCCAATGCCTGATTCTAAATTTCACAAATTATACTATTTGGGGAGTGAAGATTAGAAGCCTATGAAGAACGCATTAAGAAGCCAAACAAGGATGAAGATACACATGATGGACTTCTACACGCCAAAACACACTGAAAAGAAGAAGACAAAGAGCATAACTATGAACGTTGCGGTTATAGAAAGTGAAATCAAGATATCAAAGGAAGAGGCCGTGGTACAAATTGGAAATCGTGGAGGAACAAAGATGGTAACCAACAACAACAAGACAAGAGTCAAATAAAATGCTTCAAGTGCAACGAATTTGGACACTTCAAATATAAAGGCACAAAGAAGGAAGAGGAAGTTAGCTTGGCTCAATACAAAGACGACGAACCAACAATTGGAGCAACAATTTAAACTATGTTTAGTTTAAGGCGGAGTATTGGATATTTAAACTAAATTTAGTTTAAAGTATTTGTATGTAAATAGTGTGTATATATATATATATAGTTGTATATATGTAGTTAATAGCCAAGGGGTGTGATGGTTCATGAATAACCACCTCCATCCAAACCATCACAATGGTTCGAATCAACACCACCATTCGAACAATCACGTTGGTTCGAAGGCACCCTTTCGGTGTCTATAAATATGTACCAAGTATGCACAATTCAAAGTGTGGATTCTTAGTGTATTTTCTCGGTTATATTAGTAAACTTTGGTTATTTGCATACTTCGATCCAACAAGACGGGTCATTTACCCATTTGGTGATAAAGTATTATATGAAGAAATGACACCAAAACCAGAAGGTTTGGGCCTCTAGGGCTCCTCCCCCCAATGCAAATAACCATTTTCTTTTAATACTATTTTCTAAAATTATTTCCTTCATCGCTCTCAAGGTCTCAAATCTATAAACTCAAACCATTTTCAACACAAATGATATAAACGGTTGTAATAATAACAAACAATAATAACAGTAATCGGCAATTTCAAGGTCTCGATCACAGCTCTCTTGCAAACAACCGAATCAGAATAAGAAAATAGATGAGTGAATTCACTAGGTGATGATGATCCTTTTTGCAAACATTTTCTTAAGTTCACAATTACCTAAACCTACAAGCTCAACGAATATGCTATTCCTCACTAAATTCTTGCTATTTTCCCCCCTTCTTTTTCTGAAAAAAGTTCATCTAATCAAAGCCTAGATTATATATAATCCTTGACAATTTCAAAAATTAAGATACAGCCATTAGAGCTCAAACCTAGGTTAAATGAGATACTCTACTACATCCTCTCTAAGCCTTTTGCTTGAATTTCTAAATATTGAAAGTTAACATATCATCAATATTATAACCGATCAACTGGTACTCGGATAATTGTGTTCTTTTTTGTCTATAAAGTTTCATAAACCGTTAAATAAATAATTTGGACGTACATCTTTGGACTCCGGTCTCCCAAAAAAGAAACTAAACAAAATACGTTACTTACGTATGCAATTTGTATTCTGTTTTATGTAATTTTCTAAATATTCTTAATACACTCGGATGCTCGTTGGATGTCCCTTGACAAAAGACATCGACATATATTATAAACCCCGACAAGTACACAAATATGAAAGGAACGAAATGAACACCCTTATCTAAACTTGTTTGCTTCACCAAAGAAAACATCAAAATGACCAATTTCCGAGCAATGGCACCAAAAACAGATCCACCCGGAAATTGGTCATTTAGCTCTTCATAAAAGCCTAACAAAGCTACAAAAACCCATAATCCCCAAACCCCTTCTCCTAGCAGAAATGCCCGAATCGAGAGCAAGAACGTCAAAATACGCACAGTAAAAATTGTACAACGCTCGAGATTTGGTCATTCTGTTACGAAACAAGGCCTAAACAACATACAAAAACCACAGTCGGCATACATATTTGAACCCCGGTCATGATACACGGTCGGGTCCTTTTCACGTGGTGCAAATGCCCAAATCTCGAGCGACCGAGATTCGACCATCTTGCCCTTGCAAAAAGGACCCGACCAAGATACAAAAAACCAAAAACCGGACTCGTGTTTACACAACCGACAAATGATTCTACGTACACGAAACTTGCAAACACACGTTAATTATATAAAATTCCAATCATCATATCGCGTATATGACCTCGCCACTGCTATCGATATCGAGCTCGTCTGGGTCGGAGTCGAAATCGTCGAGATCATCGTCCATCATATCGAGGTCATAGAGTCCAACGGGCGGAATGGTGGCCTCCGATATGATCTGCATGATCACATCGACGCTCTGCATCGGTTGATCGGGTTCTTCGAACTGGCTGTTCATCATCTTATCTTCGTCCATAAGATTTGCGGGAAGGTTCTTTAGAAACCAATCGTGTTGCTTTATCTCCGCCATCGTAATCCTCTGTGACGACAATATGCAAAGTTACAAACTACCAAACCAAACGAACCCAGTAAAACCACATGGAGTATTGGGTCTTGAGAGGGTAAAACTGTAAAAAGGTCAAAGGCCCCATGGACCACCACAAAAAACTAGCGCAATAACTTTCAGATCAACTTAAAACCATTGTAAAAGTTATTAGTAGCCCATAACTTTGAGCTTATGACGAACTCAGATCCATTTTTTTATCCATGTGGGAAGGGTTATTACTAAGGGTGCGTTTGGTTGTAAAAAAAACTGTTTTCATTTTCCTAGAGAACGTTTTTTTGGAAAATGGAGTTGAGTTTTCATTTTCAGTTTTCTATGAAAACAAGTTTGGTTGCTTTTTCATTTACTATTTTAGAAAATTAGAAAATGGGTTTGGAAAATTTTGGAAAACTACTAAAATTAGTTTTCTAGTTTACACAAAAGTTAGAAAATAGAAAACTTCAGTTTTCTTGGAAAACTAAATAAACCAGACGCTTTTTCTAAATATTCATTTTCCTTGGAAAATTTTCTTGGAAAATTGGAAAATTTTCCACAACCAAACGCACCCTAAATTACCCGTCTTTTTAAGTCTTCAAGAAACTTCTTATTGTAAACTTTTAAGAGTCAAATGGAGGGATTATCTCTAATTTCACAATAGCCCTTCACACGGGCAGGTTTGACCGGGGGACCACCACCACAGTGACACGTGGCATATTCATATGAATATGGACATGTTATTCATCGTGAATGTGTGATTCATGATGAATAAGACGTCCATATTCATCATAAATAATAAATATATATGATATGATGAATATTCATCCTAAAGAGGAAATTGTTAAATTAATGAAATAAATACAAAGGAGATCGAACATTCGAAGACGCTTTAAACTAACAAGACTGACCTGTGCAGGGTCTCCAACAAATATCCTCGAGATGAGGTGCCGACATTCCGGTGATATCTGAATATTTTCCGGAATCGAATACTGAACATGAAGAATCCTCTGTAGGTCACAAAAGGGCAAAATTGCTATAAGTGAAAACGATATTATATAATATCGTCATTATAAATCCCTAAATAAGTCTACATCATACATGTATAGTCTTCCGGAAATCCTTTGGTTCGTTAGGATCCTCGAAAGGGTATCCACCAACAAGCATGACATATAACGTCACCCCACACGACCACACATCTGCAATCTGGAAAGGAAAAAAAACTGAGACTAAGATCAAATCAATCACATTTCAAGAAACCAATAATTTGTTAGAGAGCCTACCTTCCCATCATATTCTTGCCTAAGCAACACTTCGGGTGCGATGTATGCTGGTGTACCAACTGTCGATTTCGGTTGAGAATGCAGCACCGATGACTGCAATACAACGTCAAGAAAAATATATGAACTTTGACCAAAAAAATGTAGAACGAAAAGAACGAGATAGTATAATCATGATTTTGGTAAGGATTTCCCACCTTGGAGTACCCAAAATCACAAATTTTCAAACGGGGAGCCGGGCTTCCGTCCAATAACGTGTTCTCTAGCTTCAAATCACGATGACAAACTTGCTTTGATGATGAAATACAACATAAAGAAAAAGTAAGTGATTTGCCGAATATAAGTATACATAGGGGGGATCAAGCAAGAAACTGATCAATTTGCTAGAAGGCGAAAAGTTTCAAGATCACATATGATTATATGAGATACGAACGAGTAATCATATATGCAATTGTTTCTGTGAGGACCCCTGGCTTGTAAACGGTGTGATTAGCCCATTTGCAAGTAAAAAAGCACGAAAAAGAGAAGAAAAAGAACAAGAAAATATGAGCTTCAAATACCATAGAGTGACAATAGCTAACTCCCGATATGAGTTGTTGAAAGAAGAAGCGAGCCTGTGAAGAATTGACACAAGTAAACGTTTGCAAAAACCGAAACCAAATAATCCGTTTTGAGATTTAATTTTAAAAAAAATGAACCTCATCCTCATTGAAGCGCCCTGCATTGCAAATTCTATCGAAAAGCTCCCCTCCGGACGCATATTCCATCACAATCGCAAGATGGGTTGGGGTCAATATGAGCTATATAGAATTAAAAGATTAAAAAAAAAATTAATTTGCAGCCCAATGTTTCAAACAAGAAAGCGCGAAAATGAGCAAACCTCTCTGAACCGAACTATGTTGGGATGTCTTAGAGACCGATGATTGATAATCTCTCTTTGAACATTCTCGTCTATCTGAAAACAAATGTTCACCTTATTAAACACTAATCCAATAACCAATACACAAATCCTAAACAGACCAAATCAAACAAACCCAATATATTCCACCCAAAGGTTGAGTTTAAGGGACTGTTTACCAAACTCTTACTCGGGTCAATTGTTGCATATAATCCCATTTTGGCGGACTAAATCTTAACCAATAAGTACATTAAATTTTGCTAGTAAGCACTTACCCCGTAAGCGTTTGGTAAACTACCCCTACGAGTTTCTATTCCAAATGGTAGATAAGGGATAATAATGCCCCCACAAGCCAAAAAACCAACTGAAAGCCGGTGTAAAAGTTATCGGTAGTCCACAACTTTTTAATAGAACTTACAAATCCAATTTTCTATCCATATGAAAAGGGTCTTTACATAAAGTAAAGATTACCAAAATGGGGTTTGTAACACCCTCAAACCACAACATCCCATATTAGGTATAAACCCTAAACTAGAAACACAAAAATTAGTACACTACATCATCATCTACTCTCTTAAATCATCAAAAAAAAAAAACACTTCCAAGATTCATCACAACAACTAAATCCACACAACTTCATCATAATCATCAAGAAAACTTCCATTCCCATTTCCAATTGAGAGAAAAAAAGAAAAAAAAATACACACACAAGACTTCATATAACCACAAATAGTAACAAATTCATTCACCATAAAAAGATAAAGATCCATAAATAGAAACAAACCATAAATTCCCCAAATTGAACACAAAACTTTACCCAAAATCGATCAATCAACATCCAAAACCAATAAAAAGAAACTCAATTTCATCAATCAAAATCAAATCAAAAAAAAACCCCCAAATGAAATAACAAAATAACTAACCTTTTCTCCTCTTTCAATATACTTAACAGCAACCAGTTCTTTAGTCTGCTTATCTCTCATAAGCCTTGCAACCCCAAAATTACCCGACCCGATATCACGAACCAAATCGTATCGGTCACTGTCGTGCATGATCGGCAAATCCATACCCGAATTCGCGGCTGCCATCGACCGATCCATTTTGCAAAATCACAAAGTCAAAATCACATCACAAGTTGGGGGAAAAATGGATCAAATTTCAGAGAAAACAACTTTTGATGATTGATTTAAAACTTATATATATATAAATATATCTTTCTTCCCCCAAATTGGAAGATTAAAAAATTGGGGATTATTATTATTATTATCAAGAAGGAAGGAGATGGAGATGGGCCCAGATTTCCCTAAAGTCGGTTGCTTTTGGGCAGAGGGAAATTGAGATATTTTGGTTTGCGGTCGGCAAGTGGGGAGATTGGGATTGAAATTTCTTTAATATTTTTTTATCTTTCTTTTTCTTTTTCTTTTCTTTTCTTTTGAGAGATAGATAGATGAAGAACTGTGGTTGGATTGGAGTGATGATGATGGTGACGATGGATTTCAAGAAAGAAAGAAACGATCTTTGTTTTCATGTGTAGTACGACGTCGTGTTGCCTTTGTCGTTTTCTTACAGTCTTGGATAACCCGCAAAATCGTGCTAAAATGTGTAGTTAGGATTTTTATAGTGGGCCGTTAAAAGGTAAGTGCTAATTTATACCTTCGTAGATGTAAAAATCTTGTATCGAGAATGTAAAAAACAGGATCTAATGTTATATGTATAAGAAGAAAGGCCCTTGAGTGGGTGCATTTAGCAAAAAAAAAAAAAAAAAAAATTGAACGGCAGATAACTCATGTACAGGTTTTGATACGAAGTTAAAGAGGCATCCAGGATCCATACGGACACCCGACTAATCTTCGACGACCATTGACCGACCCGAAAGTCAATCCATGGTTAGGGTATCGCCATATGTTCACTCACCCCATGAATCAAACTCGAGTAGACATGAATGTCATCCACTGTCTCTCCTAATTAGCAATGTGTAGGGGTAATAAGTCTCTCCATCGTTAAAGGCCAATTATACTGGATATGGTCTGTTTTATTTATACATCTGCACTTGTGAGTCTTGGGATTTCTTGCTTGATACCATTTTGTAACATGGTTGGCCAATCGTGCTATATATTGTTTGTTTTTGTCTACACATAGATCCTTGGTTTTAAAATGTGTCTGATAGATGAGGTATTCAATCTCTTATAAGACAACTTTCTATTTTTTGTCCCAAATACAATGGAATCTTACAAATGGTTTGGATTTAAGATTTATGGTATTAAGCGGTGTGGTTTTGATTTGCGGTAATATTGTTTGATAGAAATGAGATGCATTTGTGATTACGTAAATAGAGTTGAGGTTTTGGAAAAAAAAAAAAAAAAAAAAAAAAAAAAAAAAAAAAAACCTAAATAGATGAAGACCTAGAAACGATTTATTAATAGTTAAATAAATTGATTGAGCGGATAGTTATAAAGATATCTTTCAAGATTAAAAGTTCTCAATTTTTTTCCTTTAAAAAATAGACGAAAAATAAACAAGATTCGAAAGAAATGAATTATATCAACATGCAATCCTAATTTTTTGTTAATTGACGTATATTTTCACCCACTTTTCCTTTTTTTATGTTTGACATTTTGACGTATTGACAAACTAATTTGCACCGTACCTCGAACAACCCTAGTTGTCCTTACATCAATCCTACATTTTAGGTCCAAAAGTTGACCACAATATTTATTTTTTGGAGTTGATAAGTTCACACTTATATTCCATCAGCATATATAAGACATTGATTGGGTTGGTTGGTTTTATTCGAGCTTATTTTTTTATTTTTTTTTTAATTTTTGAGGTTAGAGTCTAACTGTTTTCTAAATGACTAAATGTTCAAGGTTTTTTAATCTTAAGTTTGAAAGTTATAGCCATAAGTTCATCAACCTTTCTTTATTTCTAAATGTACGAACTTATATAAACTTGCAAAATTTGTTCTACACAAAATAGGGAAAAAATACTGGTTTTGGACGATCGGTGCACGCATTAGTGTTGGCAGCTTGTATTGAAAAATTAGACGAATGTCACTTTATGTATAACCTTGAGTTAGGTGGCTCGTTAAAGACCGGAAGCATTAACATATTTGTATACAAGATCAAAACTTTAGATCTTGTCATGCTAAACCACGTATTTTGTGTCAAGATATCTTGAGTTTGATTTTATGAAGCAAGTTTTTATATTGAGTGAAGTTTACCTTTCAAAACAAATTATAATATAAAATAAACTTATAAAAAACCTGATATTAAGGTTTTTGGAAATTAATATAAAGTTAGATAAGAACCTAAAACAATGGTTGAAATCATAGTTAAAATTGTCATGCTTTTATGTTAGTTAGAATTTTAACTTGATATTTGTTCATAAAAGGTATAGATCAATAGTCTATAAGATTAATTTATGAACTATAAGTTATAAAATAAACTATAAAGCATAAAGGAAAGTTCAAATGTGAATTCATCTTTCATTGTTAACATGAGAACCAATAAAGTTGTGTCACGTTGCAATCTGAATAGGCGTCTAAGCTTTATTCGGACTGAATAAATTTTTATGCAGATTGAATAAAGTTTTATTCATTTGATCTGAATATACATGTTTTATTGAAACTGAATATAAGCTTTATTTAATATGAATAGAACTTTATTCAATCTAAATAAAATATAAATATTCATTACCATCTAATAGGATACTAATTATTTTTACAAAGATAAATTCACATTTAAACCTAAACAATAAAACATATTATTTATAGTTTACAAAAATTAGAAAAATATATTTATTTAGAAAACCATCAATCCAGAAGGATTCTGAAACTCGTTCGTTGAAATTTGTAAATAATAAATTTTTTAATATCTTTGGAAACAAAAACCAATAATTACACTACTTATCCATAACAACAACCTTTTCTAAGTTATTCCAGCTCAGAAAATAATTTTATTTATTTTCTGTACAGATAATTTTATTATTTTTATTAGACCAAAATGGAGTTATCTGATAGTGTGCGGTTTCATACGTTCCTGTGGACTTCACCTTTTTCGGTTGGCGCCGGTGGGACCAACCTCACCGGATAAACTTTTCTTGTTTTAGATTTATTTAAAATACCTATTTTTATATCTAGGATTCATAGATATTTTGCCTATTTTGTATAAGGGGATTAGGGGAATTAAATAGGACCCTTATAAGGCTACTTATAAAGCCTATGCGCATGCCTAGGCTTAGCGGGATCGAGCCCGTCGGGCTGAGCGAGCTGAGCGGGATGCGATACGTGCATGGAGTTTGACGGATTGAGAGCCTAAACGGATTGGCCATACCGCTATTTTTGTGTGTGTTATGTGTGAGAGAGTTGGGAGGGTTGAGGTACTAATTAGAGAGGATTCCAGAGGGTTAATGGAAGGGTTGGAAAAAAGCTGATGTGGAGGGTTGGGATAGTGATAGCCTAAGTGAAATAAATAGGGTTATATGAGTGTATATGAGGGACCATTGTAAAATGATGTATTTTTATGTAAGTGCATGAAAGTCTCAAAGAAGTCCATATAATAAGTTAATAACACCTTTTGCATAATTTACATAGAGCTGAATATTGTCAAATGCTTATTGGATTTTTTTTTTCTTATCGGAGGAATAAGACAAACACCAATAAGCTTATGTAATAAGAGTGATTGTAAGAACTAAAGAAGCCTTCTATTCGGAGAATAAAATTTGATGAAATTGCAATTTGTTATAGGGATTTTTGATCGTAAAGAAATTGAAATAAAAATTAATAGACTTTGATCAGGCATTAGATAGGTAGGAAAGTTCAAATGTGATCTCAATTTTGGTTGTGAACATGACGAGTCTCAGCCACTCATCCGGTAAATAAAGGTGCTTTGACCGGGTCCCCTCCTTTAATAATCTACACCCTCCCATGAATCACGTCAATCCTCCGTGACCGCGTCCACCATAACCGAAGATGTGTGGCTTAGATTTGTCATCACGTTCACAACTAAAATTGAGTTCACATTTGAACTTGACCCTATATATATATACACACACACATAACATGGGTTCAAATGAAAACTCAACTTTCAAGGCAAATGTAAAGACAACCGAGATTGACAGATGTCACATTGAACATGAATAACGAAGTTGACTGTTCATGCATTACGCTCTTTGTTGTCCTCATGTTCGTAATGAAAAATGAATTTGCACGCGAACTTTTGTCCATCTGTGTGTGTGTGTGTGTGGAGAGAGAGAGAGAGAGAGAGAGAGAGAGAGAGAGAGAGAGAGAGAG
The DNA here is from genome assembly GCA_030169165.1 of Centaurea solstitialis. Lineage (NCBI taxonomy): Eukaryota > Viridiplantae > Streptophyta > Magnoliopsida > Asterales > Asteraceae > Centaurea > Centaurea solstitialis. Next base: position 72,879,184 of record CM058041.1, read on the forward strand.
AGAGTCAAGTTCGGATGAAACCGTAAAAAACTGAAAAAACACCTAAGGCTATGCATACCCATACCCTCCCAACCCCACTGCCACATAAACACCACATCAACTTTTCTCCAACCCCACAATTAACCCTCTAGAACCCTCTCTGATTAGTACCCGAACCTACCCAACCCTCTCATTTAATTAAACACACCCCAATGCCCCATACACACAACACAAGCCGTTGTGAGCGGCGTTGGTAAACCGCCCTCCTTCGAACCCGCTGAAGCCGCTGGAGGACGTAGCGGTACCCCACTGAAAAAGCCCAGCCTGCCTCTCATTTAATTAAACACACCCCATATACACAAAACAAGCCGTTGTGAGCGGCGTTGGTAAACCGCCCTCCTTCGAACCCGCTGAAGCCGCTTGAGGACGTAGCGGTACCCACTGAAGCCGCCCAGCCCGCCAGCTTCAACGGGCCAGCCAACGGGGTACCACTACACATGGCCTAATACTATACATGTATGCATGCAAATAATTTAAATCGTTTTGTGAATTTATACATGTGCATGTTATGATGTAGGCTAATTTTGTACCAAACGAAAACAATGACACATTTACCAAACGTACAAATTAAATCGATATCAAGTTAATCGTTACTAATTATAAATCTGTATAGAAATCTCCTGTACCAAATTTTCATGTTTCATCCCTATCCAACCAATGAGATAATAACAAATCATATTTTTATATATTTTAAATTAATTTTAACTCCCTTGATATTCTCTCTCTATTGATGTGTATTCATCTGATTTGTGGACATGATTAATACATAGAATTTTAGCACAGGTGATTTTTGCTCATACCATAAAGCGAAGAGCGGGACTTTACAAATGTCTCATCAAAACAGATACAAAATAAAACAACTTAAAACTTAAGTACATCATTGAGGGAAAAAATCATTACGCTAACTGAACTCCTACAGAGTAAGCACTTAACAATAAAAAATAATAATCAAGAAGCTTACCTATTAAGAGGCAAGGCAAAGAGCAAGAGTCGCACCAATAAGTGTGAGAAACGACTCTTACCAGGTAAGAGCTTACCGATTTAAGATGGTCACCAACAAAATCCAATTTCATGACCAAGAATGCTACATGACATTGTAAATAATGGTAATATCTCTTGCTTACTGAATAATAATTTGGTAAACCACCTCTAAAATAAATTTCATTGCATTCTGTTTTAGACCTAAAAGATTATAGTGTAAGAATTGTTACAAAGAGATAGGAAACAAAATTGCTCGCTCACTTCAGAATACAATCGGGATGCTCTCAAAGATGGTTCATTACCTAAACAAATCTCTCTCATTTCTTGCTTAGCAAACCCGATGCCGATAGAAAGCGCAATGCTTGGCTCGAGTTGTCCAAAACTGCGGATGACCTCGGAACCGCCATTTTCCTTTTCTTCAAAAAGTCCAACGAATTCTGTAAGCAAGGAGGTGACGGTATTTCCTTCAGAATAACCGGTTCCATCCTGTATATATATATATGTATGATAATTGCTTTAGATTAGAACACAATTGAGATAAGGCTAGATGAAAGATTTGCTTGTATCATTTGTATTTGAAACTCTCTCTCTCTCTCTCTCTCTCTCTCTCTATATATATATATATATATATATAGGGTCAGGTTCAAATGTGAACTCAATTTTGGTTGTGAACGTGAGGACGAATCTCAGCCACACATCTTCGGTTACGGTGGACGTGATCACAGAGGATTGACGCGATTCATGGGGAGGGTGGAGATTATTGAAGAAGGGGACCCGGTCAAAGTGGTCTTTATTGACCGGATGAGTGGCTGAGATTCGTCCTCATGTTCACAACCAAAATTGAGTTCTCATTTAAACTTTCCTCTCTATATATATGTATATATACGATATATAGACTTGGGTCATATAATACCAGATTTCATGAGACCCGTGACACCACATTTTTACTCTTGAACCTTGACAGTGTTTTTGCTATGAAGCCATGAAGGTTCGGAATTTTTTACCTTCGCAATGTTTTCTTGTGAAGTTTCAAGTGTAAAAATGTTGTCTCACGAAAACAAGTTGGTCTCACGTGTTCCGGTTAGAAATGAAGTTAACATGAGAAGCGTGAGAAGTGGTCATCAACCGTCGGATGAGAAGCACCTAGATGCACAGGATCATATCCCTTCTAAAGCGCAATTCATGGGAGGGCATGAGATTAAAAGTAATCTAACGGTTCAGATCCACTTCTCAAAATTAACTCAACCTCTCACACGATCCTTCGCCTATAAGTATAATAATAATAATACCCAATACAATACCAGTTGCATATCCGTTTAATGAACATAGAAATTACCCCGAGTGTTTGGATTTCTTCTTTCTTGGTTTTTTCTCGGAGTTTTCTTCCTCCGAGTCTGAGTCGAAAACTTTCCTGTAACGAAGAACATATACGTTAAGCCCCGTTTACCTAAAAGTGTAAAGAATATTATGGCGAGCTGAAGTGAATACTTCTCATTAGCAGCAAGCAATTTGACGATATCATCTGGAAGCATTCCTTTATTATCATCTGGTTGCGTTTCGATTTCCTCTGCAGCATCTTTGCTGCTTTTATTGACTCGTGGTGTTAACTTTTGAGCCCATGTTCTACGTCGTTCTTTTCGTTCACGCAAAACCCTGTATAGAAACAACTTCTTTCATGAATAAAGATGACCCATCAACTGTGGCATTTTCTTTAACAATGTTGGTTTAGCAAAGATTTTCAAGAGTGATAATAACAAGGGGATTATTCAACAATCAACAGGTTTTTAGGCATTCTTTTGTTAAGTAATAACATTCCTGTTAGAAAGTCATGGATTTAAAGGAACTTATACAGAGTCATTTAACCAAAGGACCCTAAAGAAAAAAAAAAGATATTTAGGCATATAACTTTAAATGAGATTTTAATGAAATCAATGGCCTTGGGATGGACTGGAGGATATGAAGCCATTTTTTCTTTAATAGGCTAGAAGGTCATGGATTTAATTAAAATCTCATTTAAGCTTTCAAGAAAAGGTCGCAAGACTAAAACTGCAGCAACCAACCGCTATGCTAGATATCACATAATTAGTTTTCCTGGATTGTACCATTATTATCTTTTACTTCGCCACAAGATAATACTTCGAGGTTTGTTGGTTGGTTTCTATTAAGTTCTAAACGGATAAAGTTGTTTGTGTGGATTAATATGTTTGTATAAATTGAAAAGGTTTTTGTTTGTGAGACTTTTTTAATTGCCAAAAAGAGGGTGTTTTTTTAAATGGGATAGACAGCTTTGAGAAAAACTTGGCTTTCTGCATAAAGCACTCCCCCAAAAGCTTACTGAATAAGTCACTTTCCATATCATTAAACCACTACCAAACAGTCATGTATGGCTGATCAAATAAGCTGCAAGTCCTATTAAGCTCATTATTGATGATAACAGACATCAGACATGCCCTTAGTTACTTATAATACAAACTAGAAACTTATCCGTGTTCTATACTTCTATTATATAATATAGATATGAACCATCGTTTTCATGCTTAGCAAACATTGACCATTAATCTAAAAAGCAAAAAGATTCCTATGAATCGAGTGTGAAACAGTACGCAACAAATTGCATACCTGGCCTTATTTTCTTTCTGAATCGTTCTTAATTCTTCGTCCTTTTGTATTGCCTGTGCATCAAAACATAAATTTTGATTCAAAAATAACCAAACAAAAACGTGTTTAAGATTGATAACGATGAAGTATAGAGTAAATGAACCTACTTGTTCAGCTGTGAATTCCTCTGGGGCTTCAGAATCACTATCTTCTCTTCCCGACATCAGTAAAAGAGACGGAGCCTAATATAAACACATAAATATAAATATCGTTCACAAATTTACCAATAAAAAGATAAAACTTATATAAAATCAGAGGTTACATAAAATCATCCAATTATCTTGATATTCTTTGCAACATAAAAAAGAAGACATAGAAGAGACCAATGTACACAGCATAAGAACAAAATAGACACTTCCTCTCCAAGATTTAATGACTTACAAAGCCCTATTTTTCAACAATAAATATTTAAACACCTAATTTCAAGATTCTGAGACATAGTATATGACATATACATATAATATATAACGGGGAGGTTGTTGCTACTAAGAGATCGTTTACCCAAATGCTTACACAGTAAGCGCTTACTAATAAAAGTCGATATACTAAGGGGCCGTTAGGCCCTTTACCTGAACACCTACCCAGTAAGCGCTTACCGTTAAAATTGAACACAATCACCTACCATATTTAACAATATTTTAGCCTGTCAAAACAGTATCGTATGCAACAATTTACCCGGCAAGCACTTACCGGGTACGAGTTGTCAATCCACGGGTAAGACTCTCGGTTCATGTCATCGCTCTTACTAGACAAGATTCTAGTCCTTGTCGTGTTCATCTAGTAAGGCAAATTGACCCGGTAAGCACTTACCGGGTAAGCATCAAGTAAACTGCCCCTAACTTAATTTACCGGGTAAGGTTGTAGGTATCCCAATGGTATTGATTGTACACAACAATTTACCCGGTAAGCGCTTATCCGGGTAAGAGTTGTCACTCGGGTAAGACTCTCCATCTTTATCATCACTCTTACCAAGTAAGATCCTCGTTCCTTGCCATGTTTATCCGATAAGGCCATCCTTAACCGTACCCCTCATACCTCTCATTTTTGCTGCCACATCAGCGCCACCTCATCTTTACCAACACCATACCAGTCCATCCTTAACCATACCAATATCATACCCCTCTAATTAATTGATTATAAAAAAAAATTACAAAAGGTAGAGAGAGAAAGAAGAGAGAGATAGAGAGGGGGGGGGGGTAGGGGGGTGGGTTGTTGCTTTTTCTTCCATCGGCATTGGGGTACCGATCCCCTCCACTACCGGCACCATACCCCTCATCCACAACGGTGTTACCACCGGTATGGGGGTGGTACCAATGCGGTACTAATTGCCACCTCATCCCATTAAGGATGGCCTAAGGTATATCCGGATAAGCGTTTAGTAAACGACCCCTAAGTGGAGGGAGTCCAACCCGAAGTCTCTTCTATACTTTTAATTAAAAATGATATTTATTTATAAACTTGAATAACTATAATAATATTATGTGACGCACAGGTTTGCCCAAAATTTTATCATTGCCCGAAACCAAGCATTAACTTTAGAAATCCTTCAAGTCCAACTATTTTTTCGAGAATGAATCAAGCCCTGCAGCTTTTTAAAAAAGAAACGTTCTGAATGGTGGTCAGGCCTCAGCATTTTCAAAATGTGATTTATGACGACAGATATGTATATGTGATTTATGACAGCAGATATGTATATCATAGATATAATTATATACAACCATTTGTTAGAGCAGCTCCAATTGTACGCTATCTTTAGGTTTTTTCCGGTTTTGAACTCCAACCGACCGGTAAAGAGAAGTTAAATTTTCCGAGGATACAGAGAGAAACAGAAAATATGCCAGCCTAAATGCCTTCTGGTTGGAAAAGTGGCAATTTTTACGGTCTATGACCTCACAAATACGCCTTTTTTTAGTGTTATGGTTGGAGCTGCTCTTGCTCAAACAATTTAAATTAGGCTACAGATTAATAACAAAAAAGTAAGACCCTAATAATGTAAGAAAAAATCAAATACCGTGTTATAAGAACCACGCATACATGTTTGATACTCTAAGACTGTGTTTGGCAAATATAAGCTAGCTTATAAGCTAGTCCATCCAAACATGTACCATAAGCTAACTTTCTGAAACGCTACTTTGAGTAGCTTTTTGGGAGCTTTTTTCCAATTATACCCTTATTAATATTAATTATTATACTCCAAAATACCCTTTTTGGTCATTTTACATACTCGTAAGCTAGTTTTTGTCAAACATAATTTGTTCATAAGCTAGCTTATCAATCAACAGCTAGCTTATCAGCTACCAGCTAGCTTATCAGCTACCAGCTAGCTTATCAGCTACCAGCTAGCTTATCAACTAGTTTGCCAAACATAGCCTAAACCCTTAACCCTTTGGAACACTGTTAAACAGAAAGTTGAAGATGGTGAAACAACAAAATCTATTTTGTTTCTTCTTCTATCTCTATATAATCAGAAGAAGATATTAGGTTAAATCAAACTATATAAATTAGTAGGTTATCAGAAATTTCCCCAAAATACATACAATTCATTATCCACATATTAACATAGATCAGTAGTAATCCATGATTCCACATAAATTAAGAATCAAACAAACAAACAAATTGAGTGAAAGATGAAATGCTTACAGTCGGCAAAATCGTAAGGGATTGGTGGCGTCTCGTGTTCGTTGGTGAATCGATTTCAGCGGAGAAAGTGAAATTGGGAGATTTGAGTTGAGGGCTATTGGGCCTCTCTCTCACTTTAACAGGCCCAATAGATTCCAGTTTTTCTTTTCTATTAGAAATTCAAAAAACAAAAATTAACATTAGAAATTTAGAATCCTCTTTATATAATTAAAAAGAATTTAAAACATGGGTGGGTATTATTTGTGAATGATTTTAGTGAACTTTGTGAACGATTTCCTATCATTCAATTTAACGATCTACGGTTATACTTATCTATTGTAATTATTGTAACATGTAAAAGAATTATGAAAAAAAAATTGACAAAAAGCAAACGTAAGCGTAAATTCACTCATTCATATTTGGGGATTTGAATCCCATGTAATTTTGGGAAAATTTAGTGAGTTCAAATTAATTTATAATTTTATGACAAAGTTCACCCATCCATGATTTTTGTTAACCTTTTTTTCTAATTTTTTTTTAAATACTTTAATGATGTCATCAAATGAATATAGTTGTAGATCATTAAATTAAATGGTAGAAAACGGTTCATAAAATTCACTAGGATCACGAAATTTAAAATAAAATATCCCCTTTAAAACTTTCACACGTATGTAAATGTTTACAATGTCATTATAGTTCATGGCTTTATCGGTTTGTATTTCATTTTAATTTCATTCCCTTAGACGAATTGTTTGTTTACCTTTTAATATTTGATATATAGAAAACATATTTCTCAATGGTTTTAAAACTTTTTAAGTAATATTGTAACTAAGGTTGTAACGAACAGGGTATGGGTATGATAAAAGTTAATACGTTATTCAATCCATTTAACATAGAGGATAACCGGGCAATACACCGTCTTATAAACTAGTTACCCATATAACTCTACCCATTAAAACAACTGATAACAGATAAATGGGTAAAACAAAATTTCTTTTTAAACTATAAAAAATATTGTTAAACCTCAAACATAATGTAAAAGTAAATTCATAGATATAGTAAATATTTTATTACCTATTTTTTTCCGGCAAACATTTTAGTATTATTCTACATATAATCATAGTATAATATTTTAAAAACAATATAAAAATATAACACAAAACTTAACGTTGTTTATTTCTCTAACATCAGTTTTTCTCATTTAGTCATTGTGAACATTTTAACTCGAAGAATATGAATATTAAATTGCAAAATATACGACATATATGATACCATAATAAACATTGTGTAACTTAATATATTTATGTGTATGTGTAATGCCTCCTAATCCACCCTATGTCAATGTTACATTATTCAACTCGGATAATCTTAAACGCACCAAATGTCACTAAAATGTGTAAGCAAATATCAACACAACAAAAGTTTTAACTAAAAAAACAAAACTCAAATACAAGTCTTCCACGTGAGTCCATCCGTTACTAGACCATGCATAACATCAAAAGATTCGAACAAGGTTCACATTACACACTAAGAAATACCAAACATAACATAGGACCTAGTCAATCCCTTGCCCAACTCCCGAGATATATATGCTAGTAGTTAGCTAAAAGCTAAGTGAGTTCATGGTTTACGTGCACATATAAATAATTATTTTCTCATGCATCAACAATCAATAGCAACACATTAAAGCATAGTTGAAAACATTTAAATGAACTCATAACGTCATTCATTTCCCTTGGATCACCCTATCGGGTAGATCCACACTGTCATTGGCATTTCGTAGGTTGCACGGTCCACATCCGACCAACACCCATTACGAGGTCGTGCCATGCCTTTACTCTGTCCCTGACATTTCTTGGGCTAGACGGTTCATATCCAACTAGCACCCATTACGGGGTTGTATCATTACTTTACCTTGTCACTTACATTCCTTGGGCTACACAATTTACATCCAACTGGCACCCATTACGTGGTCATGCCGTGACCTTACTCTTTCCCTGACATTCTCTGGGTTGCACGACTCGCATCCAACTGGCTCCTATTATAAGGTCTTGTCATGACTCTGTTGGATGACACATCATCCATGTGTAATGGCCACCTGAACAATTTTCTCACAATAGCATACTTGCATTATATAATAAACACTTAAATAATTAGCATGCAAACTTTCATCTCATCTATATACATGTAACATATATACATTCGCAAGCATGCATAACATACATAGCTTCATGCAAATATCATGACAAAAAGCTTTACTTATACATATGCATACATCATGCTTTTAAATGTTATTAAGGATGCTTGTGCAATTGATTTAAAGTAAGAGCAATAAGAGGAGAGGAGTTATTGACTATCGGTTACGCGGATGGGTAGCTCTAAGTCAGCACACAAAAGCCATCCCGCTGACTGCTTTATTTGTGTAACGAATTTAGTTTTAAAATATTTCAAGGTACTTTTAAAATCAAGCAGATGCACATTTTTCCTTTATGGTAATCAAGTGATTGGCGTATGGGATTTGGCGAGCGTTCAGTCCTTAATAGGTCTGCCCCTGTTTCTAACCACTTAAGTTTACACCTTTTACGTACATTTAGGTTGTGTTTGGCAAAAATAACTGATAAGCTAGTTGTTGACTAATGAGTTAGCTAGTAACTAATAAGTTACCTTATGAATGGATTATGTTTCGCAAAAACTAGCTTATGGATATGTAAAATGCCCAAAATGTATCTTGTGGTATAATAATCTAATAAGGGATTAAGGGTATAATTGAAAAAAAGCAAAAAAAACTACTAAAACCCTACTCTAACTAGCGTTTCAATATGCTAGTTTATGGTCAATGTTTGAATAGAATAACTTATAAGCTAGTTTATTTTTACCAAAGACAATCTTAGCCCCAAAAAGAAAATCTGTATTACACCAAAGAGATTTGCTTAGTTTTATTCGACTTAGTGACCTCCAACTTGTAAAGATAAAATGCCGTCCAATAAGTGATTTTTTTTTTCCTTAAGAGATATTAAATTTGCAGAAAGAGTGTTAACCCAATAGTGAGTACTAAAAATCCGACAACGTTGGAGCAAAATTTGTGCAAGTTTTGACAAATTGACAAGTTGATTTAGAATATTAGATGTGATTTTTTCTTATAAGTACAATTGTCTTTGTCTTTGATAACTATAACCCTTTTTTTAGAAGGATGTTTCGTTATAATTGATAAAAAGAAAATAACTTATATAAATTATAAATATCCAAATCTCAAGATTATACCAACGTGGAATCATAACAAATCAAAAAGTTAACTCAAAGTTGGCATATATCTAAAGGGGAAACCACACTCTCAAAGCACTCGATGCCATTTACTAAACACATAATATAATTGGCAGATGTGCAAATTTTGAATGAGCCGTTATACGGGTCGCATATGACAATTTGGTCCGAGCTATAACGCATAATAATTCGCCCGTCTTTCAAAATACAGACAGTTTCGATGTGGAAGTAGTCATGTTTCGGACCAAATGTGAATGAATATTCTTTTGACCATGATTCATTAACACTGTGTTCCTTCATCACCCACACGTTGACACTCTTTTGCCTCGATTCAGTCATGCAAAGTCGTCCGTGTAGTGTCCCATAACATGATATAGGTTTCCAGCGGGAACATTCATCCTCGAAACTACCATCTTCTTAACATCGAGAGCCACAATAATACATTGACGGCAATGCATCGTACATTTCCAATGCAAAAATCCATTAAAAAATAGTCCGACTACAGAGGGTACAGAAACGTGTTGAAAGAGGTTTTTTGATTTGGTCCATGAACCCTTTTTAAGCCTGAAGACCTCACAATCACTTGGATAACGGTTGATGATAATAATCTTTAAGTCATCCCGGGTTGCCCCATATCCAAATCCAAATACATCGAAGAGCTTATCACAACGTCGAGTGGGTGGATGAGGAAGTATCTTGGACGTACGGGTGAATGAATTGTATAGAATAAATTCATTATTTTGCCGCTTACGACTGACCAAAAGGACTATCCCGTTTAATGATCCAACAACAAGAATGTCGCATTTGGTATGGTCCTCATAAGGAGATGGAGGGTTGACGCTTGAAAAATCCTTGGCGTCAAAAGCTTTAAGGGGTTCTCCAGAAATAAGGATCATCGGGCGAGTAATGGACTTGATAAGATCTGAAATCAGACTGTTCCAATGTGTCGATACACATTTGAACCGCACTAAGAGTTTTACAGGAAGTCGATAAAGTATGTTACGAAGAACGTCATCGGGTATTTCCATGAGTAAAAATCGCCTATACCAATGTTTCCTATACCATCCCTATCCACCAACCAGATTTTAACATGTGTCATTTTTAATTTAATTTTTTAAATTTCATTAAAACAACTAACGGACTCTAACCCTCCGTTCAAAACTCAAGATTCCGTTTCCAATCTATTTATGGTGATTATTCATAAAATAAATTTTTTATTTTTTATTTTTGACGAATATCATTCTTTCTCTTTTATTAAATTAATGAGGGTGGTTCAAATGTAAACTCTATATTTCGTGTAAACTATGTAAACCAATCAACACCATTGATTTTCAAAAACGTTTCCATATTTCACATTTTCATATTTCCATAATCATTGACTTACCATATATTTCACATTTCCATATTTTCTATGAATCCATATCCTCCTTTGATTTTTTTGATCAATGGTGTGGATTGGTTTACATAGTTTACACGAAATATAGAGTTTACATTTGAACCTCCCTCTTAAATTAATTATATATATATATATATATATATATATATTCCTTACTTACGTTTCATTCCCATTTTTTTTTTACTATAATACATATTATTATAATAATTTATTTTAATTCATAATTTTCTTGCTCATCTTTTAAATCTTTTTTCCCCTTTTTGTGATTATATTAATTTTATATTTATAATCCCATTTTTAAAATCTTGTATCTGATTAAATTGTTTTTAATTTATACTTAATAGAATGATTCTAACCAAAGTGATCGTAAAATTATAATTGATTTATTTTTCTCTCTTCTTAAACATAAAAACAAATTGTAATGTTTTATAATGGGTCACATGATTTACTATTTAATTAAATGTAAACTTACTTGTTATGTTGTCTTCCACAAATATCATGAGCAATGAGAAAACAAACTATAAAAATAAGAGAAATTAAGTACAAAAATGATAGATCACGAGAAAAATTGCTAAGAATTGAGATAGAGTAAAAACAAACTATTTAAAAGATAATTATGAATTAAGTAAAATAGATTATTATTATAATTATAATAATAATCTATATATTATATTAAAAGAAAAATAGGAATGAATCGTGAGATGTGAAAGAAAAATAATATATATAATCTTCTATATATAATAAAAGAGTAACTGATTTGACACGTGTCGTGCTCTGGTGAGCCGAATTGCCACGTGTCGCGTTCTGGTGAGCCGGTTTCGCTTATCAAAACAATAAATAAAATAATGTAAAAGATAAATATCACTTTCAAAAATCCTCTACATATAATTAAATCAAACCTTTTAATCCAAACTATAAATAAATATGAAAACAATAAATAAAATAATGTAAAAGATAAATACCACTTTCAAAAATACATAATTAAATCAAACGGTTTTAAAAAATCCTCTACATATATTTGTGTAATATTTAATATAATCAATACACGTATTATTATTTTTCATTGGTGATATAAAGAATTAAAAATATTCTCTCTATTTTCAAAGTACAATTTTCTAAGAGTTTTCCAAAGTTGAAAAAATTTACTTTTCCTATTTTCTTAATTCTTAAGAAAATTCCATATATCTTTTTGGAACAAAAAAATATACTCAAACTCTTTAAAAATTTTCATTTTTAATCCAAACTATAGATAAATATGAAAACAATAAATAAAATAATGTAAAAGATAAATACCACTTTCAAAAATTCTCTACATAATTAAATCAAACAGTTTTAATCCAAAAATACACACCTCAATCTCAATCTCAATCTATAAATAACCCTTTCAATCTCTCAATCTCAATCAATTGCTGCAACTCTCTTAATTAAGCCACTACCAATTACACATACACACACAAAGGTAATTAATCAAACGATCTTTAATTTTTATTTTTTCTACACATGATTATATGATTATGATGATTCTATTCATGTTTATAGTCCAAGTTGGAGTTGTTGATTTCTTGTATGTCACTTTGTATTTATGGTCATTGATTACATTTTTTGTGTTATTTTGTATTACAAACGCTCTTCAATTTTTATTTTTTCCTACACATGATGATATGATTATGATGATTCTATTCATGTTTATAGTCCAATTTGGAGTTGTTGATTTCTCGTATGTGACTTTCTATTTATGCTCATTGATTACACTTTTTGTGTTATTTTGTATTACAAAAATAGTTCTAATTTTTTATTTTTTTTAACCTTTTGAATTTTTATATTACAGAACAATAGATGAAAAGAGTATCATTCTTATAGACAACCTTGATATACAAAAAGATGATTTTACTGTTAAGGTTAGAATCATTCGTTTATGGAGTCAACCACTCTTCAAAGATCCTGAGCAATTATATTCCATCGAGATGATTTTAATGGATGAAGAGGTAAATAATTATTTGTTTTAAAATCTTTAGTATCATATTCATAATATTTTCGTATTAATTTTTAATGTATTTCTTTCTGATTTTGATATAGTAATTCGAAATAAACTTTTATAAAATAGTTATTTTTAACAATTCTTATTTTTCCCGTATTCATGTTTTAGGCCAGTAAAATCCATGCTAATGTTCTACAAAAATGGATTCCAAAGTTTAAAAAGTTACTTCATGAAGGAGCTGTCATATTCATCAAAAATCCTACAATTGCTCGACATGTCTCCAAATACAAGTTAATTGATAATACAAACAAGCTAAGTTTGTATTACAAAACTTCGGTTACCAAATGTTTGGATTTTAATGGTTCCTTATATGGTTTTTCATTTGTCAAATATCAAAACGTGATATCAAAGATGGTTCCAGAACATGCAGCAGTTGGTTAATCAACTAAATTATTTTACATTTACTATATTTTTTGATATATGTTATTTTATGTTATCATTGATCAGAAATCTGGGTTATGCAATGGATCTAGATTGCGAGTTTTATCTTTGGGAAATCGTGTTATAGAAGCAGAGATCATATCTGGAAGCAATATTGGAAACCGAACATTTATTACAAGAATGTCTTTGACACCTACTGACAAAAGGATTCCGTTCAAGTTTCAAAGAAGACAATTTCCAGTTTTTTTATGTTTTGTCATGACCATAAATAAAAGTCATGAACAATCATTATCGAAGGTGTTTATATTTGCAATATAAATTTTCAGACAAAAAAATTACCCCGTGTATTACATGGGTAAAAACCTAGTTAATTTAATAAAAGAGAAAGAATGATATTCATCAAAAATTATAAAATATTTTTTATTTTACAAAATAACCACCATAAATAAATTGTAAAGAGAATCTTGAGTTGTGGACGGAGGTTTAGAGTCGATAGTTGTTTTAATGAATTTTAAAAAATTAAATTGAAAATGACACATTTTTTTTGTTTTAAAAATTAAATTAAAATGAATTTTCCATTGTATTCAATTCAATGGAAAATGACACATGTTAAAATCTGATTGGTGGATAGGAATGGTATAGAAAACATTGGTACAGACGATTTTTTTCCCAAGTGACGATTGTTTTCAAAAGAGAAAAGAATCAAAGATCCAATGTAATTTTTTGTAAAATATTTGTAAAATAAAAAATGGTTTACACACTTGATTATTTAAAAATAAAAAGTTTATTAGGTTTACAAAGTCAAAGTTCAATTTTCGTCCCTGAACTATGTGGATTTCAACATTTTTCGTCCCTAAACTAAGGAAAGACGAATATCGTCCTTTAAGTATGCACTTTCGTCTTGATTTTGGTCCCTCTCACTAACATCCGTTAACTTTTTCCGTTAGACCCAATTAAATGAGGGGTAATATGGTCATTTTACCCATTTTCTTATTTTTTTTATAAAATCTATTAAACTACAGGGACTGTTATGTAAATAAAATATAATATTATATATATATATATATATATATTATACACATATCAGACACCCTTCGTCGGAATTCAATCCCCTCCGCCGCCGTCGTCTCGCCCAGCTCCACCACTACTGCTGTTGAAAATTCGGTCACCGGAAGTTGGGTTAAAACACACCGCACACACACACACACATCACACACAAATAACATCTTTGTTGGTTGAAGATTAAAGGTCTAAGAAGGGGGGAGGAGGTGGTCGGAGGAGGAGGAGTTTTTCGGCGACGGAGAGGGATATTGAATGGGTAAATTCCATGAAATAAATGATGGGTGGTGGAAGGAGAGACGGCGAAGGGACGATGGTAAGTCGATGGTAGTCCACCTACACCACACCACACCTTCTCTCAATTTTCGGCATCCACTTCAGCAATGATTTCTTCCCCCAATTTTCGCCAACAATCGACGACCCTTGAAATGCTTTTGATTTTCCAATTGGAGGTTACTACCATTGACACACACATACACACCAGACACACACATCACTCCTTAATCTTGATCTCCACTTTCTGTTCGCAAAGCCCGGATTTCTGTTCGTTGACCCATTTGATAACCTCATCACCGGGTGTGGCTGTCGAGCTTTCTCATTTTGGGGGAAATGGAACGGGTTCACCGTCGGTGGAGGTGACCCGACGGGTTCACCGGTTGTGTGCCTGTATGGGGGCGGAAATACGGTGTGTGTGCGTGTGTTGTTTGGAAAATCAAAAGCAGAGTACCAAAAGCGATATGTGTGTGTCGATTGGGGGAAGAAATCATCGTCGGTGAGAATGCCGAAAATTGAACGAGAGAAGGGAAGGGGGACGGGGTAGACCGTGGAATTCATCAGAAAGGCACAGGGACCAGAACTCTCTTCCGGCGAAATTCCGGCCACCGCCTCCGCCGGTGCCGGGTTTGATGAAATTTTGCTTGATGTGTCTGGTGTGTATTATATATATTATATTTACAAAAGAGGCCCCTGTAGTTTGTTGGGTTTTGTAAAAACAATAAAATAAAGAAAATGGGTAAAATGACCAAATTACCCCTCATTTAATTGGGTCTAACGGAAAAAGTTAATGGATGTTAGTGAGAGGGACCAAAATCAAGACGAAAGTGCATACTTAAAGGACGATATTCGCCTTTCCTTAGTTTAGGGACGAAAAATGTTGAAATCCACATAGTTCAGGGACGAAAATTGAACTTTACTCTTTTTCTTTTAACCAATTGAATGAAACTATACGATTAATAAAATATTGCACTATAAACTAAACTACACTTTAGGTTTGTTGAAAATTTCTTTTTTGCATAAAATTATAAAAGTTCATTAAGATATTAAATGTATCAATCTTTTGCTAATGCCCTCTTGAATAGGTTGACCTATTGACGCAGCGGGGGATTGCAGAAGAATCTACATGATGACAACCGCCTAAACCTTTTTGATAGAGGAAATTTACGAAACGCAAAACTCAAAATAAGAGAAAAATCTCTAAAAACTCTCAAAAAGAATAACTATATTGAATAAAAGTTTGATTACAACTGAAAGCAATAAATTTATAATAATAAATTAAAAGAGATAACTATGGAACTATAAATCTACTCTAACTAGAAAACTAAATAATAATTTTAATTAAAAAAATAATTAAAGAATAATCCTATCTTAACTTAAACTAGATAAGATAATTAATTAATAAAGAAATCATATAAAAAAAGATAATAATTAAAAAGAATGGTAGTAGAATTAACTATCAAATATCAATTAATGGTCAACATTCTGGTCAACAATGAAGTTGCTTTGCATATGGATTTTGGCTTTGTAAGAGCATCTCCAAGAGATTCTTCAAAATGGAAAAAAAGGTGAAAAATGGAGATTTTTGTCTAAAATGAGCTCCAACAGCTTCTCCAAATCTTTCTCCAAAATGGAGAAGGTAGGAGAGAGAATGATTTTTTCTCCAAATATGGAGATAACTCCAAAAATTATTACCATTTGAAATAGCCAATAGAAAAACCTTGAAAATAAGAATTTGGAGAGAGAAATTGTTTTTTAATAGATGACTTGAATAATTTAATATTAAAATTGATGTATAAATCTCCAAAATAGGGAATCTCTTGGAGATGAAAGCAATGTTTTTTAAAGATTTTGACTTTTACTTCTCTATTTTGGAGAAAATATGGGGAAACTCTTGGAGATGCTCTAAGTGCAGCGATAGTCTATTCCACGGGTTTAAAGCAGGTTAACCTGCTTGGTACCTGCCTTTCCATTCGCTTCTGATTTTTCGTCTTGTTTTCGATCTTCGATAATGAAACAAGGAAACAAATGCAATCTATGCAGAATAATTTAGAACACGTTTGCAAGATACATCTTGTAAGCAACGGTTCTCCATCTTGTGAGGTCGAATTTTGGGTTTTTTGTGAAAATGTTTTCGTCGTTTCCAAAGATCTCTAAAAATCATCGTAAATGCTCGAAACTTACCTGTATCGGTTATAGGAAGATTGACCGTAAAAAGGGCTCAATAACACGTCTAAAATACTTAAATTATAGAAATTGTCGGAATTACATGTTACTATTTAAAATAGTAATTTTGAATATTATTTTGCTTTAATAGCAGCTATAAAATAAAAACAATAAGGAAATGAAAATACAAATCTCCAAATTTTTAAGAAATTATTTAATTATTTTCATCAATAAAATATTAATATAATATCATTTTATGTGATCTTTTAACAATATTAAAACGATATTATCAATAGAATATTTCAATAAATATACTGTTGAACTATCCTATTCAAAGATGGAAATAGCTAATGTACCTGGTTCACTTTTTAACTAATTTAGGAAAAAAAGTTTCTACAAACGGGGAAGATTGGCGCCAGTGTTCAAATTCCCATCTTCTCATTGGCCTCATAATACATGTTCTCTATCATTTAACACCTTATACCCATGTAAGTGTGTTACAAAGTTCGTTTTAACGGTCCCAACACAAAAATACAAAAAAAAAAAAATCAAGTTTGACCATTTAAATAAGTTGGTGTTCTGTTTAACGGACCTAACTATAGTATTTAACGAACCTGACTGAAGCGTTTAGTGGACCCGACTGTGATGGTGCATGATTTTTTCTACATAATGTTATAGATCTGTTAAAATGAACCCTTTAACGAACTTACACACAGGTAAATGGGATTGGGTTCTTAAACACGAACGCCAATTTCCCTGTAAATAGCCACAAGTTTACACATAAATCCTTATCCAAAATGTTTCTTTTTCTATGTACCTTCAGCTAAAAGAATTTTTAAAAATCTTTACACAAAATTCCATGCGTAAAGTCGTAAAGATTATTTACAAAAGTGCAAATCCCCACTCCAAAAAAAGGAAATTAACAAGCTTTTAAGTGAGAAAAGAAATTATGAAACCGATTAGGCCATCCGCAACGCGAGCGGTACCGGGCCGGTGCCGCCACCGGCACCGGCGGTAACACCGCCGCGGGTGACTGGTAGGCGGCCGGTATCGGTTCACCCCGGCACGCCCACACCGAAGCAAAACAAGGGGTTTACTCCCCCCCCCCCTCTTCCCCCTTCCAACCGCTAGTTTATTTAAATTTTTTTTCTTTTTTATCCACCTATATATATATATATCCATTCACCCCATTATTTTTTACTCTCATCTCTTTTACCTTATCTCTTAATCTCTCTTATCTTATTCTCATCTCTTAACCTTCTCTTATCTTATCTCTTAATCTCTCTTCATCTCATCTCTTCTTTACATGGATCCACACGGTAGCGGTTCCGGTTCGAGGCGTACTGATCACCCGAGACTTCCAAATCTCTCGGTTCCGCCATCCTCAACATCCCCAACGCCTCCCCAAACGGGTCTCTACCGTCCCCAAATGCCGAGCCCAACGGCTTTTACGAATGTTCCGTATCACCAACCTTCCGCGGATTATTGGGCTTATGCGCACTTGCTTGCGCAACCACCACCACCACCACCACCACCGTATCACCAACCTTCCGCAACCCTTTCGGTTCACACCAACCTTCCGGTTCGCACCACCATTCAACGCAACAAACACCGACGGGAATGTGAGAACCACGAGATGAGGACGAGGACGACGACCTTGTACCCGAAACCCAACCTTTGTCGTCACCGCCACCACCACCACCACAACAACCCAAACGTAAAACACGTAAGGGTAAGGGTGCGGCCACGGACACGGACACGAGTGCGAACCCGACGGGGTTTTTATTTTAATGCAATCAAAAGTTTATTTTTAATTTTAATGTTAGTTATTTTATTTTAATTTATATTAAATTAAATTATTTTAATATATTTTAGAAATTAAAAAAATAAAATGAGGGGTACAAGGGGCACAGTTAAGGATGAAAGGTATGAAATTGGTAGAGTAGTAGTAAAGATAGTGGAAAGCTGATGTGGCAACATGTATGGCCTGTATGGTCTGCACCATTGTGGATGGCCTTACCTCCGATAAGATTTTTGAATAGTATTCTAGGGTCTACTGCAATTTTTGTCATGAATTTTGAATAAAGAAAAAATCAATAACTGAGATTAGAAAAAACCATAATCTAATGTTCATATGATCTAATCAAAACAAAAATAAAAACCACAAGGCTTGTGGCTAGCGGTAAGGCCTGTAGGGGATGTGGATGGTATCCTATTTATACCCCAGGTTCGAATCTTTTCGTGCACATCTTGTGGCCATGTATAATTTCAGACGGCGGAATTTTCAGTATCTAGACGAAGCCTAAATGAACCTTATCAAAAAAAAATAAAAAAAAACACTACTAAGCATCTAAACTAAAGAATTTTCCTTCATATTCTACTCTACACCATTTTATATTTCACCACCACGACCCATTGCTCTCTCCGATTGTTTACGTTTCAAGCATTCTTTCTCCCGCTCCAATCTCTCATTCTCGGTTTCCAATCGTTCAATGATTGCTATGCACCCTCCAACGGGGTTATTAATTCTCTCGGTGGCTTCATACTCAAGACACCTAAGAAGCTCGTTCACCTTCTCAGCGGGTGTTGAACGTATCATTCTTTCGAGGTTTGAGGTGTGAAACACGTAATGAAGAACGTTGAACCTCTCTACATGTTCATATCCCCAGAAGTACGGCTTAAAAACGCAGTCGTTTGGACATGTTTTTTTCTTATTACAAATGCATGCCGAGCATCTCGACATCAATCTTGATAATTAAAATTTTTTATTCTTGAATGGATTTTTGTAATTGTTTGAATGAAGCATTCTATGTGCTTTAGAAATATATATATACATGGGAGGTGGTTAGAGGCAATTAGGAAACAATTTTTTTAGAATATGATATAAGGAAACTATTTGTTAATAATCTCTATTTTAGAACGAAATAATTGAATGGAGAAGTGAATTAACATTTGAGCCAAATCAGAAAGGATCCAAAAGAATTTGTAACAAAATTATATGATACCCTAAAAACGATTAAAATAGAATTTAACATTTGGCCCAAATTTAAAAGGATCCAAAAAAATTTCTAAGGCTATTGGTAATGCAACCCACAAGCATACCCTACTACATCAGCGTCACATCAGTTTTATCCATAAACCCCCAATAAGCCCGACAATATAAGTACCATTACCTACAAAACCGAATATTCAGAATATATATATATATAAATTAAAAAAGAAAAGAAAAAAAGGAGAGTGTGAGAGGGGAGAAAGAGCGGGTTCAGTGGTTTCCAGTGTTCAAAAAGGCGCGTCATGGCGCGATATGGCGCAAGACGCGTCTCCACCGTTACGAAATGTCCCATAGCGTTTCTGTAAGGTGTGGCTCACGCCATGGCGCCTCAAGGGGTGCCATATCACGCCGCAGCGTGCGTTTTTTGTAAGACGTGATTTTTTTTTAATTTTTTTTATTTTTGTTATTTTTTTTATCTTTTGTATTGTTACATATTTAACTTTAATATTCTCGTTTTTATAAATTTATCTAATCTCATCACTCACAGTACCACGAATTCATAAATGTTATGGTTTCACGATCAAAACGAAGTTATAAAGTTACATTCGTATGTTTTATCCTATATATTCAATTAAAAACTACTTTTATAATAATAATCAATATGTTTTTTTCTTTTTTTAATATGAATATACAATTTCAATTCCATTATTTGATTAAAATAATTTATATAAAACATATATGTATATGTATAATTCTATATATGACATACAAATTTGCCGCCGTATGTCACGCTTTAGAAACGCCGCGTCCTTGCCATATCTTGTAAAGCTTAAGGCTTGACCTCGCCGCCATGCCACGCCTCACGCCTTTTTGAACCTTGGTGGTTTCACACCAAATGCCCAAACAATGGTTTTGTTGATTTGAGATTAATTTAACCAAGCTAATTCAATTGCATATTTTGATTATATTTGGTTAAAAGATGAAACAAAAATCAAGAGATTGAAATGACTAGGATCAAATATTATCCCACATTTTGTATTGTATCCTACAGCACACACTTATTTCCATCTTGTGATTGAAGCTTGTCATCCAAATGTTGAACTAAAAAGGGAAAATTGCCGAAAAAGGTAACATAAATGTCAAAAAAATCCAATCAAGGGAACGTACATTTTTTTTTGCCGAGAAAGGACTATGCATTTGATTTTGTCAAAAAAAAGGGAATGTGACCTGATTAACTTGATGATTGCTTAGTCAGCAGGTAATTTGCTGACGTGTCTGTCTAAGTGGCAGTCTAGTCAGCATCATCAAATTGCCGAAAAAGGTAACATAAATGTCAAAAAAATCCAATTAGGGGAACGTACATTTTTTTTTGCCGAGAAATGACTATGCATTTGATTTTGTCAAAAAAAAGGAACGTGGCATGATTTAACTTGATGGTTGCTTAGTCAGCAGGTAACCAGTTGACATGTTTAATTTGTCCAAGTGATAGTCTAGTTAGCACAATCACACCTTTGATCAGCGTTGATCGGAGTTGACCGCCACCACCACCCACTGCCACCACCACTCATCATCACCCACCGCCATCGACTGCCATAGCCACGCACCGCCATCGATTGCCATCACCACGCACCGCCACCGACTGCCACCCACCACCCATCCCCCCTATTTATTAGAATTCAACATCTAATTGCGTATAGATGAGGTAGGCGAGTCAAGCACCACCACCACCCACGTCCGCCGCCACCCTCCACCACCCACGTCCCCTGCCACCCACCACCACCCGCTGCAACCCACGACTCCTCACCACCCACCGCCCCACCACTCCTTGCCACCCACTCCCACCACCACTTACTGATTTTACCAGAAAAGGTAAATGAATGGCTAAAAAATCCAATCAAGGGAACGTACATTTTTTGGCCGAGAAAGGACTATATATTTGATTTTGTAAAAAAATGGGGAAGAGTAACCGGTTGTACAAGTTACCGGTTACTCTTTCCCTTTTTTTGACAAAATTAAATGTATAGTCCTTTCTCGGCAAAAAAAAATGTACGTTCCCCTGATTGGATTTTTTGGACATTTATGTTACCTTTTTCGGCAATTTTCCCAACTAAAAATGTAGCCTCTTGACCTTAAAGTCATCTCCAAGTTGTTATTCTATCTCAACCTTAAAGTCATGTTGAGAGATGTTTATGGCATATTGGCATTGGAAGCGTTTCCTTAAAAAAATCATGTCATACCATTTCGATTTTATATAAAGCCGAAACGACAATCATTCTATGTTTTGCTTTATTTTCCGTCCCAAATTTTTATACTTGTGTTTTTAGATCGCAAATCAAATGATATAAATTCATAGTTAATATAAAAGAATGGTCGTATATCATGCATAGATGGTTTAAAATTTTTGTAACTTGTAATTCAAAAATGAAATTTGAAATATATGTTTGGACAATTGGTAGCGGAATGCTGTCCGTGCCACTATGTGGCCGCAATATTACCACAATGAGGATGCAAGTATACACCGACACTGGGATTGCTACAAGTAATAAAGTGATAAGTATATCGTGATCGTTTCCACAGGGATTGGTTTTCAGAACTTCGAATATAGAGTTGAGAATACACTGATTTCAATTAGAGAAGAAGATAATATTTTTTTTGGTGATTTTTATAACAGTTAAATAGAGAAAATTAAATTAAGGCAAAGGGAATGGGTGTAAGCTTTCTCTTAAAACCAGGTAGTACACGAGTTTAGAAACTTCACGTTATGGGATTATTTATAAAAACCCAAATCTCTCGAAACTACGTTTTTACAAAACATACCGTGAAGTTGCTATGAAGTCATCGTTATTCCAAATCGTAAGATTACCGGTTTTTCTAAGTAGATTAAAATAAACCTTGTTCCACCGAGTATGGGGATTTATACCCAAGTCTCCTTGTGATATAAATCCCGACCGGCTTACTGAACCTTAGCAAACCATGCAGAACCCGCATCTCTGCGTGATTATCAAAGGCCCTCTCGAGCTCTTCGTGCATTATCCAAATCGTATTTCGGACCCGCCCATCTCTGGATCTGAGGTCTAACACGACACATCAAAATGATCGGTCTATCAGTATCGAAATTAAGTGTCGGTTCAAATAACTAATCGTAAAATTTGGAAATAACGACAACACCCAAGTGTTGTCTACACAGTTTTAAAATAAACTCACACCCACACCCATTAAAGGGTTTAGCCTAAAATAAAAGACATAAAAATAAAGTTAACTACTACTTGCATAAAATAAAATACGGAAGATAAACTACAGTACGAGAAAATAAATACGAAAAGCTTAAAGACGGATATTTAAATAAAGCAGTAAAAAGAAAGAAAAAAGAAACCTTAAGCTCCTCCATTAATGGAGGAGCAAGGTGAAGAAAGAAGAAGAAAGAAGAAGTTGCAGGAGATCGTCGTTAATGAAGTGCTGATGGCTTCTTTTATAAGAGTTTGTAACCCATGGATATAATCCATGGGTTTTATTTCAAGGATCAGCCTTATCTTCAAGGAATGAGAATTTTCAGCAACTTGCCCACATGCCAACTTGCATCCTTGCCTCTTCAGGTTTGCCCTTTCAGCGCTTCCAAAAGCCAAGTTAAAATCGTTCCCCTCAGTGGTGACACAAAGTGGTCTTTTGCTCTTGAAGCTTTCCAGCGTCAACAAAATATATCCTTCCCCTCAGTGGTGAGAATGTCACCACAGAGGGGTCTTCTGCTGTAGCAAATATCTGAGTGTTGGGCTTCTTGGGCTTCTGGAGAGCTTGGGCTGCTGGAGAGCTTGGGCTGTTGAAGAGCTTTTTGGATGCTTTCGAGATTTGGACTGATTTGTTGAGCTTTTAGGCCGCTTTTCGTCAAACTTGATCATTTGTGTTTATCAAAACCTTTTAAAAACATTTTAGTCCAAAGAGAAAGAAAGAGAGCAAAATGGGTATAAAATAATATACAAAATGAGGTTTTTAGACACTAAATAACTCTCAAAATAGAGAGTTATCAACAATCTAGCTCTAACGTACAATATATCATTTGTAAAAAAAACTAAGGTTAATTACATGGGTGTATCGAACTTGTCACGTTTTTTCATTGTATGTATCCAACTTTTAAAATTACCATTGTATGAACTAAACTTTTTAAAATTGCCATTGTGTGTACTGTGTTACCGGCTGAGCCCTTAGCCGGTAATTTCTTTTATTTATTTAAAAAAAAAAGGAAAGCTGATGTGGATGCCATCTGGACTTCATTTAATGACATGGCAACTAACAAAACCAACTAAGCTGATATATCCAAACCCGCCCCAAAACCCGATTCGAACCCATACCCATACCCGACCCAGACCCATACCCTCTTCTTCATATCAGCTTTACGTCGAATCTTCTTCCTCATAGCGCCAAACTCTGAACCGAAAACCCTGATTCAAGTTCAAAATTGAAGATCAATTTTGCCCTAAAATCGCAGGTGGATGGTTGCAGGTATGTTTATTTGACTGATGAAGGTTAATTTTGTATCTTAAACTTGATTTGGACTTCAAAATTTGAAACAATCACATCTGAGTTGGAGTTTGATTTTTTTTTTGAAAAGTTTCAAAATTTTGCTACTTTTTTAGGTTTTTAGCTACAAAAAATAGAGTATTATTGCAATGTAGTTTTATTAGCTGTTTGTTTATACCTAAAACTCATAGGCTTTGTTTGAATGTAGGGTGGTGAAAGGGTATATGTTTACAGTTCATGTGGATTGATGTTTTATGTACGACCCCCTAAGGTATGATAATGGTAGTACAGTGGACATCCATATTGATAGGATTCTACTTGATGAATATGAAATGGTGACCTTTTTAGAGGCAGAAACTAAAACAGTGATTTCAACCCTTTATTGGGTTATTCCTGACAATGAATTTGAAAAATGGTTGGTTAGAATAGGTAATGATACTGAGTTGCAACAGCTATTTGATACTTCTGATGATTATGGCCACATACATATATATATTGATCATTTTCGTTGTGATATGAGGAGATACATAGTAAACAGGGATGAAGGTAAGGATGATGAAGATATGGATGATGAAGGTAAGGATGATGAAGGGGGTGATGAATATATGGAAACTGATGAGGATAGTGATGTTAACTCCCTAGATCACTTGTCTGAAGGAGAAGATGAGTTAGCAGAAGTGAGGAAAGAAAAAGCTAGTGCTAAGAACCACAAAGGCAAAAAGAAATTGCCAAAGCTAGGAGTTGGGAGAAAGAGTGAAAAGATTGAGCATGAGTGATAGGGTAAATATTTTACCCTCATAACTAACGAATTTTACGAAAATTTTCTCATCTTTCTAAATTTCTCTCGTCAAAACCACAGTAAATATCGTTACATGCATCCTTTTGCACATTTATATATGTTCCTCGCATTCTATCACTTAAACTTATGTAATTTTATATGTTTTCAGGGGATCGGTGTCGTGGGCCTAATTTTTGCGGATCTCTCTTTTTGATGGGCCGGACAACCAAAATCTCAAGAATGGATCGGAGCAGAAGTTGGGCTGTTTTCGGTGGGTTGGTGATAACACCAAAATTATACATGTTTTGGTGGTGCTTAATTGGTTGAATTTACCCCGTTTATCACTTGATTCTCACCTAATTACTCACGAATTGGTATGTTTGTT
The DNA here is from genome assembly GCA_030169165.1 of Centaurea solstitialis. Taxonomy (NCBI): domain Eukaryota; kingdom Viridiplantae; phylum Streptophyta; class Magnoliopsida; order Asterales; family Asteraceae; genus Centaurea; species Centaurea solstitialis. The sequence continues at coordinate 72,904,722 of CM058041.1, forward strand.
ACTTTTGAAGGTATTGGAGAACACGGAACTAAAAAGTGCGGAAAATAGGCGAAATTGTGCGAAAGTTGGAAAAGTACAAAACATGAAGTTTTAGCGATCGCGAAGTGAAGGTTTTGGCGCCGCCAAGACTGATATTCGAGAAGGTTCCTGCTTTTTATCAACTTAGCGCCGCGAAGATGAAGTTTAGCGCCGCGAAATTGGCATTTGCACTCTCAAGAAGATTCCAGAATTTGCCAAAAATAGAAGGAGTAGGGTTTTTAAGTGTTTCGCGCCGCGAACGCCTACTTGGCGAACGCGAAACAGCTTCCGGACCTTCTTTTAAATACTGTTCTCAGCCTTCAGTTCCATATGCATTCTTAGACAGAAAAATACAGTAAAAGGGTCAGTTGTACCAGTTGGTTAGTGGTTTGGAGGGAGAATCAAGTGTGGAGAGGAGACGCTGCGCCGATACGGATACTCGATTAATCATCTGTAGCTGTATGGTCGGTAGAATGTCTGTCTTTATCTATACTTATTCTGTTTTCCTAGCTATGAGTAGTGAGTAGTTTTCTATGTAGTACTTATCGTGGTAGATGAACCATGTGGATATGATTTTATGGTTTTAATGATTATTGATTTGTTTTGGTTAATTGAATGTGGTTTTATGATTCCAATTTGATTCCTGCTATTTCGTGTGTTTGAACTCGTTGGTTGGGTTTGCTTTTGGACCAAAAAAGTAGACTCCATTGGGTTAATCAACCTCTCTTGACTTATCCTTCGAGACCTCGGAGAATTAGGTTAAGTGGTTTCTTGGACCGAGAGAAACTAGATTGTAAAACACCGGTTAGTTGAGATAGGATTGGGTGACTGATATTTAGGTTGTCTGACAATCAGCCTAGGTATTGGGACTAGGAGGACCATTCTAGTTGACAATCATATTATCTGCATGTTAGGGTGTCCCAGACTTAAATCCTTACAATAGCCAAATCAATCATACTTTTATGTAACTTAATTATCCACTTGGGGATTCACTATGCCATGATAAGTGCTACTGTTTTCTTTATTATTGTTAAATCAGTTTTTATTCTGCTTTCTAGTTCTTTAGTTGTTAATTTAGTTTTCAAATCATTTTCTCAAAAACCCCCCATAGCCTTAGATTAATTAAACTAATAGGATTACCAGTCTGTTACTTGACCGTTCCCAGTGGTAGATACGATACCTGGACTTTCCTACGCTATATTGCTATCGATCAGGTACGCTTGCCTGTGAATGTGGTAATAGGTGGTTAGGCATTAGAGGTTAAAACTTGTTACGCTTTTTATAGTTAATATTTACCGCACCAAGTTTTTGGCGCCGTTGCCGGGGAACGGTAGTATTTAGACTTTTAATCTTTGTTAGTTTTGTTAATCGATCCTTGTGAGGGATTACATCCCTTGCAAGTTTTTGCTTTTTAGTTTTTCTTTATTTATTATAATTATTATTATCTCTTTGTTTCCCGCAAGTTGCCCGTAACTGTTTGTTGTGGTTTTAGTCACGGCAAATTTGTTATAGGTAATTGAGGAGCCGGAGAGGAATCGGAAAAGAAACAAAAAGAGAAGTCAGAATGGGAGACGAACAACCCATGTGGGGAGAACGATCCAAAGTGCAATTCACCCCTAGGACCGCAATCAAAAAGGCGGATGGTAAAATGGTGGAAATTAACAAAGGCTTGCTTAAGATGATTGGAACCATATCATTTGATGGGGAGCGTAAAGGAAATCCATACCAGCATCTCGAGGATTTTGAAGACATCTGTGATCTACTCAATACCACGGCGGATGAGGTAAAACTTCGAGTATTTCCTCTTACTTTGACAAATAAGGCAAAAGATTGGTTTAAAAAGTTAACCCCAGGATCCATTTCGACCTGGGAAGTTTTAAAATCTGCCTTTTTGTCAAGATTCTTTCCCCTTTCCAAAGTCAATAAATTAAAAGCCGAAATTCGGCAATTTAAACAAGGGAAAGATCACCTTGCAAAAGCTTGGGAAAGATATAAGGATTTACTCTTACAACTTCCAAACCATGGTATTGATGATAGGGAGGTGATGAATATTTTTTATGCTGGATTAACTAACGAATCTAGATTGTGGTTAGACTCATCTTGTGGCGGACTTTTTCCTTATAAGACAGCTTCAGAAGCACGAAAACTTTTGGATGACTTGGAAGCACATTATTTAGACTGGTCCACCGATGAGGAAGACACCCAAAAGGAGAACGAATTGGCATAGTTAAAGGAAGTCTCCTCGCTCGATGAACCCACGATCAAATGCGCAAACAACGGAGAAACTCATCAAGTGGAAGGCTGCACAGTACCACAAGTACCTGTTCAATTAAAACCGCCTAATGGAATCATTGAGCAGCTATTTTGTCAGTTTTCATCAGGCCTTGGAGAAATAGACACGGAGCAGCACATGCGAGCTTTCGTGAACTTTATTACAGGAATACACAAGAGCACCGATCAATTTCTCCAGCAAGTCAAGGAAGCATTCCCCCGTAATGAGATAGATGAACAAGCGGAAGTGTTCACCACCACGAGAGGAGGTAAGGTTGTTGTAGGACCACCTATGCCCAAAACTAACCAAATTCCTAATTTGCAGGTCATCGAACCAGAGGTGGAATTACCGTCACCTACGACAGACGTTGCAAGGGAGGAAACAGTCAGACCAAAGGAGGTCACGACACCCCGAGTACCAGCACGAGTACCATATCCCGCTAGACTGAGAAAAGAAAAGAAGGAGGCCCAGTACCGTAAGTTCATTGAATTGATTAAACAAGTGGATATTAACGTACCACTTGTTGATTTTATTGCAGGAGTGCCAGGTCATACAAAATTCCTCAAGGAGTTAGTAGCCAGCAGAGCAAGGATGGGAACAGAAGAAATAGCATTTCTGAGTGCGGAGTGTTCCGCCGTACTTTCCGACACCCCCAAAAAGGGTGATCCAGGGAGTTTCACTATCCCTTGCTATTTTGATAAAAGCATTTCGTGTAGGGCCTTAGCAGATCTAGGAGCTAGTATAAACCTCATGCCCTTGTCCTTTTACCAAAAACTTGGACTAGGAGAATTAAAGAGCACACGAATGACCATACAACTAGCCGATAGATCCGTAAAGTACCCTGTAGGAATAGCCGAGGATGTCGTAGTACGGGTGGATAAATTCGTCTTCCCTGCCGATTTTGTGATCCTGGACATAAAGGACGAGGTCAAAGTACCTCTCATCCTCGGCCGTCCATTCCTCAACACGGCCAGTGCCGTAATCCACGTTGCCGAAAGAGAACTCAGTTTAGGAGTTGGCAAAGACCGAATAACCCTATCCATTGATAAAACTCTAGACTGTAACGAATCGGTAAGAGAATTGGACAATGTAGATGATTTCACCGATCCCTTCGAAATAGATATTAATGGACAGTTTTTTGAACCAGGTGAATCAGAAGAAAGTCTATCCATCGAGCTAGAACAGAAAGAAGTCATTGGAGGAGAAGAACAGGAATTCGAGGAGTTGAAGCAAGAAGATAAAGTTAGGGTAAAGACATCCTTGGAAGAACCACCGGAATTAGAGCTAAAAGATCTTCTAGATCATCTCGAATATCGCTTCCTTCAAGGTAATAATTCTCTTCCCGTGATAATTTCTGCCTTGCTAACAACCGACGAGAAAGAGAGACTCATTGCTGTTTTGAAAAGGCACAAAAAGGCGTTAGCTTGGAAAATCTCGGACATTCCCGGAATAAGCCCCTCTTTTTGTACACATAAAATTTTGATGGAAGACAACTTTAAACCATGTGTGCAAAAACAACGGAGGCTTAATCCGAAAATGCAGGAGGTTGTGAAAAAAGAGGTCATCAAACTACTTGACACTGGGATCATCTATCCTATTTCTGATAGTCCATGGGTGAGCCCTGTTCAAGTAGTTCCTAAGAAAGGAGGACTCACCGTTGTCACAAATGACAACAATGAGTTGATTCCCACTCGAACTGTTACCGGGTGGAGAGTTTGCATAGACTATAGGAAGCTGAATGATGCTACCAGAAAAGACCATTTTCCCTTGCCCTTTATAGACCAAATGCTTGAACGATTGGCGGGAAATGAGTACTACTGCTTCCTAGATGGATTCTCGGGGTATTTTCAAATCCCCATTGACCCCGAGGATCAAGAAAAGACTACCTTTACCTGTCCCTTTGGAACTTTTGCTTATAGACGCATGCCTTTTGGGTTATGCAATGCCCCTGCCACTTTTCAGCGATGTATGACAGCTATCTTTCAAGATATGATAGAGAACCGTATGGAGGTATTCATGGATGATTTCTCTGTGTTTGGTAACTCTTTTGATGAATGTTTGAACAGCTTAGACAGGGTTTTAGCCAGATGCGAGGAATCTCATTTGGTTCTAAACTGGGAGAAGTGCCACTTCATGGTAAGAGAAGGTATAGTTCTTGGACACAAAATCTCGAAAGATGGTTTGGAGGTGGATAGAGCTAAGATAGATACCATAGCTAAGCTCCCTCCACCTACAAACATAAAGGGGGTTCGAAGTTTTTTAGGTCATGCCGGGTTCTACAGACGATTTATAAAAGATTTTTCAAAAATAACCCGACCTCTGAATAAGCTTCTTGAAAAGGATGCACCTTTCATCTTCGATGAAAATTGCACCCATGCTTTCGAAACTTTGAAGTATCATTTGACAAACGCCCCCATCATGGTCCCACCAGACTGGAACCAACCTTTCGAGATTATGTGTGATGCAAGTGATTACGCCGTGGGTGCAGTCCTTGGGCAACGCATAAACAATCATTTTCAACCGATTTGCTATGCAAGTCGGACTCTTAACGATGCCCAAGAAAACTACACCACGACTGAAAAGGAACTCTTAGCAGTCGTTTTTGCTGTTGAAAAGTTTAGGTCTTATCTTGTATTGTCCAAAATCATTGTCTACACAGACCATTCTGCCCTTAGATACCTCTTCGCTAAGCCTGATGCTAAGCCCCGACTCATACGGTGGATACTTCTACTGCAAGAGTTTGATATAGAGGTAAGAGATAAAAGAGGCGCCGAGAATTTGGCCGCTGATCATTTATCTCGCTTGGAGAATCCAAACATGGATTCCGGGGGTGTAGAAGTCATTAGGGATAAATTCCCTGATGAAGACCTTAATGTGATTAGGACAATAGGGAAGGATACTACACCTTGGTATGCAGATTTTGCAAATTATCTCGCCGCTGGCATTCTCGTTAAAGGTATGACTCATCAACAAAAAGGTAAGTTTTTCTCCGACTTAAAGCATTATTTTTGGTTTGAACCCTATTTATTTAGAATTGGGCCGGACAGAATGCCTCGTCGTTGTATCTCAGGCCATGCTGCTTGGGACATTCTTGGAAATTGTCACAATGGCCCCACGGGAGGCCATTTTGGAGCCAACCTCACCGCCAGAAAAGTCCTTGAATCTGGATTTTATTGGCCAACGATTTTCAAGGATGCCCACACATTGGTAAAATCTTGTGATGCCTGTCAAAGGGCAGGTAATATCACAAAGAAAGATGAAATGCCCCAACAAAGCATAAACGTTAGCGAGATATTTGATGTTTGGGGAATTGACTTCATGGGTCCTTTCCCTGATTCCAAAGGCAACAAGTACATCCTCGTAGCTGTTGATTATGTCTCGAAATGGGCCGAGGCAAAAGCTTCACCCACTAATGATGCTAAAGTGGTTGTTAACTTCGTGAAATCTCTTGTTTGCAGGTATGGATGTCCAAAAGCGATCATCAGTGATAGAGGAACTCACTTCGCAAACCACCTTTTGGAAAAGACTCTACAAAGGTATGGAGTGCACCATCGGTTCTCAACCGCCTATCATCCACAAGCAAACGGACAGGCGGAAAACACCAATCGAGCATTAAAGCGAATCTTGGAAAAGACCGTGGATAACAATCCGAAGGTATGGTCACAAAAGTTAGAGGATGCATTATGGGCATATCGTACGGCATACAAGACACCAATCGGTAGCACGCCTTATCGTATGCTGTATGGGAAAGCGTGTCACCTGCCATTCGAGTTCGAGCACAAAGCACTGTGGGCGCTAAAGAAAGTTCATTTAGACGACATTGAAAGTGGAAAGGAGCGGTTGGTAAGTCTGAATGAATTGGAGGAACTCAGAGCCCTCGCATATGAGAACTCGAGGATCTACAAGGAGCAGAGGAAGAAATGGCATGATGCGCGACTAAAGGAGATAAAGGTATTCAAAGAAGGGGACAAGGTATTAATGTATCAAACTCGGTTTAAATTCTCCCCGGGAAAGTTAAAGTCCCGATGGATAGGTCCATTTACTGTGTTAAAAGCTTATCCTTCTGGATATGTGGATCTAAGGACCGAAAGAGGGCAGTTTAAGGTGAATGGCCATAGACTAAAACTTTATCATGAAGACGACTCCGTCAGAAATGGCGAAGTCTGTCTCCTCTCTGAAAAGCTTATCACCTAATGACCGCCCCGAGTCAGGCTCGCGACTCGCTATAAAAACAAGCGCTTCTCGGGAGGCAACCCGTGTTTTTCTTATTTATTTGTGTGTTTTTTTTTTATGTTTTCTAAGCAACTTCGCAGTACAAGGCAAGGCAGGTTCACAGCCCGAACGAGAATTGGGATTTTGGAAACAGAAACTTTTCGCGATCGCGAAATCTGTAATTTAGCGACGCGAAAGAGGCATTCGAGGTAAGTCTTCCTAACAGAAGAATTTCGCGAACGCCAAGTAATAATTCTCGCGAACGCGAAGTTGGTAAGATCTGAGAGCTGTTGTTTTTCACCAACTTCGCGACGCGAAAACTTTAATCTGGCGCCGCGAAAGTCGAGCCGAGAGGTTTTATTTCAAAATCTAAAACCCTATTTTCAGTTTCTAAAACCTCTCTTTGCTCCCACTCTGCAATTCTCTTCCTTCCCAGCGATTCCATGGCATCAAAGGTATGTTTTCCTTCCCAATTTTGCTAGATTGAGGATCTCGATGTGCTAATTTGTGAATCCCCCAACAATGGGGCTTTGTTTAGTATCATCTATCTATGTAATGGGGATTGAATGTTTAATACCTTGATTATCTTTTGTACACACTTGAGTTGTTTTTGTGCTTTACTATCTTATAATGTGGTTCAACTCAAGTGTGGGGAGGGAAGTTTCGAGCCTTTTAATGATTCATACTCTTGTTTGTGTTTGTAGAGAACCCCATCTTTTCGTAATGTTCAGAACCATCCATGCTTGAATTTTGAATCGGGAAACATTCTCCGAAGTGAAAAAATGGCATTGGTTATTGCGCTAGGCCGGTTGAAGCAGCTAGATATAGAGATAGGGTCGACGGTAGACCTAAAGTTTATTGATGAGATTGGCTTTGGTGCTCGCCCCTCGAACCTCTTGAGAAGGGAATTTCGTGATCAATCGGGTGCTGTCCGTTTTGTGAGTAATGATTGGGAGAAGGCATTGACTACTCGTGAACCGATTTACTATGAGCTTGTCTTGGAATTTTTAACTTCTTTTGAGTTCGATTTGGAATTTTTCAATGAAGACAAGTTGGATAACGAATGTGTGAAGTTCCGTCTTCTTGGGGAGTGGTATGATGTTACACTACCACGGTTCGGAGTTTTACTTGGTCTCTTCACGGCTGCTCAATCTCGGTCAGGATATTTCAATCACTATTTTCTATCCAGCGAATGTGAGGCTAGTACCGACTTCTCAGGAATGGAGTTTTGGTCATCAATCGGTTTGGGTTCCTATCTTCAATCCAACACAAAGGAAAGTTCGATTGTTTCACCGGAACACCGCCTACTACATCGGATGTTGGTTCATTCGATTGCCTTTCGAAAGGCCATCAAAGAAAAAGTTCCGGAAGGTGATCTTTGGCTTCTTTCCCGCGTGATAGACCGAGATGCGAATACCAACCTCTCTTTTGTCATGGCAAAAATGTTCCAAAACACCACTACGGTGTATGATCGGGCCGGAACGGGCCTTTGGGGGGGACATTTTGTTACGGTCATTGCGGAAAAGTTGGGGATTTTAAGTCCGGAAGTTCGTGCTACACTCACTGAATTGTCACCGTTGGGCGTTCTTGATAAGATTTTGTTTCGATCGATGAAGTTACTTGCACCCGGACCTCGTAAAGGTTCTTTTGTTTGGATCGAGAATGCCGCAACCCAAGAGGATCCGGCCGGTATGGCCACTTCACCTCCTCAACCGAACTTCCCGGGGCAATCGAGCCAACCGCCAGCATCAAGCCATCAGAGTCAACACGGTGAGCCTAGTGATCATCAAGGACAGGGTTCTATTTTAGCAGCTATTCAGGAGTTGTCAGAGCAGATGAGCAGTGAGCACCACGATATCATGGATCGGATCGACCGGCTAGCGTACGACATGCACGGTGTTTGCCGAGAGTTGTCTTGGGTTACCGCCTCGATGAGTGAGTATTTTGAGAGTATAGGACACGCTCCTTCGGCTCCTCTTGCCCCTCATCCGATTTGGCGTGACAGTGATGATGGTCCGACCGGGTACTCGACTTATGACGAATGGGCGTTCGAAAACCGTAATTGATCGGTTTTGATTGGGTTGTAATCTACTTAATACTTTAAACTGCGTGGTTGACTTGCTACTATCTTTTATTTTTTGTTTGGATTGTTTAGGATTTTAATTGTTTAGTTTGGTTTATTTTATTCTTTTTACCTTTTATTTTTCTTTTTGTTTTTAGATACAGCTGTTTATGATTCTGCATCGGGTACGATTTCCGGAATAATCTCTCTCAGATCAGAACAAGTCAAATAACCCGGGAAGTTTCTCTTTTTCCCAATTACTCCTTAATTGTTTTAACTGTTGCATTGAGGACACTGCAAATTTTAAGTGTGGGGAGGGGGTTATGTTGACTTGTCTGCTTGCTTATTGGGTACACTTTATGCTTGTGATTGTCGTTTTTCAAATTTTTGAAAGCTTTGAAGTTTGACCCCAATTTTTTTCAAAATCTGAGATTGTTTTTGAGACTGAGTTGCTTGTTTAGGAGGACATGAGATGAGACTGTTTGAGTAGGAGAATACCTTGGAATACTGATTACCATGAGTGCCTCACCCGATTCCTTTGAGAGATTGAGCCTAATTAATTCATTTGTGTGAGGAATACCGACTTTGACCCAAGGTAGAACTTGTCACTAGAATTCTTGTCGAGACCACATAAGAGAAGTATTTATCACCATTGCACTGATAGAGGCCTTCGTTTCTAACTCTTTTAGCCTTCGTTAGATAACCTCATCATAGGGTTATTTAATTTGCCTAGCCAATTTCTGAAAAGGTGTTCACTTATAACACTTTCACCCTTGAAACCATTTTTTGAGCCTTAGCCTTTCGTTTCTTTACCCAATTCACCATATACCCTTGAGCCTAATTGTTTTATCTATCTTTTGGCCGTAACTTAAATTTGATACTTGAGATGTTTGATCCAGTTTTTCAAAAATCTGATAGTTTTTATGGGATTGATAAGAGCATGAGAGAAGAGCCAAAAGCAACATAGTTGCTGCTCTGAAAAAGAGAAAAGAAAGAAAAAAGAAAAGATGAGACTCAAAGAAAAGAAAAGAAAATATCAAAAGAGTCGAGAAAAAAAAAAGTGAGCTTAAAAGTGTGAAAAAGAATTTGTGCCACAAATAAGCCATAGGCTTAGGCCGATTCTAAAAAAAAAAAAAAAAAAAAAAAGAGAAGAGAGAGAGATATGCTCATCCCGATAGTTTCACTGTTTGAGAATCAGATTTTGTGCTTTACTGTTTGGATCATTACAAATTGAGTTTTCAAGTTTTTGTTGCAATATCCTTAGCCACTCATATATCCTTTATCCTACCCTTAACCTTAGCCTAACATTACAACCCCTAAGTCCTCTTGACGGTTGACAACTTCTCAGTGGTGGAGATTAGATTCAGTGCCAAGCTTATGCATGAGGGAATTGGTCGAGTATTGGTGAGATCACTTTTTACACTTTTACCCCCGAGAGATACACTTCAGATTATTATTCATACTATGTGAGGGTAAAAGGTCCACCTTGGTATTCGATTGCTTGATATGTCTTGTCTTTGTGTCTGACTATGTGAGTATTCTTTGTCTTCTTGGATGATCTTGGGTGGAGATAATTTTGGTGTCATCTTTCTTATCTTTCAGTCTTTTGATTGAGGACAATCAAAGCTTAAGTGTGGGGATTTTGATAACACCAAAATTATACATGTTTTGGTGGTGCTTAATTGGTTGAATTTACCCCGTTTATCACTTGATTCTCACCTAATTACTCACGAATTGGTATGTTTGTTACTTTTGAAGGTATTGGAGAACACGGAGCTAAAAAGTGCGGAAAATAGGCGAAATTGTGCGAAAGTTGGAAAAGTACAAAACAGGAAGTTTTAGCGATCGCGAAGTGAAGGTTTTGGCGCCGCCAAGACTGATATTCGAGAAGGTTCCTGCTTTTTATCAACTTAGCGCCGCGAAGATGAAGTTTAGCGCCGCGAAATTGGCATTTGCACTCTCAAGAAGATTCCAGAATTTGCCAAAAATAGAAGGAGTAGGGTTTTTAAGTGTTTCGCGCCGCGAACGCCTACTTGGCGAACGCGAAACAGCTTCCGGACCTTCTTTTAAATACTGTTCTCAGCCTTCAGTTCCATATGCATTCTTAGACAGAAAAATACAGTAAAAGGGTCAGTTGTACCAGTTGGTTAGTGGTTTGGAGGGAGAATCAAGTGTGGAGAGGAGACGCTGCGCCGATACGGATACTCGATTAATCATCTGTAGCTGTATGGTCGGTAGAATGTCTGTCTTTATCTATACTTATTCTGTTTTCCTAGCTATGAGTAGTGAGTAGTTTTCTATGTAGTACTTATCGTGGTAGATGAACCATGTGGATATGATTTTATGGTTTTAATGATTATTGATTTGTTTTGGTTAATTGAATGTGGTTTTATGATTCCAATTTGATTCCTGCTATTTCGTGTGTTTGAACTCGTTGGTTGGGTTTGCTTTTGGACCAAAAAAGTAGACTCCATTGGGTTAATCAACCTCTCTTGACTTATCCTTCGAGACCTCGGAGAATTAGGTTAAGTGGTTTCTTGGACCGAGAGAAACTAGATTGTAAAACACCGGTTAGTTGAGATAGGATTGGGTGACTGATATTTAGGTTGTCTGACAATCAGCCTAGGTATTGGGACTAGGAGGACCATTCTAGTTGACAATCATATTATCTGCATGTTAGGGTGTCCCAGACTTAAATCCTTACAATAGCCAAATCAATCATACTTTTATGTAACTTAATTATCCACTTGGGGATTCACTATGCCATGATAAGTGCTACTGTTTTCTTTATTATTGTTAAATCAGTTTTTATTCTGCTTTCTAGTTCTTTAGTTGTTAATTTAGTTTTCAAATCATTTTCTCAAAAACCCCCCATAGCCTTAGATTAATTAAACTAATAGGATTACCAGTCTGTTACTTGACCGTTCCCAGTGGTAGATACGATACCTGGACTTTCCTACGCTATATTGCTATCGATCAGGTACGCTTGCCTGTGAATGTGGTAATAGGTGGTTAGGCATTAGAGGTTAAAACTTGTTACGCTTTTTATAGTTAATATTTACCGCACCAGTTGGCCGAAATTCACGGCTGTTGGGCCGAAGCCCATATAAACTTGAATTGAAGATTTGGTTTTCTTGGCCCAATGGCCCATGAACACTTGGTATATATATGTGTGTAGGTAACTTTGTAATTATCTTGGTCATCATCATCCCTCATCACAAAAACACTTAGTGATTTCTCCATCATCTTCACTCTCTTGGGATCTCGGTTTGTGCATGGACCGAACCCAAGTAGCTTAGCCTACGTCATTCGAACAAGTTGTTAGATACAATCGTTTGTAGTTTGGGTTTCCTCGTAGTGAGGCCGACTTAATCTTTTGGGAACACTTGGTAATTGTTTTGCTTTCGGGTGTGGTTGCATTCTTTTGTATACCCGAAAGTAGTACCAAGTGTTTGGCATCAGTCCGACAGTTTAATCTACGTATCATTTTCGTTATCTTGATTTCTCATACCATTATGTGTTGATTGTGTGTTTTTATAAATATACTTATACATATATATATATATATATATGTAACCAGTTAACGTTTAATTATCCTTCTTATATAACTGTGTTTAATTATGCTTTCATAATTTTACTGGTCACTTCTCCAGTTTGCTTTCATATTGATTGTTTAAATTTTCACTGGTCAATTCCAGTATCTGCACCTTATTAACTGTTTTAATTATTGCATCTCACAATTATTTCTGTCGTACTAACGTTTTCTTGACCAATCAAATATATGTTTAAAGATAGTCATAAAACGCACTCAAGCATGATAGGCTAATTTCATAGCTTGGGTGTAAGGTTTTAGGTTGGAATTTAATATGGCAAAGAGGAAAAAGAAACCTTTTATATAAATTCAAAATTTTATCACCTCAAGTTTAATGCCTCGTTAAAGAGTGTCTTTGGATTTCCCTTGGTTAACTAGATATATGAAAATGCGGTACCTTTTTAGAAGTTACTAAAATGTTATTTTGGGGATATATGAGTGGGTGACAACACTCGTTGCTATTATCTCACGTCTTTAACGTTTCATTAAAGAGTACATCTAAACATTAACCAATAACAACCCAATGACATGAAAATGTGTTAGTCTCTTAAGGGACTACAACTGGCATTATTCCCAAAGTTGGTATCAGACATAGTATCCCATTAAAGACTATAACTCGATTATTTATTGATGAGATAATTGTATGAAAATGTGTTAATCTTTCAGAGATTACGTATGTGTTGATTTTTAATATATTTTAGCATTTCATTAAAGATTACTTTTAAAACTCATCAATAAATAATCTCGTTATACGAAAGTGAGTTAGCTTTTCAGAAGTTACATGGATATCATTTCTGCATAATAGAATTTATTAGATTATTTTCCATCCAATTTACCTATTTTTTATTCCAACCAAAAGACTTTACACCCCTGGCTCATCCTTATAATTGTTCTCTCAAAGTAACTCATAATCAACCAATCAATCAAATACTTTTTCATCCAAACCCCATTTGAAGTTAACTTTCACAAAAACTGAATCTCGAAAGATTGTTTTCACCGCTTCCTTGTGGGAACGATATCTGGTACTTGTACCATTTTATTACTTGTTTTCAAGAAAAACGACAGTAATTGGAGGTTTATACTTGGACCAAAGGCTACTTGTTTTATTTCTTTTTGCACACCTGTTTTGGCACCGTCCGTTCAAACTTAAATAATTAATTCAAAAGAACAATAAGGAGGTCCTGAAATCAGGCGAACAATGAGGATTTGTTGGCAGAACATGATGAGTTCATGGATGAGTTGTTAAAGGCATTAAAAAGTGAAGAACATCATGAAGAGGAGCATGACTCAGCTGATGCAAGGGACAAGTTTCCAATCCATGATCATACAACACATTGGAAACTTAAGAAGCCAATGGTATGTTATCCTTTATTGAATAAAAAGATGGGTTAAGTTCACAAAAATGTGTCCAATTTGTCATCTTTTTATCATTGTATGTACTCATCTTAACTACCATTTTGACAGTTAACAGCGTATTTGTATGTACTAAACAAACTGTTTGATACATACAATGATAAAAAGTGAAAAGTTGGATACATTTTGTGAACTTAACCCATGTAAGTTGGATACATTTGTGTGTACTTAACCCATGTTAAATGGAAACATTTTTGTGAACTTAACCCATGTTAATCCATCATGTGTAACAGGTAGGTGAAATATATGAATCTGCAAAGCAATTCAAAGAGTGTGTTACATACTATGCACTTGCCAATGGTTACTCCATTTTGTTTGAAGCGAGTTCAAGCAAAAAGATGATACCTAAGTGTCGCCAAAGACCTGAAAGGGTAAAAGATACAAAGATAGGAAAAACAACAAAGAAACTTGGATATCCCTCACAACAGAAAGATGGGAGACAAAATCAGTGCAAGTGGAGATGTTATGCAAGGTTGATGAAGAAAGAGGGCTCCTTTCAAGTTAATTACATCAAGTTAATTGAAATGTGTCATGGAACCTGTTTTGGTGTAAACTCATGGTACAATTGTAATTACATCAAGTTAATTGAAATGTGTTATGGAACCTGTTTTGATACATCAAGTTAATTGAAATGTGTTATGGAACCTGTTTTGGTACATCAAGTTAATTGGTGTTTTAGAACATGTTTTGGTGCATTTGTAACCTGTTTTGGTGTTTTTGTAACTTGTTTTGGTGCCATAGAACCTGTTTTTACAACATGTTTTTGAACATGTTTTGGCAACCTGTTTTTGAAGGTGTTTTTGTAACATGTTTTGATGTCCTTAGAACCTGTTTTGGTACATGTTTTGGTACATCACTGAAAACTGTTTTGGTGTCCTTAGAACCTGTTTTGGTACATGTTTTGGTACATCAGTCAAACCTGTTTTTGGTTTCTTTACAACCATCACTCAGTTACACATTCAAAATGAATGTTCCAATCCATTCAAACCATTCAATTACACAAACCTGTTTTAGACACCAAATACCAACTTTCATTTCATAATAAAGCAACAATTTCTTACAATTAAGCCAAAATTACAGCTATGCTGTTTACATTCTATATTCCTTACAATTAAGCCACAAATGCAGCTACAATAACTAAACAGAATACTATAACAACTAAACACATCACCACCCTATCATAAACCTTGAGTTTTGACTTTTTGATGCTCAAATCTTCCATTATTTTCAGTAGTTCATTTTGAGTGTCTTCATGTTCACTTATGTGATTCTCATTGCCATTTCTTGTTCCTTGAAGATGCAATTGATAAACCAAATCCTTGTAATACTGATTTGGAAGCTCATCATCAATAAAGTGAAACATGTTGCATCTTTGTACTGAACCCTACAAATCATTATGGAAAAATTAGACATTATGGTAACACATACATTAGGTTTGTAATTAGGGAAACATTACTTACATAATTAGGGCAACTAAGGAACCTCCTTCTAGGATTTGCTTTTGTCCATGAAGTTCTCACATTCATCTTGTAACCACAGTATCAAAACAAATTAGGAGTTATACCTCTTGGAGATGAGAACAGATTTGATGAAAAAGACGACATCTTCTCTCTTCTGCGAATTTGATTTAGGTTTAGGGTTCCAATTTTGCTTTAGGGCACGATTTAGGGTTTGGGGTTCTTATCGCATCTGATTTGGGGGTTAGGGTTCGTATAAGACAATTGGGGAGTTCAAATCTGATTTGGGGGTTTTAATTGGGGAGGCCACATCAGTTGGCTGATGTGTTAAAAAAAATTGCCATATGGAATTTAACTTGTTACACGTCAGCAAAGTGTGGGTAACAAGTAAAACAGTACATACAATGACAAATTTAAAAGGTTCAGTACATTATTTGCTAACTTTAGAAGTTGGATACATACAATGAAAAAACGTGACAAGCTCGATACACACCCATGTAATAAACCCAAAAAACTATGCTTGACACAATGAAAAATATCGAGTGCTAGAAAATTTCTGAATAAAGATGGACGTATAGTAAAATGAAGCAACAAAATGGAACCGAAAAATATACTTTTATCAGTTAACTTATTGAAGCAAGAAACAACGATATCTCACCGTTGAAGATCTAAGCAGGAAAACGAAACTTTCTTTCTGGTCTCAAGGTCATGCAGATAGCAAGACACCATGGGTGGCTAAGGAAAAGAAATGTCCATCTTCTTGCTATCACCATGACCATCATCATGATAACTAACATAACATGCCAGAGTTTTGAGTTTTGACACATGACCTCTCCTTTTTCACCTGTAATTAAGAAAGCAACACATGCATATATGGAGACAACTTCTTTTGCCTTGAAAGTAGAGTATTAATATTGTTTTTAGTAGCCAAATTGGAGACAACTAAAACTACTTAGAATACAATTGAATGAATTAGACATTCATACAACTAAAACTACTAAGAAGAAATAATTTTTTGGCTTCTACTTTGTCATTCCCTCCCATATTGTGGCGGGTGGCAATGGCAAGATCTGCATTCATTGCGTTGGATCTCCTCGGTTAATGTCTGTCAGGATCATTTAACAAGAAAACTAAATACCCATAAACTTGTTAAGGAAATTTGCGGAATAACACCTTAACAATCTTTAGCAATGAATCGGTAAACAATTTTGAATAAAAATCACAAGTCTTTTGATTAACTTTGACTGATAATTACAAGCTTATGCCCCAATTTGTTGAACATATCCTCAATAGACGTACTAAACTTCTTTAAAGTAAGGATTACAAGTAATCTTGAGGCTATGAACTTGTAGAAAATGAAAAACTAAAACTCTCTAATCACCTTGACAACTAGGCTATATATATATATATACAAACTGAATTACAAAGATAATTATCTAAATAGAATTGATCTTCAGATCTTCTTCATAATTATCTTCAATCTCCTTTCGTTGCGGGCTAAGCACATGATCAGCATTATCTTCTATGAGCAGCATAAAAAACATTTTGCAACACTAAGTTGTTCGAACGGTACTAATATCATGTGACAGTACTAACTAGAAAGAACAACACTAGTCACAACTAGCAGTCTTAATCTCTTCAAGCAATATTATTTTTGAACTGGCATTACTATCTTCTACTCAACAACATTATCTTTCTCTATCGGTCTTAACTCTTAACTGTGTACAAGCAGCACTAATTACACTTTAGTCAACTTTCAGACCCAACAATGTCACTAATGGGATCGGAGTTGTTAGATGATTGCAGTACAACCCTAACGGGGCTATTTAGCCTCTCAGTGGTCTCACATTCAAGACACCTGAGAAGCTCAGGAACCTCCTTCGTGGGTGTTGCTTTGATCATCCGCTCCAGGTTTGAGGTGTGAAACATCTCGATAAAATACCAAACCTTTGTATATTGAGATACCAGGGGAGACATTGTGCAAGTACACATCCGTATGGACATGCCTTCTTTTAGTTGTATATGCACGCCGAGCACCTTGGCATCTTGACAATTATTATTGGTTCTTAAATGGGTTGGAGATCAACAAATCTCCTTGTATATCAAGAACTTTTAGGTTGGATGGTGTAGCATTAATTCCATGAAAAACAAATTCAAGAATCTTGATTACAAGTTTGGTGGTTGAACGTTTTCAAGAATTAATTTTGGAAAACAATTCAAGAATTGAACGTTGGTTATAGTTGAATTTATGAAATTCATCTGGAGAGAGTGACGTAAAGGAGAACTTTGACAATGATGGGATTTGAAGGCGTAGATGAGGACGACGACTGTGGTGGGATGTGTAACATTTGAGCAAAGAATAAAGGTAGCAGTGGTCGACACAGAAAAAAGTGACGAAGGCAGTTCGGTGGAAGTCAATTGAAAACAATGGTGGCTAGAAAAAGTAATTTGAAGTTACTCTTTGATTAGACTTCCATATGAGCTTTCAAAATACATGCGTTGACAGTGGTTTTTAAAAATTTACAATTTTGTTCTTGTGGTTTAAGTTATTACAGTGTATTCAACATTACAAAAAAGAAACATGGTTGTTGTTTGCAATTAGTTAGTAATGTGGAACATACTGTAATAATTAAAACTATGAGGACTAACTTGGAAATTTTAAAAAGCTACTGTCGGTGGCTCGATTTTCAAAACTCATATAGGCATTCTAATCAAAGAGCAATTCTAAATCACTTTTTCTTCCCACATCCTTTTCAATTCACTTCCACCGAAGGCCGACACCACGTTTCCCTACGTCTTCCACCACCATCGTTCTCTTTTGCTCAAAAGTTACACATCCCACCACAACCGTCGTCCTTCTCTATGCCTTTAAATCCCACTACAGTCACCGTTCTTTTCTAGGCCACCACGTTCTCTCTAGATGAATTTCATAGCTTCAACTCCAACCAACGTTCAATTCTTGAATTCGTTTTTCAAGAAATTAGTTCTAGACAACATTCAACCACCAAAACATGTAATCAAGATTCTTGAATTTGTTTTTCATTAAATTAATGCTACACCATCCAGCCTAGAGTTCTCGATATACGTTGAGAATTCATTATCTCCAACCGATTTAAGAATCAATAATATTGTCAAGATGCCAAACTGTGTTGCGTGTACTTACAACTAAAAGAAGAACATGTTCATACGGATGTGTACTTGTGCAACGTATCCACAAATATCTTAATATACAAAGGTTCAGGATTTTACATGAGGTGTTTCACACCTCCAACTTGGAATCGATGATGAAAGCAACACCTGCGAAGGAGGTTCCGGAGCTTCTCACGTGTCTTGAATACAAGGCCACCTAGAGGCTGAATAACCCGGTTGGGGGTTGTACTGCAACCGTCGAACAACTCCCAGCCCAAATAGTGACTTTATCAAAGGAGATCCAACGCGTGGCAGGTATTGAAAATGCAGAGCTGATGCATGCACTGCCATCGCCACCCGCCACAAAATAGGGAATGACAAAGTAGATGCAGGGTATGCCACCGCCACAAAATGGGAATGACAAAGAAGAAGCCAAGAAAATTTCTATGCTTAGAATTTTTAGTTGTATGAATGTCTAATTCGTCCAATTACGCCACAAAATGGGAATGACAAAGAAGAAGCCAAGAAAATTTCTATGCTTAGAATTTTTAGTTGTATGAATGTCTAATTCGTCCAA
Organism: Centaurea solstitialis; assembly: GCA_030169165.1. Classification (NCBI taxonomy): domain Eukaryota; kingdom Viridiplantae; phylum Streptophyta; class Magnoliopsida; order Asterales; family Asteraceae; genus Centaurea; species Centaurea solstitialis. Next base: position 72,923,454 of record CM058041.1, read on the forward strand.
TTATATTTTCAGTACTTTTAGTTGTATGAATGTCTAATTCATTCAATTCTATTCTTAGTAGTTTTAGTTCCATTGACCTATTTTTGTGTCATTCAATAAGTGTTCTAGTATGATGAAAATTTGTCTTAGTTAGTTGTCTACTTTCTGCTGTAAATTCCATGTGTTGTTTTGCTTTTCTATGAATTGCTTAATTTGCTAGACTGTATGTTGAGCCTTTGCATATATTGTTTCAATTTAGGGACATGATGGGTTCTTTCAATGTCATTGTGTTTGTTTAAATCAATGAGAGTTTGTTCTATTGTTTCTTCAATATTGTTTTACTAGATTGAGGAACTTGGCTTTCTCAATACTGTTTAAACCAATTACATATCCACACGCGATGCGGTGCAAAATATCTTGAAATTGAAACAACCACCAGATTTTGAAATGGAGATAGATGGATAATGGGGCTTCAAACTGATAACCTTGATGCCTAGCTTTTAACAACCTATTTATGCATTAATAGTTTATGTAATTGTTGTAATGCAGCAAGGAATGACAGTGAGGAATGGGGAAACTGAGAAGAGGATAGACATCAAAAGTTGAATGTTACATTCAAAATTAGCCATACCAAATAACAACAGATTGGTTTTCAAAAGGCTTTTGGAATTACAAATGCAGTTTCCATAAAACTATCTCTAGAATGAGAATTTTTTTTCTTTAAATATAGAGATTTCCCCTAAAACAATTACCAAATGAAAGCATTGATTTGAAACTTTGAAACTATTGGGAAAGAAATAATATTTTAATTAATGAATGTAATATTTTAATTATAATCAATATTGAAGTCTCCAAGACAGAGAATCTCACAATCTGTCGGGACGAATGATCTTTTTTTGTTGAGAATTTGACTTCTGATTCTTCATTTTGGACAAATTTTGGGGATCTTGTTCGAGATGCTCTAACAACTTATCTATGTAGAAAATGAAAAATCAAAATTTTTAAAAGAATTCCCAACTCCAAATAGTAAAGCTATTCTTTTACCAAACAAAAACTCACATTTATTTTAACAAAACTGTTGAATGTGCTCCAAGTGAGCTCGATGAGTGATTTTTAGCAATTTTTTTAGTGGAAGGGTAGAGATGGATGTAAAATGGGTTTTAATAATTAAGATGTGTACCTTTAACCCTGTAAATCATTAAATCCTCCATACCACCCTCACACTTTAGCATGTGCACATTTTGTAACATGAAAAAGTTTTCACTTACCGAATAGGATTGAGTGGGTGCTCGAGACCCTGCTTGCCACTATATTGGTCCACACTTCACTTGTGGACCATACAATGTGGAAAACTTCCTCAGACGTCGGTGTCATGGGAAGTGTCAAGCGAATACACAACCAATGGGGTTATGGGGCATACCACTTTCTATTTATATATACATACGGGACATTTTCTAGAAATTTTGGTTATTCTATGCATGGTGGTTCTCTGAGGCATCTTGATCAGAATACGAAGGACGGTGGTGGGGATTGCAAAACAGACGTGGAGTGGTGTTTTTATCGATTGAATACGGGTGGTACGGGTTGGAGGACGTGAAGCTAGCATTAGAGGTGGAGAAAAAGGTGGCTTGTGAGGTGAGAACAAATTCTGATTTTAAATGGAGAACCAATCAATATTGTGTGAACTTTGAAATTGCATGACTATAACCTACTACTAGGAATGAAAGTTTGGTAGGAACAATGGCATTTGTGTGATTAGATATTAGACTAAGAGAATATGGTAACCAATCTGATCCATTAAAATTTACTTTTGAAATAGTCCGGCCCAACATACTCATTGGGCCTAATTTTTTAAAGGCTTTTTAAATTGTTGAATTAAGATTTAAGGTTTAGGGTTTAGGGTTAAATATTGTCCTGAATACAAATCCGAATTCCGAGCCAAAAAATAAATGTTTTTCAAACAAATTATAAATATTAAAATGTGGCGATTGGAATTGCAACTTTCATCTTTGATATAATTTTTGCTGCTTCTTTAATCTTCATTATTTGTGTCAGAAAACTTAATATATTGCCAGAACTATCGTCTACTTTCCAAAGAAACTTAGACACCGCAAGAAAAAGGTTGTTTCCGATGTCCCTTTCGGTTTGAAACATTTTATGTAAAAAAAAATAGGTGGCTATAATTTTAAAACAAAAACTTTTTTCGAGTGTGACTAAAGAGGCTAATATCCCGAGATTTACGGTTCCATCATTCCATAGAAGCCGAACCGTAAATAAACCACCTTTTTTAAAATGTTAATAAACCATCTTTTTTAGATAAAGGGATGGGATCTTGATCCTTAGATGTATACAGGAACAAGACATATCGAGATGCATTCAATCAATCCTCGTAACATTTTTTCCCAATTTTTTTGGGAAAAGTTCGTCTAAGCTTTACCTAGACTACATCATTTAATACTTTTGTAATTAAGTTACGACCGTCTAAATCTAAACCTGGTCACAGAATGCTAGCACTTGAACTTGAAGTCGGGTTGATGGAATATTCCACCTAGAGGTGGGCAAAAGGCCCGTTCCAAACCGTGACCGGTAGTTAATCGAGACCGACCATCTGCCCGATGAAGGCTCGACAGTTAAGGAACAATTATTCATTTAGGTTAATTTGAGAGCCCGTTTAATTATAACATGGACCTGTTATTGATTGGGCCCGGCCCAAGGACCGGTTAAGCCTAGCCCACTGGCAATAGCCTAGCCCAGTGGCAATTTTGTAATTTTTCTAAATTTTCAAATGTATAGTAGTTCTTTTACATATAACAGTCACATGACCGTGTTTTTTTATAATAGAGCCGTTTTTAATATGTTTTATGTTACGGGATTGGTATAAATAAGTAGTTTGAGGTTGTGGTTAGACATCAACTTCCAAAATACAAAAAAAAAGCGTTTTAAATTCTTGCATTCTTAATAACCGGCTACGTCAAATGGATTAAAACTGAAAGGTGTACATATAATATACTTAATACCCTACTTTCGAATCTAATACCAATTATTTTGAATTACTATTACGTTGTAACTCCAAACACAATTATTAAAATGTTAATTTGATTAGTTTTTAACGTAAAAACCAAAATGAAGCCTCTACGTCTTTTTAATCCTTTTATGGCCGTTGTCGATTTTTCGGTTGTACAAGGATATATGCAGAAAATGACAATTCAAAAAATATACATTGCAAATCAAGCAATAAAATATAAGGTCAGTATGGTTTGCATATTAGGTTAAATATGACATTGAATTTTATTTCTATCTTATGTTTGATTTGAACGATTTTATACATTTGAAATAAATCAATCGACAAATCAAAATATTAATAACAAGGTTAATTCAAACTTGGCAACTTATTTTGAAGCGCTAAATGTAATTTTCGAAAATAGCTAGACAGTTAACATATTTGATTCCGGTAGTGAATGACATCACGAAAAAGATTAAATGGTGAGATTCAAAATCCCTCACGACTCACGAAAATACTTCTTTCTTTCAAAATACAAAGGGTGTCAAGGTGGTCATAGTCACGTTCAATAACTACTTTGAATGAGTATATTTTGGACCACCGCTTGTTTTTTTTGGGATAAGGTTTATCTAGGCTTTGCCTAAACTGAATCTTGGCAATTTAGAACTGAAAATTCGGTCGTCTGAGACTAAGCCTGGCTACAAGATGCACACGAAGGTATTCGAACCTGCGGTGAATGGGATACCACTTGTTGATATATTGTTCCGTATTCAAACACCCACACATCAAATCCACTATGCCTCTTGTCGACCATGCAATGTCTAGTGTACCCCAAACGAGATGATCCCTCATTAGTACCATTGATAACACCAAAATTATACATGTTTTGGTTGAGCTTAATTGTATTACTTTATCCCATTTCTCATCCGTTTCTGATCATTTCACTCACCAATTGAGCTTATTATTGCTTTTGTAGGATTTGGAGGCCGTGGAACGGAAAAGTACGAAAAAGGCGAAAAAACGTGAAAAATGCACAATCTCAATCCAGTGGCTTCTTGGCGATCGCGAAATCCAAGATCTGGCGCCCCCAAGTTCGATAAAGATGAAGACCAAGGTTTGACCTAAGTGTTTTGCGCCGCGAAGCAGCCGTCTGGCGATCGCGAAATGGGCCCTGGACGCCTCTTTTAAATACCAGCCTCCTTCTTCAGTTCAGAATATACACGCACAGGCATACATACACGTAGAGAGTTAGATAGAGAGCTTGTGAGAGAAACATTGAGGTAGAGAGTGGTGCTGATACGCTGCGGGGTTTGATCTTCGATCATCCGTCGTTGTACTATCGGTATCATGTCTGTGTCTACTATCATGTTTTCTGTTTTGATCATGTCTAGTGAGTAGTATTTTATAGTGATACTTATTGTGGTCGATGAACCATTGTGGATGATGATTTTATAATTAATGTTTACTGGTTTGTTTTTGGTTAACTGAATGTGTGTTATGGTTCCGTTCTAATTTATATTGTTTAGTTATTTGAACTCATTGGTTGGGTGTATCTGTTTTGACCAAAATAGATAGACTCCGATAGGATAATCAACCTACCTTGACCTACTCTTTGACCCGGAGAGTTGTGTTAAGTGGTTACTCAGACCGAGAGCGACCTGGAGGTAGAAAACCATGCAATAGAAATAGGATCGGATTACCGGTACTAGATTGTCTGACAAACGACCTTAGTATTGGGACTAGGAGGATCAAGACCTAGTTAACAGCCATAGTCATTACATGTTAGGGTGTCCTAGACTTAAATTCCTACAATAACCAAAACAACCAAACCTTTGGCCTATTCTAATCATCCACTTGGGGATTCACTATACCTTGATAAGTACTACTATTTTTCTTATATAGTTCTTAATCAATCTCTTTAATTGCTTTATTAGTTCTTAGTTAAATTAGTTGTCTTTTTTGTTATTAAAACCTTTTTTCATAAAAACCCCCCAAAAAAAGTTTTAGGTTAATTAAACTGATTTGGATTAACAATCTACGATAACTTGACCGTTCCCAGTGGTAGATACGATACCTGGACTTTCCTACACTATATTTCTCACGATCAGGTACGCTTGCCTGTATATGTGGTAAGACAGTGGCTAGGCATTAGAGGTTAAAACTTGTTTCGCTTTTTATATATAATAATTACCGCATCAACCATCAAGTATATCCATCCTTGAAACTTTCATCTCCTCAACATCGAGATTGAATCCCGAATGCCAGGAAATCCAATTCAAAATTCCATTTAGAAACACATGCATCTGCGAAAAAGCCCGTATGTTGAAAGTAGGTTTTGGGTTTGGTCCAAGAACTCATTTTAAGACTAAAGATATGACAATATTTGTTATCACCACGATGCTTGCGGTCAAAGTAATCACAACGTAGTTGATCATACCCGACAACAATCTTCAAGTCATCGGGGGTTGCCTTATACCGTAACCAAACCCATATGCATGTTGCTTCCTAGCGGAAGTACAACACGATCGAGGTGAACCGGGAAGTTTTTTAGCCGCACAGGTTAATGGATTGTATATTATCAATTGAAAATCATGCCATAATTCAAAGCCAAAATGACCTTCTCATTCAATGTATCAACTACAATGGCAAATTTTCCAATGTCAATGAATTTCAAAAGGAAAAGGTAGCTCACCAATGCAAAAAAATGTTTTCGCCGTTTAAAGCATACATAAATGGGGTAGAAAGGAGGAGCTTTCGATGTACTTAAGTAAGAATCTGTAATTTGGTTGTTCCAATAGTCAGATACACATTTGAACGCATTTAAGTCGCATCGAAATTACATATTCTTAGTTTTAAGTCACATCGAAATCCCCTCCTTTTCACCCCATTTATGTACGCTTTAAATGATGAAAACATTTTATTCCATTATCGAGCTTCCTTTTCCTTTTGAACTTCACTGACATCGGAGAAACACCATTGTTGTTGGTACATTGAATGAGATAGTCATTTTGGCTTTTGAATGGTGGCATGATTTTCAATTGATTTTATACAATTTTTTAACCTGTAAGGCCAACAAACTTCCAGATCCACCTCGATCGTGTTGTACTTCCGCTAGGAAGCAACGTGCATATTGGTTTGGTTACGATTATAAGGCAACCCCTGATGACTGGAAGATTGTTTTTGAGTATGATCAACGATGTGGTGATTGCTTTGACTGCAAGCATCGCAGTGATAGTAAATATTGTCATGTCTTTAGTCTTAAAAACGGGTTCATGAACCACGCCCAAAACCGACTTTCCACGTGCAGGCTTTTTCGCCCATGCGGGTGTGCTTGTAATCTTTAACTAGGGGATATGGTCGGATTCGAATCCATACGTTGACATCCTGTGGCCAATTTTAGTTTCAGACGATCGTAATTAAATATCCAAATTGCCAAGGATCTAAACAAGCCTAGATGAACCTTATCCAAAAACTCATTTTCATTATTTTCTTGGTTTTTATCTTTTAGTTTCTGGTTTATTATGTTTCTAAAAGACTTTTGATATGAAAAAACTCGAAGACAAACTTCACGTACAAAAAGCAAGAAACTAACTAACGACAGACCGATGATGGTTTTGTAAAAAATATCCATAGCTTCATTTTTTATAGTCAAATGGGGCCACCACTTAGATATAAGATTCTAGGCCAGCCTTTGCCCAATCACTAAAATGGAGCACTTGATGTATCAATAGTTCGATTACATAAAACCAAACTACGCAATACATCCCACCTAAGTGTAGGGTCTAGGGGAGGGTAAGATGTATGTGTTGGGGATCCTAGCGTACAAACGCGCAGCGGATAACAAAAACAGATCCCCAAGAGCCGGATCCAATCCAAACCACACAGACACAAATAAGGGGGTTTAGATCGTTTACCTTTGCGAATAACACTCTGGACTGCGAGCAGGGGATACACCGCTACTGACACGATCTGAGAACGAGCTGCTAGACCACCAGGGATTTATCAGAAAAACAACTGTCTGTTGTTTTTAGGCTGTGATCGCCGATCAGAGGGAGGGAGAGAGAGAAGGGAGAGTTTTCTTGGCTTTCAAGGAATTGTGATTGAATGAATGAATAAAACTGATAGGCTTTACCATATTTATATACATAAATATGGTAATGTCCATATCTAATCAAAGCCCATTGGACTTTAGGCACATCTAAACTCTTTTAATTAATTTACTTAATTAATTAATCCTCCATAAATAATAAATTGCTTTTATTATTTATTTCTCCTAAATAATTAATTTTATACTAAATTAATTATTCCCATCACAATGATAAATCCACTGTTCTCTAATTTGTGTGCAGCGGTGTGACCTACTAGTGTCTTATAACATTGGACACGGTAAACTCTTGTTACTGTCTCGCACACAATCCTAGCAGACTCTCACTTGTGCTAGACATGTAACTGTACAGTTACCATTAGCCTAAGGAGGTCCCTAGCCAGACACTTAGGTTAACCAGGTTATAAGATCTCTTATATCCAGAGATACAATTCACGCTTGAATTTGTACACAGGTTCATTCCTTTTGCACGCGATATTTCTAAAGTGAACTTGAGACATGTAGTGGAGGATTCATTTCTCTAGTTCAAGTATTTCTTGACTCTGATTTCGATTGCCTGCAGTAACGGATATTACTGAATAACACCTGTTATTCTATCCGAGCGTGGCCACGCGTTTTCTGCCAATCTTAATCGTCAAGGGGCCCGGAAATATCTCTCTTTTGTAAGAGGTGCAAATCCCTTCTTGACTACTTCCATTTGGATCCACAGCTTCCGCTGCATCTAGTCACGTCCCGTATGGCCGCCCTGTTACGGTGCAGCGTTAGGACGTGCTAAGAGTACAGCAGTGCTCATGTTCCCAAACCAAGTATCTCAGGTTTAAGGACAACCTATCAAGTCAATGCTTATGACTGAGGCTCCATGAAGCAGACTTGATTACTGGTCACTTCCAATACCCAAACACTCTGATGAGTATCTATAAATACTTGGTCACATCACTTGTGCTTTTATTCTTTACTTCGAATAAATCATCAAGTATTCATAATAGCGTTAAACTCCCTATTGAAATTCCCATTTCAATAAGTGGCTACGGAAATTTTGATTTTATTCAAAACTTTGTAAAAATCATGGATACGTTAAATATGCGAAAAATAGTTAATTTAGAACAGTCATGGATTAGAACCTCCATTTATTTTATCACACTGTAAAATTTACATGATTGTATTGTTCAAAATTAAACTATAGTAATAATTAATAAACTAAAAAACTAGCTACTGGCTTCCAGGTACTGCATCCCAATGGAATTTGCATGTGCCTCATGCTTCACCCTTGCTAGTGGCTTTGTCAGCGGATCTGCGACATTTTCTTCTGTTGGAATCTTGCATATTCACACATCCCCTCTTCCAATGATCTCTCGGATAAGGTGATATTTTCTGAGCACGTGTCTTGACTTGTGATGCTCTCTAGGTTCCTTTGCTTGAGCCACGGCTCCCGAGTTATCACAGAATATATCAATCGGTCTAGAGACACTGGCAACCACTCTGAGATCCGACAGAAAATTCTTTAGCCAGACAGCTTCCTTTGCCGCATCAGATGCTGCAATGTACTCTGCTTCCGTAGTTGAATCTGCAATCGTATCCTGCTTCGAGCTCTTCCACGAGATCGCGCCTCCGTTTAGGGTAAAGATGTACCCTGACTGTGATCTGAAGTCATCTCTGTCGGTCTAGAAACTAGCATCAGAGTATCCTTTGACACTGATTTCATCCTCAGATCCTCCAAAGACCAAGAACATGTCTTTCGTTCTTCTCAGATACTTGAGAATGTTCTTAACAGCCACCCAGTGAGGTTCTCCTGGATTCTGTTGATATCTGCTCGTAACACTTACTGAGTAAGCAACATCGGGCCTGGTACATAACATGGCATACATAATCGATCCAATTGCTGAAGCATATGGAACCGATTTCATTCTGTCCTGATCTTGACTAGAAACAGGACATTGTGATTTACTTAACACTATGCCATCTTGCATCGGGATAAATCCTTTCTTGGATTCATCCATCCTGAATCTCTTCAGGATTTTATCAATGTATGTACTTTGGCTAAGTCCGATAAGCCACTTGGATCTGTTTCTGTAGATCTTTATGCCAAGTATATAAGCGGCTTCTCCAAGGTCTTTCATCTGGAAACATTTGCTTAACCAACTCTTTACACTCTGTAAAGTTGGAACATCGTTTCCTATGAGTAGAATATCATCTACGTACAAGACCAAGAAGGTTACTACGCTCCCACTGAACTTAGTGTAGACACACGGCTCGAACTCACTTTTGGTGAAACCAAATTCTTTGATTCGCTCATCAAAATGTAAGTTCCAGCTTCGAGATGCTTGTTTTAATCCATAAATGGATTTTAGCAGTTTACACACCTTGTTAGGATTCTTAGGATCTTCAAACCCCTCTGGTTGTTCCATATAGACGTCTTCTGTTAACTTTCTGTTCAGAAAGGCTGTCTTGACATCCATTTGCCAGATCTCGTAGTTAAAGTACGCTGAAATGGCCATAAGAATCCTAATTGACTTTAGCATGGCCACTGGCGAAAAGGTTTCATCATAGTCGATGCCATGAGTTTGCGTGAACCTTTTGCGACCAGTCTGGCCTTGAAAGTGTGTACATTCCCATCCATGTCGGTTTTCTTCTTGAAAACCCATTTGCGCCTAACAGCTCTACAGTGTTGTGGCAAATCAGTCAACTCCCAAACTTGGTTGTCGTACATGGATTGCATCTCGGCCTTCATGGCTTCCTGCCATTGTCCAGACTCATTGCCTGACACAGCTTCTCCATAAGATGTTGGTTCATTCAAGTCTCCGCTGTCCTGAGAGACTAGAAACCCAAGATACCTATCTTGTTCTTGTCTCACCCTACTGGATCTGCGAAAGTCCTGTGTTTGCACTTCCTCAATCGGTTCTGATTGAGGTTCAACATTCTCATGTTGAATTTCTGGCTCAACAATTGGTGTAGTGTTTTCTTCGTCTACTACCTGTAGATCTACATCCTTTCTGGTATTCCCAGAACTGAGAAACTTTTCTTCCAGAAATTTTCCATTTCGAGCAACAAAGACTTTGTTTTCTTCAGGGTTGTAGAAATAATATCCCACGGTGGTCCTGGGATATCCAACGAAGAAACACTTGTCGGATTTAGGCTTGAGTTTTTCTGAGGTGGGTCATTTGACGTAAACCTCACAACCCCAAATTCTTAGAAAAGATATGTTGGGTTTCTTACCCTTCCATATTTCATATGGAGTCTTTTCCACCGACTTTGTTGGCGCTCTGTTCAGTATGTGTGCTGCTGTTTCGAGCGCATGTCCCCAGAATGACATTGGCAGCGTAGAGTGACACATCATCGTTCGTACCATATCAAGTAAAGTACGATTTCTCCTTTCTGATACACCATTCATCTGAGGTGTATACGGAGGTGTGAGTTGGGATACAATCCCAAACTCCATTAGATGATTGTCAAACTCGTCACTAAGATATTCGCCTCCGCGATCCGACCGTAAAAACTTGATCTTTTTGTCAAGTTGATTCTATACTTCATTCTGAAATTCTCTGAATCTTTCAAAGCTTTCAGATTTATGTCTCATAAGATAGACATAACCATATCTACTGAAATCGTCAGTAAAGGTAATGAAGTACCGGTATCCTCCTCTTGCCACATGACTAAATGGTCCACACACATCTGTGTGAATTATTTCTAACAAGTCAGTAGCCCTTTCATTTTCTTTGTTGAAAGGTTGCTTTGTCATTTTGCCAGATAAACAAGGCTCGCAATTATCAAAAGGTTTATAATTGAAAGTTCCGAGAAAACCTCCTTTTAGGAGTAGTTCAACGCGTTTCTTGTTTATGTGGCCTAAACGACAATGCCAGAGGTAAGTTTGATCCTCGATGTCTTTGGATCGTTTACTTATATGATAGATTTCACTACTGTTGTCTTGTAGATTTACTGTATATAGACCATTCACAGGTGTTGCTTTAAAATAGAAGATATTATTTTTAAAGACAGAAATCATTTTATAATCGTATTTGTAATAAAATCCTTGGTCTACTAACAAATTAAAAGACAAAACATTCTTAATCATTTTTGGAATATAATAACAATTATCCAGTTCCAAAACTAGACCCGAGGGTAAACTAAGACTATAAGATCCTACTGCTTCAGCAATCAGCGGAGTGCCTTCGCCAACTCATAGGTTCGAACGGTCCTTCCTCAAAGTCTTTCTTCTAGTGAATCCCTGTAAATGATTACAAATGTGGTTACCACTGCCTGTATCAATTACCCATGATTCATAAGAAGTGATTAAGCAATCTATCATAAAGATACCTGGAGCATCAGGTAAACCGATCTCTATCTGGTCGATATTCATCGAGTGCTCGCAAATATCCTCGCTGCCACATTCTGGGCAACTCAGATCTCCCAGCTCATCAATCACATCAGTATCCATGAGATCAGCAGGTGCCGGTACTGGCTCTAAACTGGCTAGAATATCTTCATGAACTTTATCCACGTCTTTCTTTGGTTCCTTCATATAGGCACTAGCTGTGTCTTGAATCTCTTTCGTGAGGGAAAACCACATGATGTACACTAATTCTTCCTGAGTCATTTTGTACCCCAAACGTGATAAACATTTAAAGAGCCTTCTCATTTCAATAAGATGGTCTTTAACTGACTGATCCTTTTTCAGTTTCAGTGAAAAAATCTCTTGCATGATCAGAAGCTTACCTGTGTGCTTATAGAGACCTAACTGGTTCTCCATATCTTTCACAACCTCGTGACAGGATTTGACTCTTAAATCTCCCGTGAACTTGGGTGACGTAGAGAAAATCAGAATGGACATTACATCCGATTCATCTGCCAAATATTTAAAGTACTGAGTAAAATCCCTCTCGGGAGAATTACTCTCTGGTCGTGAAACAGGTTTCTCCAGAACATACAGCTTACCCTGTGCACGCAAGACATTGTCAAGGTGCATTTTCCAAACTGGAAAATTTTGGCCTGTAAGCTCCCATTTACTGTTGATGAGTCAGAGATTCCTCAGGGGTATAAAACGGAATTACAGATTTAGACATCTACAATAAAGAATAAAATTCCAAGCTTAGTTTATAATTACAAAAACTCTAATAAATTATTACCCTTAAAATAAATTTATTAGACTAGAATCCATATTTCACATGTGTCGGGAAGCATGTGATCATGTCAAACCGACTCATGCGATTTATGGTAGGTAAAATTATATCAATCGCATTTTAATTCAAAAATACGATTTCTAGATCGTCGGGACATCGGATAAATAATCCGTGCATATTTAGTCCCTCTAGTGCATTTTGGCCTGGTACCACACAGTGAATAAATAATTACCAAAATAGACTGCACCACCCGGGACCTGGACAAACCCTGGCCGGTACCACCCGGAGATAATTCGCAGAGTTTTATCACCCTCCAGTTTCGGTTTGAACACGGGCGTTCATAGTGTGTGCACTTACAACACCCTATGTACCTTACACCGGAGGTGCCCCTAAAGTGGGTTGCACTTACTAATCTATGATTTTAACAAGGGTCATAAATGCCAGTTTTCAAAAACTTTGGATCCAAACACAAACTGTATTTGTATCTAATTTTACTTTTATTTAATTTTTAAAAAGCGTTTATATTTAAAAATTACGTAACTAAAACAACCACGCAATTTATATAACTGATAAATATAAACAACCACGCATAAAAACATGTCATAGTCAAAAACCCTTAACTATTGTCGTTTCGTGAGCCAACACAAAACGACGGTCTTTATTCCTAAGGGACAAATCTTCTCGGCGCTCCCACTGGCTCCAAGCTCCATAATTGTCTCCTTGGCTCCGTCTTCAGGTTTCTTCGGTTATTTTATTTATAAAGAAAAATTGCATTACAAAAGCGGGTTGTAAATGGCACGCAGGCCTCCCGTAACCAACAATTAAATTAAATAAAACATACGAAAAAGCAACCATGGGTCTAAAGGGTTTGACTATGACGCAAACAGATAAAATTAATTAAATCTTAATCATCAAGCAGATTAAAAATAAAATTATCTCTAGGGTTCCAAACCTATCTGGTTTTTCGGATAACCCTTATCCGTATTACGAACCGCAAACAACGGCTACTTCGGGGTGCGAGCCTGACTATTCACGACGCAAACTGGTCATGACCAGGCTTCGCTCGTGGCGCGAGCCAGTCTGTTCGCGGCGCGAGCCTGTGGCTCGTGGTGACCTTCCAGACAGCAAACCCTCACGGCGCAAGCCAATCTGCTCGCGGCGCGAGCGTGTTGCTTGGGCTGCAATTCTGTGGCGATGGTTGCACCGCTGTGCCGCCATTGCCACCATTCGCCACCACCATCGACGAACGATGACAGCAGCAGCGCAGGCCACCACCGTCGCCGTTGCCATCGAAAAACAACAACCGCCATCGCCGTTGCGACGGCAGCGGTTAATCGACCACCATCGCCGCCGTCGATGACAGCGGTTACAACCACCATCGCCGATCGGCGACGAACAACCAAATCGCCACCACCGTCGCGACGACAGCGGCCATCGGACCACCATCGCCGCTTCGGCGATCATCGAACCGTGATCACCATCGTTGCCGCCGACGATGGCAGCAGGGGCCACCACCGCCGGCTGCGGTTGGACAGACGGCGTCCGCCACCACCACGCGATTGTGGTGTGGCTTCCCGCCTTCGATCGATTCAATCAACGCCACCACCACCACGAACGGTGGTGTGGTGGTTGCGATTCGACACTACTGTTGCCACTGTGATCCACCGCCACCGCCACCATAATCGGTGGTGTGGTGGTTATTCGTCGACCACAGCCGCGACCACCGTCTGTGGCGCGGCGTGGTGGTTGTTTCGATCGACAGCCGCCGACCGCCACGAACTGTGGTTTCGCCGGCGGTGGTTACTGGTGGTTGCGATGATTCGGTCAGCTAACTGCCACCGTTTCACTTTCGATCAAAAATCCAATTTAAACAAAAACTCTAACCGAATAAAAATCGAATTTTTAATCAAAAACAATACGCAGATAAACCTGATCTGCGGGTTTTGGAAAGTGGCTCTGATACCACTGTTGGGGATCCTAGCGTACAAACGCGCAGCGGATAACAAAAACAGATCCCTAAGAGCCGGATCCAATCCAAACCACACAGACACAAATAAGGGGGTTTAGATCGTTTACCTTTGCGAATAACACTCTGGACTGCGAGCAGGGGATACACCGCTACTGACACGATCTGAGAACGAGCTGCTAGACCACCAGGGATTTATTAGAAAAACAACTGTCTGTTGTTTTTAGGCTGTGATCGCCGATCAGAGGGAGAGAGAGAGAAGGGAGAGTTTTCTTGGCTTTACCATATTTATATACTTAATTAATTAATCTTCCATAAATAATAAATTACTTTTATTATTTATTTCTCCTAAATAATTAATTTTATACTAAATTAATTAATCCCATCACAATGATAAATCCACTGTTCTCTAATTTGTGTGCAGCGGTGTGACCTACTAGTGTCTTATAACATTGGACACGGTAAACTCTTGTTACTGTCTCGCACACAATCCTAACAGTATGCTGACATGCAAAACGAGTATGCCAACTTAAGATCTTCTTATGTATCTATACGTATTTGTATTTACATTTTTGTATATCGGTAGAGAGATGGGAAATGTCAATCGTACCTTTCTAGTTTTTGAAAGCGATCTCTGTTTTCTCAAGTTTTCGTTTATGCCTAGTTGTTTCGCCTCGCTTATGTTTCTCTTTAAGCACTTTCGATCTTTTTTCTTCACTCTTCCAAAATAAATGATATAGAGGATGTGAAAAGGCCACAAGACTAAAGCATCGCTGTTACCATAATTACTTACTGGTCTCAATGTCCAAACCATGTACCATTTTTGCGACCTTTCGCTAACAAAGGAGAAAGTGGAGGGAGTTTTTTTGGTCCCTTTGCTCCATAAGACTTCAATCTAGAAAATAAAGAAAACCCACCGCAACATGAATCAAGTCACAAGACTTCATCATTACAAATGAATTATGAAGTTATGAATGATAATGCACCATTCATTGTGAATGATACCTAAACTGACCCCAGCCACCCGCCTTAACCCGAAGTTAATATCGGATATAGAGGAATAGGGTTGGGTGTCATATATCCCACCTAAACCCGAATATCCAAAATTATTATTTTTATTTTTTCCACATAAATATTGGAGTATTTGCACCCAAAAGTAAGGATGCAAAATACATTGAGATTTGAAGTTAGTTTTTAAAGACCACTTATTTGTCAAACTCAATCATCTAAACAAATCAACGAAATCATGTAAACATAATTTTATAACATTAGAACAAATCAAATTAAGACAGGCTAAAATCAAACTTTAAGATAAATAACAAATATCACATTTAAGCAAACAAATAAATCATGTGCACAAAACAATGAAATAATGTGAACATTAAAACATAAATGATTAAATGTAATCACCTAAACATAATTAATCATTTTAGGGAAATGACTACAAATAAATTTAGAAATTTTAAATTTCATTGAGGGTATGAGACAGCATTGTGTTTTTTGGTTGATTCAGGATTCTTTCTCAGATTTGCGAAGGCGCATTTCTTCTTGAGGAAAATCCCTGGTGCTCTTTGGAAAGATTAAAGACTATTATTGGTGAGTAATCTCTACAAATATTTTGGACCGGTACTATGCATATCAACAATCACTTCATCGGTATGAACAATTATAACAAAATTGAACGAGTTGGACAATCATACAAGTAAAACTACTAAAATAGAAAGTTTCGTAGCTTTTACTTTGCCATTCCACATTTTGTGGCAGTGGACGTCCCTGCATGGCTGTGCATTTCCATTGTGTTGAATCTCCTATGTTAATATCACTATTTGGGCTTGCAGTTGTTTATTGATTGCAGTGCAAGCCCCGACGAGGTCTTTCAGCCTCTCGGTGGCTTTATAATCAAGACACTTGAGAAGTTCAGGGACGTTCTTCGGTATGTTGAAATGATCGCTCCTGCCAGATTTGAGGTGTGAAACACCTCGAGTAAAATTCACAACCTTTGTACATTTTGATGTCCGGGGAAATGTTGTGCAAACACACATCCGTTTGGACAAGCCTTCTTCTTGTTGTATATACACACCGAGCGCCTTGACATCTTGATTATTATTTTTGATTCTTAAATAGGTTAGAGATCAAGAAAACTCGATGCCTTCAACCTAGGGTTCTTGATCTACGTTCAATCATCGAGTTCTTGATCTCCAACCCATTTAAGAATCAAAAAATAACTGTAAAGATGCCGAGTTGTGCGGCATGCACGTACAATTAGAAAAAAAACATGTCTAGATGGATATGTATTTGCACAACATTTCTAGGACATCAAAATATATAAAGGTTCGGAATTTTACACGAGGTATGTTACACCTCAAACTTGAAACAGAGGATCGTTTCAACACCCCAAAGAACGTCCCTAGAAGCCAGGTGTCTTCATTATGAAGCCACTGAGATGCTGAATAACCCCATTAGGAGTTGTACTGCAATCATTTAACAACTCCAAGTCCAAATATTGACATTAAACCGGGAGATCAAATGCAATGGAAATGCATAGCAGAGGCGGGGACTACCGTCGCCACATAATGTGGAATGACAAAGTATAAGCATGAAATATTTTATTCTTAATAGTTTTACTTGTATGAATGTCCAATTCATTCAATATTGTGATAATTGTTCATAATTTTGAATGATTAAGTAATTGTTGATATGAGTAGAAGTGGTCCAAAGTTTTGCATTATAATAATACTTTTCGTGGGTTTTAAAAATTTAGACAACGCAAGAAAATGGTTGCTTGCAATGTCCTTTTTATGGTCTATTAGACATTTTGTGAAAAATAAAGAACTATAGAAGCTAAAGTGTAAAATAAACCAACCATTCTAAGAAGGGATCTTCAGTATTTGAGATGTATATTAGGAATTTAGTATAAGATGTATCGAGATGTATCGGATCAATTATTAGGAATTTAGTATAAGATTTACCGAGATGTATCGGATCAATTCCTATATCAAGCGCGACTCATGGGTAAGTTTAAGATTTAAGATTAAAAGTGATCAAGAGTCCAGATCCCTGCTTGCTTTCTCACCATAACTCTTCTGCGTACGATCATTCGTCTGTAGATGAAATTTCATCCCTCTCTCTCAAATACTTTTTTCCCAATTTGATTGATAAAAAAAGCACCAAAAAACTTGCTACTTCAATTATATGTCAAACTTTGTGTCCCATGATCATGTAGAAGAGGCACTCCATTGTTGTAATAATGACCATCATAACCATGAAACATGAGAGGCGGCAGATTAGAAATCGAGCGATATGGTATCGTCGATGATGATAATGCATGTTGACGGTGAGGATGATGATCAGAATATACACAACAGTTCGGGTGTGCACGAAAGGTTACTTGTGTTGATTTTTATTCTTTTTTTAAACCTTACAACCTTCCTCTCATTTACCCATTTCTTGCCGGATTTGTGTTTGTCAGTTCAGTTCTAGTCGATGGCCTTCTATTGGATACCTTTTGACACTTTCTACTGTTGGTCCTCTATTGATGGCCAATATGATAGATTGTATTGTAGAAGGGGGGTTGAATACAATCAACACAGTTTCTTCCACTTAATTCAGTTCACGACTCCTATGGAGCCTTTGTGTGAAACTGAAGTAGATTGTTTGTTGAAGAGGATCAAGACTTTGTCAAGATCCAAAACAATCTTTAAGTTTTAAGACACACAACCTTTGCTTATGCACTAAGCAAGAATTAGAGGGTAGAAGATAGAAAGAAAAAGGATAGGGGTATTGAACATGGACCAAAGGTTCGTGTTTGAAGAACACACTATGTTCATATTTATACCCTATGCATTAAATGCAGGTCACACCTAACTTTACACTTGTCATGTAAAGATTGGGTTTGGTGTACTATTGTACCATAAACTAATGCCCATGCTTGGCAGAGTCATGGTCTATGGTAAATAGTTGCCTTATGGTTGACAAGTAAAGAGGGAACAGTAAAGAGACACCCCTCTTGTACTTTTTGTCAGAAAGGCAAACCAAATCCTTTTTGTGCATATAAGACAAGAAGACAAAACTAATATTCTTAAAGAACAAGTCACTGATCAGACCGTAGAATCGCTGATCCTTGGGAAGGATCAGGGAGGCACTGTGACTTGTCTTCATCGAACGTCATGTATGTATAGTCAGCTAGCTGTCACTGATTTCAACTTCATATCATTAGCATCGCTGACTCTATCATCAGCTTACATCAATAGATGGTGCTGATGGTTTTCCTAGTGACATGATTGTTTGTCTTCAGAGAATACATTAGCAGTTATCAGCTATCACTATTACTGAAAGGAGTCAGTGACAAGCTATCGCTGATATCATTTATGAACCATGCTCAACAGTATGGACCTTCAGCGAACAGACTCGCTGTAGTTCCCTAAGCATCTATATTTTGCTAAGTATTCTGAGATGAAAGATAAAGGATCATTGATATTTCATAAAGTCTTAGGAAGACTGGATCAACATCTACCTATCAATATATTATTGTGATCAAATGTTGCAATGAAAAAATGACTAAAACAAACTAGAGTTATTCAAGTTTCAATCCATTGTACTTAGCTTTTGTATTTAAAAACAAATCATCCTTCTTGCAAAAATGCAAACAAACTATCCTTCTTGCAGCATTTTATACCTACGGTTGGGCTCCGGCGAGAAGTGGAGTTATACATTGAATGATAAGAAGGGACCTCCACCCTTAACGCGTTTGGTTTATGGGAATGGAATGGATTTGGATTTCAAATCTATTCTGATCTCGTGTTTGGTTTTAGGGATTGATCAGATTTGAAATCATAGGATTCATTTGAAATCAACAAATCCCAAGGGGATAGCTAGAATTTCAAAGAATTTCGTAAGATTTGTATATAATAACGTTTTAAAATATGTTACAAACATTTGTTTTCTGATAATCAATTAAATAAAAGACAACTTAATTATTTTTAACAATTTTTTTTATAAATATAGTGAAGGTGCCACTATTTTGTTGCAATGAAATAATAGAATTAAAATCCATTTCCAATCCTTTCATCACTAGAGTTGTGAAAGGCCTGCCACCATATTACTTTATTGGTTGCAACGGTATATTCCTTGAAACTACAATAATGACACAAGTAAGGAGTTGGTTTGCATGATTTTTTCTCCCCTTCGAGACACGGGTTCAAAACTCATTTGTATCATTTTGTTAGTTTTTATCTTTTAATTTTCAGGTTTATTATGTTTCTAAAAGACATTTGATATTAAAAAAACTCGAAGACAAGACTTCACATACAAAAAGCCAGGAAGTAACCGACACATTAATGGTTTTGTAAAAAATACCCATAGCTTCATTTTTTATAGTCAAATGGCGCCACCACCTAGAAATAAGATTCTAGGTCATTCTAGGTCAACCTCTACCTGATCTCTAAAATGCAACACTTGATGTATCAATAGTTCTATACATAAACCAAATAAAACCAAACTACCCAATACACCCACCCAGAGGTAGGGTCTAGGGGAGGGTAGGATGTACGCGGACCTGCCAAACGAGTATTAATATATTTGTACGGGAAGTACGGGTAGAGAGATGGGAAATGTCAACCATACCTTCCTCGTTTTTTAAAGCAATCTGTCTTCTTGAGTTTTCGTTTATGCCTAGTTGCTTCACCTCGCTTATGTCTCTCTCCAAGCACTTTCGATTTTTCTGCTTCACTCTTCCAAAATAAAGGATATAGAGGATGTGAAAAGACCACACAAGACTAAAGCATCAATGTTACCATAATTAGTGACTTGTCCGAAACCTAAACCATTTTTGCTACCTCTCGATAGTTAAAGGCGAAAGTGAAAAGAGATTTTTGGGCCTTTGCTCCACAAACACTTCAATCTAGAAAATAAAGAAACCCACCATAATATGAATCAAGTCACAAGATTTCAAACCCAGATACACAAATTATGAATTCCTATTACACCATTATAGTTCTAAGGACACTTCTGTAGTTGTTTGTTCAGGCAGTTTAGTACGTATTTGTTTGTTCAGCCTTGTTAGCATCATATATATATATATATAGAAGGGGGAGGGGAACCCGTTTTAGTTGTGAACTGGGTGGCAACGAAGAAAGTCACATATGTCTAGGGTGTGCACATTCAATATGAATGAATTATGAAGGTGAACATTCGTTATAAATGATACCCCATTCATGAAGAATGACACCCATCCACGATGAAAGATATACCACTCGGGATGAATGATACCTCGACCTACCTAAACCACCCGCCCCGAGCCGAACTTAATGTTGGATATAAAGGAATCGGGTTGGATGCCCGTATCTTACCACCTGAACCCAATGACGGGGCTATATAGGTGGTCACGGTGGCATGTGCCTCTGTATTATTTCTTCAGCGAAAGGTAAAAAAAATCATAAAGGTGTGCAAGCGCGAATTTACCCAATAGGAAGGTAGGCCCCGGGACCTACCTAAATTTTTAATTTGCTTTAGAGGTTATATAGATTTTTTTTTTTTGGGATCTACCTTACCAAGTTTAAGAGAAACTGCCTTAAAATTTTGTTTAGCAACATAGAGTAAACTTAAATTGTTGTGTCATGGTGGATAACATCTTGTGTTGTGTGTCTGAGGTTTGATTCTTTTTGCCCTCCAAATTTTATTATATTTTTTTAAAAGTGTTTTGTTTAGGGCCCAACAATTTTAAGTCTGACCTACCAATAATCTTATTTTTTTTAGTAAAAGAACCTAAATACCTAATAAATATAAGAAAAAAGTTATTATATTTTTTTAAAACTTTTTGTTTAAGGCCCAACAATTTTAAGTCTACCCTAAATACCCAATAATCTAATTTTTAAGTAAAAGAACCTATAAAACCAATAAAGATAAGAAAAAAACCACGGCCGATTGAATAGGATTGACGCTTCATCTCCAACTCAACATCGACTTCGACTTGACAATTCGATTTTGTTATTCGCAATTCCCAATTAGCTTTGCTTGTTTGTGCCCGAGTGAATCTTTTAAAGCCTTTGATTTCAGATAAATTACTGAAGAAGCCACAATTTATCCAAGACTTTCCAACAGAATATGATCTTCGAGTTTTTGAATTGGAAAAGTTATTTTAGAAGTTATTAGTAATGATATCGTTATGCAAATATTTCAAGGTATAAGATCTCGCCGAGTACAATTGTAAGAACTTTAAAATATCACTAGTGAGTATATGTTTGATTTTTAATTTTAATAATCCGACCCAAAAAAAAAAGTATAGTTGACACTTTCATTTTTTTTCAGCAAAGTTTAATTAGGGAACCACGTGGTTTTCTGTTATAGATTCGTCAGTGAAGGTGCAACCGTATCATTTCGAAACTTCTAAAGGATGCACCTAAAAAATAAAAAATTCACTCGAAATGAGCCAAAAAACCTAAAGGTTGTCTGGGAATCAACCAAAAAACCCATAGAAATTGATCTCGAAATTAATCAAAAAAACTCAAAAAATTCTATGGATTCAACAAAAAAATCAAAACAGTCCATCGAAATCAACAAAAAGATACTTAAAAAATCTCCAGAAATCAACCAAACACATAAGTATACGTTGCCACCATTTGATAAATGTTATGCCTCCGTCTCTGCTAAACCTGAATATCTGAAACTACTTTTTAATGTTTTTTTTATTTTTTCCACTCCTTTGATCCTATCGACGGAGCCATAACATTAAAAAGTAGTTTTGGATATTTTTTTTCCTACTTTTCTCCCTCCATTTCCTCGGTAAAAAGGGTTTTGATAAATGGCAAACTTCATGGCATCCCCGTAGCATGTTTCGTCAAGGCCTGCAAACGTTAACGAGAAGTTCAGAGCTTGATTTATAAGCCATTATATAACTACAGTCGTCAATGCCGCTTATCGGATATATCGCTAAAGAGGAAGGTTAAAATACACCCCATGAAAAGGTTACCTCCCTTACACCCCGCATCTTAGCCCTCCATCTATCTAGATTTATATTTAATGAATTTTGTTTTGATTTTTTCTGAAAGGAATTCGTAGGGGCAATTTTGTCATTTACATTTTATGGTTTATATAAATGCAAATAATATGAGATTTAAATTTCAAAAAACGGCAACCAAATTAGTCAGTTTCCTTAATGATATGACGGTTATTTTTAGTAAATTATTAATGATAAGCAACACAATTATTTATTTATTTTTTTATATGAAATCGCATATTCAACTATATTGAAAAAATAAGATTCAAAAATAGAAGTGATAAGACTATCCACAACAACAATCTCAAACAACCCAATCTCAAATTAAAATATTATTTTCTCTCTCATCCACCTTATAATATTTAACTTCAATCCAATCTCAAAATTTTCACACTCCAACCACAATCTCATCTATTATATTATTTTATAAAACTATGTTTTTATTTTTTATACATATAATAATTATTTTTTGATTATAAATATAAAAATAGGTACGAAATTAATAACCGTAGTTAATTATTTTGATCAATTTTTTGTCATATATGTTTAATCAAATCATTTTTAGGGCGTTTGAGTAATACTGAGAGCTGTTAGGATGTTGATAATTCAGAAAAAGTTTAGATTGTTTGGAATAATTAAAAAAATGTAGCAAAATAACAAGAGAATTAAAATGAACAGAAAAATTAGTGTAATGAAATTATGTCAATATTGGTCTTAATTTATAGGGAATTGAAAACCATGAATTTTTGTATATATTTTTTGTATTTTAATTTATTTATAAAAATCTGATTTTCAGTTAAATAAAATTTTAACCTTAAAAAACTAACCCAACCAATAAAGCATTGACACATATTATTTTGTTAATAAGGCTACACGCACCCAAGCTTTCCAACCCTCTCAACCCACTCACTTTTTTAATGCCACATCAGCTTCCACATCAGCTTTTGGTCAACCCTCTCTTTACCCTCCCATAACCCTCTACAACACACACCCAACCCTCTCAACCCACTCACACACAACACACACACACAACACACACAACACACGTAAAGTAAAGCGGGTTCATGAAGCCAAAGAAGCCCCAAGCCGCCGGCTTCAAGACGTCGCGCACCCAACCCCTCCTACCCGCCGGCTCTCCTTCCCTCCTACCCGCTGTGAACCGCTCGACCGGTGCGACTAGCCTAAACTATTGCTACAATCTCAGATTGTTTGGTGATAAGTTCGCTTGGTTCGTTCGCTGATATTTAATTTATCTTTATTTTATTTATTTCTATTTTGTCCTTTTGTGATTTGAGATCACCACAGTTCGTTGCTGTGGCCTGTGGGTAGTCTAACATTTTAGGAAGTCAATATTGTTTTTTATTTAATGACAAAAAAAATTACTAGGGATAGCATTTTAGTTACTAAATCAATATTATTTGAAATTAGGGAATCAAATATCTATATTATTCAGTAGTGTACTTTTTTAAATGTTCTTGATATTATGAACGAGTTATTTGAAACCGAGGTTTCATTCTTGATTTTTTCTAATGAGAATATTCATTTCAAATGAAAAGTTTATAGATGAAATTAAAGTCATAGAATTTATGTATTATTGAGTCAGGTATCATTTCTTTGTTAAGTGTATTCCTAATCTCATGGATGATCTGTACGAAGTCGATGACCCATACAATATTAATGATTCATGCAATAAAAAACTTTAAAACACTACAAATGACATTGTCGTCTTCATCGTTGGAATATCGAAATCATATTTCTTCTTCGATATACTATCCATCCCATGAACCGATATTCATTCCACGAACTTCGTCTGCAAAAATCTTTGAAACACTATGTATGCAATCGTCATCTTCATCGTTGGAATATCGAAATCAAGTTTCTTCTTCAAAATACTATTCATCCCATGAACCCATATTCATTCCGTGAATATGAATGCATTTTTGAAAACTAAAGACCCATTAGTTTATTGACTACATTATGTCGTTAGAGGTTCATTCATCGGAGGTGCATTCATCGGTGATGCATTTGTCGGAGGTTCCTTTATCGGATGTTCGTTTTCCGGAGGTTCATTCATCAAAGGTGTATTCATTAGAGGTGCATTTGTCGGAGGTTCCTTCATAGGAGGTGCACTCGTCGGAGGTTCCTTCATCAAAGGTCGTTCATTGGAGGTGCATTCGTCGGAGGTTCTTTCATCGGTGGTGCATTCGTCAGATGTTCATTCATCTCAACTTCCGGTGTTGGGTTCACATCTTCATCATTATTGAAATTGGTTGATGGATTAATGTGGGTTTCAATCTTAAAATGTGGTTAGTTTATTATAGGAATTGTGGGTTGGAGATGAATGATTATAGCATGTAGATTGTTTTGGATAATAGTTTCTATGAATACAAAAATTCAAATTCAAATTTTATTACTCATGTATTCCTAGTATACCCTTGAGTATGTAGTATTTTTGGAAAAAACTAATTCAAATAAATAAATAATAATTAAATGTTCTTCTAATCATCTTAGCCATTGATTAGTAAATGGATGGTAGAGATTAGGGGTGTAAGGTGTAACCTTGTGATGGGGTGTATAATAAAAGTCCCCTATCGTTAAATGCCCCCACATAATTTATACTCCATTAGTCCCAAAATAAGTGTCAACCTTTCTATTTTAGTATATGTTTTTTAGTTCTACCATTAATTATCAGGTAGAAAATTCATTATGAACTTTTTTTCAAGAGTAAATTTGGCATTATTTATATTTCTAGAACTGTGCCTTTTATAGTGGACATTTTATTTTTGGGTTGAACGAAGTAATTTTTGTGGTCAACAAAGTCCATGGCTTTTTTAAAGGTAAATGTCAAATAGAGACTCTTTTTATTTTCAACTGGACGGAATACTTTCTTAGGATCCATTTTCACTTGGTTCCAACAAATATTAAGGTGTTGCTAACATATGTGTGGAAACTCACCAACAAACAATATAACATGTGAAAAACAAATGAGATTCAATAAACAGAATTAATAATCAATATTACAATTATGTCATTTTAAATTGGATAATTATAGAATAAAATGTAATAAAAACCTAATAATCAATATTATAATAATTCTATTTAAAGTTGGATAATTATGTAATACGATTGAGAGATTATAGGGCCGAGGTAACAAATTACCTATAATTGAATAGGAAATCGAATTACCTTGATACTATTTAAACAGATGAGAAAAAAATGTTAATGATGTCTGTTAGGGTAAAAATCCGCAATCGCACGACAACCAACTATAATCGCAAGACAAATGTTAGGACAATGGTCCTGTATTAAGATAAGGTCCTGAGATAAAACCTAAAAGAACTATCGAACAAAGATCACTAAGCATCGCACATATCGAACGATAACTACAATATCGTACGACAATACTAACGAATAAATATACAAAGCTTATATGTTTGATGCAGGTAAGCTGATTATCATATCTAACAATTGTCCACCTTTGAGGAAATCTGAAATTGAGTACTATGCTATGCTCGTTGAAGTCCATCATTACAATGAGCAAGTCGTAAGTTATGTATCGTTCGACAGCATCAAGATTGACCGTTACAAGCAAGATTCTCGCAGCAGTTACAATCTAGACATTAACTCTCAGCAGTACCGTTGGACAGTTACTCTCCAAGCATTAATTAAAAACAATAACGTTGGACGGTTACGATTTAATCATTGATGAGCCACAATACCGTTAGACCGTTATTATCAAGCTACTATAAAAGAAGAATCAAGCCAGCATTGCAAGAGAGGAAGTCTATCCGAAGCTCACAAGTTTTATAGCAATCATTCTTAAGAATCATCTGTAACTTACATTCGATTTCATAGTTTTCTCAATTGTAATTGTACGACCAAAGCTGTATACCTGAAGGACATCACCCCTGATTGGTGAACATAGTGCTCTGTCGACTTATCTTTTAGGTCGACCGCAGGTTTTTTCCTCCGTCGTGAGGTTTTTCCTGCGTCATCAAATTATTTGTCTTATTTTATTTTTCCGCACTTATCATTGATTGTAATTTCTTTCTCTCGACGGTTAAGCCTCACACAAATTTCTTACGACATCGAGTTGTGTAATTTTTTACATAAACAGTTTGGCGCCCACTCCGTTTTGAGAAAAATTTCATTCGGTGAAAAGTGCGCCTTAGTACTAACCTTTTCTTTGAGTTCTCTTTGAGCTATTTGCGCAGGATAATGGATAACGAATTCATAGCATCACTCCAACAACAATTGCAAGAAGCTAACAACGAAATTCAACGTCTTCGAGCTTTGCCAGGACCATCGATGTCTATTCCAATGTCTATTCCTCCTCCATATCCTCCTCAACATCTAAGACCACCACCTCGACCACAGTTCAATGCCTCAGTGCCATTTTCAACTGTGAACCAACAATACAACAACGCACGACCGTCTTTTCCACAGGTTCCACCACCAATACCTCATGGCCCACCACCTATGCCTCGAGTTCCACCTCCCATGCCTCAAGGAGCACCCATGTTCACGTTCGAGCCTTTTAACAATGTATCCCAACAAATTCCTATCCCTGGTCATATACCCACAGTTGCTAGTTCCACCGTTCATACGACAATACCACCCAGTACCGGAATCTCTTCTAGTTATATTCCAACAATCCCAATAAACGTTGAAGATCCTCTGAACGTACGACTGAAGTCCCTGGAAGAACAGAATCAAAAATTGTTCGCATTACTCACAAAGCTACCCGGAGCAGCAGTACCCGTCGAAGTCGAACCTAAAACTGGATTTCAGGCCTCACCGTTCGTTGATGAATTAGCTCTTGTTGACGTTCCCAAGAAATATACCATCCCAGCTTTCGCAACAAAATATTCTGGAATCACAGATCCGGTCGAACATATAGCACAGTACAAGCAACTTATGTGGACAGTTCCTATACCGGCGCAATATCAAGAAGTTTGCATGTGCAAAAGCTTTGGATCAACTTTAACAGGAGCAGCATTACAATGGCTTATCAACCTAAAGCCAAAGAGTATTGGATCATTCGCAGAATTGGTGAACCAATTCACTCGACAATTTGCTAGCAGTCGTAAGATGGAGAAGCAGACCAGCGACCTGTACTATATCGTACAAAAATCTGGAGAAACAATCCGCGACTACTTCAACAGATTCAACGCAGCAATGATTGAAATAAAGAATTGCGACGTGAAAACCGCAATCGAGGCATACAAGCGTGGATTAGAAGATTCCTCTGGATTATATCTGGAATTGACGAAATATCCACCAGAAAACTTCGACGACGTACGAGCTAGAACACTAGCTTTCATGAGAATAGAAGATGATGCTCTCTTCCGACGAAAGCATTCTGCAGAAAAGAAACCTCTTGGTGCTCAAAAACATGACTTTAAGCATAAAAGAGTAAACATGATTGGAAATCCCCGATATGAGTCAAAAACTCGACCAGGCAAAGGTACTGTTAAAATACGATATCCAGAGTTATCTACTTACAATTTTACAGGTACATCAAAAGATTTGGTGGATTCGCTACGAAAGATTGATGCAAACGTACGATGGCCAAAGAAATCTGATAAACCAAGCAAAGACAAAGATCAGAACAGATGGTGCGACTTCCACGACGATCATGGTCATACGACGGATGAATGCATCAGTCTAAAGAAGGAGATTTCATATTTGAAATCTAAGGGGCATCTAAAAGGCCTCATTCCAGAAGAACAAGGACGACCAGCGTCACCGGTTCATACAAAAGTCGTAAACTGCATCACTGGAGGATCAGAAGTTTGCGGACTTACGTATTCAGCTGCAAAGCGACATGCACGAGATGGTCCAGACGAACATCCTATCCATGGAGAAGCCAAATCAAAGACAGAAAGAGAGCTCGATGCAATGGCAATCACGTTCGACCAAGACGATACACAGGGGGTCCATCATAAACATCATGACGCTCTAGTCATACAGTTGACAATCGGAAACTGTTCAACTAAGAGAATATTGATTGATGGAGGTAGTTCGGCTAACGTTATTTTTGCAGATACTCTTAAAGTCATGGAATCGAACGGTCAGAAATCGTACGACGAAGTACTACTCTGATTGGATTCAATGGAGACCCGATGAACACTCTCGGAGAAATCATCTTGCCTGTCTTCGCCAAAGGCATCAACAAACAAACAAAGTTCAATGTTATGGACTGCCAATCAGCTTACAATGTTATTCTTGGAAGACCATGGATCCACGAGATGAAAGCAATTCCTTCGACATACCATCAGAAGATCAAATTTCCTTCTCCATGGGGAATTCAAGAAATTGCTAGTGAGAATAAAGTCGCACGAGAATGTTACAAGATTACGATGAAGACAAAGTCGCAGGACATCTAGCAATTACAGAGCCAGGATGAGAGGAAATCGAACGACGATCTTCGGCTAGAAGAAGTCGTCCTTGATCCCGAACATCCTGATCGAAAAGTCTTCGTAGGAGCCTCGCTCCCCCTGACATAAAAAATACAATTATATCTTTTTTGCAGGAACATTCAGATTGTTTTGCATGGTCGCACGAAGATATGGTTGGAATAGATCCAAGTATTATATCGCATAAATTGAACGTGGATCCTACTTTCAAGCCAATTAAGTAGAAACGTCGCAAGTTCGCGCCTGAAAGAAATAAAGTGATCAATGATGAAGTCGACAATCTGCTTAAAACAGGGAAGATCCGAGAAGTCAAATATCCAGAATGGTTGGCTAATGTAGTCGTCGTACAAAAGAAGAACGGAAAATGGCGAGTCTGCATTGATTTCACGGATCTAAACAAAGCTTGTCCAAAAGATCCTTTTCCTTTACCTCATATCGACGCCATGGTTGATGCAACAGCAGGACATGAATTGTTAACATTCATGGATGCATATTCAGGATACAACCAAATATTGATGCACACGGACGACCAAGAGAAGACCGCATTCATGACAGACAAAGGCATATACTGTTACAAAGTTATGCCATTTGGTCTCAAGAATGCAGGATCGACATATCAAAGATTAGTCAATATGATGTTCAAAGAACATCTTGGTCGAACGATGGAAGTTTATATCGACGACATGCTTGTGAAATCAGAACGTTCGATCGATCATGTCGCACATTTAAAGCAATCCTTCGATATCCTACGACGATACAAGATGAAGCTCAATCCAACAAAATGTTCCTTCGGAGTACGAGCAGGAAAATTCTTGGGGTACTTGGTGACGCAACGCGGAATCGAAGCAAGTCCAGAACAAGTCAAAGCTATCACCGAGATACAATCTCCAAGGAATGTCAAAGAAGTCCAGAAGTTAACAGGACGAGTAGCAGCTTTAACCCGATTTATTTCACGATCATCGGATAAATGCCATTTGTTCTATAATGTCCTACGAAAGAATCAAGGCTTCTTGTGGACAGACGAACATGAGAAAGCTTTGCAAGAACTGAAGCAATATATGACATCACCTCCACTGCTGACAAAACCAGTCGAAGGAGAAAGTCTACAGTTATACTTGGCAGTGAGCAAAAATGCGACAAGTGCAGTACTCGTACGAGAAGAAGATCAACGACAACAACCAATCTATTATGTCAGCAAATCTTTCCTCGACGCAGAAACCAGGTACACGTCAATGGAGAAATTGCTACTAGGTCTTATGACGGCAGCAAAGAAGCTAAGGCATTACTTCGAGTCGCATCACATCATTGTTGTGACCAACTATCCACTCAAGACGGTGCTTCGAAAGCCAGAGCTGACAGGACGATTAGCCAAATGGAGCATTTATCTCAGTGGGTTTGACATTGAGTTCAAACCCAAGACGGCAATTAAATCGCAAGTATTGGCAGATTTTGTGGCAGAATTTTCTCCAGGACTAGAACCTACGACGTGCGACGAAGTTGTGATGATTTCAGACAATAAACCGTGGATACTCTACGTTGATGGTTCCTCGAACGTACGAGGATGTGGGTTAGGTATTGTCTTAAAATCATCACAAGGGGGAAATATAGTATACTCCGTACGATGCGAATTCAAAGCCACAAACAATGAAGCAGAATATGAAGCTTTGATCGCAGGACTAGATATTGCTCTTAGACTGGGGGCAAAACAATTGCACGTTCGAAGCGATTCTTTACTGGTCGTAAACCAAGTAAATGGAGATTTTCAAGCAAAAGACTCAAAAATGATGAGTTATCTCAAAGCCGTTAAAGATCGAATCGCACGACTTGAACAGTTCCTGATCGAGCAAATACCAAGAGATCTAAATATGCAAGCGGATGCACTGGCCAATCTGGGATCTGCATTTCATGATCCGTTCATGGAAAATATCCCGATACTTCATCTCACAACACCAACAATTGCGGCAAACGATGAAGTACAGATGAACGAAGAAATTTACAATTGGTCGCTCGACATATGGAACTACCTCAAGCACGACCAATTACCTGAAGATAAAATGGAAGCTCGAAAGACAAGGTCGAAAGCTTCAAGGTATATAATTTTTGAAGATCAACTTTATCGAAGATCCACGACAGGACTTCTCCTACGATGCGTCACAAGTAAGGTACAAATCAATCAAATTCTCCAAGAAATGCACGACGGAGAATGTGGGAATCATACAGGGGGCAGAAGTCTTGCTAACCGAATCTCACGACAAGGTTACTATTGGCCTACTCTACGAGAGGATGCCATAACATACGTCCAACGATGCGACGCATGTCAAAAACATTCGAGTATGATCCATCGATCATCTGAACCTTTACATTCTGTTCTAGTCCCATGGCCCTTCATGCGATGGGGAATGGACATCGTGGGAAAATTACCTCCAGCTCCTGGACAAAAAGTCTATCTACTCGTGCTCACCGATTACTTCTCGAAATGGATAGAAGCTGGTGCTTTCTCACAGGTCCGAGATAAAGAAATCATATCTTTTATTCAGAAAAATATCATTTATAGATTCGGAGTACCAGCTGAAATCATGTGCGACAACGGCTCACAATTTATAAGTGATAAAACTCGTACGTTCTGTGAAAAACGAGGAATCAAGTTAATCACTTCAACTCCGAGATATCCACAATCTAACGGATTAGCAGAGTCGAGCAACAAAGTCATCATCAATTCAATCCGAAAAAGGTTGAAAGGAGCAAAAGGAAAATGGGTAGACGAATTGCCATCTGTCCTATGGGCAAATCGTACGACACCAAGAGCATCAACTGGACAAACTCCATATTCTCTGGTATATGGATGCGAAGCAGTCTTACCAATTGAAGCTCAAATACCAACTGCCAGAAGTCGCACGTATGATCAAAATGCAATAAATTTATCTTACGACCTTGACGCTTTAGAAGAACTCCGAGAGAAAGCACTACGAACGATGGCTGCACAGAAAGGAATTGTCGAAAGACACTTCAACAAAAAGGTAAAGGCAAAAATTTTTCAAGTTGGAGATTATGTCTTACGACATGTGTTTCAAAACACACAAGAGCCAAACGCTGGAAAACTTTCCATCAAATGGGAAGGACCATACATAATTTCCAAAGTCATTGGAAACGGAGCATATAGACTTACGACGATAGAAGGTATGGAAATCCCACGAAGCTGGAACGCCCATCACCTTAAAAGGTATTACTTCTAAACCTATTTACATATGATTTATTCATTGAACCGATTACTGACTTGAGCGTCGGAGCGCCGTTGGTCAAACCAACGGCCACCCCTTAGCAACCATGTTTGTTCGCAGGTATCGCACGATAAATCGCATGGATCGCACGATTAACGCAAGTATCGCACGATTTAAATGCATGCTTATCGCAGGAATCGCACGACAAAAATCGCATGGATCGCAAGAAAACCGCTATAACGCACGATTATGTCGCAAGAGCGCAAGTCAACTCGCCAGTCGCACGAATACTCTCATGAGTACGAAAGAAACTTTTCTACAATAAGTCTAAGAACTTTAAAACAAACGCATGCAAAAAAGCTAAAACGCACGATTATAAGCTAAAACGCACGATTATAAGCTAAAAACGCAAGATACAACGTACGATATGTAAGTCATAACAACAATGATAACGCACGATATTCAAACAAAATTTCATTCATTAAACATTTTTTGCCTAAAAATGTCAAATTACAAAGAAAATTTTACGATTACAAAGATAAAAGCTATTCTAAAGGAGCGACAGAAGAAGATGGATCTACGACAGGAACCTCTTCAGTCCCCTGAGGATGTGTAGGAGCGGATCCAGAGGTTTCAGGAACCTCCTCCTCGACACCTGCATCCTTGACTTCAGCAGGCTTATCTTCAGCAGTTGTTTCTTCGTCCAAATTCTTCAGATCTTCCTCGTCTAGGAGATCTTCGGAACCCATCACCTGAATGAAAGATGCCACCTCGTCCTTTGCCATCTTAGACGTCACGGTCCCAGCAGCTACACGTCGCATGACCGCAGTACGTGCGACCACACGGACCAAAGCGGCATCATCTTCCAGCTCCTGGATCTTGGACGACAACACTTCTTCTCTCTCAGCCTTCTCCCGTCGAACGACCAATAACTCCTTCTCCAGCTCCTTCACATGGTCCAAGGCTAATTTCAGCCGTTCTCGCTGTTGGACCTGAAACCCTTCGCTGAGTTCCAACTTGGATTCCAAGTCCCCAATCTGGACCGACTTAGCATTAATCTCGTCGGTCAGTTGGGTCAGCTTCTTTTTGGCCTTGTCGGGTCGGATGTGAAAATTTGTGCCCCGAAACCCGAACCCGAAACCCGATTTTTTAATGTTTTTTAAATATATTTTGTGTATTTATAAAACAACCCTTAATGTTTCATTATTTTTTTAAATATGGCAGCAAATGTTTCTGTTTGGAATGCTTCCAAAGTTGTAATAGACTTAAATTAGAGCCCAAATCAATTCATCAAAATCAAATACGACTTCTCTCTCTCTCTCTCTCTCATTGCTTTATCGGCGCTCTCACCACCATCAACTTTTAGATGTTGATTTTAATGTTGGTATTTGTTATTTTTCGTTTGTTGGTATCTTAGTTTGTTACTTTTAAATGTTTATTTTTACTTTGAAACTTGAAAGTGTAATAGGGAAAAAAAGTCAAAATAAAATCGGGTGCCCCGAAATCCCCGAAACCCGAAATCCCGAAACCCGAAAATCCCGACCCCCGAAAAGTCGGGTATCGGGGCCTCCATTTCCCCCCGAAACCCGAAATCCCTGAAACCCGAAAAACCCGTCCGATGCTCACCCCTACTAAATATTAGAACTTATTAAATGCTTAGAATTGATTCTTACAATTTGAACATTTTGTAATTTTCATTTGATTTTTCCCAAATATATACTAGAGTATCTTGAACAGATTTTTCAAGATAAAGAAAATGAAGATTTTTAGCTAATTATTTATTCTAACAAATTTTCTAAAATTTTCTCTAAAATAGAAAAAAAGTAGAAAATAGATACCAACAGTTTCCAAATATAAAAAACTCATTAAAAATGATTGATTTGAAAAGAAAATTGATTTTCTATTATTCTCATTAATACGAATAATTCTTTAAATTAACATTCAGGATGAAAAAAAAAATAATATTATAGTAAATGTAGTGAATATTTAATTAATAGAATTAATATTATAATCTTCAAGAAAAGTTATTAAAATTTAATATACTTTGTTTTAGAATTTGATTTTCTACTAGCTATTTTGAATAAACTTTTACAAATATATTAGAGATGCTTAATAAATGTTATTGGACATTTATCTATTATTAAGATTGAAATTAAGTTAAATATTTATATTTTTAGGGCATAACTTTAGAAACTAATGTGTTTATCTCATGACATAAATTTATGCATGATAATATTTATAAAAACTTTTATGACATTGATTTGGACACGCAAAACTTTCTTGTTCATTATTATTTACAATATTTAATAAACTTATTTTATTTGACTCAAAGGCTGAAAGTTGAATAGAGTACAGAAATTGCAAATCTGAAAAAACCTATATACCTTTTAATAGTTTTTTAGATAAACCAAGTTACCTTTTCTAATTAGTTTTAGTGCATAGAATTAATTTTTCGCCTTTACATATCTCAGCACATGATTTTCTTTTATCTAATATAGTAATTTAGTAAATAAATGAAAACAAAGAAAATGTTTTTAATATTTGATTTTTGAAAAAAGATTTTTTTAATACTGAAGAATTTCATGAATTTATAATAAGAGATTCGATCAACGAATCAAATCGGATTGACATTTATGTACGTAAATATACGAGTGTTCTTTTTTCCTTGTTGTTTTCGCTAATGTTCACACACACACACACACTTCATTTTATATATGGAATACAAACACCTTGCTATGTTTATTACGTCGAAGCAAAGACTTTGACGACGTCTTTTGTTTGTATATCAAAATAGTGACTGTTTGTTGCTACTTAAAAAATGGCGAGAAGACCATTTGCATTAAACATTGACTTGAATAGAAAACCCGAAGACAAGAGCATCTTCGAGTTTCTCTCGCATCTGTCAATGATGGATGATAGCTATGATAAAGTAAAGAAGCTCCACGATTTCGCTGTTTGTTTGGAAGATGAACACAAACGACTTGCAGCCTCTCGACAACATTTCCCCAACTGCATGCAACTTTTACGAGATGGTAATCTTTTTTTTAAGGGTTTAGTTCACAAAGATGTATCCAACTTGTCACGAAAAATTATTATATGTATTGGACTTCTATTTTTTCCATTGTATGTATCAAACTTATCAAAACTACCATTTAATGTATCCAACTTTATCAAAACCTACCACGAAAGTGTATTCAATTTGTCACGAAAGTGTATCCAACTTGTAACAAAATACATTAAATGGTAGGTTTTATAAGTTTGATACATACAATGGAAAAAATCAAAGTCCAATACATACAATAACTTTTCGTGACAAGTTGAATACATTCCCATAAAGTAAACCCTTTTTTTAATATGTAATATATTAGTTACAACAAATGCAATAAATCAATTCACACACCCCTCCTTCCATCTATTGAGATTGGAACCCTTGACTTCCTATTAGGTCAAAAACTAATTGGTACGGCTATGCCAAAGATCCTTTGGTAATATTGTAGTATATGTTTTTATATAAGTTCACAACCTTCATAAAGATTGAAAATTTGCCATACACATGTTTGAAACACTAGTTTAGTCATTTCTCAATGTATCTAACGATAGATCTTAATTAAAAGCTATATGCATTGTAAAATCTATAACCAAAACAAATTTTATTTATTATCCTTTACCCTCATATATTGAAACCGATGGATGTGTGGACTTTTATTATTTTACACTCAAGACTAATGTAACATAAACTATTGTAAATTCTGAAAATGAAGACACTATTATATTAAATTGTAAACTTTATCCTCATTACATGCTTAGACACACGAGACTTGTATTGTTTTAATGTACATTTGCCTTGTTCATGATCCTATAGCGATGGAAATGTGTCAAAATGAGGAATTGATGTGTATGGTACGGGTTGGAATGGAAGAACATACATTGCATGAACGTAATGCAAGCGCACGAGACATGTCGATCATTAACGATGAGACTCAAAACTGGTTCAACACCGGCGGACTTTGGACTACCCTTGATTTTTTCGACAACCGTCAATTTATCAACCTTAAATATGTAAGATTTCTAAAATTTTAATTCAAGTTTTTATGCATGAAACAATTATTTGTTTTATTGATTCTAATATTGTTTTTTTATTCTATCTTATCATAACAGGATGTTGGAGGACAAATTGGTAATTTGCCCAACAAGCACGTTTATGAGAATGGGCTCTCAATGACTATGAGTTTGAATCCAATACGACTCGGCCCTTTCATCTCTGGTTCATCAATCTTGTCAAATATGATGGTTCAATTGAAAGGTATCGAATATAACCCAAATTTTGTAACAGAACGACCTCGAAAGAAAAGAAGAAATTGGGATACGGATCTCCACAAGAAGTTTATGTCTGTAGTTGAAACACTTGGTGGCCTTCGAGGTACGACAATCCAAAATCCATTTAAATGATCGTCATTGTTATATCATATTTTTTAAAACTTACAATATTTGACTTGTCATAATTTCACAAATGTTTTTGATTAATAACTAAGCACTTAAAATATTTTCTGATTAGACAAAATTAAAAACCACAATTAAGTCAATTGACATCTCACATTGATTTAATGAACAAATAGTTTAATTACGGTTGAAATTTAAAAAAAAAATACATTTTATTCGGCCATGGATAGAAAATATCGTATATTTCTCACATAAAGTACCTAACATTTGAACGGGTGTAAATCCAACTCATTTCATTATTCTCATCTAATTAGATCAGATTGTTTAGCTTGTTGATTGTGGAATAATAAATAGAAAGAGGTTCATAAGAAAAAAATAACTTTTTAAGAAAATGCGAGGAGTAATCTCAATCACTCATCTCGGTCACCAAAGATAGCTTTGACCGGTTCCCCCTTTAATAATTTCTACCCTCCTTTGAATCGCGTCAATCCTCCGTGATCACGTCCACCGTAACCGCGAGATGAGTGGTTGAAATTGCTTCTTGTTTTTTCTTAAATTGATATGCTTCTTGTTTGAACCTTCCCCATAATACATATTCATTTATATTTAAGAAGTTTTAAGAAAACTAAGAGAGAGTTATTTTTCATTTGTATTAAATATAAACCTTGTAGCTTTCTTTACTATTATACCTTTTTTTTAACCATAGAAGCCAAGCCAAAGAATATTCAGAAATTGATGCAAGTTGAAGATCTTACAACTGAAGAGATCAAAAGTCATTTACAGGTATATTACCTATTTCACACATTCTTACTGTATTATCATAGAAGATCAAGATACTAATAAAATGGGAATGCAAGAGAATGGGAATAGGAATGTATTGATGCTGCTTGGTTAACCCAATATAATCCATAAAAACATGTTTCAAATTAAAAAAATATTTTCCTCCAACTTGAAAAATACAAAAGATGTTACATTCAAGAGATGGAACGACATGAAAACAATGAACTAAGTAGACATAAGATTTCCATTCCCCCCCAATTTGGTCAGGAATGAAAATTAATGAATCTGCATGAATGATTCCATTATATAATATCAGACCAAGCAGCAACAAGTTTCATTGTCATCATCATTCTTTACCCTAAGCAATAGGTTTCATTATCATTCTCATTCCTTATCCTGTTGAATGTTTTTAGAGGATCCGAGAGATAGTTGGTTCAAGAGCTCATCATCATTTAACCGCTTCCTCAACCCAAAGCACAAACCCATGATTTTGTCAAGAAGTATGGAAATGGGGATTCCTAAGCTACAAGTGTTTTTTTCCCAGGTCAATGAATGAAATTGAAAGCAAACTTATACTTGTTAGACATTATTTTTTTACTATTTGTTATCATATATTGAGACTGTTGTGATCTTCTGTTTGGAGTTGTTTTTATTCTTATGCTATGAAATAGACAAGGTTTTAAATTCATGAATTTCATTTAACTCTGATTAATATATTGTTAAATAGAGTGAAATACATTTTTCATCCCATACCCGTAGGAGTGACTATGCGGATGGAGCATCCAAGAATAAGCATATTCGCTCGAACGATTAATTCTTACGGGTTTTTGGAGATGCTTGCACCTCACACTATAGTGGAGGAGGTTATAGTTTGTCGAAAACTGCAATTTTGTTCTTGTGCTTTTAAAAATGTGGTTTTCATCTCTATAATTTACAATTCGTTGTTGTTTTTGTCCTTACGGTTTACAACTTATTGTTGTTTTCATTCATGTGATTTGCAATTTCTTTTTGATTTCATCCCTTAAACTTAAACGTGGGAGTTGGTTTCAAGAACGAAATAACAATGAATTGTAAATTATTGGAACGAAAACCGCCATTACAAAATCACAAGGACGGGGTCACAAATCTTAAAGTAAATTAAACGGTTTGTTGTGTTTTCAACAACCATTGTCCATTTTATTAAAATTCAACAAAACGTGTAGTTGAAATTGTGCTTTTTAACAATTTGATCATCGCAACTGCATTTTTTTTAAATGCAGGGTTTTGTTGTTGCAGTTTTTTAATGAGTTTGATCCTTAAATAAAACAACAACCTAGGTTTATATGGTTTGTATAAGGACCCAATTTATTGTAAACTAGTGTTGTCCTCGCGCGAGATGCTGCGCGACGCGTATTATCTTAATTAAGAAGCTTAAACCCTAAAATAATAATTTCTTTTATTTTTTTATAATATAGTATAGATACGTATACATATTTATGATATTTTATAATACTATTAAATTAAAAAGGTATTCAATAATGAACTTATTTTGAAAGTATTGGTGATATGATTTTATGTATAGCCATAGAATTTATAACAAAAAAAAAACATTTTTAATTTGTTTTAGTTAATTTATAATCATGTATTTTAATATAATAATTTTTTAAATGAATAATGAAATTGGAAGTAATATAAAGAGTAAAGTATGATTTTTGTTCCTATTATTTGAGAAATATTGCGATTTTCATTCTTATTAGTTTTGAAATTGTAATTTTTATTCATGCGCTCTGTAATTTATTATTATTTTTGTTGTCAATTAAGACTAAATACGTTAATTCTTCAATTAACGTTGGGGTATTTTTTTTAGTTAATTTTTCTTTTTTGATTTATCAAGTACCTTCTTCAGTTTTTAATTTTTGATATTTATTTATTTTAATTTCATGAAACAATATATTTTTTTTGATAAAATACAATTCATTAAAAGTTATTTTTTTTGTTATTGTTTATGATAAATGATTAAATATTTTAATACAAATAATTTCTTTGTATTTTGGTAATTATAGTTTAATTTTTTATTATTTGGATTTCTTGTACTAAATTCGTTCAAAGGAAAGCTCTTGAACATCGCATCAATATTTTAAGACCAATCAATTAAATATTTGTATTAAAGGCCCAACAATTGTCTTTTTTATAGATAAACAATTAACTAACTGTTTACCTATTTTTTTCATTAGAGGCCAAAAATTTATGTTTTGTATAAAAACAAACATTTAGTTATTTTTATCAAGTACATATATATATAATTCTGTTAACAGGGTGTGCAAATGTAAAATTGTTTGATCTCATCAGTCATCGATCAATTATAATAAAAAATGATTATAATTTATGTAACCGATTCTTCAATAATTATGTTATTCTTCAATATATATATATACATACACATATAAAGAGGGTCATATAAATAGCAATAACTAATGATGAGCATTTAATTATATTAAAATATATAATATGTGTTGTGTAAATAATAACTAATGCTACTTATATATAAAATGGGAGTATTATGTAAATTACAATTAGTGATAAGTTATGATATATTAAATCTTTATAGTTATTTTCATTTATGTATATTGAATGCAATAACGGTTTTTTATATGTAATTTAAAGATATTAAATTAACATTATTAATCTTATCTTTTTTTCTATCTATATAAATTATAGTTCGTTTTTTATTATATTCCGTTCTTATGTAAATAAGTAAAAAACTACACATATAATTATATTTAAGTGTCACACAAATAGAAGAATATTGATTTTAGTATGGGTTAATAATTATTAGTGAACATTAAAACTTGGGAAAAATACAAAGGACTTAAAAAAGAACTATAAAAATCCCAACAAAAGTTAAAAGAAATATATATACTTTGAGTAGTTTTCTCGAAACAAACCTAAAAAAAATCATATTAAGTTTGTTGATTATATCATAGATTATAATAAACGATTATTGTACTTTATTTCCATCTAAACTCTAAAAACACAGTCAATATAAACCCCGGGGTTCCATTATCAAAAACTTAATAAAAATATTGAAGACAAAATTTAAAATTTATTGTGTGTTAAAATGATTAATAATATTTAAAACTTGAGAAAAATATAGAAGACAAAAATAAATAAAAAAGTCTACAATCCGAACAAAAGTAAAAAAAAAATGTATATCCGGAAGTCGAATTAGTCTTCTCGAAATAAACCTGAAAATATTAAAATAACCATTTAAAAAATCATATTGAAGATTATTAAGGTTATAACTAAGATTGTAATACGTACTTTGAAACTTTGATTATTGTACCGTTCTTGCCATCAAAACACTAAAACTGTATGAAGAACAAACTCACCGGTTACATTCGAATAGTTTGTTAAAATGATTAGTAGTATTTAAAACATGGGAAAAACATAGAAGACACAAATAAATAAAAAATTCTCCAATCCAAACAAAAGTAATAAAAAAGGTATACCCGAAAGTCAAATTAGTCTTCTTGAAATAAACCTGAAAATATTAAAATAACCATTTAAAAAGATCATATTGAAGATTATTAAGGTTATATCTAAGATTGTAATGCCTACTTTGAAATTTTGATTATTGTACCGTTCTTGCCATCAAAACGCTAAAACTGCTATAAGAACAAATCCACTGGTTTCATCGAAAACACCTAAGAAAAATATAGAAAACAAAAGTAAAATGAAATCACTCTAAAATCCCAAAAATGGTAAGTAAGGAATAATCCCAACAAAAATAAAAAATATATATACCGGAATGCAGGATTAGTCTTCTCGAAATAAACCTGAAAATAAAATAAAATAATCATTTAAAAAGATCATATTGACGACTATTACGGTTATATCTAAGATTGTGATACGTAGTTTCAAATTTTGATTGTTGTACAGTTGTTGCCACGAAAACACTAATACCGTTATCTAAAACAAACCCATTTGTTCCATTGAAAACACTTGAGAAAAATACAAAAAACAGAAGTTACAAACACAATTCTAAAATCCCAAAAATGGTCAAGAGAAAATAATATTCGAATTAGTATTCTCAAAGTAAAACCTGAAAACAATTTTGTTAGTATCCTCAAAGTAAACCCGAAAACAGTTTTTTTGAAGAAGAACATATTGTGAAATGAAGAACAAATCAAGTAATGGAGTGGGAGAAAATGAATTTACCTGAAAAACATGTAGGTGAAGAAAATTATGGTTTGTGAAATTAGTCATGTGATGGTGAGGAAGAAGAAAACATTGAGTAATGAACATTTATACATGAACAAATGATAGGTTTGTAAGTTTAACTTCAATAATGAGAAATAATTATTTTTGGAGGTTTCATTTTCAAGAATGAATATGAAAGGACTTGAAGGTTATACATTTTAAAATGACCAAAACACCCCTATCTTAATGAACTTAATGTTTTAAGCATAGGGATAGAAAGCTCTTTAACATATCTAATATTTAAAAAAATCAAAAATCAAGTAATGGAGTGGGAGAAAATGAATTTACCTGAAAAACATGTAGGTGAAGAAAATTATGGTTTGTGAAATTAGTGACGGGTGTCGAAACCGTCAAATAATAAAAATGTTCCAACGAACGACTAATTACAAAATAAATTGTACTAGCGGTAAGTCGGGTCGAATCCACAGAGATTGGTCGTGACTATAATTCGACTTCTACACTTTTAACGAACTAAAATAGGGGGGGTGGATTTGATTAACTAGACTAACTGTGTTACTAAAACACTTAATAAACAAAATAAAGAAAAGCCAACAATAGTCCACTTCAAGTAATGATGCAAAACACTATCATTGATCCCTAACGGTGCAAAATGGGAAACAAGTCTAAATTGGCCATGGTTGTCAATAAGCTCTGACAACCTCAATTTTCCCTTAACTAGACATTGATTAAAACAAGCTCTTTAATCAAATCTTAACCACAAATAAGAGTTTAAACAAGCTCTTAAACTCATAGGCGCGATTAGCTTTACGAATGAGGAAAATACCAATTCAAGACAATAAGCTCATAAGCTCGGCTTACTAGAGCCTTGATTGCAAGATTTCAAGAACCCATCTCAAAAACCTTATTGAAATCGAGTGGATTCAGTTGCTACTTTATCAAAATCCCAAGACGATTACGTATCTAGGGTTTCTAATTAGCAATTCCTCAAAAGAAAATCAACTAGTTGATCAAGTTAATCGATAATTCAAAAGAGAAAGACATAAACATAGAAATCAAGCAATTAAACTTGTCCACAACATTCTACATAGGAATCTCAAATGAAATTGCACCAAAACCTAAAGCTTAACTATTGTTGGAATAGAAATTAGGGTTACAACTACAAAAAGAAAAGAAATTACCAAAACCTAAGATAGAATTGTTGAAGAGAAGTTGCTCCCAATGGATCCTTGCTTCCAATTGCTTCTCTCCCCGGTCGATTCCCCCTCCAATTGCAGTTACCATCGGCTTTTATACCCCTCTTGCACAAGAAACCGCTGAAAAAGATCGTGGGTTTTGATTTTTCGCTCACGGGACTTGGCATGTGGGTTGAACCCACGTGAAATCAAGACTTTGAAACAATACAGCAGCCAGCGAGACTTGGGACGAGGGTTGAACCCTCGCGTCCCAAAAATCTCTTTTTTTCTTGAAAAATCACGTATTCCCCTTTTTATCAGCATCATTTGAGAAATATGCCTCTTTTTCACGTTATTTGAATTCGTATGCCTGCTCCAGAATATTTGAAACATATGCTCAGCTTCATATTATCTCAGAAACTATGCCCCCACTTCATAAGGATTTTGACATATATGCTCCTGCTCATATTAAATCTATCCTTTTGGGCTTTTCTTTCCACTTCTTTACTTTGGGCCTAAGATAATAAAACAAGTGTTAACCCAATGATTTAGCCACAAACTAAAGACAAAAGTGAGGCTTCAAACTCATTATTTTGAGCAAAAATATATAGCTATCAATTAGTCATGTGATGGAGAGGAAGAAGAAAACATTGAGTAATGAACATTTATACATGAACAAATGATAGGTTTGTAAGTTTAACTTCAATAATGAGAAATAATTATTTTTGGAGGTTTCATTTTCAAGAATGAATATGAAAGGACTTGAAGGTTATACATTTTAAAATGACCAAAACACCCCTATCTTAATGAACTTAATGTTTTAAGCATAGGGATAGAAAGCTCTTTAACATATCTAATATTTAAAAAAATCAAAAATCAAGTAATGGAGTGGGAGAAAATGAATTTACTGAAAAACATGTAGGTGAAGAAAATTATGGTTTGTGAAATTAGTCATGTGATGGTGAGGAAGAAGAAAACATTGAGTAATGAACATTTATACATGAGCAAATGATAGGTTTGTAAGTTTAACTTCAATAATGAGAAATAATTATTTTTGGAGGTTTCATTTTCAAGAATGAATATGAAAGGACTTGAAGGTTATACATTTTAAAATGACCAAAACACCCCTATCTTAATAAACTTAATGTTTTAAGCATAGGGATAGAAAGGTCTTTAACATATCTAATATTTAAAAAAAATCAAAAATCTTAGAAAAAAGATAAATAGCTTTCTTGGCCTTAGAGGATGCCACATAGGATCTTGGGGTTTTGCTTTTAAGATATATATTGATTTGCAGCCACGAGACATAATCTATGGTTTTTAGATAAAGGAAATGGGATGTTATTTTCTTAAAAACATATAACCACATGATGATGCATGTAATTACTTCAATCTTTAACCAACCATCCGGACGAAAAATGCAATTACTCTTTTAAGTATCTTTTTAATAAAACACTTGGTAATGATAGGTGAATACCATGTGATATTGTAATGTTTACATTATGTAACTATTTCAAAGCAAGAGCTGAGTTCTAGTGAGAAGTTTGTGTTAAAGTAAGAAATGTAAGAAGCGATTATCAACCGTCAAATGAGAATTAAATACACATTAGAATGAAATATACCACGATAAGATACATTAAGATACATCAGATCAATTTCTTTTAAAATGTAATTCATTGAAAGATATGAGATTAAAAAAGATCAAAAATCCAGATACACTTCTTACACTTTTCATTGTTAACTCAATTTCTAACATAATCATTCTTCTTAAAAGTAGAGGGTCTAATTTGCAATATTTTACAAGTTGAGGCATGGGCCTACTTTTAAGGCCCAACCCAAATATGCAGCGAAGCTTTGATTTTCCCCGGA
Organism: Centaurea solstitialis; assembly: GCA_030169165.1. NCBI lineage: Eukaryota > Viridiplantae > Streptophyta > Magnoliopsida > Asterales > Asteraceae > Centaurea > Centaurea solstitialis. The sequence continues at coordinate 72,967,710 of CM058041.1, forward strand.
GCAGTGACAAAGATCTACGTGATCGGCGACGGCGACGCGACGGCGAACGACGACGGAGTGAATAACGCTAGGTTTCCGTCGTCTCGAGACTCAACTTTTCGGTAATTACAGGTTATGATTTCACGTATCGATTTTCTGTCAATTTGCATCGTTTAAAACTGTTAAACCTTCGAATTCGTTAGGTCTTTTCTGGCTTAATTAGCTGCTTAATGAAGTATGAAAGAACTTGTGAGTTTTCAAGTTGGAAGTCCTGCAATTTCACTGGTTCTTATTTCTGGAAATTCAAGGTAACTTTAGGCTTTCAATCATCAATTCTCTCTGTGTTGATTTTGCATGATGAATTTATAGAAAATTTTAATAATATAGTTGATGCTGGAGTTGCTAAAATTGAGTGAAGGTTGGAATTTGATGTAATTTGTTTATAGAGATTTTGAATTTTGGTATTCTATTTTTGAAAAACTGTAGCACAGCTGTTGTTGATGTTTCTGCAAAACAGCCATAATTAATATAGTTGGGGGTGATCTATATGATTAGTTTGGTAGCTAAAATATCTGAAGTTTTTAGGTTCAATGATCTCTGCATATTACTCAAATTCCGCAGGGTTAACGATCTGTAGAGAGTGTTTAGTATGCTTTTATGTTTTTATAGCAAGAGAGAAGATGTTTATTAGATTGTATGATAGTTGCTGAATCAGATATTAATATTAGAATGAACATGATGAGCTTAGCTGCAACTAAACTAACGTATAACGAGATTTCCACCTATTAGGTAGTTGTTTCACGGACTTGCTAGAAACTGAGTACCATGTTGGCTGGATTTATGTAAAGTGATTACTGATTCAATTTGCTGCAATAAGCTGCCTCTCTGCTATGTGGTTGGTAGGATCTTTGCTAGCATGCCCCAATATGTTCCTTTTATTGTTTGTGTCAATATTCAGATCATGTTAGTGGCTCCAAAGTCCAAGGGCATGTGCACCTCTTTTAAGAAGTGGACTTGTAGCATTTATGAAAATAATGAGCAAACATGATAAATTTGTCTTCAATGTCTTTTCTGAGTTTCACACTTTCATGTGGATCAGAGTGCTTACAAGACCTGATGTTAGCAAAGTGACTTGTTAATAGGACATGTTGACGTGTGAGTTGATGATCTAGATTATAACTTCATCATCCGCCATGTGGCTTAACATTATAGCTCTATTTTAAAAGGAATTTCGGTTTACAAACCTTATGGTCTATCATGTATTGTTGTTTTGTTTAGCTCTGCTGGCCACTTTTGATTTCTGATTTCTTCACGAGCCTCACCTAAGTTAGTGAAATTGTTATGTAATCTCCAATAGGATTTAAAGTTTGAAGACATCTTTCTGCTTCTTTCTGAATGTTTTCTAGCAATGCCAAGCTCCTAGAAAACATGTTCAACTTGCATCCCTGTATAACAAGTGAGAATCCTAGACCTTTTCTTGTTGCAGTTGGTTCCTCGAGTAATTAGAGTAGGATATGCTTCTATGATTGATCCCTTAGGTTTCTGTAACATAGATTAAACTTCTATTCTCAACACCCCCTACAAGCTGGAGTGAGGGCATTTTGAACTGCCAACTTGTAAAGAATGGTCCAATGAGCATGGTCATTGAGGCATTTCATGAGGATGTCTGCAAGATATGTTTCAGCAGGAAGCATATGCGGGGGAAGTTGGCCTTATTGGATCTTTTAACAAAGATATATTCGAGATCAATATGTTTTATGCTTGCTAGAAAAAGGTGGATTGGAAACTCAGGAGATGACAAAAGGGTAATCACACGTGACAAATATGGGAGTTTTGAGATCAACTTGCAGATTTTTGACAAAGGGTCATTGGTTCAGCGGAAGCCAGGTTAAAATACTAAATAGTAAAAAAAGACCAATGTTCAACTTCTCCTTTGGAGATCTAGAAATGAGTTAAAATCCCATAAAAAAAACGAAAGAAGGCAATAGTCGTTAACTGCTCTTCTTGTGTTGGGCAGCTTTACTTATTGGTATCACTGTAGGTTGCAGATATTCAGAAAAACTGGCAAATGAAGGGATATTGCATATTGAAAACGAGAAACCCTGGGGGAAACCATAAAGTTATTCAATGTTTTGGTTCATAAATGTCAAAGCTTGTATTGTTGTGGTCAGAAATATAAGTTTTTAACCAGCTTTTATATAGCAAGGGGTATGAGAATTAGACATACAAATCAAGAAGAGAAAGTGGCTTGACATCTTCTAACACCTTCTTTTTTCAATTTAAGATGCTAGCCGTTTGTGGACCTGTACGAACTATAAGAACTGATAATCTTGAGGTAATAACTAACATGAAACATGGAGTGCTTAGCATGTGATAGTACATAACCTGCACTAAGTAAGAAGAACCAGTAATCTGAGACCTATTAACCATAAAATGACATGCAATTTCTGTCCAAAGTAGAGAGAAATCAATTTTGTCCAAAGTAAAAGGGAAATTTCAAGAGCATCTTTTCATAGAGACTTGCCAAGATAATCAACAGGAAGAAGTTTATGCTGAAAAGAAATGTTCCAAAAATTCCCCTTGTAGGACAGCTTGATGGGCTGAGCCTAGGCATTTTGCATCTCTTGTTGTTTCGATTAGCTAGGACCTCTTGACCTGCTTCTTAGGGATTGGGCTTTTACCACCACTTTGGTTGACAATGATTGTTGAAATAAATGTTTGCATAACGGGGATTTATCAAATGCTCTCAACTTGTATTCACCAATCGAACCTTTTCAAGTTAGTGGTAAGCATTCCAATTATCTCGAGTGATCGTCAAGGGTTAGTCATTTGGGGAAGTAATAATATATTAATATTAAGTTTTAAATTTCATATGCCTGCAATCTAAAAATTGTTCTATCATACACACACATATCTATGTATAGACGAATGATCGTTGAGGATAGGAGCTAAGGTGAGAAGTGTAAGAAGGAATTTGGACCCTTGATCACTTTTAATCTTATGCCCACCCATGAATTGCATTTTAGAAGGGAATTGATCTAGTTGATCTCATTAGTGCGAAGAATCGTGTTCTCTTCAATTAGGATTGGAGGGTGGAAAATACCTTCTTACCCTTCTCACCATAACTTTCTAACTGGAACCCAACCCTATATATAGAGAGAGATGGGCAGCTTATACATCCGTGTCAGTGTTGCTTGATCACCAGGTAAGTGATTAAGTGCTAAGTCACTCAATCATCTAGCTTTGCTTGATGCTTGTGTTGCTCATATTTATTTTAAAGAGCCTTGATATTAGAAAGGTCCAATTTTACCATCATACTAAGAGCATAAATGTACATATTTATTGTTAGATTTTGTTTGGTCAACAACTAATTACTCTCTTCTATATACGACACATTTCTAGTATAACTTTTGAGGACCATTTATCTATACTATATATAAAAGCAAATAACTCAATATGACAGTTTCTTTTGTTCAACATTTCATTTTTACACATTTACACTTTGTACCCCCATAGTTAGTTATTAAATCTTATTTTAGTCCTTTCCTTTTTCATTTTCTATTTTAAACCCTTATCATATAATCTAACTAATCATATATTATGAATTAAAATTTATATTAAGATTGCGTTTTTTTTTAACAAATTATACCATCATAATCGTCTCGTCAATACCTTCGAAATAAGCCCAATATTGAATAAAGTTATATTATATAAAGATAATACTTTTATTTCAATTTTCGAAATTGACTATTCAATAAACCATTAGGAGGTTAATTGATTGAACACATATGATTAAATTGATGTTTACAATGATGTATATAAAAATCGGGCAATTGATACATACTTCGCGCTGCAACGCGCGCAGGTATGTTTCTAGTGAAAAAAAACACATTTTAAATTTGAGGGGGTAAGGCATGCTAGGACATTGGATTAGCAACCAAGGCTGGTCTTCTTTTTGCAAATTTGTGCTCTTAATTTAAATTACTTTATTTTTTTGCGAACAGCGTGTCTTCTGGGAAACAATCTCTTTGTGTTTTGGGACAGATGTAAGGTTTGCGTGGCCTTCCCCGATCCGTCCTCCACGTGGATTCGAGTGGATTTGTTTGGTTTAGTTGGATATTGAGAATTCAAATCTTGGACATCCCAAAATATACAGTTGGCATTGATGTTTTTAGCTTTTTAAGCTTTGAAAACTAGGTGATTGTAACACATTCTGCTTATGTAATTAATTAGCATTTATTTGTCTATGAACAAAGATATCTTGTCAACAGTGTTATGGCGGATTGGTTATCGCTCGGGGGGTTCATAGCGCCCTAACCGAGTTTGAGCCTTCCCGTGCGCATGCTTGGGGACATTTAAGTGGGGCCATGTTTAGCCCCCAAAATTGCCGAGGATTAGTCGGGCTTTGGCCCGGACACCCATCCAAAAAGAAAAAAACAAACATATCTCATCAATTTTGAAACCTCTAATTTTAGACAAGGCAGGGTAAAATGAAAATGAACTGTCACCATATCATGCATAGAAAATATTTATTTTTATTTAATTTAGTTGATTATTCAACAAACCGTGTTGACTTGTTGTTGGCGAAAAAAGACGTGTGTGAATGGCTTTGTAGAATCTTAATCAGGTCATTTTCAAGTTCCACAATTGCCCTTCACCTGTAAGCTACTATATATACCGTCGGTGCTTTCTGAGAGATAGAGATAGAGATAGAGATAGAGAGGCGGTGCGTGAGGGTTTGCCGATATAGGAAAGAAAGAGTAAAAAGAGAGGAGTGTGTGTGAGGGAGAGAGAAAATGATCCGGAGGTCACCTCTTGTGAATATCAATTCGAATCGAAGCCACACCCCCATGAGAATCTTTGAGTTCCTATCGGATCTTTCTATGATGGAGGATGATACTGAGAAGTTAATGAAGCTTGGCGACTTTATTTGTTCTTTAGAAGATGAACACAATAGGATCTTCCATTTTCAACATCAGTTCCCCTTCTCTGTGCTATTTTTGAAAGAAGGTTATCTCCCTCCCCCTGTAAAATGTGTTCTTTTGATTCCCAACAACCTTTAGTAAATCAAAAGAATTGTTAATCGGATATTTGAAAGAGATATCCGTATGTCAATTGGGAGACCTAATGATAGAAGTTAAAACTTATTTGATACATAGATTTTGTGAATAGGCACAAATGTTTTCATTTGTCTTCCCCTTTAGGTGTTTGTAGATATTCCGATTAATAGGTGTATTTTAGGTAGATTGTTGAATTTATGGTTTCATCCAACTCTAACTTGGGTATGTTTGTTATATTTTTTTTCGCGCATTTTGCACAAGCTGGGGGTCTTCCGGGAAATGACCGCTCTACTCCTTGGGGTAGGGGCCAGGTCTTTTTACATCCTACCATTCCCAGATTCCACCCCGGGTTGGATATGCCGGGTTAGGGTCTATTTGTTAGCAGCTTAATGAGACTCACGGCTTATTCGGTCAGCTATACATGTTTTTGGTAGTGCCTTAATGATATAGAAAGTGGTTTATGTATTAAGCTTCTATGGGGAAGCTTTCTGCAGAAAGCCAAGTTTTGCCCAAACTCTCCCCCCCCCCCCCCCCCCCCCCCCTCTCTGCAAAAAAAAAAAAAAAAAAAACTTCCCAATCTACACAGACAGATTAATCCACACAAACAACTTTATCCATACAGGACTTAGTGTGGAAAACCATCCAAAACACCCGTAGTTCGGTAGGATTTTGGAGAGAGCAATAAAAATCAGATCTCTAGTAAAGGCGGAGACATTAAATATATATAACACCCCAATCTTTGTGAAAATGAGAAATAGATATGTTAATCAAAGTCATTGCAGTTCACAATTAACATAGTAATCATATATGTAGAATGTCCTATTACTTTCCTATTACTAAATTTGTTTGTAGTTTAAGCACATCAATAACATGCCACCTCCTCACATGATCAAATAACATCTTACTTTATATATAAATTTGATCTTAGTTCTATTTCTTCTTCTTCTTTAATTTTTTTCCATTTTCCCCCAATTCTGCAGCAATCGATAGATTTAAGGAGGTGAAAAGGGTGTTTGAGGTTCATGCCATCTCAAAGATATTAAATTCATGCCGTACGAATCTTGACAACAATACGAGGTCAAAAGGGATCCATGACGTGACTAACATTCAATCAGTAAGTTTTCCTGTAATGTTTTGAATTTCTATCTCTGTTTTATTCTAGATCTTTGAAGAACCATTATTAATTGGTTTTCATTGTTCATTGATGGCAGGATGGTGAAGAAGTTAATAACATATCTGCCCAATCAGGAACTATTGGCTTTGATCCTAGAGAGAAACGTGTTAGAAACAGTTTTGGGATTCCTTCGGTTACCATCAGGCAAGAACCACCAGCAAAGCGAAGGAGAATTTGGCCCGTAGATGTGTACCGGAGATTTCAATATGTAGTGAACACACTTGGTGGGCCCACAGGTATATTGTACAAATTGATGTTCTCTTGTGCATATATATATGTTTAGAAATAGTATTGAAGACATGGCCATGATTTTAACATCCAAATTATTTGAGGTCTAAGATTGTTTGATTTTGTCCCTTCTGATCCGTCCCAATGGTAAAGGTATGAGTGTAATACATATGTGTGAGGTCCCAAGATCCCACATTGGTTGGGGAGGGGAACGAAGGTTGCGTACTTGTCTTATAAGGGACTTGATACCTCCTCTATCAGACGCCATTTAGAACCGCAAGTCCAAGTGTGTGGACAAAGCAGACAATATCTGGTACGGTTGGCCGGGAATCAGACTGGTGTGCCAATGAGGATGCTGGGATCCCAAAGTGGGTGGATTGTACCAGGTTCAGCCTGGGCACTGCTCCTCTGCTAATGGGATGCATGCGCTAATTTACCTCCCCATGATGTGCAGTTGGGGGACCCTCAGAGGGTGGTGTCTACCCTTTGTTTAATTTTATATTATTATTATTATTATGTTTTTTGTTGTTATTATATTGTAGTAGCCATGCCGAAGGAGATTAAGGACCGTATGCAAATTGCCGAGATCACTGAAGATGATATCATAGACCTTTTGATGGTATTATAAGACGTTCCACACAATCTATTACGGGTGTTATATATCATTTCAAAATAACAAATTTTTTATAACGTTTGCAGAAATACAGACATGACATGAGTCGCAGGCCTCATGGTCATTCACCACTTTTCCATCACGATACACACTCGATGGTCGGTCAAGATGTAGTGAAGATGAGCGGAAATAGAATCCAGCAAACGCCTCTCCGCATAGGTGAGTCTTCAAACAGACAGATGAACTCAATCTGTTCAGTTCATGGTACATGCTCAGCACCAAATCAAGACGCGTTGAGGATGAGAGGAATACCCGTTCAGTCTGGATACCCACATACGCCTCTCTATGCAGGTGAGTCCTCAAACAGATGGATGATGGCAGCAGCACCACACAACGGAAATGGTGGCGGGAGGTTGGTCGGTGAGCCGTGTATCCATGCGATGGATAACCGTATGTAGACTGGCGTTTTTGAACGTTTTTTTCGTTCAGAAGTTATCATCCTGACTTTTCGTGCTTTCGGTTTGGATTATGAAATCTGACTTTGTTATAAATTTGTGATCCTGACTTTTCATGCTTTTGCTTGGATTATGAAATAGAATTTGCTCTAAATTCCTGATTTTCCTATAACTGGTATCGTTTTTGGTTGATATGTTCATTATAGAAATTTGGAAATGCTTACGTATTGCAAGCAATATCAAATTATACTCTCTTGAGGGGGTTTTAGGATGCATACAGATTTTGCCTCTACCGGAAAGGCCTCTAGCTTGTAATTTATGGATGGACCCAATGTAGAGCATATGGTGGCCTGTGTCACCGTTTTGTTCCTTTGTCATACTGTAAAAAATTATATGGTGTAAAAAGAGGCATCATGTGTTGTGTGCCACACTGCCACCTTATATATTTTAAAATTACAATGGAGACTCAGGTTTCCTTTGGTAGAGTTGGTTTGCAAGGCTTTTCTTTCACCTCAAAATAGGTTCAGATTTTTGTTAGTCTTATTTTCTTAGTTTTTAACTTTTAATTTTAGATTTATTATGTTTCTGAAAGAAATTTGCAATAAAAGACTTAAACACTTGGCCTAACATATGAAAAATAATGAGCTAACCAACAAACTAACGACATGTTGGAACATTTGCTACAAACCAGAAATCTCGGTGACAAAATGTTCTTATTCCTAATTGCTGGTTTCATAACTTTGCATGATTGCAATATCTTATCAGTTAAACCCTCACACATAGAGTAACTTTTACAATTGGCCTTCCCAATTGGTTTTGTTTTAAAATGGTTATGATATATGTTATCTGATTGTATGATTTTTCAAACTTTCGATAATATGCAGGCCTGCCTACTTGTATCGTACATGCTGCTTCATTTCAGTTGAGATTTCACACTTGGATTTTCCACATTATACAGAAATTAAAGAAAAATGAACAAATAACCATCTACCTGCTGAGAAGGTCACATAATGCATAAGATTGATAATTTTTTAAACTTGGACACGTTAAAAGGTAATTTTTTAAATCCAATACATACAATAACTTTTGGTAACAAGTTGAATACACTTTCGTAAACTAAACCCTTAACAATAACAATGGTTTCACAATTGAGCCGTAACCACTTTCTTAAGGGGTAGCTCCGCCCTTGAAATACAAATAATTTCTCGTTTTATATTGTTTTCTTTAAAAAGGCGAACTTCACGTACTTTTTTTTTGGGTCAAAAAAATAACATTATGATTGTTGAAAATAAATTTGTACAAAAATACAATTAATCCATAAGGCTGTGTTTGGTACGTGAGACTAGACAGGACAAGACAGGATAAAACCCATTGTCCCATGTTTGGCGCAACATGGGACAGAATAAGAATTCACTATCCCACGTTTGGTGCGACATGGGACAGGAACATGAACTGGGACAAGGAGAGATAGCATGGAACAAAAAAAGTTTTTTTTTTGTTTCACTAAAATAGGTGAAACAACATGGAACAGAAATGAGGCAGAAACTAATATATTAGTACTAGTTAACACTTTTTTGAATTGATTGGGCCCAAAATAGATGGTTAAAAGTTTTTTTTTTTGTTTCACTAAAATAGGTGAAACAACATGGAACAGAAATGAAGCGGAAACTAATATATTAGTACTAGTTAACACTCGTTTGAATTGATTGGGCCCAAAATAGATGGTTAAAAGTTTTTTTTTTTTTTTTTGTTTCACTAAAATAGGTGAAACAACATGGAACAGAAATGGAACAGAAATGAGGAAGAAACTAATATATTAGTACTGGTTAACACTCATCTGAATTGATTAGGCCCAAAATAGATGGTTATTAGTTTTTGGCCCAGCCCAATTAGCCCAAACCTAGATACCGGAGTTTCTAATTGTAGTCAGCCAGCCATCCAGATAATCTGAATTGCTTGGGCTGAACCCACTGATTCATTCAGACACAATATTGTTTGATAATCTGAATCGATTGCTGAGCCATAAGTCGCATTCAGCAAAACTCTCCTCAAGAACTTTGCGACCAGGTACGAATCCTGCCTCTCAATTGTTGTTCTTTGCTTCAAAATTCAACTACTTATGTTAAGTTTCTTTCATTCCACTTCTGTTGTGTTCGATTTCTAGTGTAATATCTGTTTGTTTTCTGATGAACACCACATGTTTGATAAAAGTTCTCAATGAGAGATTTTGGTGTTTTTTATTTCTGTTAATTTTGAGAAACGATTAATTTATGTTACCTATTGTTAATTTGCTTTGCTATTACTTTGGTTCTTCTGTTAGCTTATATCATCAATAACATTTGTTGTTAAATTGATCTGCTATATGCAAGACTGCAAGTGATGGGAAGGTTTGCTGTTTAGCATCTGTAGCATTTGTTGTTAAACTGACACAAAATAAGCTGGTTGTCCTCTGTAATCTTGAAAGCTTTTATTTTGGATTAGAGTGTAGTGTTGTAAATAATAATAGTACTATGGTTGTGTACTAATTTTTTTTGGAAGAGGTATCCCAGACCACATTGGGCCCAGACTAATCCTAGGCAATTTTGGGCCGAAGCCCGACTGCTAAAGCATGCAGCCCGGGGTCAAAGCCCCCGTACCTCCACAATGCGTCCCCCAGGGCTCGAACTCGGGTTCACCACTATGTAGTGCCCAAGCCTTACCACTAGGCTATTGCATTATAAGTGTGGTTAGGGGTGTAAATTGTAAACTAGTCGAGCTTTTAACAAGCTACTCCACCCGAGCTTAACAATTCTCGAGCTCGAGTCGATCTCCAACTCAATGTAGGACTCACTGAACTTAATGAGCTGAGATGTATAACACCAATGATCGACTCACCTTGTTCGAAAACTTGTTATTCTATCTTTCGAGTCGAGCTGAGTCATTCGAGCATACCCGCTTTCAAACCAAACATGCTTGTATACTTATTAATCACAGACTAAAAATATTAATATTATCAAGCTCAAGCCGATAAATGGACTAATCAATTGCGAGTTTGAACCCATAAATGAGCATCAAGCTCGAGCTCGATAGCTCAAAAAATTGAGGCGTTTAAGAAGGATTAGGATATAGGAGTTTGTCCTCTAAGCGTGAGCTACTTGTACGATACAATCGATTGATGTTCAATGTTTTATCTTAGAACCCAGTGGATGTTGATAAAGATGTAGTCATATTTTTGGTGATAAAACATTGGTTATTATTGAAAGTAAAATGATCAAATTGTGTATCTGAATTATATGATTCAAACATGGAATGCACGAGATATGGCCTTGATGCATAGAGGATGGAAGTGGGAACACTAGATAATAAATTGGAAGATCTAATAGCTAGTGGTATTGGTTGCTATAAAAGTAACAAACAAGAAACTCTTGTAAACTATACAATTACGTGAAGACATATTCACACCGCTATCTGTGCATCTCATTAGTAGCACAAGCATGTTTATTAATAAAGAACAAGTCGATGGACACAAGGAAGAATACTTCGGTAATTTATGTGATCCGGTTGCGAGCCAATTATAATTATATGCTTCAAATTATGAATTTTACAAAAACCATTATCTTGAAGTTGATTGTTTTCTCTTTGTTTAATGTAGAACTTGAGCAACTAATGTTGTGTTTGTAATTTATATTTGCAAAGTTATATATATATATATATATATATATAGAGAGAGAGAGAGAGAGAGGAAAGTTCAAATGTGAACCACTTTTTGGTTGTGAACGTGAGGACAACCGAGAGCGCGACACGTGGCGGATGACTAGGCGCCACGTCAGGTCCACGTCGGGTGACTAGGCGCCACGTCAGGTCCACGTCGGGTGACTAGGCGCGATTCATGGGAGGGCATTGAATTAAAAGGGGGGGACCACACTCAAAGTCGCCACGTGTCGCGCTCTCAGCTGTCCTCACGTTCACAACCAAAAAGTGGTTCACATTTGAACTTTCCTCTATATATATATATATATATATATGCAAGGTAATTTAAACACCTATCAAACAAACATGTTTCATTCGGCACCAAATCATACATAGTTAAAAATGGTTTATTTTTGTCATTCATACTGTTCATTTAGAACATTTACGGTTTACCTAACAACCATTTTTCAATATCCTCAAAATCATACATAGCCTCTTAACCATTACATACAGAAATTTATATTTCACCACCTTAGATTCATCTTGTTGCATGTTTCCAACCTCTTTTTTCCGTGGTTCGTACTTGCAGCTCACATCTTAACTTCTACAACTTATTAACAATACCATACCTAAATTTTGATCTTATCGAGAATTAATTCTGAGGTAACTGCAAAAATTTCACTTTTCCGTTCCCCTTTTCTGTTACTCGTTGCTGCTTTGAAAATTCAATTTCCTAATGTTTCACTTGCTTAATTTGTGCTTGGGTTGTGTATGTGTGTGTTTGACAGGTGAAAGTATGAAAGAGCTCGTGACTTTTCAAGTTGGGAGTTATGCTAATTTCATCGGTTCTCACTTTTGGAACTTCCAGGTAAATTTATATCTTTACTCGTTGTATGCTTATTGATGCATGTAGGTATACTTGTGTGTTGGAACATAATTTTGATCTTAAAAAGCTTATTGTCTATTTCTTGTGTTGTTATGCTTAAAAGAATCTATTACTTTTGAGTTTTGAGTAACGGTTTATCAATCATGAGTTTTAGGATTGGGACCAAAATTAGCACCTGCTTTTTATTCCTGAGTTTTGTTTATATATTCTACATCCCAAACTAAGTTTAAATAGCTTACATGACTATTTTTGTTTTTGGCTTATCTGGCGCTTCTTATATATATTCATTGGTTGCCTTTTCAAGGATGAATTGCTGGGGTTGGTCGAAGACACGGAGGCCGACTTAGTTTTCAAAAATCAAAACATTGATATGGATGTACTCTACCGCACTGGGGAGAATCATCAGGTACGATGGCAAACTGCTTTACTAGAGCTTAAAAATAGTTATGCTTGAAATAAACATAAAGGTCCTGATAACTTGATTGTAAGTTTGTGGGGTTCCAACTCAAAACCAATTGGCAATGAGTGGAGTAGCCCAGGACCCTTATAAGCACATTACAAGTTCACTTTGTGTTCGATGTGGGACATTGCTCAACATTGATGCATGACTGCAATATATAAATTGGTTAAGACATTGACCTATCGAGTTAATTTTACGAAATTTATTTCCGAAACGGTTTAGTTTTTATTTTGTAAAGGTTCGTGTAATGTGTAATTGTATCATTGATGATTTAGTAACATGCAGGGCATGGCTACTTACACCCCTCGCTTGATTTCGGTTGATTTTCAAGGTAATGGCCAAATTTTAAAACGAATGGAAACAACGGTTGGTTATCTTGCGTTATCTCAGCATTTATAAAATAGGCAAAGGATCGTGCGAGAAGAAGAGTTAACGTGAGAGAGTAAGAAGGGATCTGGACCATTGATCACTTTTAACGTGAGAGAGTAAGATGCACATTAATTGCGCTTGATAGGGAATTGATCCGGTTCATCTCGTCTTAATGTGCATCAAAGGGTGGAGATCCCTTCTTACCCTTCTCACAATAACCCCACTTCTCACCGGATAGCCTAACCCTTATAAAAAAAATGTAAATATTGTAGTCAGGTTGATAATATTTCTACTTGCTTCTTGGTCTAAGAATTCTATATTAATTGCATGTGAAAACATGGCTTTTTATGTTATAGTGAGAACTTCTATTTGCAGGATCTCTAGGTTCCATGAGTTCGCATGGTACGTTGTACAACCAGAATTCATCTTTGTCATCAAGTGTAACCACATGGTGAGACATCTAAATTATAAATCATCATACTGCAATATTATGGATCTGGGTTATAGACAAGAATACAGTTGTTATATATTGTAAGATCCCACATTGGTTGCGGAGGGAATGAAGGTTGCCTTATAAGGGACTTGAAACTGGTAGTAGGTTATTTGAGCTCGGCTTGATAAAAAGCATATCAGGCTCGAGCTTGACTCAAGCTCGGATATTTTTTCAATGTTTAAGCTCGAGCTTAATGCTCGTTTATGAGCTCGAATTCGAGATAACTCGTTTATTTACTCAAAGCTCGATGATTTTTATGTTTTGATCATATAATTTGTAAACTTATAAATATGTTTGGCTCAAAAAAGTGTGTGCTCGAATGGCTCGACTCGTAAAGGTTAATCGAGCTTTTGAACGAGTCGAGTCGAGCATTGGTGTTAAGGGCTCGACTCGTTAAGTTACGTGAGCTTTGTTTTGTGTTCGAGATCGACTCAAGCTCGATAATTATTTAGCTCAAGCTCAACATAAACGGATTCAGTACATATACTAAAACTATAGCAACTGTGCAGGACCGGAAGTGTTTCCACTCAGTCAACCGAACCTCATAAGAAGAATCTATTCTTGAAAAGGTTATACGATGAAGGGCAGGAGGTAGGGGCTAATGCCAACGGGATTGATAAAGTAAGTGGCGAATCTAACAGCGAGATATTAGATACAGATGTAGTTAAATCTCTCGAGGATGGCGTTCAATATTGGACGGATTTTTCAAAAGTCCATTATCATCCACAAAGTTTATTCGAGCTGAATGGGTCATGGATGGGTACTAAAGAATTTAACAACTATCGTATTGGAAGAGATACAGTATCCGAGGGTCTTCAAGGGGATGAAATCAATGAAAGACTTCGGTTTTTCGTTGAAGAATGTGACCATGTACAGGTATGTTATTTGGGAGCAACTCTTCTTAACTTGCAGCATATTCGTCGCAAAAAGTCACTTATCACATAAGGAGATTAATTTCTTAAGCTATCAAATCAGCTTTCCTAACATTAAATATTAGGGGGAAATACATTAAAATGCAACAAAGTTTGCCTTTTTTTCCTATTTAGTGTAAGAAAGAAAAAAAAATCTCAGTTAATTAACAAAGTTTCAGAAGTTCCTATTTTGTACTTGTTTTGACCGGTAACCTATTGAACTTGTAATATTTGATGACATGGATGTCAGTTTATCATCCACTTTGCTATAACCCTTTCGTAAACGGCTATCCATCTCATCATACGTTACTAGATCTGGAATTTACCGTTCAAAATGGGTAAGAATAGGAAAATTTTAAACTTTGTTATAATTGATTGAGAAATAAAATTCTTCGTTACACTAAATAGGAAGTAAACTAAATCAAAATTTGTTGCATTTTGCGTTAAATATAAATAGATCATTGATTTCCTTTGGCATTAAGGCTAGGGCCTGTTTATTAGCAGCTTAATGAGCTTAACGAGACTCACAGCTTATTCTGCCTGTCATACATGACTGTTTGGTAGTGGCTTAATGGTAGCAAGTGGCTTATTCAGTAAGCTTTTAGGGGGCCGGGGGGAGCTTATGCAGAAAGCCAAGTTTTTCCAAACCTGTCACTCCCGATTAAAATTTTATGTAGTTGCATGTTGTATCTTTCATTGTTGCTGAAATTGTATGGCAGGGAATCCAATTTATAGTTGATGACTCAGGAGGATTTTCCGGAGTGGCTGCATCTCTTTTGGAGAATATCGAAGATGAGTACACTAATGTTCCGGTATTGCTCTATTCTGTTCGGAGTCCTGGTTCCTACACTAGCGTTGCAAACAGGAAGCAGGTCATCTCTCGTAATCTTCATGACGCAGTGTCTTTTTCAGCGCTTTCGTCTTTGTGCAAATTGATTGTGCCTCTTGGTTTACCATCCCTGAGTGAAAGTAAGCTCTTCTGCTAAACATCTTTTTCACAATTCTGAGTCCTAATATATCACTTTGTCTCGAAATAAATATCTACATTTCTATTTTAGTTTGTACAGAAATAAGTGTCTGCTTTTAAATGTGAATGCTTGCTTTCCAGTTTTACTCTTAATTATGAGATGGAGAAATTCATTACTCCCTTTACTATTAAGGGTAAAATTGTCATTTAATCAATTTGAAAAATGTGGGAAACTTTTTTAATCGCAGACATTTATTTTGGGGCGAATGGGGTATAATGCCATGTTTAGCATCATTCTTCACCAAACTATATGATACCTTCACATGTGAATGATCACATAAGATTAATACGGATTCTTGTTTCTATGTGAAAAGGCAGGGCTTCCCAATTTCTTAATTTACAAAACGAAAAGCTCTATCACTCTAGTGCGGTGTACGCATCTGCTATACACTCTATCACTCTTCCTTTCCGGATGAAAAGAGTCGGTCCTGCTGAATCATTAAGCGAATCAGGAGCCATGGATTTATACGAAGGCATTCAGATGTTAGTCGGACAAGCTAGGCAAAATAGCGTTACAATTTTGGATGCTGCAATGCCATCACCATCGATAACCGGTATATATATTGATCCTGAGTTTGTTGACGTTTTCAGAACTGTATTCTGCTTTTGGAAGTGGATAAGAGCATCTCCAACAGCTTTTCTATAATTTCTTTAAAATAGGGATTAGGGACTCAAAAGTCAATTTCTCTAAAAAGATTTATATTTAACTCCAATAGATTCTCTATTTTAGAGATTTCAACATCTATTATATTCTATAAATTTGTCATTACAATACATTTTTTAAAATAATTTATATAAAATGATAATGATTCAACCTCATTGGTGGAAATACATAAAAAAGTAATTTCTCTTTTCATACATCAAGTTTTAGATAATTCTCTAAACTTGGAGATTTCTCTAGTTTTCTCTATTTCAGAGAACCATTTAGAGAATCTATGGGAGCAATTTAGAGAACAAAAGCCTCTTATATTTATATGCGGCAAATACTTGCACACAATTCTCGGATATTGTTTCTGATGTGGTGATTTATGAATCCAGATAGACGATTTCCGCTAAGGAATTTGCAACCGCTGACCCCGGAAACTGCAGAGGATGTGGAAGACTTGCAAGCCATCGAATCTATGGTGGTGCATGGAGTCCGTGGAGCTGGTATGAATATATATTACCAGTTCTTATATGCATTTATTCTTGAGTCGAAGGAGCATGTGAGAGATTGAGTTAACACTGAGAAGCATTACTGCGTGAGAAGTCGATTTGAACCCTCGATCTCTTTTAATCTCATTCCCTCGCATGAATTGCGCTTTAGAAGGGAATTGATTTGGTGCATCCGGGTGCATGCATTTCATCCTAATGTGCATCCAACGGTTGATAAAAATTAAAAAATTTCAACCTGTTAAAAAATATAAAAATATATTAAAAAAAACCCAATCAACCCATGCAGGGAGGTTGGGTTGAGTTGGGTGGGGTTGTGACATAATGGCATCATTGCAACAATATACTTGTATGTCATTTTTATTTAAAACCTACTTTTTATAATTAGTTTTTGTTTTATTTCATATTATGTTTTAATTATCTACGTGCCAAAGGGCCTTTTGGCCAGCGGTACCCAATTTACTAGTAGAGCCCAACCCAAAGATGAGGAGCGCTGTACAAGAGTATTTATCGTATGTAAATATCATATACTTCAAAAAGAGTAAAGCAGTTGTTTCCATTTACAACATCTTTATTCATTTAATACTTGTACAGGAAATCACGAGGCCTCGGTTTCTGAAGTGCGGGAAGCAGTCGAAACTTCATACGAGAACACATCAACAAGGCCTAGATTCTCTCACGTATCGGTATCTCGTTGTCCTCTTCCAATACCGTTGCCTTTTCCTTCCATCTTCGGCAATCTCGTTGGCAGACGTGGGGAGCTTTTAAGCAACCCCCAACCGGGATCGGGATCTCGGGGATCGCTTGATGTCCACTCGATCCCTATGGCGGCCAGATTGCGTTCCACCACTGCTGTTTTGCCATTCTTGGAGAACAGATTGAACAACATTCGCAAGTTTGGGATGGAAAGAGGATCGATAGGTGTCGATGTGCTTAGAGATTGGGGTTTCGGGAAGGAAGAAATCGAAGAGATTGGCGAAAATCTTTCGAAGATGGTTTTGGCACTTGATCCTGAACAGGGGTATTCCTCTGATTCTGATTGAGATGAACTATTATTGTAGCTGCTCATGGTCAAACAAACGCTCAAACTGTTTTTTGGTTGAAGTCAGGTATGTGTACATCTTCACCCCAAAACCTTACTTTCGGGTGGGATTTATCGGGTCATGTTGGTTTACCTTTCTTCTTGTAAATTGGTAAAAACAAAGAAATCTTGTTTACAATTTATAATGTTTGCAAAATTTTGTAGACTTAAGTGCCGTTTTACCAAATGCTTATCTAGCGCCCACAACACTCAGCAAGTCAAAACCACAAGGCTGTGGCGTACTGGCTAAGGCCCGTGGCGAAGTGGCTAGTTAACCCTTCTACCCTAGGTTCGAATCCAGCCGCTTCCAGATTATGGCCACTGGGGATTAACTCAGGGCAGCATGCTTTAGCTGTTGGTGAACCTTGCCGGGATTAGTCGGGGCAAAACCTCGGATACCCTTCCAAAAAAACACTCATCAAATCAATCTTACCTAGTAAGGGAGAGTGGTGAATCTTATATGGTTAGAGTTTGTCAGGTGATAGACACTATTAATCTCTTGTGATAGGCGGGAATATTAGCAAGTAAGTGACGATGATGATTCTTGTTGGCAAACGTTTTATCAGTATTTGATTTCTAGAAATGTAGATTTCAAACACCATTCCTTTTTCTTTCTTAATATTTTTTACCTTTTCCCAAAAATATTGACGAAAACGAAACCGTAGTTAAACATTCAGCTACATTTGGAGGTGAAGCCGATATTCTTCATAGTTTGCTATTTTATCACATAAACTTTTGAGGCAATGTATGGTGGAACACTTATTAAGTAAGCTTTTTCTAGCAAGAATTAACATTCTTGTTTATTTAGGGTGCGTTTGGTACGCAGACAGGACAGGACAGGACAGGTGTCCAGCGTTTAGTATGATAGAACAGCATAGGACAGGACAAGCCATAACATGTTAAAATGATCAGTTTACCCCTGATGAGCTGTTTACTGTTTTATTAATAAATAATCAATTTAAAGGCATAATAACAAAGAATTTAAAACCTTATAATATTGTTTTATTGATAAAGTCTATAAGTTGTCGCACGCGGACGTCGGACGCAGCCGGAAGGGGAGAGTAGATGGCGCGCGGTCGCGGATAGCGACGGAGGAGCGGAGTAGCAGTGCAGGCGCGGACAGGATGGAGTTGGTAGCAACGGCAGGTCGTCGGACGTCACGGAGGAGCAGGCATCGATAGATAGTGTTGTAGTTTGGGAGAAAGCGTTGAAGAACAATAAGAGGTATATTAGATTAAGGGTTCTTACTTAGGGTATTTTGGTCAATAAGTTTTCTTTACTTGTTATGGGTAAGGGGTGGAACTACTTGTCCATGTCTGTGCTAGTTGTTCATCTTAGGCTGTGTTTGGGCAAGCATAAGCTAGCTTATAGCTAGTCCATCAAACAGTACCAGGAAGTAGCTTATAGTAGCTTTTTGAACGCTACTTTGAGTAGCTTAGAGGAGCTTATTGTAGTTTTTTTCCAATTATACCCTTATTAATATTAATTATTAAATTCAAAGATACCCTTTTTGGTCATTTTACATACTCATAAGCTAGTTTTTGCCAAACATAATTTGTTCAACAGCTAGCTTATCAGCTACTAGCAAGCTTATCAATCAACAGCTAGCTTATCAGCTATCAGCTACCAGCTAGCTTATAAGCTACGTTTGCCAAACATAGCCTTGGTCCAAGGTTGGGGCATGCCAAACGTAGGACAGGGTTGTCCTATCTTGTCCTGTCCCACCCTATCCAGTGCACCAAACGCACCCTTAAGGTAAAATTATTAGCCATCAAAATGGGTCATTGGCAACAATCATTTGCGTACATATCAGGTAACATTCTTTGTCATTGTTGCGCCTCTTACAGGATAAAGATTTCCGATCCTAACCATGTTCATAGCGTAAGGTAAGAGAAACCGATTGCTAGTGCGTCTATCACTCAGCAAAAGCTTATCGAATAAGATTCTATGTTCTTGTTGTGCCTCGCCATTGTTTGAATTTGGGTAATATCTTATTTAAATACACTTTAGCTTTTTTTAATTGGGTCACCAAAATACAATTAAAGTGTTCTTTAAAATCTTTTTTACACAAAAATATTATACATAGGTTCGAATCCCCTCGTGCGCATCTTGTGGCCAGGCTTAGTCTCAGATGGTGAAATTTTCAGTTTGTGTTCTATATTGCCAAGGATGTAGTCTAGGCAAAGCCTAGATAAACTTTATCCAAAAATATTATACATATTTCTATAATTAGGATTTTGATTTTATTATTAAAATACTCTAAAAACTTGAAAAACTAAAAAAAACTTTATTTTTTCGTAAAGAACTTAAAAAATCCTATAGAGATTTTAAAAAACTTGATATATAATTTATGAAGAAAAAAAACTAAAAGAATATTTGCCTATTTATATTGGATCTCGGTTTCGGCCAACCCAGACCTTGAATTTTTGTAAAAGTTATAACCAGGCCAGGACGGCCCAAAACCGATCCTTACGTACCCTAGTCCCGATTGGTCAGAACCGAACCCAATTAAGTGCCACCTGATGTCATGCGTCATAAGGTAAAAGAATTAGGTTTTTGAAAGGTACAACCATATTATTTTAGAAGGTGGACCGTAACTAGCCAAAAAACTCTTGAAATCAATTAAAAATACCGAAAAAGTCCCTTGAAATCAATAAAGAAAACTTATGAATCCTTCGAAATTAAACAAAAAAAAAAGTTTAAAAACTCCTCAAGATGATGGAATTAGGTTAAAATACGTAGGACGATATTGAACATTGGTGGAAAAAGAAAGATTTATGCATGTAGATACAAACCATGGTTGTCGTTATTTTAGTTCTATATTATACAATATCATCCTGTAGGAAAAAAAAATTGGCCTGCCTATGCAATTGGTTTCGATCCCACGATCTCGATCTTATTTAGGCCATCCCTAACTGGCCCTATGATTGGTCGTGGTATTTTAGTTCAGGACTTGGATTGATAGGCCTGTTTACACACCAACGTTTGAGATTTGGAGGTTGTTTACTAAATCATCTCTGTAAGCACTTACTAATGTCATTTACCTTATAGATTGACCATGGCGAGAATAAAAAAACTTACTCAGTAAGAGACAAGTCAAAGAGCCAAGAATCTTACCACGGTAAGTGTGGGAAATGATACTTACCTGGTTTAAAAGTCTTACCAACAATTCATTTTCGTGACCAAAAATGTTACACATCAAAGAAGTTGAATGAGAATCTTTTGTCGGTAAATTCTTACCTGGTAAAAGTTTGGTAAACGTCCCATCAGTCATGATTCGGACCTATTTTTGCCACGGGGGTTGCTATTTGCACCCTCTATGAATGCTAAAATCAGACCATTCCATACATCGAGAATGTTAAAAAAAACAGACTTTGATGTTGATGTACGCAGGAGATACACAAAAATTGAGCCCAATAAAGTTTTCTGAAGCCCAATTTGAATATAATCAATAATGAAACACTAAGCCCAACAAAGGCCTTGGCTTATTCATCACTTTCTCAACACCTTTCCTAGTGTTTCTCGTCGATTGTTACAGACGATGTCGAGGTGGTGGCGCACGGCGGTGGTTGGGCTGAGGAGAACGGCGGAGACGGCAAGGTCCTACCACACAATCCAAGCCATTCCTAGGGAGGTTTCCGGCAATAGAATCTCCGTCAAAGATAGAGCTCAAGGCCGAATACCGGCCGTCGTCTTTGCACAACCTAACCCTAGCAATGACGACGGCGGAGGCGGTGGTCCGGTGAGGTCTGTTGCCAGAAAACACCTATTGACCACCGAGAGAAAGCAGATTCAGTCCATTCTCAACTCTATTGACCTCCCTTACTTCTGCTCCACCACTTTCCCCCTTCAGATCAGGGCCGGGTCGGGTTCTTCCACGCTACTTGAATCCGGAAATGTTCTCCCTATCAAGGCAAGTGATGTACTGTTCCATTTGGGACTGTTATTGTTGAATTAAACATTTCAATATTTCATTTCTGCCAATTGTTTATGTGAATTAAGGCTGTGTTTGGCAAAAATAAGCCAGCTTATAAGCTATAACCTAGTATTGGATGGACGATAAGATAGCTTATTGAAACACTAGTTATAGTAGCCATTTAGGAGCCTTTTATAGGTTTTTCCAGTTATATCCAAGCTAATATTATTATTAGTAAGCTAGCTTATCGGCTACTAGTTAGCTTATTAGTCAACAACCAGCTGATCAGCTACCAGCTAGCTTATCGGCTAGTTTGCCAAACACAGCCTTAGTGTTTGAGACCATGTATTTTCTTTTTGAATTGGAATTGGAACTGATACTCTTCAAAATGGAACTCATGTTGGGCAATTTGAACTAGGAATTTGTTGAATATTATGCAATTAAATTATATTTTAGTGGTATACATCTAAAAGCTTCAGTATCTAAGTGTGTTCATTTGGGTGCCTTCATTACCCAGGATATAAAGAACAGAAGAACTTGTTAGTTTCAACGTTTGGTTTAGGTTTTAGGGTTCAACAAAAACCACGAATGTGTGTGTTCTTGGATTATCAAATAAATTGTTTTTCTTGAGAATTCGGGTACTTGATCGATCCACTTACTTGTATTACATCAATATTAAGTTATTAACCACTAGTGTCGGAAATATGATTCTAATATATAGTGATAATTATTTCTCTTAATCAAGGATATTTGAGATTTTTGGGCTGTGTGAGTTTTTTCTTTACTTTCATAACGGATTAGTTACTAGTTTAAATTTGATACAATTTTTTATATGGATTATGGACAAGCATGGTAAATTGCTAAAATATCCGTGTTTCTTTTACCTGTGTACGGTGTACCACACTCTCACCCATCCCGTCAAGACGTCAAGTCCCATCTGATTACAAAGCACACCTTTATTCCACTTGCATTTCCTTCTTTCACCGAAATAGAGTCTTCGTGATTAGATCTCTGTGATAGCTGAGATGAAGTATTATGGTACTAAGGTTATCCCTTGCTTCTAAATAGTTAAATAACAAACGAATTTCACTTTTTCAACTGAAAGTTGATGGCAATTTTGGGCAAACAATGTTGATGTTAGGTTCAGCCTGTTTTGCATTCAAGTTCTGATAGATTGGAATTTGGTTATAGGTGCATATGGACCCAGAGACAGGAAAGCTTTTGAATTTGGTATTTGTTTGGGCAGATGAAGGAACAGAGCTGAAGGTTGATGTTCCCATTGTCTTTAAAGGCGAAGATCTTTGCCCTGGTCTCAAGAAAGGTTTGTTTCTTTTCTTCTTGTTACAAGTATTCTATTCAATTTTGTGTTTAAATACTGTCTTTTTCTTAAAGCTAACGCTACTGCTTGCAACTGATGTGCATATTGTGTTAGAAGCTTGGAAGCATTGGGTGCATATTAGGTGGTGGGAGTGGGTTATTTTTTCCAGAAATACTACATATCTGTTCTTGGCTCTTACAAATATTGGTAAATACTAGCATAATAACTTAACTAGTAACAAGGGTCGATATTCTTTATGAATGATAGATAAAACATTCTTGCTGATGAAACTTACTAGGATGGCATATCATGCAAACAAATAACAAGGGTTGGAAACCCTGAAGAAAGAAAGGAAAAAAAATAGGGAGACATGTAGCAGAGTGCAGGTACGACAAAAATAACTGAAAGGAATAAGTTATCAGAACATCGTGGGGAGAGAAGTAATAAATAATAAATAAAATGTCAAAGCTGTATTCGGACATTCAGATTGAATATTTGTCAAGGCTGGTTGTTTCCTTAAGACCCCCCCGGGTGTAGTAAGGGTAAAATTAGGGTGAAAAAACCATTGGAACCTTTATGTTCTTGAAAACTATATATGTAGAGACAAGGTCTAAAAGTTTTGAAACCATGAAACAGAAGTTAAAACGAGTAAAAGACCCAAGGCGAATCTTAACCTCCCCCTAAAACCATACAAGCTGCTTCTGATCAAACATGTACTCAAGCGCTTTAATTTATTAAATGGAAAATTAATCCGGTGTGTAACAGGTAGCCCCCAGCCAGGGTGTGGATCTATGAAAGGTATATTAGAAAATAGAATATATTTTTAGGTATGAAAGGTGCACCCACTAAGTTTTGAGGGGCGCTCCGGCATATTAGAAAATACATGGAACATCAACCAAAAAAAGTACCTCAAAATCAACCACAAACTTCAAAAAACCCTTCAAGAGGTGAAATTCGGCTAAAAATACATTGGGCGACTCTGGGCTCTTTGATCCACCTTAAAGGTGCACCCACTTGGCAAAAAATCTGGATCCGCCACTGCCGCAGCCCCAGTCCTGACATAGTTTGCACCTTGGCAGAAGTAGCTTAAATATATTTACCCGCATGCTTTATGTTTTCTTGTTTGTTTTATCTTCCGTGCTTTTCATATATCCTTGCTCGTTTTCTTGCTCATCGTTCCTTGTTTACTTGCACTCCTTTGCTACTTCTTTTGCTTGTTTTCTTGTAATGTTTACGTCTCTCCACCTTTTGGGGTAGAGACAAGGTCTTAATACATCCTACCCTCAGACCCAACCTGAGTGTGAAATATATTGGGTGCACTTTGTATGGTACTGTACGATATAGAACTGGACAAGCGAGAGTGAGGTAGGTGGGTGGGTGAAACTATCACGGAAGGTTTTAAGGTTTTAATTTGACATGGGTAGTTTAGTAATTTACAAATCTCATCCCATCTTCTTCGTTTTTGCTCCATCTATTCTTGTGGGGCAAATATGTTTTTATCCCACTCAATCCGTGTCCTGTCTCCGTGTGTTAGTAGCAACAAATGTGAGACAAGTTTAGGCAAGTTTTTTAGTAGCTTAATAAGCTTAATGGGACCCATTGCTTCAGTCGTGTATACATGACTGTTTAGTAGTGGTTTAATGATATGGAAAGTGGCTTACTCTTTAAAGCTTCTAGGGGGAGCTTTATGCAGAAAGCCAAGTTTTTTCCCTAGACGTCTCTCCTAATCAAAAAACACGTTTGTTCCATTGATGAAAAAACTCTTCCAAACAAAAACCATCCCATTCTATACAGACAGATTAATCCACACAGGTAGCTTTATCCATACAAAAATTAATGGAAAATCAACCAAACCGCTCTTTATAGTCATGTCATGTCATGTCTTGTACTGTCCTGCCTACTAATCACACCCTTCGTCTGGTTTTTAGTTGTTACCGCTGCTAACAAAGTTTACCACCATTTTTCTTTTCGAGTGTTAGAAAACCATATATAGCTGATTTCCATTTTGGTATTACATCGTAAACTTATTTTACTAGCACAAAAATATGATCAAATCTTGTAATCTTATTATTATTTATTCGTTGTTCTCGAGAAAGCAGGTGGTTTTTTGAACAAACTAAGAACTAGTTTGAAGTACAAATGCCCATCGGAACACATCCCCCAGAAGATCGAAGTCGACGTCAGCAATCTCGACATCGGTGATCGGATCTTCATGCGTGATGTTAAAGTCCATTCGTCTTTGGAGCTTCTAAGCAAAGATGAAACCCGACCCATTTGCAAGATCGTTGCCGCTAAGCAAGATAGCCCGAATCAAACTGCGTGATTTCAGATGCCAGCGTTATCTCGGGTTTTCAAAAGGTTATTGTATTTTGGCCGGGTGTCGGTCGAGATTTTGTGCAATAAATTTCAGTATCTGGTTTTACGAGTAGTTTTCTAGCGATTCATAGAGATTTTATAGGACTGTGTTTTTTGTATCGGTGATGTTTTTATCGAACTCTTTTGGACAAACATTATAAGGGGGTGTTTTGGTTAGCTTCTCGAACAGATTCTAGAACACAGATTTTTGAGCTTTTCACTCTGTTTTTCTATAAGAGAGAAAAAGTATAAGTATTTCTAAATTTGGAGAACCAATAAAATGTCAAAAAAAAAAGAGAGAGAGAGATTTGGTTCTTTTTATTATATAGATTTTTTCACAAATATTGTTGAGATAAATTTACTAAATATGTTAATATTATTTTTTAAATATCGTTAAAAATGCGTTATAAATTGAATGTATTTTTCTTTTTCACCATTTTAAAGAGATTATTAGCATTATGTTGAATATGTTGTACAATAAGGTGTTGGAAAAATATAACTGTTCTCATATTATGAATACAGAAAAGTCATTCTCAATTCTTATCTATATATTTAGTGGTAGTGTGTATGTATAAAAAGTTTTTACAAGGACGATGAAGTTAATATAACTGTTTTTCTTTTAAAATATTAAGAAGTAATTTGAAAACGTTCAAAAAAATTATCGTCAATTTCAATGTTCATAGAGACTTCAGACTTGTGAAACATATCATAACAGTGATCTATGTTACACTTTGTGTTACTTTATATTAATTAAATATCTATGTGATATTACACATTTTTACTTTATATTATTAAATATGTCATTGTGGTTTTTGTTTATGTTTACTATGGAGTTCTTTTAAGGTATTTTGTTTTGTTAAGGGGGAATTATTGTGCAAAAGGAAAGGTTGTTAGTTATTACAATTACAATAATTTATGTTGTAGATGCTCTAATTGAATACATAATAATTATAGTTTGAAACTTTTTATGTTTACTTGCATTAATCAAATTACAATTAATCATTTACATTGGAATAAATAGGGAAAAATCATGTTAGACTAAAGTGAGAACGATGATTCCAACCATTGATCATTTTTAATCTTAAACTTATGTTATGAATTGTGTTTGATATGGAATTGAGCTAAATGCACCTCGATACGTCTCATATTGGTGTATCTTCTCTTTATATGCATCTAATGGTGAAAATCTTTTTATTATCATTCTCACAATAACTTAACTTCTTAGTGCAATGCAAGTATCCAACCCTGTAATAAATAATGTAATTTACTACACTGTGATATTTTTTGAAGGATTTTGAATTGAATAAAATTTCATCCGTTTAGTAAATTACGGGGAAGTTGATGGGTGTTTCAATAATCGCCATTGTTCAAATAGGCAACTTTGTTAGCGCCTTAGTAAGTTCATATGTTTCTAAAGATGGTAGCCAATACAATTATACATTCCGATAAGACTAAAATTGGCACCTATTAGAACGTCTCAAGACCTAATATTTCCTTATCAGTAAGTTCGTTCATCAATTATGTTGAAAGGCTTTTACAATCCAACTTAGTTAAATTTGTGAATTAAAATTTTTGTAAGTGAGTGTTGTGATATTTATACATTTAAATCAGACCAAACTAATTGATATATTCCCAACTAGAACCACTTTGCTAAATAAATACTCGTAACCCTTTTAATTTACTTTTTAGAGAGTGACATTTCAAATTGAAGACAAAAGACAATTTAATTTTTTGTCTTTGAACCAAAACAATTTATAATCGTTACCGACTTTTCATAAATTCAAAACAAAATACTTTACAACTAACATGCATCTATTAAGGCATGTTTGAAAAAGACCTAAAACCAACCATGGGGGGTCCACATTCCATATAGAATAACATCAAAGATCACATTCTCGAAAATGCGGATATAGTTTAAGAATTTGTTTGGTACCCGTACGGTGATGTTTTGGACAAAAATGAGATACGCAGGGTGAAATAATTGTGAACAGTTGTAGTATTTTAATTTGACGTGAATAGTTTAACAATTTACTAATATTTGTAACAAGTGAATGATCCTGTGAAAAGTTGAGATTAAAGTGAGAAATGTGAAAAGTTGATCTAAATTGTTGATCACTTTTAATCTCATGCCCGTGAATTGTGCTTTAGAAGGGAATTGATTCAGTGAATCTCTTCTGAATGTGCATCCACTTCCCATGCAACGGTTAATGACCATTTCTCACGTTAACTTAACTTCTCATAGAACCCACCCTCCTTAATATTTGTTTCACCTATTTCGGTAGTACAAAAGCAGTTGCATTTTTCTCTCACTCGGTTATTTCATGCCCTTATGTTAGTACTCCAACAAACACGAGAGAGAAAAAATGCATATCCTATCATGAGTGATAAACTCATACAACTTGTGACAACCTACATAACATGTAACACTCCATGTCGTTCGTAAAAACACTTAGGGGTCTGGGATGCTCAACAAACAAGTTCAAGTACAATTTTACTTATTTAATTAGACGTCTACTGTCTACATCATCTTTAATGAGCGATACTATATCTTACCCTAAATACCTTTATCAGAAAATATATTAATATTTTCAACTTAGAACAACACATAAAATATGATAATGTCTATAATTGATTTTTGAAAAGAAAAACTAGAACATGAACGATAAGAATTTGTTAGATAACCAAGAGCGATGATGATGCAAATGGGATAAATGAGACTGATAATTGGGAATTTGTAAGAGAGAATTTTGGAATTAATCAATCGGCGTAATCTTGGCTGTAGGCTTTTAAAGAGCCATGACAACTAAGTAACTTCGAATTGGTTTTTAGCCACCCAAACCCTAAACCCATATGAACACCCAAGTCATTGGAAAAACCCGAATATACGTATATATAGAATTTATATATTGTTAAAATATTTTCTTTTACCTAATAATTTTGTTCAATACCCTAAATCTTATCGACCGCATTTTGTTATAATGTATAAACCCAATATGAATTTCACAAATCATCTCAATCAATTCTCAAAGTCAACTGAACACACACACACACACACATATTTGCATGTAACAAAATACCCCACTCGACTAACATCGACGTAAAACTTGATCAATCGAAGGTGAAACAAACTTAAATCCTCAAATCCAAAGTTCTGGTCTGATTCCAATACTCGAAATCTGATTGAATTTCTAGTTCGTCCACCCGAACCCACCTGAGTCGCCATGCACACCCTAAATTGCACTGCTTAAATATGGGGAAATTGACCCGGATAGCCATTTATCTCTCATAAATTGATATCTTAGCCATTCCTCTCTCGCATTATCAAAATATCACTAAATTCACAAGTGATATCTTCTTGGTTTACAAATAGGCCAAAAATAAAAAGTTTATGAACATGTTCTGGATGATATAAACATGTCTATAAAATAATTTAAACATGTATGTAACTTGCAGACCGTCACTTGTTGCGACTTTTGTCCATGTACTTGCAGACGATGTTGAAAACCTTCTTTTATATTAATTTTTTTCTCATATTATGAAAGTAATGGCACTTTAGTAAAACAAGGAGAAAAATGACTAGTGGACAAATCATGGAGAAGAGAATAACTATGGCAAATTGCCTCAACTAGCCATTTCCCATATTTCATTTTTTCTAGCGATTTCTTTCTATTTTTTTAATTCAAATTTCACTATATCTACAAATTTTAGGTTTCCAAAAAACATAAATGACTATAAAAGAAGTTTTTCTTATTCAATTAATAACTACCATACGATGAATGTTTTTATACAACACTAACGATATAATAATTATCTTCATAGCTTTAAAATGTTTCAATTTATGCTCCTACCTATCTATATATATATTAAAAGAAGGTTTTGGCTGACATCATCAATACAAAATTGAGCCATTTCATTGGTCAATTAATTAAAATACAACAATTAATGATGTCATCATGTATATGTATTTTTTTAATACCATATTAATAGCTATAAATTCATTTTTTTGTAACTACAAATATGGAAAAATTATTTTCCAAAATTCACTTACCTAAAATTTCTCATTAATTTATTAATTTTCCTTTTATAATTTATATTTTGTATCCTTAGAATTATTTGATTAAATTATTTTTTACCACTTAGTTTTTCAATTTTCACCTTACATCCTTATCATATTAATGTAAATAATATATATGAATTAAAACCATTTAAGTTTTTTGTTTCTCCTTTCTATAAATTACACCATTATAATCGTCTCGACGATATCTTTAAAATGAGTATAATATTGAATATTTTTTTAATTTATTTATATTATTAAATATTAAAAATAGATATAAATTAACTTGTTTACATTTTATTAGAATTCTATTTTTGATAGAAACTTAAAGATTCCTATTTTTAATCTAATAATTTTTATAGATTATTTATAAATAATGAAAATTTATTTTATTTAAAATTCTACTGTTGACATTCTTGAAATTCAAAGATTTCAATCTTTTAGGGGGTGCTTGGTTGGGGGTATTGCAGGGTCAGGAATGGGAATGATAATTATAACTGTTGATTGGTATGATATTATATAATGGAATCATTCTTGCAGATCCATTAATTTCCATTCCTGACCAAATTGGGGGGAATAAAAATTTTCTTTCTACTCAGTTCTTTTTTTCATATATCATTCCATCTTTTAATGTTAAATGGAACATCTATTGTATTTTCAAAGTGAAAGAAACTATTTTTTAAATACGAAACAATTTTTCATTGATTATAGTGGGTTAACTAAGCAGCTTCAATACAATGCTTATTTTCATTCTTATTCTCCTGCATTCCCATTTTCATTCCCATTCTCATTCCTAAAATGAACCAAACACCCCTTAATCTTACTAATTTTATAGATCATTTATAAATATTGATTTTTTAAATCTCTACAAATCAAAAACACTACATAATATATTTCTGAATCCCTCCCGTTTTAAAATCATTCACGAAATCCGAATCTTTCGTCAAAAGAATTATAAATTATAAATTTTAGATATTTTAACAACTATTAGATAACTAACATATTTAATAATAAAGTAAGGGTAATTTCTTTTTTTCCATTTAAATCGTTGATTAATTAGAATTATTTTTACTAAATAATTATTTTCTACTTACTCAATTTCAAAAAAAACTTTAAATAAACGACTGAAAAAAGTTAAATTTAAATTTTATATATATAATTTCCTAAATGGTTATGATTAAACTAAATCATTAATGTTTCTTTTATCAACTAAGTCATATTTATATTATTAATTGGATATTACGTTTGATTTGTGGTGAATTATTTATCAACTTTATAATGCAAATGTTAATTCTAATTAGAAACTAAAACAATATGTTTAAATCGTCCGTGTATTACACGGGCCATTAACTAGTTATCCATTAAGAAAGATGTACGATCTAATGAGGCTACTATGAAATATTTACTAATGGATGGGACAAACTCTTCTGTTGTAGTTCATCCCTTCATGTTATCTTTTGGCTATATGTCTATCCGAGGGGAGATATCAAGCATCAAAAAATAGTGAATGGTCTTATCAATACACAAATGTATAAACTCGGTAAAAAAAAAAACTATTGTGATCTATTTTCTCTTTGAAAAAAAAAATCTTTTAACGAATCTAGATCCACAAAAAACGAATCCAAATCCGCATTTACAAACTAAATATATATGTTGTTACGAAAAATGGCATAGATCATTTCTTTATGCTTTTTAACTAGTCCATAGACAACAAACTTGAAATTAACAGATATAATAATATTCAGATAAAAGTGAAAAGTAAAAAGCTAAAAGATCAACTAAGGTAATTGAAATCAAAGCATTAGGTGGTGTTTGGTTCGCAGATTCTGAAGGAATCTCATGGAATTGGAATGTTGAATTCCATTGACCAGATTTCATTCCTTCATTTGGTTCATTCTTTTCGACAGAATGAATCTTTGAATTCCATCAAATTCCACAAATGAAGAAATTCACCATTCCTTAGCAACTACCAAGTATTTTGATAGAATGAAATTCAGTTTTTTTCAAAATGTCATATATACCCTTGATCTATTATAACCAATAACAATAAGTTATTTTATTAGTTTTATTTCATTATTTCATTACTATTTTATTTATTAATTAATTTAATAATTATTTTATTTAATAACTAAGATCAAATAATTAAAAAATTAATTTATATTAATAATTAATAATTAATTAATTAATTTAATAATTATTTTATTAATTTAGATTAATTAGTTTAATTTAATTATTAAATTATTTAATAACTATTTTCTTAAACTATTTAATAATTATTTTATTTTTGTTAAAAAAATAAAATAATTAATGAATATTTATTAAATCATTTTGTGTTTAAAAAAGTTAAAATTATTAAAAGGTATTTTAGTCATTTATTAAAATTTCATTCTAATTTCAAAGCTAAATTCTATGAACCAAACAAACAGATTCCAATTCCGTTAACAGATTTCATTCCAATTCTGCCAACCAAACAGATGGTCAAACCTAACCACATTCCATTCCAATTCCTTGAAAGTCAAATTCCTTTGACAGATTTCATTCCATCAAAAAACATTCTGCGAACCAAACGCCACCTTAGAGCATCTTCAAGAGTTTCGTTAAAAATTTCTCAAAAATGTAGAATTAAAAATCAAAATCCTTAAAAAATACTACCCTCATCTTCAACAACTTCTCCATTTTGGAGATTTCTACAACTATTATAATATTAGAATTTTCTACTTATTTATTAAAAAATTATTTCTTTGTCCAAATTATTATTTTTAAGCTTTTCTATTTGTTATTTTAAATGATAATGATTTTTGAGGTTATCTCCATATTTGGAGAAAAACTTATTATCTCTCATATTTTCTCCATTTTGGAGAATGTTTGGGGAAACCGCTGGAGCACAAAAGATGCTAAAAATCCCTATTTTCTTCATTTTGGAAAAGTTGTTGGAGATCCTCTTAGTAGCCTAGTGGTTGGTAACATTCTTAGAAGGGATAGTGGATGACATTCCTGTCCCCGGGTTTGATTCATAAGGGTGAGTATGTGGCGATACCTTGACCATGGGCCAACTTTTGGGCCGGTTCATGGTCATCGAGGATTAATCGAATGTCCGTATGTATCCCGGGTACCTTGTCGACTTTATGTCAAGACGTGCGCGTAAATTGCCGTTAAAAATAAAAATTAAGGTGATTAAAAGCACTTTTCCAAAACCTATTTGACTCCATTTTCTTTAAGACATTGTTTGGTAAAAATAAGTTAACTTATAAGCTAACTTATAAGTCAATTTGTAACTCATGTACATGTTTAGATGAACCTTAAGTAGTTTATAAGTTATCTTTTTGAAAAACTACCTTGAATATCGTTTTGATGACTTATTGTAATTACGAGATTTTTTAAATTTTTTGTATTCTAAATATATTTTTTTACTTTTTATAATATTAACTTTTAAACATGTATTTTTTTTTATAATTATTTTATTATACCGTAGCTTAAAACTTAGACAGTACAAGTCGTATCGGGTGAGTCCATATCACATATTCAATCAAAACCGAAAGTCACCCGTCCACCCACACGAGAGGGTCACGTCAACGTCAACCTATTAGAATGTCTTTTCCGCCCTTTACATCTCAACCCTCCCTTCCTAATTCCTCAAATCTCAGCCCTCCAAACCATCCGTACACCTCTCCCTTTCCCTGCTCCCTCATCTATCCTATCACACCCCTCCTCTTGCGCTACAATATATACCCGGCGTATCTTAGCATCACCCACCACTCACTCAACTTTCAAAATAAATAGCGGGCCAACAACAAACAAGCGGTTTTTAGGGTTTTAGATTCTATTCACTTTCTAGATTCTTCTTCTTCTTCTTCTTCTTCTTCTTTGAAGCTTTTTTGAATTTTGTTTGTGGCAATGGAGGAGGAAAAGAAAATGGCGAATCCGAGATGCTATTTGGACATTAGTATTGGTGGAGAGTTGGAAGGGAGGTTAGTTGTGGAGCTTTACAAAGACGTTGTTCCAAAAACTGCTGAGAATTTTAGGGCTCTTTGTACTGGAGAGAAGGGGATTGGACCTAATACTGGTGTTCCTCTTCATTTGAAGGTATAAATCCTTTTCTTTTTGTTTGGTGTTATAATTTTTTTTTAAACCTAAATTAGTGTAATCGATTACGTAAATTTGTTGTTTTTTGTTTGATTTTGTAAGTTTTTTATGTAGGATTGGTTGATTGATTGTTGATTGAAGTTGTTTACCTGTTGGAGTTTGATTTTATCTATTATAGTTTGTGTTGTTTGTTTGGAAATAGATTGTATTTTGCAAGTGTTTATGGAGGAAAATTCAAAATTCTGTGTATAAGGTGTATTAGAGATGAGGATGATTTGAGTTTTGCAAAGTGAAAGCAGACTGAAGCAAGCATAAGAAATTTTGTTCAATCTTGACTTTGAGTGGTAGTCAAGCCATATCCAACCTAATTCCACTTGTTTTAAATAAATGAATATTAAATTTGTATCATTTATTTTTTTAATTAGGTGGTTCTTTTGCTTTTCTGTTAGTGAAGGAAAAAGGTTCATCTAGAAGTTTGAGTTCTGTCATGTTTTCTAGCATTGCCAATTACAAAATTGGTTGAGTTGATTAGACTCTCTGCCCTTGCGCACGGTTGTTTAAATTTGGGTTAAATTTTTAGTAAAAATGGTAGAGATTGGTGAAGGTGTGAATAAGATCATTTAATCATGTTGCATAAGATGATAGCAAGCTTTAGTGGCCTTGTTTGATTAAAAGGTTCTATTTATGTAGAAAGGTGGCATTTGTATGACAAGGATAAGAATTTTTATGATTTAAATGTAGAATATTGGGCCGTCCAAGGAAACAATCACGCAAGATATGTTTAATGTTTACTAATTTGTGGCCCCACAGTGAGGGAAATTATTCGATAAAAAGGTGGTTTCTCGTCCCGATGTGAACTATTAAATGCACTAATTATAAGAGGGCACTTGTGCCAAGATGAGGCTTCTTGGAGAGGCAGAGGTCAACCAAAAACTTTCATTTGGAAGTGCTAAAGATAAATTTAAATGATATATAACAGACGAGGCCTAAGATAGGAGTGTGTGGAATGAACGTCATTTTATTGATCAAGCTTATATGGTTTACATCTTTATATACGCTCAATATTTTATAGGTGTTCTTGGTTGTCTTTAGTCCACCTCAACTAGTTTGTAATAATGGCATGTTGCAAATTATTTCATTTAGTAACTTTTCATCTATTTTGTTGTGTTAACATTAGTACTGCAAAATAGCTCATTGTTTGCGCTACTTGCAGGGCTCCTGTTTTCATCGTGTTATTAAAGGTTTTATGATTCAAGGTGGTGATATATCTGCTCGAAATGGGACTGGAGGAGAATCAATCTATGGCATGAAATTTGAAGATGAGAACTTTGAGTTGAAACATGAAAGAAAAGGAATGCTATCAATGGCTAATTCTGGTCCTAATACTAATGGTTCTCAGTTTTTCGTCACTACAACTCGTACTCCCCATCTAGATGGGAAACATGTTGTGTTTGGCAGGGTTATTAAAGGAATGGGCATAGTTCGTTCCGTTGAGCATACTACCACAGGAGAAAATGACATACCCACTCTGGATGTCATTATAGAAGATTGTGGGGAAATTCCCGAGGGAGCAGATGATGGGGTGTGTGACTTTTTCAAGGATGGTGACACATACCCTGATTGGCCACTTGATCTTGATGTTAAGCCGGAGGAAGTTTCTTGGTGGATGACTGCTGTTGATACCATTAAAACCTTTGGGAATGAACAGTTTAAGGTACCTGCAGGCAAAGTACTTTAAAAGCTACCTATTACTTCCTCTTTTGCAAAATAAATGTCCACAATGAAAAAGGCGTATAGACTATTATACTTTTTAATTAACTAAATGACAATTTTACCTAATGATAGATAAGTAATGAATTTCTTATCTCATAAATAAGGGTAACGTTAAAGAGTAAACAATTACTTTGCATAAATGGAAATTTATTTTGGAACGAATTTAAATAGAAATATGGACACTTATTTTGGACGGACGAAGTAGTATTCAATTCACAATAGCATGCGTGAAATATTTTAATTTATTTTGGGTAAATAGAAGTAGTTGAAGTTATGATGTCTGTGAACATATTCACAAGACATTCATCAGTGTTTACTTCTTTTTTTGTAGTCCATGATGAAAATAGTAGTTAGATCTGAATTTCTGCAAAGGTAATGTGAGTTTGTAATTGTTTTTTATACAACAAATGACTATTTTTCTTTTTATTCTTATTTGTCAAATTGTGCAGAGACAAGATTACAAAAATGCCCTTAGAAAGTACCGCAAGGCTCTCCGTTACCTGGACGTCTGCTGGGAGAAAGAAGACATTGACGAAGGTGGGTGTTTTGTGACCATGAGGACCAAAACTAAATAGTCATGTGTTTTTTGGTAATATGATTTAGCCGTTTTCTCTGATTTTTCAGGAAAAACGGATTCTCTAAGGAAGACTAAGTCTCAGATATTTACGAACAGCTCTGTAAGTTGTCTTCTTTCTGATCCTACAACCATACAGCCACCTCAGCTGTTGAAAACTTTGGTTTAAACAGAAAAATAAGCGAGAACACAGGGTTAATGTTGAAACCCTTTAAAACTCTGATTCACTAGAGTAGTTTGGTATGCGTGGCAACTGGCATCACATGAGGAAATGTCATTAAATGAGATTTGGTATTTATGTTGAAAGATTTGTATTTGTTTTCCGAGTCCTTATAGGTCAATCACCATATCATGTTGGTCAACTTCCAGATCATTAACTTTTCTCTAACATTAATCTAGCATTTGGATATCATTTTGTGTCAGAAGGTCCAATGGGAAACAATCAGCTTTTTTTCTTGTTATTAGTTTTCTCATTGGAAATGTGCTTCATCTTTGGACTTTCAAACAGTTCTTACATCGTCTTTGTATTTATATGGAATTGTTATCTTTTTCAAGTTTTTTCTATCTTTCAAATGTTGATGAAAATTCCTTTTTTAGGCCTGCAAGTTGAAACTGGGAGATCTGAAAGGTGCATTATTGGATGCAGACTTTGCACTCCGTGAAATGGATGATAATGTGAAAGCTCTGTACCGTCAAGGCCAGGTTAGTAACTGTACTTGTGCCGGATATCGATTACAGCTCTAATGTTATTTTATTTTATTATATCTCCGTTAGAGTTCATTTTCATGGGTTGTCGTTGTTTTCTTATATTGTCTCTGATATCTAGTGTTGGAAATTTGCATGTGTCTCTGCATATTTGATTTCGGTTATTGTTTAACGTTCAAAAACAAAATAATGCTAATAAGACTTATTAATATCCTTTATCTTATCCTGTAAAAGTCCACACTGGCTTTTTTTGTTCTTCTGTGGAGTTCTTATATTAAGTTATCTTGAACTATAGATTAATAGGATGGATTTTCTTTCTGTTTTTCATTTCTTCCTTTTTGGCAGATACTTTTCTTGCAAGGTTACCCAGGTGTCTAGGAGAATTTTTTTTAAAATTTTATATTTTGTGATAAGAATCTTCATTTATATAAATAGATCTTTTTGATTATAACAATATATTTAAAATTTATGTTGATTGGTTCTATATGAACATAAAAGTCATTTCTCTAGTTTTAACTTTTAAGGTTACAGAAAATTTTGATTTTTTTTAAATTTTATATTTTGTGATAAGAATCTTCTTTTATAAATAGATCTTTCTGATTATAACAATATATTTGAAATACATGTTGATTGGTTCTATATGAACATAAATGCCATTTCTCTAGTCTTCCCCTCGTCCTGCTTCCACGGTCGCAGTTAATTCACATTGAATTCCAGTCATTATAGCCCATGTTTTTGGTAGAAAGTTTAATATATTTCCAATTTATAGGTCTAAATCAAAGATAATAACTAGAAATATTTATAATCGTTTACAATCTAGGAAACAAGGGTGATCAGGTGCATGCCCTTTTGTTTACAGAAGGAAGTTCTGTTTGTTAGTAGTTGTTAGTTGTTACTTATTCTAGGAATAGCTTCATGCCTAATGGTATGATCTCAACTTTCTGCATTTTCTTTTTTGTTCTTTGTTTAAAGAATTTATTTGTATATAAAGTGAATTGTTTAATTGCATATATAATTATATGCTAATAAAATGCAATCTAAATAGTTAGACATGTCTCATATCACCCACAGAAATAGATCACTGTTATTTTTAGCTTTGGCTAGTTATTTCATTTGCTACTTTTGTTCAACCAGGCAAGTATGGCACTCAACGACATAGATTCTGCAGTTGAAAGCTTCAAGAAAGCACTTGTCTTGGAACCTAATGACGGTGGGTTAAAACCAACTTTTTTTACATTCTTGCTTTGTAGTTTTTATACATTTATTCTGATTGATTTGGATTTGTTTGATTTTAGCATTTATTCTGAACTTATTATTTTGGTGTTCAGGTGGTATAAAGAAGGAGCTAGCTGCTGCAAAGAAGAAGGCTAGTGCATTCATCTGATATCAATATCAATTTCTTTGTTTAAAGAAAAAAAAGTTTGGTTCTCTTTTTTAGTAGAATTTGTAAAAGATTTTGTCTTATATTTGAAAGTGGATGCAGATTGCTGATAGACGAGAACGAGAAAAGAAATCATTTGCCAGAATGTTTCAGTAGATTAAAAAGGTTTGAGCTTGACATACTTCCTTTTTACCGTTCAACGGAAATCCAGGATTTGGTTGATTAAATAATTATTGTCAAATGTGTGTTTTTCAGGCTTCATATTTGCTCCTGCTAGATTATGTAAACTTCAAGTTAGACTTTTCCCAGTCAAGAACATTCTCAACTTGAGAGACATCAGGTATGAGCTCAAATTCAAACGATACTCCCTTAAAACAAAATTATTGGCCATATCTCTATTTTAGTTTGTCCCAAGATGAATCCATTATGCTTTATATTCATTGTGATTTTTCCATGCCTACTACTTTCTGATTTTACCTTTAATCATGAGGTGTTGAATTCATTATGCTATATATTCATTGAGGGTAAAATTGTTTTTAATTTATTAAAAAGTATAGTTATTACACAATTAATTTTTTTTTAATTGTGGACATTTTTTTTGGGACAGAGGGAGTATCTCATTCAACTTTAAATAACATATCAGTATAAGCAATTTTTGATCTTTAAAATCTAGCAATTTACTTATTCACTTTTTCTTCTTTCCCTTTTCCAGGCTTTGTGGGAGATCTTTGAAACAACTGTAAGAACATAAAGCCTGTTTAAATTTTGTTCTAAAACTCTATCTCTTGTTTTGGCTGTGGTGTAACACTTGCGAAATTTAAAATTATCGAAACACGAAGGTTTTATTATCAGGCGCAACATATGATTTTCTATTTCGAGAGAACATGGATCTTTCTGCATGACTTATCTGGTTCAGATGCTTTTCGGGATTGTGGTCTATACAGTCTTGTCCTTATCACCTGGACATGTTGCCTTATTAATATTAGTTATAAAAGAATTAGGTCTTGTGTTTTTCTCATTATATGGAGGCTGTGTTTAGCATAGATCATAGATTAGTTGGGCTTAATCCTTATATATTACTCTCCAAGAGAGCCTTTCAGACAGAAAGAACATGGATTTCAACATGTGTAGAGGCGCACTAATCTAAGGGGTCTTTTACCAAATTACCCACCTTCACATACCTTATCAAGTAACATTCTCCATTAAAAAGGATCATTAGTAAGCGTCTTTTGCCCTGCAATTGCTTATTAAGTAAGAGTCTTCTTAACCACAAGGCTTTTGGCGTATTGGTTAAGGCTTATGGGGGATGTGGCTTAATAACCCATATACCCAGGTTTGAATCCATGCGTTAATGACTTGTGGCCACTGAGGAATTGTCCTCGGCTGCATGCTTAGCAATTAATAATAGGGATTAGTCTACGCAAAATGCCTAGGATACCCTTTTAAGAAAGGAGTCTTCTCCCAAATTAGGTAAGATTCTCAGTTTCACTTGTTATGCATTTGGCAAATGATCTTTTAAGTCTGATGGATGTCGGACTCTTTAACACCCCCACCCCCTCCAACTAGATGAGCACAATTTGTTCCTAAGTGTCAAGAGGGGGATAGAATAAAGATAGATTTCGAGTGTCAAAATCCTTGTACTGGTAGATATAGAACTAAGGGTGTGTTTGGTTGGGGGTATTAAGCAGTAATCATTGGGAATGATAATAACAAGAATTGTTTAGTTTTCTCTAATGTAATGGGCTCATTCCCCTAAAAGCCTATATCAGTGTGGCAAAATGAAAATTTATTTCTATTCTTATTCCATGTCATTTTCATTCCTTAGCTTGAACCAGTCAGACCCTAAATTGTTTGAATATTTGTAATGCCTTTGAATTTCTATCTACGAAGAGAGGAGGATTCCAACATATAAGAAGTTATATTTATAAGAGCCTAGCCGATATAAGACTCTTAACATACTATTGCTATAAAACCGTTTTGGATTGATTTACGGGTTTAGCTTGAATTATAAACGAGCCGAGTGGAGCTCGAACTCGATTAAGCTCAGTTTGTTTAAGTTCATTGAGCTCGAGCTTGGCTCATTTGGAGCCTTATGTGTTAAGCTTGAGCTCGTTTACTTTTAAGTTAGTCGACACGACACGAAGATAAACGGGTTTGGGTTGGGATTTCTGACCCACCAACCATCAATCTTATATTTAAAAAAATTTGAGTTTTTAATTTTAGTTTTCAAATAATCGCCTAAAACTACAAGAGTGATGTTACAATTTTCAATATAGCACCGTCCTTGGTACACATCATCAGTGACTTCAATTTTTACAAGCTTCATCTTTGACCTTGCTGCTTGTTTTTCTTCATCAAGGACTTCAATTTGTTGGATATATCTTTTTAAATTTATGAAAAACAAACCAGAAAACATCAATGCTTATATGATGATCTGGATAGTGTTTTTTTTTTTCTTTTAGAAACCATTTTGCACCACATCTGCAGCTGCTTTAAGTTGTTACATTATTTGTGTTATAGACTTCCAAGTTAACTCGTTGCTTTCTTTGTTGATAGCCACAATATGTGGATTGCGTTAACTCTCTTCCATAGCCATTGCCTGCAATTTGTTGATTTCAGTAATAGATTCACTTGGTTGTATTTTCAAGTTCAAAAAGTTGCTTGTATTTGTTTCGACCAGTCAACCGACTTATGACCCATCAACCCACCAACTTCTATAGTTAAGCGGGTTGGAGTGTCGTGTTCGATTAGGGTTGAATATTTCGACATGATTTGTTGAACGGGTCGTGTTCGGGTCGAGCCTTTCTAACCTGCCACGATTGCCACCCTAACTATAAATCAATACTTAATAAGTTTTTTCATTATTATTTGTTAGATATAATATATATAGGGTCAGGTTTATGTGAGACCAAACTTTTTTCATGAGACCGGTGAGGCTAAGGCTTTAAACATGAAATTTCACAACAAAACATGTGAAGGTAAAAAAAAAAATTAAACATTCATTGTGAAAACACTGTAAATGTTATGTTCATGGTGTTTTTTACTGTGAAGGTTCGATTTTTTTACCTTGACGGTACTTTCATTGTGTGGATATATATATATATATATACATATATATATATATATATATATCTCTAGGGGTGGGTTCAATTGCAAACCACCTTTTCATTGTGAACGTGAGGACAACCCAGAGCGCGACACGTGGCAATCTGAAACGGCGGGTAAAGGCTTATTCATTCTGAATAAACTCGCGGGTTAGTGTTATTCATACTGAATAAGCCTTTACCCGCGGCTTTACCCGCGGCATTACCCGCCCGCGTCCAAGTCAGAGTGCAACTAAGCCTTATTCATACTGAATAACGCTTTATTCAGTCTGAATATAGTGTTATTCAGTATGAATAACACTAAAGTCGAAAATTTTTCAGATGCCACGTGGCGCTCTCTGGGCTGTCCTCACGTTCACAATGAAAAGGTGGTTTGCAATTGAACTTTCACCTATATATCTATATATATATATATATATATATATAGAGGAAAGTTCAAATGTGAACTCAATTTTTGTCGTGAACATGAGGATGAATCTCTACCACTCATCCGGTCAATACAGACGGGTTTAACGGGGTCCCTCTTCCTTTAATAATCTCCACCCTCCCATGAATCGCATTCACCGTAACCGATTATGTGTGGTTGAGATTCGTCCTCATGTTTACAACCAAAAATGAGTTCACATTTTAACCTGACCCCACAAACACGAAAGTTCAAATGTGAACTAAATTTTGGTTGTGAACATGAGGATGAATCTCAGCTACTCATCCGGTCATTAAAGGCGGCTTTGACCGGTTCCCCCTTTAATAATCTCTACCCTCCCATGAATCACGTCAATCTTCTGTGATCACGTCTACCGTAACCAAAGATGTGTGGCCACAAACAAAATTGAGTTCACATTCAAACATAACCCTATATATATATATATATATATAGGGTTCGGTTCAAATGTGAATTCAATCTTGGTTGTGAACATGAGGACCACTAAAATCCCTTCATGTGGCAATAATCACTCTGAATATCATATGCATTATTCGGAGTGAATAAAACTTAGACACCTTTATTCACTCTGAATAAAGTAAAGCATCATATTCAAAGCGAATATTGCCACATGACGCGATTCTAATGGTCTTCACGTTTACAATGAAAAATGAGTTTTATTTGAACTTTCCTGCACACACACACACACATACATATACCTACTGTTTTTTCTGTGAAGGTTTGGATTTTTTATGTTGGTTGTATTGGTTTTTTTACTTTGTACTCAGTATGAATGTTTGAATGTTTTTTTATCTTCACGGTGTTTGTTGTGAAGTTTCATGTGTTTTGTTTTAGTCTTACTGATCTTACAAAACTTGGTTTTACGTGAACTTAAATATCTCTCTCTCAAGTTCACGTGAAACTAAGCTGTTTCCGTGAGACCGGTGAGACCAACATATTTTACATGAAACTTCACATCAAAACATTTGTGAAGGTAAAAAAAATCGAACATTTATCGTAAAAACATACTAAAAAACACCATCAAAGAAAAAAAACAAAAAAAGGTAAAAAAACGAAACCTTCACAACATTTCCGCTGTGAAAGTTCGCATTATTTATCTGTAACCTTCACAGCATCTCCGCTGTGAAGGTTCACATTACTTATCTATAACCTTCACAGCATTTGAGCGCGATTTTAGGCTCGCGAGCTTAATCATAAAGGCTCTTGCTTGAGCTTAGGGGTGTAAACGAGTCGAGTCGGGCTCGAAAAAATTAATACTAGGCTCGAGCTTGGCTCGACTCGATTAGCTTTCTCAACGTTGGGGTTCAAGCTCGAACTCGAATATCTTTTGAGTTATCGGGCTCGAGCTCAAAGCTTGTTTATGGGTTCGAACTTGCAATCGGTTAACTCGTTTATCGGCTTGAGCTCGATTATTTTTATATTTTTATTATTATATAAATAATAAATTTATACCAAAAGAGTGTTAG
The DNA here is from genome assembly GCA_030169165.1 of Centaurea solstitialis. NCBI lineage: Eukaryota > Viridiplantae > Streptophyta > Magnoliopsida > Asterales > Asteraceae > Centaurea > Centaurea solstitialis. The sequence continues at coordinate 73,010,438 of CM058041.1, forward strand.
CCTAGTGGTAAGGCTTGGGCACTACATAGTGGTGAACCCGAGTTCGAGCCCTGGGGGATGCATTCTGGAGGTACGGGGGCTTTGACCCCGGGCTGCATGCTTTAGCAGTCGGGCTTCGGCCCAAAATTGCCAAGGATTAGTCTAGGCCCAATGTGGTCTGGGATACCTCTTCCAAAAAAAAAATAATAAATTTATGAGCATGTTTGGCTCGAAAAAAGGTATGCTCAACTCAGCTCGACATGAAAATTTGAAGCGAGTTTTCGAACGAGTTGAGTCGAACATTAGTGTTATAATGCTCTGCTCGTTAAGTTAAATGAGTTCTATTTTATGTTTGAGATCAACTCAAGCTCAAAAATTATTAAGCTCGAGATCGAGTAGCTCGTTAAAAGCTCGACTCGCTTACATCCCTACTCGAGCTCCTTTATTAAACGAGCTTAAAATGTGGCTTGAGCTCGAATCAGGCTTTTAAGTAGTCGATCCCGAATAGCTCGCCTTGCTTACACCCTAGCGTTAGCTAGTTTGGGACCATGACCATTGAAGCAATGGTAGAAATATTTTTGCTGATATAAGAGGAAATTTTTTTGTAAAATGTCTTTAGGCAGGTAGCTATTATATAACATTTCTGCTATTCCTCTTGGATCAACAACTCATATACAATCTACAAAACTGTTCAACTTTGTGCCAAAAAGCAAAAGAAAGAACAAGAGAAAACAGCCTTCCTGCGTCTCAAGCGTAGCGTCTAACCTGCTAAACGACGAATTCGTTCTGCAGAAAGCTGTTGGGCAAAACGAGTTAAAGCTTCTGCATTCGTACCTTCTCCTTCCACCGGATCAAATAAGCCCGTCTCTAGGTCCAATCTCGAAACCTGTTTGTTCAACAATCGCTTCCCGATTTCCTCCAACTCCTCCATATTTTCAATTGTTGAAATATCCATCTGAGCTGCTTCTCCTGTTAAGTTCTCTTCCTGCCATTAATTACTAAAGATTTTAACACAAAATTGGACAGGGTTACATATTTAAAAAGTAGAGGAAAGTTCTATTGGGAACCCAAAATTGGTTAGGAACGTAGTAACTGTGTGTAAAATAGACGGAGTAAATGAATATCGATCAAAATCACTTATTTTAGACAATCTTCTATTTTTTAACCAATTTATGTCATGTCTAAACAAAAGCCTTGAATGGAATATTCCATAGCATTCGCTTCCGAAAGAATTTGAACTAATTGTGCCACAGTTGAGCGTTTCTGTCCGACTAATCCCCGGTAGTTTTGGGGGCTAAACATGGCGCCATTTAAATGTCCACAGGCATGCACACGGGAAGGCTCGAACTCAGTTAGGGTGCTAAGAACCCCCCAAGCGATAACCAGCATAATAGCATTGGAAGACATGTTCAAAACTTCGTAAGTCCATCCTATGGTAATTCGTTCAAGAAAAAATTACATTTCACATGTTGCAAAAGGACACTTACAAAATTTTGGTTGTTTTGGTCATTTAGTTAAATTTTTTTTGCTAGTAGCAATCAGATAATTAATGAATCAGTTAGTCAAATTGTTTGATCAATTTATTTCAAGTAAAACGTAGCGTGGTGTTGATGTATATATTAGAATCACCTGAATACGAAGATAATTCTTTTCGGCATTGAAGGCTCGGAAGAGAGTTGACACATGAATATCGACCATATCGGAGCTTGCATCGCTAAAGATATGAAGGATAGGTGTAGAACCGTTATCGAAAATCCAACTGAGCAGACCCCACCTTGCAGCCATGCGGGCCGTATATTTATCTGAACTTTTTTGCATGCCAGTGCCGATAGAAAGCACAAGCATCCTTCTACCGTCAATATTTTTTGAACCCATAAACTTGTATTTCCCCCTCAGCACTTCCTTCGTTACATGTGTGAGAGCAATTTGTGTCTATCATTGTATAATATATATAGTTAAACACTATATCAAGGAAAAAAGTAAACAACATAGTATATCAACCGGTTAACATTTTAACGAGCTTAATAGGATCTAAAAATGACTCAGTCAACTATACATAGCTTTTTTGTAATGACTTAATGATATAAAAATGGCTTATTCTCCTAGCTTTTAGGGGGAAAAGGGGAATTTAATGTAGAAATCCAAGTTTTTTTCCTCCAAATTAAAAAACATGCTCCTTCCATTTGTGAAGAAGTCTTCCATTCAAACTCTCTCTCTCTCTCTCTCTCTCTCTCTATATATATATATATATATATATATATTCAAACTCTCTCTCTCTCTCTCTATATATATATATATATATATCTATATATATATATATATTATGACTATAATTTGTTCATCTGTTCTTGCAAAATGATATATATATATATATATATAGTAGGAAGTTCATTTAAAAACCAAAACATTAGTAAAAATCTTAAAAATTCAAGGTTTTTTTTGACTTAAATCAACGAAAACTCTTCGTTAACTTTTTAAAAAAACGCGAGAAGCAATCTCAGCCACTCATCTCGGTCAACTAAGGCAGCGTTGACTGAGAAGCATGTTAATTTAAGAAAACGTGAGGAGCAATCTCAGCCACTCATCTCGCGGTTATGGTGGACGTGGTCACAGAGGATTGACGCGATTCATGGGAGGGTAGAGATTATTAAAGAGGGGGGATCGGTCAAAGACGCCTTTGTTGACCGGATGAGTGGCTTAGATTGCTTCTCACGTTTTCTTAAATTGATATGCTTCTCGTTTGAACCTCCCTCTCTCTCTCTCTCTCTCTATATATATATATATATATATATATATAAGAGGGAAGTTATTTTGTAAACCACAAATAACGTGTAAACCGTGTAAACTCATGGTTGCATATGTAAATTAATGAAAAATCTTTTGTAGAGTTGTTTAATATGATGAAAATGTTTCATATCCTAAATTTTTTGATGACATTGTTTCATATGAAGGTGTTTATTTACGTAGAAATGAAAAAGTTACATTGAAACAAGAAAAAAGTTTCATATGAATAATAAACACCAAAATATGAAACAATTTCATCAAAATTTGATGTTTATGAAACATTTTCATCATATTAAACAACTCCATAAATCGATTTTATTGATTTAATCTATGCAACCATGAGTTTACACGTTATTTGTGGTTTACAAAATAACTTCCCTCATATAATATATATATATATATAGTATTAGGTTCAAATGAGAAGTGCTAAAAAATAAGAAGTAGAGAAGTGATCTCCACCACTCATCCGGTCAATAAAGGCGGCTTTGACCGGGTCCCCTCCGTGAATCGCGTCCATCAACGGTTGGGATCATAGTCAACTAGTCAAAGATGACGGCTTTGACCGGCCAAAGCCGCACTCTTTTACTAGTCAACTATGATCTCAATCGTATCAACGGTTGAGATCACTTCTCCACTTCGTATTTTTTTAGTATTTCTCATCTGAATGACTCTCTCTCTCTCTCTCTCTCTCTTATATATATATATATATATATATATAGCCAAATTTTAAAATGAGAAATGCTAAAAAAAAAGAGAAGTAAAGAACTGATCATTTTTAATATGACTAAGATCAAATTTGACTAGTCAAGAATTGCAACTCATATATTAAGTATTGTTAACTGATTCATATATGACTTAATGGAAAATCAACCAAACAACCCCTAAGTCTTTAATAGATCATGTTAAGATGCAATTACCGGATTGTTTGCTGCGACTCCACCATCGATTAGGTCAAACGTATGCTTAGTTCCATCGACATCCTTTGTCTCGAAATAGTACGGCGGGAAATACGTTGGAGCTGCTGAAGTGCTGATGCATACGTCTGCCAACTTTGCGTTTTTCCAAGGAAGCTCTTTAGCCTGAACGAATCACATCGAAACTCATTAACATATACAACTTAAAAAAGTTTGAATTATCGAGAAATTAGTCAAAACTCACATGAGAGGTGGAGAAGATCGTAGGTTGAAGGCGCCTAATGTCGAAAGCAGGTATGACAATATCCGTTAACGTCTGTTTAATAGTGATGTTTCGTAATAGCACCTTTATCAACGTTCGAAGATAGTTTCCGTCATACTTCGGTCCTGCGACCTCGCCAAATACGCTTGCCACTGAATTCACGAACTTGCTTCGACTGCAAAAAAAAAAATAGTTAAATTTTTTTTTAATCTCCATTGACACTGTTTGATTGTATCTAATTTAAATGGTAAAATTTTGAACTAAATAAGTTCAAATCAACCTTCTTTAACAATTAATTGTTCATATTACGTTTTTCTTGAATTACTTTATGATACTTCAATTATAAGTTTTATATCAAACAAGTTTTCTTTTAATATTAAAACTAACAAATTTATTTCCAATAAAATCATAATAGCACGTTTAGCAAAAATGGTTTCTTATTAAAGAAAATCAATATTTGTCGAGTCAAGATCAAAAGCAATGATTTGTTTGACTTTATTGAACTATTTTAATTAACCCATTACAATCAAGTTTAAGATTTACAAAATTCAGTCTAAATTTTTTAATTTTGATTTTTTAAATTTATTTTTTATACAACACCACTTTCAACCAAAAAAAAAAGAAAGTTAAAATGTTAATGCAAAAGTTAATGAAAGGTTTTACTTTTTTTTTTTTTATAATAAACAGAAAAGATAATAAGTTTTTTAAACAGAGGCTCACCGGCTCGTAAGCACAGTTTATGCCACTTGAATGATGTTTCTGTGTATAAACATGGTGTTAGTTTTTCATATGATATAAAAGACTGAATCTAATGATATCATACTTGCAAAATAAAATTTAACATTAAATTGTAAGTCTTCAGAGGAGAATACCCCAATTTGCAGGCTTCATCAGTTGGAAAAGTTTCATTAATTTTCGTCTGATCAAATCCTACACTGAATTCGATTCGAGGAAAATAAATGAAAACTATGCATTTAATCAAAATCACATTGTTTTAGAAAACAAATACGAGTTTACCTTCTTTTAGGGAAGATCCTAGGAGAATGTTGAAAGTAAAATTGTATAACTTCTTTTGCTGCATAAAGCGGTCGTTTTCTTTCATCAGGGGCGGTGATCATGGTGGTCATCAATCCTCCGGTGCTAGTTCCAGCTATAACATCAAAATAATCTGCAATTCGTGCATCTGGGCCATCTAATTCCTATCCCGAGAAAAAAAAATGTATTCTCCAATCAGATATTCCGCATGCATACGTAATTACATCATGAAATATACAAATGAAATTGATATACACGTACCTGAAGCTTGGACTCAAGAAATGCAAGGACGGTGGCAGGAATGATACCACGAATACCACCACCATCGATGCTAAGAACGCTGACGAATCTCCCCCTGTTTAACCTGTTTGGATCTGCCGCGAAAGGTTGTATGGCTATCGACACGATTATAAGCGAAACGATAACAAGATTGGTATTTTTCATTGATCATCTGATTGTATCATAAAACCAAAAAAAAAGATTAACGGGGAGAAAAGGGTAGATCAAGAGGGGGATGAATTAAACAAATGTGAGATTGGCTTTTCACAAATTTTAAGAAATCAAGAATTTTGACTTTTGTTGCTTTTTTAATTTTGACTTTTGTTGACTTTGGTAAATTGAAGGTGTATTCCAATTCTAGACTCGTTACTTTAGGCCTCATTTTCAATTCTCTAAAGAAACTTCAAAGCAACACAACTGAGAAAATGCAGGAGGACCATACACCTCAAATTGGTTTTTATTCCCATTTACTTTGCATAAAAAAAAAAGTAAAATTCGGTTTAGATCAATAGAATGAAATTTATTAAATTACGATTAGTCTGAGCTAAATGAAAACTATATATGTTTTATTTGAGATTAATTTGGCATTTTAGTACTCAAATTACATATATAATTAAGTGTAAGACATTTTCTTACTACATTTTAAGAGATTTATTTAATTAGTGTTTGGTTTGATGGAATATATTTAAAAGGAGTCGAAATCTTTGGTGTTTTGGAAGCATTGATAATCGTCTAAGCCTTTGTCGGGTAAAAATCTTTTTCCTCACTTACCGAGTACGACTCTCGGACCTTAGATAAGAGATATCGTAAGTGTTTACTGAGTAAGTATTTAGTAAACGGTCACTTACATACTCTTGACACAGATCATAAGGTAAGTGATATCAGTAAGTGCTTACCTAAATAAGTGTTTAGTTATGGACCCCTTGATTGAATGCTTAGATAAGTAAACATTTAACAATAAGAAGACACCAGATACCAAATCACGAAATTTGATATAAACACTATTCATTTGTATCAAATTTTACACTAATAAAAGATATATAAAAAGAAACATACCTAAATTCTTACCTACTAAGGCTATGTTTGGCAAACTAGCTTATGATTGATAAGTTAGGTTATAACTGATAAAGCAGCCAATGACTGAAAAATTAGCTAATGATTGATAAACAGCTAATGAATAAGTTGCGTTTACCAAAGGAGTGTTAGCCTAGTGGTAAAGCTTAGGCACTACATAGTGGTGAACCTGAGTTCGAGCCTTGGGGGACACATTCTGGAGGTACGGGGGCTTCGACCCCGGGCTGCATGCTTTAGCAGTCGGGTTTCGGCCCAAAATTGTCGTGGATTAATCTGGGCCCAATGTGGTCTGGGATACCTCTTCCAAAAAAAAAAGTTCCGTTTGGCAAAAACTAGTTGATAAGGTAGCTTATGACTGTAAAATGATAAAAAAACATGTTTTAAAATTAGTAGTGTAAAAACTAACATTGGTATATTTGGAATAAATAAATAATAAGTATCCTAAGTCACCAAAATGCTAGTGATAGTAATTAGTAGCTTTCCAAATAGCTAGCTTATCAGCTAACTTATAAGTTAGCTTATAATTCATCCAAACATGTAACTAACTTATAAGCTACCTTATTTTTATCAAAGAGTGCCCTAACACTCTTATTTTTTATCATTATATGAAAGATTTTGTCATTGACATTTTTATCATGTAAAGTAAAATAACTTGGTAAAACTTACCAAGTTACATTTTCATCTTGTAAGCGTTGTGGTAAGCAGCAAATCACAGTTACCAGGAAAATTTGAGTTTCTATGCTTAATAAACCTTATTATACTATCTTTACATTTATTAGGAAAGAAATTTAGTCTTAGGCTGTGTTTCGCAAGCATAAGCTAGCTGATAAGCTAGTCCATCCAAACATGTACCAGGAAGCTAGCTTATCAGCTAGCTTATTTTTGAAACGCTACTTTGAGTAGCTTATGAGGAGCTTATTGTAGCTTTTTCCAATTATACCCTTATTAAAATTAAGAGTGAAGTTCATTTTTGGTCCCTGAACTATGTAAACTCTAACATTTTTTGTCCCTGAACTAACGAAAGGTGCATATCATCTCTGAACTATGCACTTTCGCTTTGGTTTTGGTCCCTCTCACTAACGCCCGTCAACTTTATCCGTTAACCCAATTAAATAAGGGGTAATATGGTCATTTTACCTCTTTTCTTTACTTTCTTATTTCTATAAAACCCATCAAACTTTAGGGACCTGTTTTGTAAATACAGATAACTTTCTCTATCTCCCCACTCTCATCCTCTCATCCTCATCCTTCCCCTTCTCATCGGAAAAAATGGTGGTTCCGTCACCACCATCACTGATTCACCGCCACCCCCATTGCACCACGGTAACACCCCTTCCCCTTCTCATCGGAAAAAATGGTGGTTCCGTCACCACCATCACCGATTCACCGCCACCCCCATTGAACCACCGTACCACTTTTTTCCGACGACTGAACCACCGTAACACCCCTTCACCTTCTCACCGAAAAAATGGTGGTTACGTCACCACCATCACCGATTCACCACCACCCCTCATTGAACCACCGTAACCACCAACTCTCACTTTTTTTCGACGACTGAACCACCGTAACACCCCTTCCCCTTCTCACCGGAAAAAATGGTGGTTCTGTCACCACCATCACCGATTCACCGCCACACCCATTGAATCACCGTAACCACCAACTCCCACTTTTTCTGACGACGAGGGGAGATGATGAAAGGGGAGATGATGACGATGATGATGATGGCGGTGAGGGAAGACCGTCGATGTTGTGTGCGTCTGTGTGTTATGTGTGTGTTTGTGTGCGTCTTTGTATTTTGTGTGTGTTGTGTGTGAGAGAGAATGTGTGTTATCTATATTTACAAAACAGGCCCTAAAGTTTGATGGGTTTTATAAAAATAAGAAAGTTAAGAAAAGAGGTAAAATGACCGTATTACCCCTTATTTAATTGGGTTAATGGATAAAGTTAACGGGCGTTAGTGAGAGGGACCAAAACTAAAGCGAAAGTGCATAGTTCAGGGATGATATGCACCTTTCGTTAGTTCAAGGACCAAAAATGTTAGAGTTTACATAGTTCAGGGACTAAAAATGAACTTCACTCTTAAAATTAATTATTTAATTCAAATATACCCTTTTTGGTCATTTTACATACTTATAAGCTAGTTTTTGCCAAACATAATTTGTTCAACAGCTAGCTTATCAGCTACTAACAAGCTTATCAATCAACATCTAGCTTATCAGCTATCCGCTAGCTTATCAGCTACCAGCTAGCTTATAAGCTACTTGCCAAACATAGCCTTAGTTATATATATAGCATAGCAGCATGGTAGTGGAGTGGAATAACGCTTCTACCATGTATTTTCTTGGGTTCGATATCCAACCCTTGCCGCCATATTTGTTTATTTTTTAATTCTACCGCCATATGTGCTTTTTTTTTAATTCTTTTCTTTGCTTTTTTTTAATTTTTTTTATTCCATATGTGATATGATTTATAGTATATATTTTAAATAGTTTATAATAAATATAGTATATTATATTTTAAGTAATAATATTTTTTATTTAAAAGGTTTTATCCTTTTACTTAATCATATTGATTTTTATGTAATTCAACTAATATGCTTTTAGGCTTAACAATTTATGACGATCGTTATGAAACTCTCAGATTCGAAAAATGACAAAATTTTATTTATAAAGTTGATTCGATATTAATAATATTGTTTTAATCAGTTTTAGTGCCCAAACGGATCTATAAGTTACATAATTTATATATATATTTGGAATCAACAATTTACGTAAATAATAACGACGCTTTCAGATTTGAGAAAGCATGGTGTTTTTATTTTAGAATTATTTGAGTGACACAATAGAAATATGTCATTTATAGACTATGAAAATATCATATTAAAATATAGATATCGTTAATGTTAAAAAATCAAAACATAGAAACATGTGCACCGCCGCCTCTTTCCTCCTCCACCTGCTGAACACATGTGCACCATCTCCAAACCTACCACCACCACCACGGCCACCATCTCCAAACCACCACCACACCATACCACCACTAGTCCACCACCACCACAGCCACCACCACCACCACCACCCTCTCCTTCCTCCTCCACCCGGTAAATACATGTGCACAGCCACCACTATCACAGCTACCACCACCACCACAGCTACAACCACCACCACTAGTCCAACACCACCACATCCACCACCATCACAGCTACCACCCACCATACCCACCACCACTAGTCCACACCACCACCCACTAGCCCACCACCACCCACACCCACCACAATCCACCACAACCACCACACCACCACCACCACAGCACCAACACAAACCACACACCACCATCTCCAAACCACCACCTACCCACCACCAAACTACCACCACCACCAAAAACTAAATAAGACTAATTTCTCAGATCTGCAATCCACCAAAACCCTAAATTGACGGCGGCGATTCAAACGGCGTAGGAGGGTTAGCAGAGGGTGGTGTAGGGAGAGGCCGACGGAGGTGGCGGTGGAGGCTGCACATCCGGGGAATCTGGTGGTGGCGGAGGTGGAAGATGTCGGCGGATCTGGTGGTGGTGGCGGTGGAAGACGTCAGATTTGGTGGTGATGGTGGTGGTGTGTCTAGGTTAGGTTTTTCAATGGAGAAAGAGAAATGAATGGTATTAATGGAAGTAGAGAGATGGAAATGTGTTTATTTTTAAATTCCAAAAATGTCCCTAGATTTAATTGAGTTAACATGGTTAACACACTATTTGTGGTTAAGAGCGGAACTCCCCTATATATATATAAATCATTTGTTAAAAAAATATTAATTGATTAAGAAAGTTTTTTCAACCAATGGTAAAAAAAAATAGTTTCTTAAAAATACAACTGTATCATTTTAGAGGGTGTTATTATATTGTTTTAAAAAATTTTAATTAGGGGTGCACGTAAAAACAGAAACTTCTTTCAAAATCAACCAAAAAATCTAAAAGTTCTCTCGAAATAAACCGAAAATCCGAAAAATTCTCTCAAAATCAATCAAAAAACCAAAAAACTCCCTCGATTCAACCAAAAAAATATCAAAATGTCCATCGAAATAAAATAAAAAAAACTCTCGAATCCAACCAAAATATTGATTTTTTTTCGAAATCAACCAAAAACTTAATTATATGGTACCACTATTTGAAAATGTTCTTAGTCCATCCTTGGATACTGGATCTTTCAATCCACCCCTCTTGGAGCCCAATGTCTTCGCCGCTTCTCAACTCTAATATCATCAGTAATATCCAAGGCTAACGGACCATACTAGATATTATTTTGCTGATAAAGGAGGTATCATCCTAGGCTAACGGACCATACTAGATATTGTTTTGCTGATAAATAAGGTATCAAGTCCCTTAGGCCATGAGTATCACTACTGATTTTGGGTTCAACCTTTCACTGCCACATGAGCGTCACATCAGCTTTCCACTATCATATCCTCAAACCACTATCAACCTTTTCAATCTCGTACCATTATAGATTTTGGTTTCAACCTTTTATGTTTTTTAATAAATTAAAATAAAATAATTAATAAAATAAAAAAATCATAAATCCATTAAAATTAAAACTACAAATTACAAAATAAAATTAAAATCTACAAATAAAAATTAAAAAATAAACTTAAAAACTACAACCAAAATTTTGAATTCACCAACCATATTTAATTTTTATTTTTTCTTTCTTCATCAAAGTAGCCGTTAAAACGGATCCTGTAAAGTTCTCATGCGAGCTACAATAAAACTCGAGATGGAAGAGAGGAGATCCAATAGGTTCATGCGCTCTCCACCCATCCCGCCACTTTAGCCCGCCGGTGCCCACGCCGAGCCCGCTGCTAGAGCTCGTCCGTGGTACTCACGACCTTATAAAATCAAAGAAAATAAAAGAAAGGGATAGAAAAGGAAGGAAGAGAAAACAAAGGAGCGTAAAATAACTTTTTTATTCGTGTTCTCGAAATGGAAGAAAAATGAAGGAAAAGAAATAAAAGTTTTTTTTTATTCGTGTTCTTGAACATAAGAGAAAAGAAGAAAGAAATTGTCATTTTTACAAATATACCCCTTAAAATATATCTTTTATAATAAAATGTTGAGTATTATTGTAATTTTAATAATTTCAGTAACTTTTTTAATTAGTTTTAGTTTCTTTTTTCCCTTTCCTCCCATATTTGGGAAGAAAGTTTTGGAAGGAAACTTGGCTTTATTTTCCTTCGGTTTCTTTTCCTTTTTCTCATTAAAAAGTTTTAAGAACACGTGTACTTTTAACTTTACTCCCCTTTTCCTCCGTTTCCTTTCCTTTCTTTCGTAAAATAAGTTTCGAAAACACAACGTTAGATCCACGGTTTCCATCTCTAAAACTGTAAGACCATCTCTAACGAGATCACCAAATCTTACACTAAACACTAAATTTGATGTAAATGTCACTATTCACATCTCCAATGGGGTCATTATTTTATTCACACAAAATTTAAGTGTTTTAAATAGTATTACACTATATTTGGTGTAACACTATTTTTACACTACTTTTTTAATTACATTTTTGGTCTCTCAATTTTGAGATTTATTATTTTTGTTTTTTAAGTGTTAAAGTTTTAATAGGATTATTTTATATTATAAATATAAAATAAATTATTTTTATATTAATTTTATATTTATGTTTTAATTAAGTAAATAATATACAAATTGATAAAATATTAAAAAAAATAAGTTAATATTAAAAGATGAAAACATAATTGACGTTGCAAGAGAAGTGCCACCGATAGAGGTTATAAACAATTTCAACAATCTCTTGCTCGTTATAAACAAATCAAAGACAAAGTAGCACACTTCGAGCTTTAGAATGCATTAATCGATCATTTGTCGAAAAAATACAGTAATGAAAATAATTAAATGCATATATATGTATTTTTTATTTATTTTAATGCAATTTTTATTGTTTAATAAAAGGTTTTGCTTTATGCATTACAATAAATTAATTCTTAACTAATAAAAAAAATATTTAGTTATGATCTAAATAAAAAAAATTATGGGCATGAATTGTAAAATTAATAAATATAAGAATATTATTGAAAGTTTAATAAATAAATATAAAAACGATTTAGTGTAAAAAATAGTATTACTTATTGAAGAAGATTACCATTAACAGTAAATCTTACACTACTTTTTAGGATACTTTTTACGTTACTTTTGACATTTGGTATAAAAAATAATGAAACCCATTGAAAATACCCTAAATTTAGTAAATAAAAATGTTACACTTAAATCTCTACCAACACGAATATGATGTTCTGAATAGTGAATAGTTGCCATACAAAAACTCGATGACTCATCACTTCCCTCCTCCCCCCTCCTCTTATTCAATTCTCTTTTCTAATTTAAAACTTTTATTTCATTTTATGAGAACACTGATTCTGGATTCTTCAATGGGTGGTAATTCCAACACCAGAATCATTTACAATTCTAATCTCGTAACCGTTTCACTAATTATCATCACCACGGTAGCCTTGCAACTGCTCGCTGCCAACTGCGCCGCCGCCGGTTTATCGAAAACCAGCATCGTCACCGTTCTTAGCATCGACGGCGGTGGCGTACGAGGCATCATTCCTGCCACCGTGCTTTCATTTCTCGAATCGAAGCTTCAGGTATACATGTGATTTAGGCTGTGTTTGGTAACTAGCGGGCAGTTGATTAGGTAGCTTATGAGTATGTAAAATCATCAAAAAGGGTATCTTGAGGTATAATAATTAATATTAACAAGGGTGTAATTGGAAAAAAACCGCTACTCCAACTAGCGTTTCAATAAACTAGCTTATGTTTCATCAAAACATATACTAGCTTATAAGCTAGCTTATCGCACATTTCAAGAGCTTTTTGTAGTTTTTTTTCAATTATACTCTTACTAATATTAATTATCATATTTCAAGATATATTTTTGGTCATTTTGTATACTCATACACAAGTTTTTGCCAAACATAATTAGTTTTAGCTTATTAGCCAGTTTGCCAAATACAACCTTAGATGCATCGTGTATTTATTGTATGTCTGATTAGTAACCACTGTATAAACTTTTCCAATGATTTTGCATCGGTTTTATTTGATTTCTCCGGCAGGAAATAGACGGACCTGCGGCACGAATTGCGGATTATTTTGATGTGATTGCCGGAACGAGTACCGGAGGATTGGTGACAACTTTGCTTGTTGTTGCCGGTGATGATAATCGTCCGATCTACTCTGCTGAGGATGTTAAGCAGTTCTACTTTCATCATGCTCCCAAGATATTTCCTCAAATAAGGTACTTCGTCTAACTTGTCTTCTGGTCGGGTTTCACTTATCTGATTGTTTGACGTATAATTTAACCACAATCGTGGTTGAGTTTTTGTGAGATCATGCTATTCGTAAGGTACAAATCCACGTTGAACTTTCATAACAAAAACACAGCGAAAGTGCAAATTATCATTCAATTCACACTTATTATATTAAAAACTACATAAAATTTCATAATGATAGTTCTTATAAGAACTTATTTTCGTGCTTCCCATGTATTGTTTCAAAATTAATAATTATATAAACCAAGACTATTATAATGCATCAAAAAACATATAAAGAACTATTAGAATGTTTCATGATTAGAACCAAAGTTTTGAAGAAACAAAAAAATATCAAAAAAACTCAAGAATGTATGTGTCTATAAGAAATCTCTTTGATGGTACTTCTTTAAAAAAATCTAGGTGCAAAATAAATATTAATATATAACATATGAAATGATTTTAATATAGAATAAATATTAATATAGGCTCAACCTAATAAAAGATACGATTGATTAGGAAAGTTTAAAGTTTGGGATAATATATGCATGCACGTGAAAGTCAATTGTCGCATTGCTTTGAGTTATTAGAGTGGAATTCACTACATACCACAGCTTTTGCAATTATTGTTGGGGACAAAGACAAAATGCATATAAGTTATAAAACTTATATTTACTCAAAATTTATATATCTTAGGTCCTGTTCGGTTAGCGGGAATTAAAATCCATCATTGTGTGAATGGATTTAGGAGGATTTGGATTTAAAATCCAGTCCAATCCCGTGTTTGGTTTACGGGATTGTCCCGGGTTTAAAATCCCATAATTACTTTGAAATCCTTCAAACATAGGATTTTGAATCCCAAGGAGGAAGCTAACAATGCTTTAAAATATGTTAAAAACATTTGTTTTTTGATAAATAGTTAAATAAAAAGTAATTTAATTATTTTTATAATTTGTGATAGTTTGTAATAATTTTTTTCATAAATCATGGGAAATTCAAATCCATTCAAAATCCTTCAAACTAAACAAGCAAAACCATTTAAAATCTTTCCAAATCTAAATCCCTACACGAAATCCAATCCATTTCATTTTTGAAAACCGAACGAAGCCTTAGAGGATTTATTAATTAATTTACTTATGATTTCTTCTACATAGCAAATTAGTAATTGAAGCATTAAAATTTAAATGGCAATTGACAGATATTTGAATGATTTTTTTACGGTATTTCCTTTGAGACTTGCGTGATCCTCAGCCAAATATGTTTGTTCTCTTATCTTTAAAGACTCCATTTGATACTAATAACACTTTTAATAACACATGAGAAAAAGATACAGAAAATGATATAAAATAAATGAATCTTTATACTTTACGAATGTCTTCTTGTTAACATGTTCTAATTTAATAATTTTGCTGTTGTAATATTGTAAGATGTATTCATTCGACAAAAAATTGATAAACTTGCATTAATTGGGAAATTAGCCGCATCAAGTTCTTGAATAAAGTGGCGCACTTCTTTGGGGGGGTCGTGGGACCGAAATACGACGGTAAATATCTACGATCAGTAACGAGGCATATACTGCAAAACCGAACTCTCAGGCAGACGTTAACTGATGTGATCATACCAACCTTCGACATCAAACGTCTTCAACCGATTATCTTCACAACTGATGATGTAATATATGATCCATCCCTTGTCATATGTTTGATGCGCTGGATAGGACGGGAATTGACATAATAAAACTTGACGGAGAAAAAAGTTCATTTTTCAAGAAACATGACAAAGTTACTAAATTACCCATGTCAAATAAAATATTCTTAAAATTGTGCACAATTCTCTCACCTGTCTACCTTAATCTCCTGTCATTTTTCCAATCCCGTCCAATCCAACAAATATATGAAAATCTATCTACACATTCTATTTGTTTGTTAGAAATTGGCGAGCATATTGTAAATCGAGAAAGTTTGCCCATTTTTTGTTGATTTATTTAGGCGAAAGAGTTTGTATGGAAAGATGCTCTTTTATCAGACGTATGCATAAGCACCTCAGCAGCTCCGACGTTTTTCCCACCTCACTACTTTGAGACCAGAGACACCGATGGAACCACACATACGTTCGATTTAATTGATGGTGGAGTTGCAGCAAACAATCCGGTAAGTGCAACTATTCAACTTCCCACCTTACTTTTTTTTTTTTTTTTTTTGTGATGGTGTTTGCTTTAACTGGTCTTAGGGGCCCATTACCCAAACTCTTACCGGTTAAAAGTCAACTCTCCCACTTACCTTACCAGATAAGATTCTAATACAATAAAAGGGGTCTTAGAGGCCCACTACCCAAACTCTTACCGGGTAAAAGTCAACTCTCCCACTTACCTTACCAGATAAGATTCTAGTACACTAAAAGGGGATGGTATTGCAACAATTTACCAGATAAGTGTTAACAAAGTAAGAATTGTCACCCTCACATATAGGAGTTGACTCTTGCTCCTTGTTATTGCACTTACCGGGGTAAGATTCTCGATTACTTTCATATCCTATTTTTCATGTATCATTTCTTTTATCTCGCAGTCTTTTCCTTTGTTTTCTCCCCAGTTTATAAAGGCCTCCTCTTCATTTTACGGTCGACTTTTCAATAAATTGATTGAAATAGTTGGATCATTTTAAGCAATTTTGGCTATGTTTGGCAAACTAGCTGTTAAGCTAGCTTATGACTGATAAGGTACTTGATAACTGATAAACTAGCTAGCTGATGAATAAGTTGCGGTTGACAAAAACTAGCCGATAAGATAGCTTATGACTGTAAAATGAAAAAAAAATGCATGTTAAAATATTGGTAGTGTAAAACTTAGCAGAGTATATATTTGGAATATAAAAATAATAAGTCACATAAGTCACCAAAACGCTAATAAAAGTAGCTTTTTTAAAAAGTTGGCTTAGGCCATGCGCAGCGGTGCGCGCGGGTAGAGCCCGCCAGCTTCAAAAACACCGGCGGGTTGGGTGCACAACAAGGTTTACCGGCGGGCTAGCTTTGTTGCGGCTTCACCATGCCGCAGTGTTTGTGTGTGTTGTGTGTGAGAGGGTTGGGAGGGTTGGGTATGTGTTGTAGAGGGTTATGAGAGGGTTAAGAAAGGGTTGGGAAAAAGCTGATGTGTCAGCTGATGTGGCATTAAAAAGTGAGAGGGTTGGAAGGATTGGGTGTGGGTAACCTTAGGCCATCCACTGTCGACCCTTTACAACCCAATGGTTTCAGCTGCCACATCAGCGCCACATCAGCTTTCCACAAAACTACCCAAAACTACCCATTTCATCCACTGTCGACCCACTGCAACCTACTTCATCAAAACTCATTTTAATTTAAAACAATTCTAATATTATATAAAAATTAAAAATTACATTATAAAATTAAAATAAAAATAATTCTAATATTAGAAATAAAAATAAAAAATTACATTATAAAAATTATAAAATTAATTTCGGGATGCCCAATAGTGTTCCGTTAAATCGGCTCGTAGTTGGAGGTGTTTATCACTATTTTTGACTTCGTTGACGTTTTGCGCTCGTTCTTCTTCGGATATATCTACTTCGTCTTCGGTAACCCAACTTTCATCAAACGGATAATTTGCAAAGCCTTCGTCTTCACGAATCATGTTGTGCAAAATTATGCACGTGTACATTGTATACCTTAATTTTTTCTTTGTCCACGCCCGTGCCGGATACTTAACAATGTGCCATTTTGATTTAAGCATCGCGAATGCACGTTCGATATCCTTCCTAGCCGATTCTTGACGCTCCGTAAACGCTATCCGTTCGGGTTCCGTTGGATATCTATACGCCTTGACAAAAGTCGTCCACTTCGGATAAATCCCGTCCGCGAGATAGTATCCGTGTTTGTATTGTCTTCCATTCACTGAAAACGAGCTATCGGGTGCTTTGCCTTCGAACAAATCGTTGAATATCGGTGATTGGTTTACAACGACTATGTCGTTTACGGCACCCGGGGTTCCGTAATATGCGTGCCAAATCCAACCATCGTACGATGCTACCGCCTCTAAAACCGTTGTCGGTCCTTGATGATCACCTCGATGGTATTGACCCCTCCATGCTACGGGACAATTTTTCCAATCCCAATGCATACAATCTATGCTACCAAGCATGCCGGGGAGGCCGTGTTGTTGCTCATGCAATGCGAACAACAACTGAACATCATTTGCGGTAGGCTTCCGTAAATATCTTCGCATATAAAGATGTATAATACCTTCACAAAAATTAGTAAAACATTCCCTTGATGTCGTTTCGGACATTTGCAAGTACTCGTCCGTGGCATCAGCAGCAGTACCGTACGCCAATTGTCGGATCGCAGACGTACATTTTTGAAGCGGAGAGAACCCCTTAACTCCTCTTGCATCGTGAGTCCACCTAAAAAATTCGTACTCCCTCTCAAGATCCTCAACTATTTTAAGGAATAGTCGTCGTGTCATACGAAACCGCCGTTCGAAATCGTTATCGTCATACACCGGATTATCTGAAAAGTAGTCGTTAACAAGTTTCTCGTGTGCCACTATACGATTTCGACTTTTTGGCGTCCTCCTCGTTTGTCGACTTGAAGTTGCTTCGTCACCGACAATTAGTTTGACCGCTTCGTTCACGGCGGCTATCGCCGCCAAGTGGTTGGCCTCCAACAAATCGTCAGCGTCGTAATCGTAATCCGGGTGGTAAATTGATGAGGATGATGCCGATGATGATCGTGATGATGACGATGAAGACATTTTTTTGAAAAGAAAAGTGGAAGAGATGAAGGTTGTGTTTGATTGAGAGTTGTGGAATATATGAAGGTTGTATATATATATATAGGAAATTAAATTGAAAAAAAAAAGAAAAGAAAAAAAAAATAGCCGTTGGTTTTTCCAACGGTCGAAAAATGCTTCGGTTTGGGAGAACCGATTGCCCCAACCCGATCACATGGCGCGGCGGTGTTTGTGTCCCAACCCGTCGGCTTCATCCAAGCCGTTTGCCAACCCGACGAGTTTTCCATCCCACAGCGGATGGCCTAATTTTTTAAAATATAAATGCATTGTTTGGTAAAAATAAGTTAGCTTATAAGGCCATCCGCTGTGGGATGGAAAACTCGTCGGGTTGGCAAACGGCTTGGATGAAGCCGACGGGTTGGGACACAAACACCGCCGCGCCATGTGATCGGGTTGGGGCAATCGGTTCTCCCAAACCGAAGCATTTTTCGACCGTTGGAAAAACCAACGGCTATTTTTTTTTTCTTTTCTTTTTTTTTTTCAATTTAATTTCCTATATATATATATACAACCTTCATATATTCCACAACTCTCAATCAAACACAACCTTCATCTCTTCCACTTTTCTTTTCAAAAAAATGTCTTCATCGTCATCATCACGATCATCATCGGCATCATCCTCATCAATTTACCACCCGGATTACGATTACGACGCTGACGATTTGTTGGAGGCCAACCACTTGGCGGCGATAGCCGCCGTGAACGAAGCGGTCAAACTAATTGTCGGTGACGAAGCAACTTCAAGTCGACAAACGAGGAGGACGCCAAAAAGTCGAAATCGTATAGTGGCACACGAGAAACTTGTTAACGACTACTTTTCAGATAATCCGGTGTATGACGATAACGATTTCGAACGGCGGTTTCGTATGACACGACGACTATTCCTTAAAATAGTTGAGGATCTTGAGAGGGAGTACGAATTTTTTAGGTGGACTCACGATGCAAGAGGAGTTAAGGGGTTCTCTCCGCTTCAAAAATGTACGTCTGCGATCCGACAATTGGCGTACGGTACTGCTGCTGATGCCACGGACGAGTACTTGCAAATGTCCGAAACGACATCAAGGGAATGTTTTACTAATTTTTGTGAAGGTATTATACATCTTTATATGCGAAGATATTTACGGAAGCCTACCGCAAATGATGTTCAGTTGTTGTTCGCATTGCATGAGCAACAACACGGCCTCCCCGGCATGCTTGGTAGCATAGATTGTATGCATTGGGATTGGAAAAATTGTCCCGTAGCATGGAGGGGTCAATACCATCGAGGTGATCATCAAGGACCGACAACGGTTTTAGAGGCGGTAGCATCGTACGATGGTTGGATTTGGCACGCATATTACGGAACCCCGGGTGCCGTAAACGACATAGTCGTTGTAAACCAATCACCGATATTCAACGATTTGTTCGAAGGCAAAGCACCCGATAGCTCGTTTTCAGTGAATGGAAGACAATACAAACACGGATACTATCTCGCGGACGGGATTTATCCGAAGTGGACGACTTTTGTCAAGGCGTATAGATATCCAACGGAACCCGAACGGATAGCGTTTACGGAGCGTCAAGAATCGGCTAGGAAGGATATCGAACGTGCATTCGCGATGCTTAAATCAAAATGGCACATTGTTAAGTATCCGGCACGGGCGTGGACAAAGAAAAAATTAAGGTATACAATGTACACGTGCATAATTTTGCACAACATGATTCGTGAAGACGAAGGCTTTGCAAATTATCCGTTTGATGAAAGTTGGGTTACCGAAGACGAAGTAGATATATCCGAAGAAGAACGAGCGCAAAACGTCAACGAAGTCAAAAATAGTGATAAACACCTCCAACTACGAGCCGATTTAACGGAACACTATTGGGCATCCCGAAATTAATTTTATAATTTTTATAATGTAATTTTTTATTTTTATTTCTAATATTAGAATTATTTTTATTTTAATTTTATAATGTAATTTTTAATTTTTATATAATATTAGAATTGTTTTAAATTAAAATGAGTTTTGATGAAGTAGGTTGCAGTGGGTCGACAGTGGATGAAATGGGTAGTTTTGGGTAGTTTTGTGGAAAGCTGATGTGGCGCTGATGTGGCAGCTGAAACCATTGGGTTGTAAAGGGTCGACAGTGGATGGCCTTTAGAAGTTAAACAACGATAAAAAAAAATTAGAAGTTAAACAAGTTGCATCATGCATGAGTGCTATTTAAGTGATATCTAGTCTAGGTTTCATGCATTTTCCTAAAAATATTTGGAATGTCGGTTAAAAAATTTCAAGATCGTATTAATTTTAAAAAAAATTCGAAATCAGACCTATTGAATCAGAGCCAGAGTAAACGAAAACTGAACGAATCCTTGTGTAAATGGCAACAACAGACGCAGGTGGCCATCACGCATATACTCAAAGAAATCTTGATCGGAAAACGTAAATTCTCCGATATCGAGTCCATCGACGGCAGAAGGATGCTCGTGCTTTCACTCGGCACCGGCATTCCCAAACAAGAGGAGAAATACAATGCCAAGAAAGCTTCGAGATGGGGTTTGCTCAATTGGGTCTTCGACAATGGTTCGTCTCCGATAATCGATATCTTCAGCGATGCAAGCTCTGATATGGTCGATATTCATGTTTCCACTCTCTTCCGATCCCTCCATGCTGAAAAGAATTATCTACGCATTCAGGTTTGATTCGATTAACTTGCATCCATCCATAGTCGATTAATTAAGTTACTTACAACCTTTTAAAAGAAATTCCCCATACGAGTTAACGTTTCACTTAATTATTGTGTAATCGACAGGAAGACAATTTGGTAGGAGACACGTCGTCAGTGGACATTGCGACCGATAAGAACATGAAAGCGCTTGAGGACATAGGAAGAACGCTACTAAACGGGAAGGTGTCGAGAGTGGATCTAGAGACGGGGATGTTTCAAGAAGTTGAAGGAGAAGGTACGAATTTTGAAGCTTTAACTCGGTTCGCCGACTTGCTTTCTGAGGAGCGAAGGCGTCGCCAAGGTAAATAGTTTGATCAGTTATTGACAAAGTACGGTAGTGTTAATTAGATCAAGGTTGATAAGATTGTTTTGAGCTTAAAGTATTAGACGATGTTTAAACGAGAAGGGTACCAATTTAAGAAAATAAGAGATAGACCTGTAGACACGGTCAAAATTGTCCGCACCCCTTGATGGAAAATCATATATGATTTTGCATGTGATTTGACTATTTTGTATTTTCTTTAAATAATTTACATTCTTGTTTAATTTAGGGGTGAACATTGGCCCCGCAAGAACCGACCCAAACTGGGTCCGGTATTACCTATACAATCCAGTTCCAAACCGGGTTCGACCGGTTGGCACAATGCTCACTCCTAGTTTGATTCTAGGGTAAAACATGGAGTAATCCTCAAAGTTTCGTTTGTTTTATGGTTTAACCCTCAAAGTTTATTTTAAATGGAATAACCACAATGTTTTATTTAAATGATGTTTTAATCCTCACAGTTTCGTTGTTTTACAGTTTAACTCTCAAAGTTTATTTTTAAATGGAATAACCATAATGTTTTATTTAAATGATGTTTTTATCCTCAAAGTTTTATTTGTTTTACGGTTTAACCCTCAAAGCTTATTTTTAAATGGAATAATCATAATGTTTCATTTAAATGATGTTTTAATTGGCTTATTCTGTAAGCTTCTAGTGGGAGCTTTATGCAAAAATCCAAGTTTTTTTTTTCGCACCTGTCATTAAGCCACTACCAAACAGACATAAAAGTGGCTTATTCAGTTCTTTGAGGTGTTTTTAGTAGTTTCTGTCTGTGTCTTATTCACTTACAGGGTAAAGGGCTATATGGTAATGATTTACAGCTTACAAAAGCAATTGAAAAGCATAGGTAAAAATTTAAGATAATGGCTAAAGTAATAAATCAATGAAACATTATGGTTATTCTATTAAAAAATAAACTTTGAGGGTTAAATCGTAAAACAAACGAAACTTTGAGGATTAAAACATCATTTAAATGAAACATTATGGTTATTTCATTTAAAAATAAACTTTGAGGGTTAAACTGTAAAACAAACGAAACTTTGAGGATTAAAACATCATTTAAATAAAACAATGTGGTTATTCCATTTAAAAATAAACTTTGACGGTTTAAACCATGAAGCAAATGAAACTTTAAGGATTATTCTATATTTTACCCTTGATTATTAACTTTTATCATTTTTAACGTTTGTATCTAATTAGTAGGTAGATTTTTGTCAAAAAAAAAAAAATTAGTAGGTAGATTGTAATGGAAAATCTCTAAGTACCAATGTTTTATTGGTATCTCATTTATGTCTTTTGTTGTCATAAAACATTATTTACATTTGTTGTATCATACTCATCTATCTTTTACAAGTCTCCTTGCATGAACTATTAATTTCAAATTCAAGATTAAATTTTGACTTAGTTTTAATTGCGCAAAAATATCTTCAGATTTCATATCACTCTTCCTTTAATAAAATTTAGTTTACATGACATTCATATATCCTTTTTTACCTATTTAAATCTTCTTGTGAATTTCAATAGCAGGGTCACATATAATCCTTATTAAGAGGGTCACAAATAAATTAAAGCAACAACCAACTCACAATGAACACAAAAGATAACCACTCTATTTTTTCAAACCGTCGTTCTTGTGAATAAACGAATGGGTCAACATTGTAATTACAGCAAAGACAAAGGGGTCATTTGTAATTATGACAAAATTAAAGAAGTCAGTTGTAATTAAAGCAAAGCATAGGGGTCATTTGTAATTTATACAAACGCAAAGAAGTCTAAGGCAAATCATAGGGATCATTGTAACAAAAACAAAAACAAAGGGGCCATTTATAACTAATACAAAAATAAAGGGGTTGGCATCGTATTTAAAACAAAATCAAAGGGGGTCGTTTGTAATTTTGTCCAGGGGGATGTCAAGCTTTCAAACAGACCTAATTGAGACGAAGGGGGATGAGTACACTGCGCACCAGGCTTACTTTAGCATCACCACCTTCCATCTCCCTGCCACCTGTAAACCTCCACGGAGCCAATAAAGAGCTCCGGCGCCGGCAAAGAACACAATCCGGCACTCCTCCGTCGCGCTCCGATCAATTCCTCCTCTCACGGCTGTCTCCTCCTTGATGGCCGATCATCATTCCAGGTTATTGTACTTCAATTAAACGATTGATATGTGCATATATACGATCGATTATATATATATATATATCTTGTATGTATTGCTATGTACAGTTAAGTACGTGGACTGAATGAACACTAAGGCCGATTTAGGTTTTCTGAAACTTATCAACTTTGTATTTTTATTTCTTTTGCAGTGGTGATGGTGAGCTTAATTCTGTTGATCGGAATTTTACTGAGATTGTAGTTGTACGCCATGGCGAGACGGAGTGGAATGCCGAGAAAAAGATCCAGGTTTTAGTTTGACTTATTTTTCTAGGTTTAACTTGGATGTAATTGTGTTTTAAGTTCAATCGCATTGTTCTGAATTAAGCTGTATGATTTGAGTGGCTGTTAAAAGTTACTGATCAGTGAACTGAACCGGCTTAAGCGATTTATTCTTGGTCTTCTTTAGTTGACATATTGAGTGTTGCTAATATATTAATTTTTAGCAAGTATTTGTGCCAAAAACTTGTTTATGATCAAGATATCATATGATGCTTTTCTGATTATTTAATGTCAGCATTTCCCCACTAAGAGTTGTTCATCTGCTAGATTTATCGGATTCGGTCCAAAAGATCTGATATTATGAGATAGATTAACCAAACTCTTATGACGAACATCTACAGTGGGCAACCAGTAAAATGTGTCGAGCATAGGAACAATGCATAGATACTAGGAACCCCCCCCCTCTTCTCTTGGGGTGATGTACGTTCCGGATTGTGTGATTCATAATCGGGTACAGAAGTGTTCCAATCGCTATGGAAAATGCAATTTGGATGCTTGAAGAGACGATCCCAATCGTTCTGGATTTCGATCCTAACTCAATTTGGAACGCGATTTCTGATCGACCCATTAATCGAGAACAGAAATCGAACCAAATCTATTAATCTGGAACACAAATCGACCCAAATGGCTCTATCCATTTAGGCAATGCAGAGGCAGAAGTAGAAGTGGAAGATGTTGTTAACTTGATCTTTTGGTATCTAGTATTTTAGTATGCTTTTATATTTATATTATTATATATTTTAGGAATATATTATATGGTACATTGTACCACGTTACATGATACAACGTTCCACGTATCGAAATAGCGTTCTGGCAAAGACTACCCCCACCCCCACCCCCCGGAACAATGTTTTCCATGAGGTTGTTAGTTAATTACATCTTTTGGTGAAACCTTTATAAATTTGCAAGTTATGTAACTTAATGCATGACATCAACAACGGGTACACAACTAGTGTTAACTTCCTTGGTTTCAGAAGGTAAAAGGATTATGCTTGACCATGGACGAGGATGACGACAATATCTCCAACAATTATCCTTAGGTTTCAAGATTCATTGTTTGTGCCGAAGTTATGATCTCAAGCTGTTCAATAGGTCACATATAGTCTTGAAAGGGTGTGTAAGATGCATATGCAATTATCCCTTAAGCGTCCAGGCTTTCTTCTATACATGCTTGTGTAAATAAACTAGCTTACTTTTAAATCCTTAATGATCTACTTAACTATAGAAAGTAGAAAAAAATTACAAAAAGCATTTCTTAAGTATCATATAACCTGTCTCCCTAAATACTAAGTGATGGTGATGTTACCCCTTTAAATTCCTGTAGCAAATAGACAAAGCGCAGCAGATAATTTTAGAATCAGGTTGGCATATTGACCATTCTTATCACCTGCCACAATTTCTTTACTTTTTTTTTTTGCTGATGAAAAATGAAGAATATCAATTCATTAAAAACAATCGAATATGACGGCTGTTAATAATTCCATTAAAAGGCAACCTCTGAGTTGTTAAGAGGTGAATCTTGTTTGGCAAAGAAAAAGTTTGCCTCTTAATGGCTCTAAAACCCTCTGAATGATTTTGTACCTTGGGCCTCCCTTAACCATTCAACGCCCTAATTTCATGCCGAACAATTACCAAACGACCATATTTCATTTTGCACTATATCATAAGAGTCTCTTAATCATTCTGGCCATTTAATCATCCTGCACCCAAACCATTCAGCAACTGTCAAACAGTTAGCAAGCTTTTAGTCAAGACATACACCAATTAAGCATCGGAAGGAATATAGTGTGGTCTACTATTTTTTGAAGTTTTTCCTACACAAAAAGCCTATTAAAATCATTGTGTTTTGTCCTAAAATGATGGTTGGGATTATATTAAGTTGATTAGGTTGTGATTGTATCACACTTGACAGGGATAAGGCATTATCTACTTTCATATTATTCACAAAGAAAGTAGTCTAGTGATAATTTACACAAACTTTATGACTAAAAAGGCTCATTAAGACCAATATGGAATATATCATCATCAGTTAAGTGTTCTAATTGATCCTTTTTTAAACTATTTAAAAAGTAAATATGAAATATAAAATAAAAGGCTAGTAAACTCAAAAGCAAATTAAGTTACTAGATTGGTAGAAAATCTAAAATATATTACCACCTTAAACTACAACAAAGCTAAAAGTTACAAGATTAGTTGTTACCCATTAAGCAGTTAGCAACAGCAAGGACTTGGTCTCATCTTTGTCCATTAAGCAGCTAGAAACAGCAGGTTTACGGGTTTTTTCGTCATAAATATTTCTGAAGAGACTTGCTGTTATCAGACCCCATAGGCAAACAAAGAGGCTTCACACTTTACAGCTTGATTTCTTTCTCTTCCAATAGATCAACAACGTACTCGTTGGCTTAGTTGGTATGTGTTAGAAGATTTTCACTTTAATATCCAAGTAACATCTGACCATTTCATGCTTAACAAACAAAAGTGAAAATTACAAGGTGCATCTCTCATGCGTGATCAACTTTGTTTCCCTGAATTACCAATTGTAGTCGCATAAAGTCTTCAGTTCTTGTAACATTTTGATACAAAAATGCAGAACTATTTTATTTCTTTCGTACTAAATATGTATGTAGTAGTGGTTTCATGGGTGTTAAGCATGTTAGCGGGTTAGCAAGTTTAGGAGGTATTATAGGAATATGGCCCTAACCGTGCGTGTCCTTAATATATGTATTCTCTCTTTAACATTTGTTAGTGAAGAAGAAAGTATCTTAGTTCTATTTCTCTATTTTATTCTTTGGAGATCACCCATCTCGAATCGGGTTGTAACACATTTGGACAGTATTAGTTGACACTTTGAGTATCAAAATAGTAAATTTACCACTCTTATTAAATGCATCACATGGTTATAGCCAACAATTGAGGTTATCTTGCTACATTCACAAGTATGTTCACATAATTTACAACTATGTTTCCAGTTTCCATGGTGAAATAGGAGTCAAGCCAAAAGTTGTTATGACATTGTTGGTGAGGCTATCTTGCTACATTCACAAGTAGTTCATCTAACACTTAATATCTGTTCCTCAAAAAGTTTGAAAATGCGGCCTGGAATAATTACATGTCAGCTTGCTCATCAAGAAAGTTTTGCGAATGCTTCTAATTCTGTCAAAATGTTGTTCCTATGAGCGTTAATGTTGTTTCTGATTTTCATTCTTTTACGTTTACCAGGGACATTTAGATATTGACCTGAATGATGTTGGAAGACAGCAAGCAGTTGCAGTAAGTACATCTTATGTCTTTTCAGGAGATGCTAGGGAAATTATTTGTTACTTTGGTGATTAGGAGAATATTGCTAGGTTTAGTTTGTGTTCTGTTTGGTATCAACTGTACATTGTTTGCACCTCTTCACATCATTATATTACTATTGATCAAAAGAATACATGAACCAATGATCTTTTTGTTATTAATTCAATAACGCCAGTTACACTGACACACATGTATGATCTTGTTGGAGGTGGCTGAAAGGTTATCCGCGGAATCCAACATTTCTGCTATATATTCATCCGACCTGAAAAGAGCTCTTGAAACTGCCCGCACGATAGCAAGCAGATGCGGAGGGCTTGAGGTATGATTTTAATCATCTATAATTTTTCTGCATAAAAAGAACCTTTTTTTCTCAATCAATGCCTCAAAGTTTCTATTTAATGCAACGAAGTTTCAAAAAAAGTTATATTAAATGTAACATTTGATGACCTGCATGTCAAGTTTATCATCCCCCTTGGTCCGTAACTCTTTCATAAACGGGTATCCACATCATCAAATGTTACAAGATTAACAAGTTACAGTTCAAAATGGTACAAAGTAGGAAATTTTGGAACTTTGTTACATTGATTGAAATAAAAATTCTTCATTACACAAAATTGGAACTAAACTAAACTTTTGTTGCATTTTGGTACAATATATATCCACCTAATTACCAGCATGATTGATCCAATTAGTTACATAGCATTCTATAGGGCCACATGGAGTTGCTGATCGAGATCTTATTAGTGCATTTCAATAACTATAATGCTGCAAAATTATCTTCGTTGCGATGGACGGGCCTGGACTTGACCACTCTTGATGAGTATGCAGGTTTATGATACCTTAAAATGCATGAATGGAAAAACCGAAATTGGAAACCTTATAATTCAAAAAAGCAAGCATTTCGAACTTTTCATTTACCTTTTTGGTCACACTAACCCAAAAATATTCACAGAAACAACCACTCTACTCTTTGCGATATATTGGGACAACTTGGTTTGGCTGTGTTAAACTTATCCAGCAGCATATTCACTTTGTCAGGTAATTCAAGATCCAAACCTTCGAGAGAGACATTTAGGTGATCTTCAAGGTCTTGTATATAGTGAAGCAGCTAAAATCAAAACCAAGGCATACGAAGCTCTTCAGTCTCACCGGAAAGATGTTGAGATTCCAGTAAGTGTCGTTGAGTCATTATCCCTAAATCACTTCATCGTTGATTAGTTTGATGTCTAAGAAAAATAAAAAGAGATTATTCACAAGTTTTGTTGTTTACATAGGGTGGTGGTGAAAGTCTGAATCAACTCTATGAACGCTGCACAGCTTCGTTGCAAACTATTGCAAGTAAACACCGAGGTACTAATTTACAATGTATAAATTAGGCGGTTGACTGCTTTTACCGTGTTATATTCTTAATCCTTTTCTCTAGTAGTTGTCAGTACTATAATTTGGGATCCTTTCTTTGCTTTAGTTTGTTGTGTGTCATCGTATATATTTTGAAACTATAACGAGGACATAAAGTTCCTCGGTATGGTTGATTTGCAAGGCTTACTTCCATCCCAGGCCTTTAGTTCGGATCCTGTTTTTCTCATTTTCTTAGTTTTTATCTATTGATTTCAGGTTTATTATGTTTTTAAAAAATTTACATAAAAGACTTGAACCTAGGAGCTCACTTGAGAAAAACATTGAACTAATCAACACACCAATGATGATTTTTTGAAATATATATATATATAGGGAATTTCTTTTGTGAACCATAATTTATATATATTTGTTTCTTATAGTCAAAATGTCAAATGGGTAACAGATACCGCCCCCACCCTACCTTTGTGTGGGATATAGTGGGTTTTGTTTTAGTGGTATTTAAAAAACTGAGCCGAACCATTTGATCCCAAACCAAAAAAAAAAAGATAACCGAAAAATCCAAAAATTAAAAAACCGAGTATTCATGAGTCAGTTTCAGTTTTGAACTTTAGGTACTCTTGGGTACCCGAACCGAACCGCATATAATGTATATATAATATTTAGTATATATTATTAATAATTTATTTATTAACCTAAAGCCAAATATAAATCTTTTACTTTTTCTTGTCATTACGTGGATGATACAAATTTGGTGGTATAAAGTTGTGAAAGAGTCGACATTAACTTTATTTGGTTTGCTCACCATTCTTCTCAGTTTTTAGTCATGGTTTCAAGTTGGAAGTTGGAACATTACAAAAACCTAAATAATTTTCCCGCTGCCCATTTGTGAACTTTCACAGGAGAGCGGGTGGTGGTGGTGACTCACGGTGGTGTGATCAGAGCACTCCACCAGCGGGCTTCTCCCGGAAACGGTCACCGAGCTGGAAGGATACTTAACGTATCGGTGAACGTATTCCACTTATCGGATTCAGACAAATGGGACATCAAGGTGTGGGGAGATGTCGGCCATCTGAAGGGCGCCAGCTACTTAGATTCGGGTTTTGGTGGTGACAGAACTTCCGGTTAGTTATCTGGAGACATGTCCATTTCTAAATTTGCTGTATACATTAAGTCATCCGACACGTCTTACAAGTTAGAAGCCTTGATGGGCTTTAAATTGCTTGGAATTATTGCACCCAATTAATGTCTGAATTGATTTGTATCTAATCCATTAGTGGGGCAACAGCGACTTGGTTGAAAAGAAACCTTGTTTTTGAATAGTTAGTATATGTGGGTCGACATTGATTTTCTACTTGGTTTGGATATAGTTTATAAAAACTTTAATGGATCAAAAGACTGCACTAGCACTAGCTGGTTGCCTGTGTGCAGGTTTCACCACATACGTTCTATTTTTCGCGCGAATTCTCACACGCGGTTTAGGTCGCAGTCGCACATTGGATGGTCGAATTTTTTATCGTTTGACGATTTTTCTGGTTGGTTAAAATCTAATCCTTTGTGGATAAGATTTTTTATCAGTTTTGTTGTTAAAAAACTGTTACCAAGCCATTACTATATATATCTATCATGTTGTTAGAAATGGTCCTCTACTTTTTCTTTTTCTCTCTTCAATTTCCTACAAAATGAATGATGATTGGGATGACATGATTTCTTTGTGGGGCTAATATTATCCTAAGGATAGCGATTATTAATCACATCCTAATCTATTGATATTTCGATTTTTGTAATAATTTCCGACAATTTCTTGGATAGAGGTGTGCAGAAATTCAACCGATCCAATTAAGATGAGGGATGTTGATTGGATTTCCGCTGTGCTTGGAACGGATTGGATCAAAAAATTTAACATCCAATCTGGATATGTTTTAGCTGTTGGTGAACCTTGCCGGTATTAGTCAGGGTAAAGCCTCAGATACCCTTAAAAAAATTTGGTTGGATCCAATGGATATCCTATAAGAGTATTCTTTAAAATGGAGCCGAGCTTATCCAATCATCCATTGGATTTGGAAAATCCAACATCCGAATATTCTTTAAAATGGAGCCGAACTGATCCAATCATCCATTGGATTTGGAAAATCCAACATCCAATGGATGATTGGATTGGTTCAGTTCCTTTCACATTCATTGGATACTCTGCAACCATGATTGGCCTGAAATATTTGCAGCCTTGCAGGTGAACCTTTCAGGGGCATTGGCAATGGTTAGGGTGCTAGGTTAAGGGGACTGAATCAAGAATGAAAATGAAAGTCATTAATGGTGTTTGGTTTGATGCAATGAAAATCGTTATTACATAGTACAAATGGTCAAAGTCCGGTCCTTATCATGTGGCCTTAGGTCAGGCCTTAATCGGGTTCGGTTATGGGTTAGTGTTTAATCAATTCTTTCAGCCCTCGTCCATTCATAGGAAAACAGGTAACGGTTAGGGTTTGATGTAACCGATCTCTTAAGAAAATCGATCTAGCGTTAACCGAGCACCCACTAATTTTGGTCCGTGTCCTTTGCTTATTTGGTCCTTGATTGGCCAACTCTACCAAAAACTAGATAATAGATCATTCCTTAACAACTTGGGAGGAACAAATTTCATTTTCATTTCAATTTTCATTCTTTAAAATGAATAAAAATGACTAAAAAACAATTGTAACAAAAGAAAAAGTCCATAATTCTCAAGGGTGTCAATTTTGTTTCAAGCCTAAACCTACCAAAATATGTAGCAACCTATCGATTTATTTGTGCTAACTACAGTTAGTTTAGCTGGTAGTATGTTTTTCTTTGAACGGCAAAGAACGGAAGCAATAGGCGAGCTTCGGCAAGGCCATCACCCACCCCAAACAACCCGTAAACCAACAAAATTATTACCATTAGCTGGTAGTATGTATAAGTATGAAATGTTAGTTTGTATATGGTATCTAACCTCTTGTATTTCAAAACAAAATCATATCATCAACCTTTTCATAATCAACTTTTTTCCAATAAATCGTTAAATTGAAAATATCCACATAGATGCTTCCAAACGCCACCTCATCAAATTATCACAATTGGACTTCAACAAGTACAAGATCTACCTCTTATTTTTCTTTTTCTCTATTCAAATAAACTAAAATCTCCCTTTAAAAACTATATTTATTTTATAATATACTATATCTTACGAATTAATAATATTCATTAACTTTTTAAGTAAATTAATTATTTTATGTTACGTAGATATATACATATATGTATATTGTTTTTAAATTATATATAAATATAATATAATATAGTTAAATTAGATTAGACATTGAATTTTATAATTACTTTAAAATATAGTCATACCTATAAAAAGATATAATATTGATTGTATATTTATTAACTGGAAAATATTTAGAACGTATATAATAAATCATGTAAGTTAGTATAAGTTTTTTTTTTTTTTTTCTTTTTTTTTTTGTAACAATGTGTACTAATAGAAGGAAGAAACTTACCATACTAGGTTTGTTTTTAACGGTAAGACACTTTTCTTTTTAATAGGATTTGGAGTAATTTATTTGGGAGTTAGCGTATGTCTATCATATTTAAGAATTTTGTGCTTTAAAAGCATGTTAAAATGCATGCTAAAATAAATTAAAAAATATTCAAATTTGAATAGATCTCTAAAACTCTATATAGTAGAGAAAAATATTATTTTACTTCTTTCTTGCCAATAAAAATTGTCGTAATGAAATATCTAAAAAATAGAAAAAAATATATTTTAATAATACAGTTGATGTTATAATTATCATTATAAATGTAACTAATAGAGTTGGATTTAACTTTTGTAAATATTTAACTTTTGATATTCGTAAGAGAAGAGAGTCAATGAAATTGAGAATGTGCTTTATTTAAGGTAGTCATGTCCGAATTCCTTTTCTTTAGCCTTTTCAATGGTACTTAAATCTTAAGTTGAGCCCCAAAATAGAAATCCATCATTGATTGCCATCAATATTTCCTTCACAATTAGCCCCTTATTGATATAAAATGAAAGAAAAAATTGACTCTCCCAACAAATCCAGTTGGAGGGAGTCCATGCCTTGCATGAATCGGTAAAGTAACAACGTATTAGTGAAAAAAGTGTGGTTCGAATAGCATCTATATACTAATATCAGCCAAAGTATTGTTAAAATACTTTTACGACCCGAGGGGCGATCTGATCCGATCAACTGAGTAAGCCGTAGCACGCTAGAACTTACTGCATAATATATCTTTTGAAGATGCTATTATACGAGAATGGTTCAAACAAGAAAACTTTCTTTTCTTTTTTTGAAAAACCTTTTATTGCCAAAAGCCATGGGTGAAAAACAACCACACAAACACACAAAAGGACCACCCCCTAATACACAAAGCCTTACCCATGCAACCCACCACCCCATTACAACACAGAAATTGTCCACTCTAATAAACAAGAGTCCTTTCATTTTACGAGAATGTGAGAACGCCCTCTAATATAGCTAAATCACATGTGAATTGTATTAGATCACATATGATACACATGTGATACTAAATCAGATATGCAGATAATCTTTGAAACATCATAGGTTACGGGCCAAGTCATCCTTACGGTACTACACTCCCCCCCACATGCATCATCACATATGATAAAATTGTTCCAGAGGTAACTATATATAACCCATTACATGTAACACCAAATCAGAGACGTGGACAACTTTTAACGTGACCTAAGCCGTAGATTACATCACCAGTGTACCAACAAAATCTTCAAACACATATTATTACATATGATAAAGGTGTTTAAACATATAAAACTCACAATTATATATAATTCATTATATGTATATAAAAATATAAAATAAGTAAAGTACAGAGAGACGTTGGGGTTGGAATATGAATAGTAACATGGAGAGCGAGGGAATCGTGGCATCTGCGTTGGGATTTGATTTGCAGATAACGAATTTAGGAATTTAACAGAATCTTCCCAACAAAAGAGAAAGATACACCCATTTTATTTTACGATTTCAGTTCCTTTTATTTCCTAGGAATTGCAAATTTTGTCCTTGTACTTTAAAGTTTACGGTTTCAATCTCTATAGTCTGTAATTCTTTGTTCTTTTCATCCCTGAGTCAATTCAATATGATTAACTGTTAGGAACGAAAATATCAATAAATTATGAATAAGATAAGGGTTTATCAATGTGATATTCTGAACATGGACCTTAATTTTAGGGGGGCCTGGATTTTTTAAAGGACCAGTTACATATTTTAGCATGTACCCATTTA
This sequence comes from Centaurea solstitialis, assembly GCA_030169165.1. NCBI lineage: Eukaryota > Viridiplantae > Streptophyta > Magnoliopsida > Asterales > Asteraceae > Centaurea > Centaurea solstitialis. The sequence continues at coordinate 73,044,305 of CM058041.1, forward strand.
TATAAATCTTGATTTATATATATACTTTTCTTCTTTTTTTAGTCCATTTGGGTAATTATAAAGTTTTGCAAACCTTGCCCATTACCCTAGTCGCTTTCCTCTTCTACCAAATTTGCCCGATTCAAACATCCGTAAATTTGCAGTTCCTTCTCTACAAGTCTTTAGTTTGAAGATATAACTCTATTAGGCGGCTTGTTCCCTTTGTTTTTGTTTTTCGGTAGCTAGTTTTATGATTATAACACCTCACAGGACCTTATTTCATAACCTTCTTTTTTTATTCATTATTTCTCTCTTTCCTGTTCGACAAGTAACCTTACCTGTAATTTTGTTGACTTTGTTCATCCTGATGCTCATCCTCGTTGTTCATAGCTCTATATCCATTTGATAACTAGTAAAAGAAAGTTGAGATTTGAAGGAGAATTTTGCTCTAGAATCAAGCTAGTGTTTATTAACCTGAGGTAAAAAACCGTCGATAAACTTCTATATGGTAATCTTTCAATTTAACCCTTTATTGGAAAAAGTTGTTAATGAGGAATTGGTTGGAGATTCGATTTGAACAATATTGGAAGAGTAATTCTATTTAAATAAATTTTGTATGTTAATTTCCATTGTAAGACATTTTTGTCATTTTAATTTGTAGAACATATGAAATTTTATATTTTCTTTGGTACAAGTGTAACAAGTCATTAGAGTTATAAGGGTCTGGTTGTAAACCACAAGGACATGAAAATAATAACTTATAAATTACTGAAACAAAAAGTAAGTTATAAACCATATTAAAAACATATAGACACAATAGTAGTTTACAAACCAATAGATACGAAAAACATAATATAATCTATATATATATATATATATATATATTTGCATTTTTTTTCTTCAATTGTTGCTTCACGTATTGCCTACCTACTATTGGGAAAGGGCCATACCTCAATACATTGGCCCTTGAAATGTCTAAGAAGGTGAATTTGGTTTGTCAAAATGTGACATAATTTCAAAATACTAAATATGATACTCTTTTGATTAAAATCAATTCTAATCATATAAATAAAATAAATTTATACCTATAATAGTTTTTTTAACACATGAAATATAAAACTATAAATAGGATACAAATTCTACAAGGAACGGGAACTAATAGACAAACAAACGCATAACAAATGCGGCATAAGAAACGTAAAGAAAAAAATGGCAAAAAGAAGGTACTAAAAATGCCAAGGAAGGGCACAACACTGCATATAAAAAAGGGCTCCTATACTATCATACCGTAGAAATAGAAGTTCTTAGCATGAGTGAAAAGTATGAAATGAGAGAAGAGCTTACTTTCTGGAGTTGAGTATTATTGTGTTTTTCAATCATTGTTGTTTGTTAATATTATTATTTAATAAAATTATTGATATTTAATAGTGATAACATTGTTATTATTGTCATTCACTGTTGAAATATTTAAACGCTTATACTTGTTCATCGATTTTTGCTTTGTTGAATAAGTTTATTCGATACTTACATTCTATTAAATAAAACACTAAAAGTTAAAATGTCTTGTGAAATAAGTGGTTTAATTGATCTTATAATCTCATTAAATTTGGAAGGTAGAAAAACCAGATTATATTAAAGATTTATTAAGGATTGATTAAGACCAGACAATTAGAGACCATTTTCTTTACTTAACGTCAAACTAAACAAGTAATCCGAGAGTATCAACTATTCATTTTACACTTATAATTTAAAAATATAAGATTTTTTAATAAAATCCAACAAGGAAAAAAGAGGCAAAGTACAACCCTTCATGGCTTAATTTGGTGGGTGTGTTCAATTTTGGGCAATCTTGTTTTTGTATATATTAAGGTCCAACAAGATATTTTGATGTTTGTGTACATTATTAATGTTGATTGACCTATCCTTTTTTTTGGAATAAGGAAACTTCTATTTACTAGGGTAGGCTATTTTTTATTTGGGATTTTTACAACACATGTTGAAAATGTTGTTTATTCATAAATTTTATAGTGTTTAGTTTATGCATCGTTAAATATATCTTTGGTTTATTGGTTTTGAATTTATGGGAATATAATTGTTTTTTTGTAACAAAGTGATAAAAATTAAAGATTAAAAAAACGGAACACAAGATGAAACGATTAGTCATTATCTATATGTTAGAATACATCATAAAGAAGGAAAATTTGATTTTGATTATGGTCTCATTCTTTCTTTGGCTAAGGATTAAGGTATATGATGTTTCGTTTGTTCTTTATGAGAGTTATAAGAATTTCTATCTCAAGATATTTTTTTCATGATTTTTTTTTCCATTCAAGTATAATATTTAAAATATTAATTAGCATATATTTGTTTCGCAATGTATTTGTTTCACTTTCATATGTACTCGATTCACAATATGAAACTATTTGACGTATAGTCATCGTTTTACAAACATGTCAAAAAGTTTCACAATGTGAATTGAATACATGTGGTACAGTTTGATTTGGGAAAATATTAAATTGCAAATGTGGTGTAGTTTAGTGTTTGACTCTTTTTTTATAAGGTTATCCTAAACCGTAGCCTAAACTAACCCCGACAATGCTTGACTGCTAGACATGCAGTCCTGAGAAGATCTCCGGTAGCCACAAGTTTGTTAACCTCTGGATTTGAACCCTGGGCAAATGAGTTACTAGCCACATTCTTCACAAGCCTTAGCCAATACGTTACAAGTCTTGTGGTTTTTAGGGATTTGACTCTTAGCGGTTGTTTGTTTACCTCTTAATAATTCCATTAATAGGCAACTTCTAAGTTGCTAAGAGGTAAATCTTGTTTGGTAAAAATAAAATAAATACGAAATGGTTCTAAAACTTTTTGAATAGTATTGTATTTTGGGTCTCCTATGAATCCTAATTTTTAGTTTCAGCAATTACCAAACAATTATATTTCTTATTTTCATTATCTTAAAAACATTTTAATCACTCAGACCACTTAATCACTATACACCATATCATTAAGCAACTATCAAACGGCCTCTAAACCTCACCACAATAATCCCTAAATTTAACAAATAATTGGTATGCAGTTAACCTAGCCTTATTTTAATACAAAAATACGGCGACATTGACTTGTATCCTTTTCATAAGGTGGGGGTTCCTTTATATCGTAAAAGATGGGACACTTTTGGAATTTTTCTAAATGAAATGATTAGATTATTTGTATCTACAGAAAAAAATGGAAATTATTATAAATTCCCTCTGATTTTATAAATTCTATTTCGGGGTATTTCTAATTGTAAACGATATATAAAAAAATCGCAAACTGGTGTAGATGATTAAAATGTTCATAAGGTACAACTTTATATTTAGATTTCCTTTTTAAATATTAAGTTCATCATCGTCTAAAAATTATTAGAAAATATAGTAATTAATAGGCATGTGACAAAAATTAATAACAGTTATATGGTTTGTACTGTTTTTCTATTGTACAAAATTTTTAATATAGATTAAATGATCAACATTGAAGATTTATGATAGAAATAAATATACAGTCACTGTATTTCATATATGTTTAGTTAAATAAAACAGAAATTAGATAATTAATAAGTAGTATTAGCTATTTGTATTAACTAATTTAATTGAATTAAATTATAAGTGGCTTATTTGCACCATTTGACTTATCATTTATACCCCCAAAAGTGAATTGCTCTCTTAGAGCATCTCCAACAGGTTTGCTATAATAGAAAAATTGATGTTTTTTTTTTCTCTAAATTGCTCCAACAGGTTTGCTAAAATGATTGCTAAAATAGTAAAAACTTGGGTTTTCTCTAAATTTAGAGCATCTCCAACAGGTTTGCTATAATTTTTTTAAAATAGCAAATGAAATGTCAAAATCTCTAAAATCATATTTTTCTATCTCCAACAGCTTTTCTATTATAGAGATTCTATCATCACTTATATTATTAAAATATACTTACATTTATAATTCCAATTAACTTTTTAAAAAAAATTAAACAATCAAATTATTCTATTGGTGGAAAATATTAAAATAATATTTCTCTCTCTACTTTTAGGGATTTTAGAGAATTCTCTAAATTTAGAGAAAACCCAAGTTTTTTCTATTTTAGCAATCCTTTTAGCAAACCTGTTGGAGCATTTTAGGGAAAAAAAACATCAAATTTTCTATTATAGCAAACCTGTTGGAGATGCTCTAATTCTCTAAATTCTCTAAAATAGGAGACAGAAAGTATTACTTTTTATTTTCCACCAATAGAATAATTTGATTGTTTAATTTTATTTTTTAAATTCATTGGAATAATAAATGTAAGTATATTTTAATAATATAAGTGACGATAGAATCTCTATAATAGAAAAGCTGTTGGAGATGGAAAAATAAAGTTTTAGAGATTTTGACATTTCATTTGCTATTTTAGTAAAATTATAGCAAACCTGTTGGTCTTACACTTATCAACATCAAATGCCTTTTTTACATTTTCAATGCATACTTTTTTAATTCCCAATGCATTACACCCTTATTAAAAGGGTGCAAATAGCAACCCCATATTAATTTCATGGTTCAAGTATAATTTTTTATAATTTCATCAATATGAATCTTTCATTAACCATTCCTTCTTACTTTTAGTGATATTTAGTTTTCTTTTTTAAATGTCAATATATTAAATAAGAAATTATTTATTAGGATTTGAATTTTATTCTAATTAACGTTTTAAATTAAAAATAATCAAGATGTTTATGAAATTATATATTCACTAGATTAGATGGTTGGTTAAAATCAATTTATAGTAATTAAATGATTTGTATTAAAACCACTCATATATAATATTTAATATATATATATATATAGCGCCACGTTCAAATGTGAATTCATCTTTTATTGTAAACGTACGCACCACTAAAATCACATCACGTGGAAATATTCAATTAGTATGAATATTCATGTATTATTCAGACTGGATAAAGCTTTATTCAGTCTGAATAAAAGCTTAGGGGCACATGCATGATATTCATACTAAATAAAGCTTAGGCGCCAATTCAAATTGCTACGTGGTACGATTTTAGTGGTCCTCACATTCACAATGAAAGATGAGTTCACATTTAAACTTTCTTCTCTCTCTCTCTCATATATATATATATATAGAGAGAGAGAGAGAGAAAAAAGTTCAAATGTAAACTCAAATCAGATTGCGAACGTAAGGACTGTTGTGATCGCTCCATGTCACTACTAAAAAATTTGGTATTACCGACTGCTGTTATCGACTGCTAAAAGCAGTCGCAAATTTCCGACTGTATTTCGATGGTTTACCGATTGTTCTTTATTATTTTATTTTTTAATAAGTCATCGTAAAACCGTCAGAATAACAGTCGGTAACCCGTCAGAAAGCAGTTGGTAAATGAAACAGTTGGAAAACAGTCGGTAAAAGTCGTCGGAAAGCAGTCGGTAAATGAAACAGTCGGAAAACAGTCGGTAAAAGTTGTCGGTAATTTTACCGACCAGGTTTTTAGCGACGATCGTTTCATCGGAAAACAGTCAGTAAAGCCGATTTTCCGACTGTTTCGGCCGTCGGTAATACCCTTTTTTTAGTAGTGTGTGGCATATTCACTCTGAATAATAATGTATTATTCACAGTGAATAACCCAACATTCAGTGTTTTTCAGATTGAATAAGCATGTATTTATTCACTATGAATAACACTGAATGTTGTGTTATTCACTCTGAATAATACATAATTATTCAGAGAGAAGATGCCACGTCGAATGATAACAACGGTGTACATTCACAATCTGATTTGAGTTTTCATTTTAACTTTTGTATCTCTCTACATGTATGTGTGACTCGTGGGTGTATTAATTCCCTTAAATTAGGGTTGTTTTAATGAAAAAGGATATAGTGAAAATGATAATGGCGGAAGGAGGCCGGTGGAGCTAGGTGCAAAAGCAATCATACGGCATTTTTATTATGGTGGACCTTCCACCATTTCTTGTTCCTTTCAATTTATACATATCCATCATTATTCCATTCCTTATTATATATCATTTAACACTTATAATAGACATAACATAAGTGACAGCTTGGATATATAACAGATAAAATCAACTAATTTTTTTAAATATAAGTCAAAATTGGCTGAGTGGGTTTGTGTGGAGCAGCCCATGAAAACACGTGAGAATAACTTAGATTAACAATTTCTTGAAAATGTAAAGTGAAAAAGGCCAACTCCAATAACAAAATCTTGAAGCGTATTTAAAAATAAGATATTCACAAGGATATAACCACATTAAGATTATAGATATAGATGGAAAGATATTAGATAGTACTTGTCCTGCACCCAATATCCTACCGCCACGTGTCCTTCAACTAGTACTTGTTATGTATGAGAGTATGTCATCTCATATATATAGAGAGAGACCCGAAGATCATATGTGAATGTGAATTCTTGATCTCTTTAATTTCATGGTTTCCCATGAATTGCGTTTTATAAATGACTTGATTTAGTGTATCCCGGTGAGTCTCATCTTGATATGCATTCATTTCTCATCCGATAGTTGATAACCATTTCTCACGCTTCTTACGAAAACATAAACTTTTCACCAAAACTCAACCCTATATACATACATATATATGGTTGGATTTCGGTAAAAAGAGAAGTTATGGTGAGAAACATAAGAAAGGATTTGGACCCTTGGATCAATCCTAATTGAAGATCAACACTAATGAGATGCACTTGACACGTTTGCATGAGAAGCACAATTCATGGGTGAGAATGAGATTAAAAGTGATCAAGTATAACACCTTAGGCATATCCAATATCGTCGTGGACGAAAGAGATATTAGGTTTATAAGTAAACTTTGGTCTTACTAAACACAACGCGTTTTGGGGCCACAAGCATGACAAATTCTTGGAATTCTGCAGTTAACCATGCTTGGGTGGGAGCAGTACCAGGATAGGTGACCCTTTGGGAAGTCTTCGCCAAGTCGTCAAAAACAAAACAGTGAGCCAGTTAGACAAAACAAACAACATTGTGTCGTGGTAGAAAATGTGTTACATCAAGGGTCATATCTCTTCTTACATTTCTTACATAAACTCTTTTTCTCATACAATCATTTATCTATATATATACACACATGTATGATGTATGTACATGAACATCGGGATAATCCATGATTTTGAATGTCTAGGTTAAAAGTTATATTTTCATTTTTCTTTAAATATTTTATATCTACCATAAAAGACGCACTAATTCGACAAATCCTATGCAAACTCGAGTTTTTACTTTTTACCATTTGTAAAAGCAATTTAAGACACAAGATGATACAACAAATCATATTGTTTCTTTTTACATAATCATGGATGTTAAGTTAATATGTTTCATTAACAATTAATCAAGTTGCATTTTCTCCAACGTTAAAAACTTATATTAAATACAGTATAAATTATAAACGTCTTAAATTTGAATTCATACATGCTTATTACATGGTAAGCTACCAACATTATGTCAATGAATAGATGAAAATGCTCTAATTTATTGTCATGTTTTTTCCAATTCTTTTAACACAGATTACTTTGTTCATATTATAATTTGTAAGGTGTATTATATTTAGTTTTCTTCAAAAAGTTTAAGCTAAAATGACATTTATTATCATAACCAAAAACTGATCAACAATATTATATTTGATTTATAACTTATAAATAATCTTTTAATGAGTTAATTTAATTAAGTCATCTTGCTATATATTAAAAGAATAAAATATTTTTTATACTTTTCAGTATTTAACAGGTTAAATACATTTATGAGTAGTCCCTACATATTTGAATGAAAAGTTTTTTTGTTATTATATACTTATACTTTTATCTACTTCACATAAATTACATCATTCTTCGTTTAATTTATTATTTATAGATAAAATAAAGTTTTATTTGTCAAACTTGTTAAAAAGTATAAAATATAAATACATAACTGATAAGACTATCAGTATCCAATCCTCTTAACTCTTCTAACCCCACTGCCTGACTGATTGCCCCATCAGGCATCAGCTGTCACATCAACTTTTCTCCAACCCTCCCATTTAACCGTCTGGAACCCTCTATGATTAGTACCCAACCCTCTCATTATTTATTTAAATAAAACACACCACACACGCACACAAAAGCAACAGCCCGCCTATTAAACGAGCGGTGTGTCGACGCCGCTCACAACCCCAGCCCGTTGAACCCGCCTCCGGCGTAGCTGTACCCGCCGAAGCCGCCGGCTTCGTACCCGCCCAACCCAATACTCCGGTATGCATAGCCTAAGCATAATAGAAAATATGAAATTTAAGAATCATTTGATCTTCCTATAACTATAAGGCTATAATGTTAATCGTTTAATAAAATGTAATTAGAATTTTGGAAGGAATAAAAAATCGTTAATTGTGATTGGGGTTTGATTCGAAGGTAGATCTGCATGAACTCCATAAATTAAGGAGACCAAAATGTCTTAGATACCAAGCGTTAATTAGAAGGAAAAGACAAGCAAGACAATTACATCAAGTTAGTTATTTCTTTTAAATTATAAAGTATATTTTATATCTTTTATCTAGTTACTTTAAATAGTTATGGATTGCCTACCAAACGCTTACTGAATAAGCTGTTATCGGTAGCAGTCATCATCATTTGTGACTTTATCTAACGAGGAATCAATAAAATGGATTGTTGGTAAACGTCTTTTATTGATTCTTGCTATTCCTCTTACCATGTAAGTAGGGGTGTAGTCGAGATGAGTATCACCAAGCTTATGTTTTCAAACTCGAGCTTGATTCGATAAAGTACTCGACACTTTCGAGCTCGACTTGACTCGACCCGGTTAAGTTGCAGAATTTCTTTTTTTTTTTTTACAATTTAACGATGCAATTTCAACTATTTGAACGATACAAAACAGAAAATCTCTACGATTCAGGCGGCTTCTTGTTGTAACATTAGGTTTCTTTGAGTTTTAGGGTTTAATAGTTTATTTTTAAAGTATACCTAAAAATGTAATAGTTATAAAGATGATGGGTAAAAACTATAAGCTTATAAACTTGAGCTCGATTAGACTCGCGAGCCTGTCAATCCGAGTAATTCAATACTCGAGCTCGGCTCGTTAAGGTACTCAAGTAGCTGGAGCTCGATTAACTTCGAGTCGGTTTCGAGTTTTTTCCGAGTCGATTTCGGGTAGCTCGCGAATTGTCACGACTCTGTTACACCCCTACATGTAAGATTATCGGTACTTACAATGCTCAGTTGCTCACTCAACAAGGTAAACTAGTAATCTAATAAGTGTTAGGTAAACATTCTTCTAAGTTTATTTTCATATGCATTTGATCGATTCAGGACATGTTTGTTACCAGCCTGATAAGATCAATGCGACTTAGGGCTTATTGGATCAATTAATCATACATAATTGTTTAGTAACGATTTAATGATATAGAAAGTGACTTATTTGATAAGCTTCTAATGGAAACTTTATGCAGAAAGCTAAGTTTTTCCAGATCTGTTCCTCGCAATTAAGAATCCATATATATAAAGGTTATCACAAACAAGAACCATCAGGCCATCCGCTGTCGACCCACTACTACCCAATGGTTTCAACTGCCACGTCAGCGCCACATCAGCTTTCTACTATTTTACCCAAAACTACCCAATTCATCCACTGTCGACCCAATACCCAAACCAATCTTACGCACACTTTTATTTTATTAAATAAAAAAAACAAAAAAGAGAAAGAGGAGAGAGATAGAGAGAAAGAAGAGAGAGAAGGGGGTAGGGGGCGGGGGGGTGGGGTGGTTTGGGGGTAGGAGATCTTCGGCTTTGAGAAACCGAATGGAGGCTACCCGAGCCAAGCCACGGCGGTGTTCCTACATGTACCTGACGGGTAACAAGGTACCCGATGGCCAACCCGCTCTCCACAGCGGATATCCTCATAATCTATACCGACAGATTAGTAGGAAAAAAAAAATTCAAACAGCCCCTTATAGGATATCTGATCAACAAATGAACATAACTTCAAAAAGTTCATAACACATCAAATTTCGAATAAAAATATTTTTTAATTGAAATATATGAGCCTTAATACATCAAATAACTTTGATTAAATAATTAAAAATTAGGGATTTATAGTTATATTATATAATTATAATTAATGCGGTAAAGATGTGTGTTTGTGATTGTCTGGACGGCAAGAAACATTTACGATTCCCTCGGAGCAAGTCTCTGTCAATTTTTTTAATAACAAATACTCTTCTTGTCATTGGTTTCAAAATTAAATGCAATGGTTTTTATTTGCAAATTTACACATCATTATTGTATAAAAATGTTTAGGGATTGTTTGGTAAAAATAAACTAGCTTATAACTTATAAGTTAGTTTATAACTTATAAGTTAGGTACATGTTTAGATAGGCTATAAGCTAGTTTTTTAGAAAAATTATTTTCACTGGTGTTTTGGTGACTTCTAAACTTATGAGACATTTTATTTTATTTTCCAAATATATCATTCTACTTTTTTACATTACCAATCTAACATTACAGTCAACTTTCAAAGTTATATATGTTGGTGTTTCAATATGAGATATAGAATATGTTAAAAACCCATACATGTTGAGATATCTTTTATTTTAAGAGACTCTTTGAAAAGTAATATAATAAAGTTTCATGTATTCTTACATTGTATCAAAATAAATGTTTGTTTTTTGTTATAAACTCAACACTATGGGGTATTTTATACAGGTCTAGGCATGAGATCATATGAGAGGTGTCATTTTTTATGAGAAGTGTGAAAAGTGTTTTTAAACCATTAATCGTTTTTAATCAAATACCCTCCCATGAATTGTGGCTTAAAAGGGAATTAATCCGGTACATTTCGGTGTATCTTATCTCAGTGCATCTCATTATGCTCATACAGATGTTCGTCAATTTCTCATCTAACGGTTACTAATCACTTCTCACTTGTAACACTTTAGACGAATCTCATATCGCATTGAACATATGTTGGGTTCATTAGTAAATCTTGGTCTTACAAAACACAATCCGTTTTGGGGCCACAAACATGGCAGGTTCATGGGAACTCTGCAGTTAAACGTGTTTGGGAGAGAGCAGTACCAGGATGGGTGACCCCCTACGAAGTCCTCTCTATGTCACCAGAAACGTACAAAGCCGTGAGCTAGTGGGGTAAAACGTACAATATTGTGTCGTGGTAGACTAGGTGCTACATCACCGATTCACCAGAACTCAACCCTATAGGTCTAAGCACCTCACCTCTCTACCCCCTCTCAACATTCTAGAATAATTTGTCCCCATCTAATCTACGTTGAAGGTCCATGTTAAAATCACACATTGGGTAGGCTTGAACCATTTTTTTTCCTTTCATATATGTTGGAATTTTTGTTCTCTATCTAAAACTCTTTTGGAAAGAATTCTAATGAGTTTATATATTCTTACAAAATAGAACTCTAAAAACTATTTGGGTCCAACTATATATCATTTAACTATTGTGTTGGGTCTCGTGATAAGTTGATGTTAACGTGAAAAACATGATAAATGATTATCAATCATTTGAGGCACATTAGGATGAAATGACCAAAATGCATCAGATCAATTTCCTTCTATAGCATAATTCTTGCAAGGGCATGAGATTAAAGAGATCAAGGGTTCAGATCTTCTTCTTACGTTTCTTACTATTGACTTAACTTTTCACACGATCTTATATGTAATTAGTTAATTATATAGATAGCATAGTTAGAGGAAAATTTTAAAACCCAATTCATGCAATATTTAATACACAAATAACTAACTATAACAATTTAAATGTCAAAAGTTTGATTGCAAATGCTTGAAGACTTTTAATCAATAATTTTAATGTAGGTTTAACGTAGTCGTCAAGTAGATTGGAAAGTTCTTGTGAGTTTCTACAAAACGTCTGCGTTTATATATATATTAAAAATGAAGAAGATAGTTAGACCCAATAATTTTTTATTCGTTTGCTTAAAAATATCGCATATATTTCATTATATTTAAGTAATTTAACAAGTCAATTAATGTATGAAACACAAAACAACTAGATGATTAAAGAAACCACCCAAATCTCTCAAGAAGGTACTATCATTATACTTTTAACTTGATACTTTGTTTTACTAATTAAGAAATCAAAATATGGTTTTCATGATATTTTTATAATCCCATTTTATTGATCAATTAATTAAAAGAAAAGTGGATGCAATATAATATTGACTTGTCAAGCCGTTCTATTTACGATGCATAAATTCATCAGAAAGTTACAATTCATCAGAAATACTTATTTGACAAACAATTAAACCAAGATTGTGTTAGATAAAAATAAGCTAGCTTATTGAAACACTAGTTGAAATAGGATTTTAGATGCTTTTTGTAATTCAAATCTTATCAACTACCTTATCAACTAGTTTGTCAAACACAATTCAAATCTTTATGATATATTTTTATTAAATTAACTATATATATATATATATATGGGAAGGTTCAAACGAGAAGCATGTCAATTTAAGAGAACGTAAGGAGCAATCTCAGCCGCTCATCTTGCAGTTACGGTGGACGTGATCACGGAGGATTGATGCGATTCATGGGAGGGTAGAGATTATTAAATTGGGGAACCGGTCAAAGCCGTCTTTGTTGACCGGATGAGTTGATGAAATTGCTTCTCACGTTCTTTTAAATTGATATGTTTCTCGTTTGGACATTTCTCTCTCTATATATAGGTTAGTCAAGGATGGTGTTGTTCGTAATTATCATGACATTTAGAAGTGAAAAGTCCATTATAAGACCCCCATGCCAAGGACCAATTACCTTGTTTGCCACTTCCGACCACCACCATAATAAAGCCTTTTCTGTTCCATCTTAAAGAGTTGAATAATACGGTAATATCATATTTTATATTTAAAAGAATTAGAAGTTCGGTAAAGTAATAATGTGGTTTTTAGATTTATAATTAGTTTTAAATGATGTTTAATATTTTGTTAAATCTTTTACTTATATGTACACGACACACACACATATATATGTCAAGTTTAAGTAAAAATCTTAAAAAATGATAAATCAGATAGCACGTTTGTAACCCTTAATCTAGATCGTATGTACTTGTGTATAGAGGTAATCTATAATATGTACACATGTATAAAAAACAAAAACAACTTAATTTACTTATACGCACAAGTGTATACGGTCCACATGATAGGCTACGTAGGTGTTTCTTAGTTATTCATTCTTTTTGAGATTTTCCCTTGAACTTCCCTCCACACACACGCACGCACGCGCGCGCCACACACACACACACACACACACACTTGGATCATGTGAGATTATGTTTTTTTTTGTGAGACCCATGATACCACATAATTAACACTGAATCTACACAACAAAATATTGTGCAAGTAAACTTCACTATGTTTTTGGCTGCAAAGACTTGGTACTTTTTGTACCCTTATAACATTTTGCAGTGAAGTTTACTATAATTTTATGGTCTTACGGAAACACCATGGTCTCAAGTGAACTCAACCTGTGTGAGTGTGTGTTTTTGTTTGCATATGCAACTCAGCAAATGCACAATATGTAAATGAATCATAACCGTTTTGTACAGGTTACCAAATTAATGTCAACATGATCTGTATTATATCAATTGCGAAATTTACTCTCAACCCTGTCTATTACTGACATGGTAACCATCTAAAAAAACTAAATGTCATATACACACACACATATATACAACAACAATTGTCCAAGTGTAAACACCGAAATTTGGAGTTAAAATGTGAAACAAAGCCAAGTCATAGATAAAACTTGTGATGTGTTGAAGTGATAAAGAACACGGATTGGCTGGTCTTTTATCGAAAGTTCTAGAGTTAATTGGAACATTTCATTTGAATACTTCATAAAGGCTTTGAGGAAGGGAATTGAACTTCATAGTCGGGAAGGATAATCTATATGATTATTACCAAGTGAAAACAACTCTCCCGATTTCTAGTGATTGATAGCAAAAAAAGAACAACGTTTTGGTGTCTTTTGAAAGCAAAAAGTAACTGTGATTAACTAAAAACTAGTAGGTTTTAGGATTAATTTTTGTATAAAAAACCTTGTTTTAATGTTGGAATAACATAATATGATGTTATAGGTTACATGTAACACCCCAAAAATTGGAGTCAACAAAAACTATCATTCAAATAGAAAGATGGTATAGTAATGTACGCCACGGCGCGAGCCCTTCCCAAAATAGGGGTATAAGTAGTGTATAATTACAATGTTTGTAATTCTAAGTAAAGAATACGACAACCGTCTAGTCTAAATCCTATCTAGGAAAAAGACTACAAAAAGGGTTGTCAGAATCTATCAATGTGCGCGCGGTCTAAAGGACCGGACTCTTCACCCGTCCCCCAAGGCTCACTCTTTAATTTCCGGCTCCTACTTGGGAACCGCGTCCCTAGTACCTGAGAGACACATCGACACCAAACAAGTGTTAGGCTAAAGGAGCCTAGTGAGTTGTATCAATAAAACAACATACACATAAAAGCATGTTAAGACACGTGAGAGGTACGAGAGTGCATTAATAACAAAATGCATCATATTAACCGGAATATCTTTTATCTTTGAAAACTGTGGGAGCGACCCACTTTCACCAAGAGCCGCATACTATCCCTGCTCGTAAAGGGCTGCATACTATCCCTGCTCGTAAAGAGCTGCATACTATCCCTGCTCGTAAAGAGCTGCATACTATCCCTGCTCGTAAAGAGCTGCATACTATCCCTGCTCGTAAAGAGCTGCATACTATCCCTGCTCGTAAAGAGCTGCATACTATACCTCGATGCTGGATTTAGCATAGCATCATTAACAGAGGTACATATAACGAGGGTCTCAAGCCCTTTACCTCGTTTCCCATAACCCAACATATTCGGATATCACATCCTTTCGTATAATTTCATAGTATGTATACTTTCAAGTATTCCACATAATTACATTCATTCCACCATCTCATGGATTTGTCACATATTATAGGCGTATACGATATCCTACCACACGTATAAGTCATATAACCCATATCATTCATGTAAGCATAACACATCATACGTTTCATGGAAAGCTCTAACTCAAACTGATAAGTAATTTATATCAAAACCACATTCGTCCATGAAAACAAACAAGGAATATGAAATCATCAAGATGATGTGCCCTCAGTTTTAACAAAAAGGTTTTAACAACTCACCTCGGGCTTGTAAAGCCGAAAGCCCCAATTTTCACCAAGGGCCCTAGCTTAAAACTTGAGCAACACCTAAACTGATAAGGAGTTAATTCCTTGAATTAGTTCTCTAACCACATCATGCAACATTAGGTCTACACTTTAAAGCCATATAGAGAACTCACCTTGAGGGTTTGTAACCCAAAAATCCCCAAATCCAAGATCCAGGTCAAATATGTGAACAAACCTAGAAATCAAGTAAATCGGACCGTAGGTTAGTTCCATAACTCCTATTACAAAGATTAACAAACCTCAAGTGGTTTAGATAAGCTTACCTAGCCAAATCTTGAGTAGAGAACCCTAGATCTTGAAGAGCTCAAACCTAGCAACAATGGAGGTGGAAGATGAGGTGAAGAAGATGAGGATAGAGGAGATCTAGCCACCCAATATTGCTAACTTGAGGTATCAATCCATCCTTGTAGTCTTGAAGAGCTTGGAAAGAGGAGAAGAACGCAAAAAGAATCACCAAAATCGGAGTTGTAGAGAGAAAGTTATGAAGAAATGAAGAAGATGGCTCAAAATGCGTTTTTCAGGCCTGACCAGCGCTAACGGCGGGTCCGACCCGCGGATTGACCCGCGGCTGACCCGCCCTTACTCTGAAACCCTCCTGAAACCCATGTGGTTCACTGTTTTGGCCATAACTTCTTCGTTATAGCTCCAATTTCGATTCCGGAATAACCGTTGGATTTGTATTTCAATTTCCCATCCAACAAGACCATAAAATCTAGGTTTTGATCAAAAGTCCTATTTTTCATATTCTCTTAAAAGATAAGTTTTACACAGATTCGGATTCGCATTTGTCCAGAAATCACGGGTGTTACATTACATTAGTGTCGATTTTTTGGCAAATGTGAGGCCATAATGCTTTAATTGGCATTAATTGGTTAGATAGATTATTGTAGTGAATCATAAACTGAGAATATGATCAAATGTATGAATTGTTGTTGTAATTGATATTTAAGTATGCTATGTGATAGATATGCATATGAATATTGTTTTATTGCAATAAAACACATGATTTTGGTGGGATAATGACCATGAATGACTTCCAACACGTTTTGGCAACTTAATATGCATGTCAGAGGTATTGAACAAGCTCAGAGGCTAATTTGAAGTGATAAGAAATGGGTAAGTTGCGATAATCTAGGCTGCTAACAACTCTAAGGTTGCCTAAAAAGGTCACATATGCCTTATATGGTTCGCAACATAGTTCAGCTTAATATACAAAAAAATTTGATGTCAGTATTTGCCAATATGTTCAAACACTTATGATCAGGGCCGACGTTGGGCATGTGCAACACATGTGACCATACAGTGATACAGCGCATCAAGCACAAGGGGTATCAAATTTTCATCTATTATTGTTAATCTAAGTTTAGTAATTTAGGAGTTGAGATTTAATTAAAAAAATAGGCCCAAGGTCCACCCGCCTAGCTAAAGCTTGGTAGTATTTGTTGGGGCATCATGAACACGTTTTCGAATTGCAACCCGTGAATGCCAAAAGCCTAAAACTTCCAACTGATTTCTATTTTTCTAGATGAAATCCTTATGCAAATATGGTTCTTTGTTTGTCTTCTTTTTTCATTAAAATTGGCGTAGAGATGAACACATGAGGTTGACTAGGTTCTATACCCCTTAAAAATTTGTGTGCTTTTTGCCTTTTGAATTAAGGGCATATTTTTAACTATCCGCCCATGGCATCCAAACCCATTGGACCGGCCGTGGTTATGATGTTTGATATGTGTTGATTCAAGTCGTGCCAGAAACCTTACTTGACCAATTGACTCAATCTATTTATTGAGACTGGAATAAATGTGTCACTCTATAAACCCCAATGGGGCAGCCTACCGGTTAAGGCTTGGTGTTGGGGAAAAACCCACCCAAGTTCGAATCCGGGGGTGAGCAACCAGGGGCCACTGAGTGTTAATCCCAGGGGAGCATGCTTTAGCTCTCGGTAAAAATTGCCAAGGATGTAGTCTGGCCAAAGTCCAGGTGAACCTTCCAAAAAAAAAAAAAATGTGTCACTCTATAGTACTTTTATATGTGTGGGTATAGAGGGAGGTTCAAACGAGAAATATATCAATTTAAGAAAACGTGATGAGCAATCTCAACCACTCATCTCGGTCAACAAAGACAGCTTTGACCAGTCCACTCCTTTAATAGTCTCTACCCTCCCATGAATCGCGTTAATCCTCGTGATCACGTCCACCGTAACCGTGAGATAAGTGGCTGAGATTGCTTCTCACGTTTTTTAAAATAGACATGTTTCTTGTTTGAACCTTCTCCCATATATGTTTATATATATATGTATATATATTGCTTTTTGTAAGAATATATGTTTAGCATTATGTGGGTTAATATATTATTTTTATGAAACAACTCTGCATGACATGAATATGTGATTTTCAATTATAACATACATAAGTATACGTTTTGTCGATAGGTTGAGGGCATAACATGTTGGTAAAACAAGAAACACAATATATTTTGTCAAGTTAGAACCATAAAAATTATCTTCAAATTAATATACAATATAATAACTAAAATACAAAAACTTCTTGTATAAAAACACATCAAATATTATAAAGATCAACATAAAATACATTGTCACTTTATTCATCTTAAATCTTAAGCTTCTCCATTAAGACAACCTTTTAAAATCCCGGAAAAAGTCTTTGCTAATATTTTTTTGGCAAAAAATTATGATAAAGTATTAAATTAGAATAAAAAGGTACAAATATTAGATTGATTAGGGTACGAAGAGATTTAATACTATTGAAAAAAAAAAGATTAATACAGGCAATCCACATGCACATCCACCGTACAACTTGGACCACACATCAACGGTTGACCGTCAACTCTTTTAGGACAAAAATTACGTTTTTAGTCCCTATGGTTTGTAACAAATTAAGATTTTCATCCCTATAGTTTAGAAATCAAGATTTTAGTCCCTATAGTCTTTAATTCAATACTATATTATCATCATCGTCGTCGATCTGATGGAGACTAGTCTCTATCTTTTAAGTACGAGTGACGAAAACCGAAACGTATTATAAACCACAATAACAAAAAATTATGTATTATATATTATAAAAATAAAACCAATATTTATTATAAATAATAAAAATGATAGTTGTACTTCTAAAAGGGTAATTGATTCAAATGCCCATAACGCACATCCACTTTGCACAATATACCCACACCGTTACGCCGTTATAACGGCGATATAACGCATCAAAACGCCGTTATAACGGCGATATAACGCACCAAATGTGCGTTATAACGGCGTTTTGGTGCGTTATAACGGCGTTTTGGTATAACGGCCCTTATAACGCACATTTGGGGGTATGATTGCAAAGTGGAGGTGGGGCTTTGGGTATACCGGTAAAGCTCCCCTTTTAAAAGCATATACAAACAAAAGCTGGAAATTTTCAATAAGCCACGTAGATATAAAATGCAATTTACCCTTTCTTTAATTCTTCATTATATTCTAATTAATTCACAAGTAGGAATTAGGAAATTAGGATAATCTTTTTTTCCTTCTAGTAACGTATTCATTCATTAAGAGGTGTAAAAAGTTCCAGCTTTTAGCAAGCTATTTGAATTCGAGCTTTATAATTATTGACTATGAGTCAATCTCGAGTACAAAATAAACCTGTTTAATTTAACAACTCAAACATCGTAATACCAATGTTCGACTTGGTTCGTCCAAGAACTCGATTAAATTTTAGATTTAAACTTTTACATACAGTAAAAGTGTAACTCGGTAAGGACTTATTGAGCTCAAGCCAATAAACAGCATAATCATTCGTTAGTTTGAGCCACAAACGAGCATCAAGCTCGATAATTTAAAAAATATTTGAGCTCAAACTCGAGCTATTACTTTGAATATATTAATGGAACTCGAGTTTGACAGTAGTTTTTTTAAACCAACTTGAATACCTTACCATTTGATTCAACTCATTTATACCCCTGTTAATCTCTCTTATAATGATTTTATATTTATAATTTAAATCAATCACTATATATATATATATATATAGAGTTACCTTATTTTGAAAACTCATTAATTTGTGGAAACTTTGGAAACCATGTTTTCCACCAATCATAATCTATTTTCTTGTTTATTTTTGGTAATTTTATTTTTTATTTTTGTGATGCTTAATTATAGGAGTTGGTGGTTATGATTTTGAATTTTGCAATTAATCTTGTCCATTGATCCTTCTAATCAATGGTTTATATGAGTTTCCAAAGTTTCCATAAATTAATGAGTTTTCAAACATGAAATAATTATGTCGGTAAATAGTATTAAACGTTTTAAATTTTTGTAAAATAATTGTATAAACATGGTGGCATGTAGCCCTCAATCCCTCTTCTCTACCAAACTATAGCGATTTCAGAAAAATTGCTAAAGGTAGTGTATTTTCTATTTTAAATAATAAAATTATAAAAACGGAACCGCATGCAGTTTAAAACTTACCTATTTAAATATCTATAATTTGAGAAATATTTATTTTTAGATGTAATTTTAAAATCACGTTAAGTTCTATTTTGGCTATATTATTAACATATCAATATTCGGGGTGAGAAAATAAACACATCTCAAACCGTAGATCCTTAAATATGCATTCTAAAAATATAACTTTCAAAAGTCTATTGTTGAAAAAAAGACTATTATAGATCTCGTATAAATTTATATATTTGTCTTTCATATCACGATTCGATCCAAATAAAATAAAATTTAACGTACATATTTGGTTCAATTCCCGAAATATGCAATGGGCTCTTCATGAAAATGGCGAGACATTTGCTAATGAAAAGACATTTAGGTGAAATAGAGGCGGCGGTTCGGGAATTATTTATGCACAATATGGTTAATAACTTATATCATAAATGACGTTGTGAACATCTTATAACAAAATGAATCTTTTAAATGAAGCATCATGTGCAAAATGGACCACATTAGAAATTGCCTAATGATGTGTGCTTTGAGCAAGTTTGTTACGTTAGCCACTTAAGAGGATCTAAATTAAAAGTTTTTGGTGGTTAGTTGCTGCAAAAGTGAAAATTGCGGAACCTTCGAAAGTGGGTGGAACGACCGATTTCGACACTCATGTTGTTACCGTATGTAGCTTGCTTCATATGACTTTTGACGAACATCAATGTTAATCTTGGAAAAAACCAAGTAATTATAAAAGCTTACATAATTTTTTATTTAAATATGGATGTTTTTATTCATAACTAATAAAATATTTTTGGAGAAGAAGAATCCATGTAAGAGACTTCAATTAAGAAAAAAAAGTTTGTTAAAAAAGGTTGAAATTTGTTTATATTATTGGTCACAATCAAAAATTGTTTTTAAAATTAATATTCTGTTGCTTTTGAATGGTAAAACGTTATCAATTTTTGAACAAGTTGAAAACAGACATAAAAACGATAAAGTCGAAGACAAAACAAACGTTAAAAAAACAATCTATTGAACAAAATCGCTGTTAAATCAATTGGCCACATGTTGTCATGTGATTATTTAACAACAAAGAGTATACCTTTTTTATCATCTTAATCCAAATTTTAATTTAAAATTGAGTTGCATTGGTAATCGCTTACATATGTTGTTATATTAAACTCCCATTATTTTGAATACACAAGTGGATATGTTAATTTGATTGCTTTAGAACATAAAATAATGTAACTATGTAAATGATGTGAAATAATACATTATTAATAAACTCATTTCTCATAATCCAGTCATGTGACCTTAATTCCAAAAACTAGTTACATTAAAATTAAGGGTATAATTCTCTAAAATGTATCAAACTATACACGAAATGTTATTGTGTATATCCATCTATCAAAAATGTTTTTTGATGTATCAAATTTTATACTTTTTGCAATTATGTGTATCAGATGACTTGCTACCGGTTGAAGCGGTAAACCATCGCCGGAGACCGTCGCCGAAGACCCAAAACCGGTAAACATCACCACCCTAACTCAAAACCACCGTTACCGCCACCAGATACCACTATCGTTTGTGGAGAACCACCGTTGCTGCCACTAGAAACCACCATTACCAACCTATAACCACCACCATCGTCCATCTCCAACCACCACCACCATCGTCCATCTCCGATGTTCGACCTCCAAAAGAACCACCGCTGCCGCCGCCGGAAACCACCATCGCCAGCCTCCAACCACCACCATCGTCCATCTCGATGTCCGACCTCCAAAAGAACCACCGCTGCCGCCGCCGGAAACCACCATCGCCAGCCTCCAACCACCACCATCGTCCATCTCGATGTCCGACCTCCAACAGAACCACCGCTGCCGCCACCGGAAACCACCATCGCGAACCTTTAACCACCACCATCGTCCATCTCCAACCACCACCACCACCACCGTCCGTCTCCATGTCCGACCTCCAACCGAACCACCGCTGCCGCCGTCGGAAACTACCATCGTCGACCTCCAACCACCACCATCGTCCATCTTTGACCCAAAACCATCACCCAGAACCACCATTGCCGCCCCAGCACCTCCGGCCACCGTCTAACTTCAAGTGACCGATTGTTGACAGGTTGAACCAGTCACGATACACACAATAACAAAAAAAAGTTTGATACATCAAAATTCATTTTTGGTAGGTGGATACACACAATAACATTTCGTGAATAGTTTGACATTTTGGAGAACTATACCCTAAAATTAATGTTATAAGAGCATACCATTGTGGCTGCAGGTAAATGTTGAGGGCTTATTTATAGAGGGTCAGCAAAACCCGACGGACCCGAAACTCAATTAAAATTGGTATTGAATTCCCCTATCCGACCAACCCAAAACCTGACCCCAAATATTCGAAACTCCGACACCCGAATAGGCTTCAGTTAGATATCAAAAATGTCAACCCGCCGAGACCCGAATATTTTGGTTTTTTAAAAATAATTTCTTACATATATTATATATTATTTGATTATTTAATTAAATTTTAGAAACCCTAAAAAGTAAAACTAAACCATATTCAACATTCATTCCCAATTTGGGGATTTCCCTCACCTCTCTGTATCTCTATCCAGCCCGACGACTCATAGCCGCTCCGTCCCTCGGTCGCTCGACATACCACAGGTATCTCTCATCTCTAATTTTGTTGTTCACTTGTTCTAAACTTCTGGTTTAAATAATTAATATTTCATTGGTTTTTTTTTAAATTAGGGTTTATATAAGATTTTGGTCCATTTTAAGCATATTCACCTGTTAAAGCACAGTAGAATTATAATGTGTTTTTCTTTGATAAGGTTTGAAAGGTGGATTTCAGAGGTTGGATATCCGACCTAGGCAACCCGAAACCTGAAAACCCGACAGTTCACTGATATTCGAAACCTACAGATAGATTTTGGGGTTTACATGTTCCACCCGAAATCCGATTGGATATTTCATTTTTGGTTATGACCCATCGAACCCGCCTGATGCTCATGCCTACTTATTTCAACACCTCAAATGCACCATGGTAAACCATTTTCAGATAAAAATGACCCCTTAAGAATTAAAGTAGAATGGTGTGTGCATATTGACAACAAAGAATACTTGTATTGTTGAAGGTGTTGATACCACAAATCAAATTATTATTACTGGAAAGGTATCTAAGAAGACCGTTCTTGTAAAACTCAAAACATATGAACCACGAAAGTGAATGTAAGAATTGATCATAGACAATAAGGTTAAACGCTCGTAACTATTTGTTAAAAGTCTTCATTGTATTTGGTTTTCTAGACCATATTATATCAAACTTGAAGAGTATCATTAAATTAAAATCTACATTACATATCATTCTTTTGCACAAGATAGAATGAAGTATCAATTAAATAAAAGAACAAATTAACGATGAAAATAGCTTTTTTGTTTAAAACTTTTTATTTTAATTTATTTCATTTTTGGATTCTAAAAATTTTAATTACTTTTGAAAAACTTGTTGACGATTATAAAGACGATAAAGTTGAAAATAAAGAGGAGGAAGAAAAATAACCTACTTATCTCCCATTAAATAATCGGTCACATGGTGTTGTATGGTAAATTAAAAGAAGAAAAAAATGTTTATTGATCATATAAAACTGTGTTTAATGATCATATAAAACTTATTGGTCAACGAGAGATTTGTGAATAAAATTACCCATTTGAAAATCTATATAATCATGTTCATATTAGTTAGAAAAGAGGTTATTTCAGAAAACTTAGAAATCTTAGTTAGGCCATGCGTATCGTGGGGCTGGGTTCAGCAGGCTCGAACCTGCCAGCTCAGCGGGTTCGAACCTGCCGGACTCAGCGGGTTCGACGGGTTCCGCTACGTGACCGGTGGGTTCGAGAGGCTAGAGAGTTGAGAGTGTTGGGTACTAATCAGAGGTGGGTTAAGGAAAAACTGATGTGACAGTGAAGTTGGAAGGATTGGAAGGGTTGGATACTGACAACCTTATAAAACAAGTGGAATGATTTAAAATTTAAATGCAGTTAGATTCTAAAAATATAAAGCCCAACATATTAATTATTTATAAACTAAAAAATTAAAAGGTCAAACAACACATGATCGGTAAGAAACATACTCATTCCTTGTTATTTGCATACACTACACTTTTTTCTTTTTCTTTAACTAAATTCTGTAGGTCCTAAAAACTCAGATACAAATTGATTCAATTATGAATTTATGATAATAAATGGTAAAAGTAAATAGAAAAATAAAACAATATTCGTTATGAACTTGAATTTGAATCACAACCATTCAAAATAATCTACCAACAAGACATTGTATGTGGAAAAATATGGAAACTTTTTTTTTCCTGTTAGTTTATATGTAGTTTTAGTAATTATTGATTTTATTTTCACGTGTTCTGGTTTTCATTTTAAGATTAAATGCAATAATTAACCCATGATTTTTGTTAAGAAGGTGTACCTTTAAAGTGACTTAAAACTCCGCAAAGTTGTTCGATGTGTTTTTAAGTTAGCTCAATGTTTTAAGAAGGTTTTTTTCAAGTTATTTGGTTAATATCTAGAAATCTCAAGTTTTTGATTGATTTCTGAAATTTTTTTGATTAAAATTATTTGTATTATTCAAATATTATTGGTGCATTCTTCAAAGTTTAACGAAGACACTTCAATAAATAGAAAAAAACAATGCTATGAAAATAAATCGAAGAGGTACAAGAGAGCCCCACTGGAAGCATAATAGATCCGTCCCAAATGAAACATGGTCCATTTCAAATTTGTGGCTTATCTTTTTGTTTTTATTTTACTTTGAGTAAATTATTGATTTGATCCCTATAGTTTGCTGGTTTTTATGGATTTCGTCCCTATGATTAATTAATTGCGGATTTGGTTCTAGTGGTATCTATTTTCTGTTGAACTTGGTTTCTAAGATATGCAATTTTTGTTGGATTTGGTTCTTGTGGAATGTATTTTCTGTTGAATTTGGTCCCCCTATTGTATGCACAAATTTATTGAATGGCTGTTAGGCCGAATGACCAATTCCAAAAGAAAATGCATACCATAGGGACTAAGGCTATGTTTGGCAAACTAACTGATAAGTTAGATTTTGAATGATAAGATAGCTGATAAATAAGTTATGTTGACAAAAACTAGCTGACAAGAAAACTTATGACTGTAAAATAACAAAAGAAATGTTTAAAAATCGCTAGTGTAAAAAGTAGTAAGGTTATATTTGTAATAAAAAATAACAAGTCCATAAGTCACCAAAAAGCAAACAGTGATTCGTTTAATGATGAAAGAAGAGAAATCTTCATTTGACGTCATCCTCACCTTCCTTTGGTTTATCACCGATAGTCTGTTTAGGGTTCCAAACTGCTAGTGAGAGTAGCTTTTCAAAAAGTTGGCTTATGTACCTAACCAATAAGCTAACTAATTTTTACCAAACGATGCCTAAATCCATAATTAGCAACCCTAGGGACGAAACTTGTAAAATCCACCAAACCATAGGGACCATATCCGTAGTTTACTCTTTTAGTTTGGATATTTGCTATTAAATAAAAACAATACAATTAATACAAGAAAAAAAAAGTTACTAACAACTTTTCAGTAACCAAAATACCATTTTAAAACTAATTCATTTAATTTAATTTAAAAAATAAAAATAAAAATAAAAAATCACAAATCTAAACACAAAAGCAAACACATAAACTCTCTCTTTCTCTCCATCTCCACTCCTTTTCATCACCACCATTTTCTGATCTCTCTCTCTCTCTCTCTCTCTCTCTCTCTCTCTCCACACACACACACTTCTCTTTTGCTTTCTCTCTCTCTTTATCCAAAAATCCACGACAAAAATTGCAGTAAACCCTAGACCAACAACAAAATTCAAAAATTCACATCGAATCTAATCTAATCTTAATCGATTTCAAAAATGTTGTATCTATAATCACACAATGCTTCAACAAATTTAGCTTCTTTTTTCTTCCCCTTTCTCATCCCACTTCAAAAAACCTCTTAATTTCCCAAATTTTTTCAAGTGGGAATTTGCCGAAAGAAAGAAAGAAAAAAAAATCCCCAAAAATGGGTGGCTGCACCTCTAAACCCTCGACCGGATCCAAATTTTCCGGCCACTACGACATCGAAATTCCGGTTAACGACGATAAACAACAACCGGACGACCAAACGACGTCGTCAATAGAAGCCGCCGGTAAGAAGTCGCCATTTTTTCCGTTCTACAGTCCGAGCCCAGCTCACAATTGGTTCTCGAAGAAGTCTCCGGCGAACGCCAAGTCTCCGGCGCCGAATGCGAGCTCCAATTCGACTCCGAGGAGGTTTTTCCGGCGGCCGTTTCCGCCGCCGTCGCCGGCGAAGCACATTAAGTCGGTGCTGGCACGGCGGCACGGGTCAGTGAAGCCGAACGAGGCGGCGATACCGGAGGGCGGGGAGGCGGAAGGGGTTTCGGGGTTGGATAAAAGCTTCGGGTTTTCGAAGCATTTTGGGAGCAAATATGAGGTTGGTGAAGAGGTGGGAAGAGGGCATTTTGGGTATACTTGTAAAGCTAAGTTTAAGAAAGGGGAGCTTAAAGGGAAAGAAGTTGCAGTTAAAGTTATCCCAAAATCAAAGGTATTTGTTCAAATTCAATTGTGTTATGATTCTTGATTTAGTGATTGTTGATGGTTTGATTTTGATTTTGATTTGTATGTTTGTAGTGATTAGTGATTAGATCTGAAGTTGACCCTTTTTGGGTTTTGATTAGATCACATGAACAGCAAATTATGTTTTTTTTTAATCTCAATTATTGATTTTCAAGATTTCTTGATTCAATTGAACTAATCATAGTGGTTTAAATTAATAATGATTGTTTTGAGTATTCTTTCGTATGATCAAATTTAGACCCGATTGGCCGTGAAATTTGTAGCATTTAACCGCACGGGTTAAGATCGGGGGATGTGGTAGAAATCTCAACCTTTGTGGCCATGGAGGTTCACATTAGAGGCCATTGGTGGTTGATCGGGTATTAGTTGGTGCGCTTAAGCTGACCCGGAAATTCATGGTTACCCAAAAAAAGTTGCCGCCTTTAAGATGACCTGTTTAGAGCATCTGCATCGGCTATGCTATAATTTTTCTAAAATAGAGTATCATAAGTAAAAAATCCCTAAAAAGAGATGGGTTAAATGCACCCCAATATATTAGTATATTGCTTAATGTGTCTTGGTGATAAATTTCTTCTTCATACGTCAAGATCAATATCCGCCTTTTTACGTTCTCAATGCATGAATTGACATGATTGTCGAAAAAAAAGGGTGTGCAAATAACTGTCCTATTTTAGCAATTCTATGAACTATATTATTAAAATATTCAAAATAATATTATTTTTTTCTCTCATAAGCATTTAATTTAATTCCTCTTATTGGTGGGAAAGAGTTAAAATATTATTTCTTTCTCTTATATAGAGTCTTAGAGATTTCTTCAAATTTGGAGATTGTCACTTTCTTTGCTCTATTTTACCATAGCTGTTGGAGTAAAAACAAATTCTTAAGTTTCCAAAATCTCTATTTTAGCATAGTTGTTGGAGATGCGTCTAGTTAAATTAATATGTATTACTTTAAGCATTAAACATCTT
Source organism: Centaurea solstitialis (assembly GCA_030169165.1). Classification (NCBI taxonomy): domain Eukaryota; kingdom Viridiplantae; phylum Streptophyta; class Magnoliopsida; order Asterales; family Asteraceae; genus Centaurea; species Centaurea solstitialis. The sequence goes on from CM058041.1 coordinate 73,071,660, forward strand.
AAACATAGTTTATATTTGTTTGCAATCTAAAAGAATGTTGACTGGATTTTAATATGTTTATGTAGATGACAACGGCCATAGCCATTGAAGACGTGAGAAGGGAGGTAAAGATATTGAAAGCTTTATCAGGGCATAACAACTTGGTGCATTTTTATGATGCATATGAAGACCATGAAAAAGTCTATGTTGTGATGGAGTAAGTGCGACAATTTGACTTTTTATTTTTCAATATCTCACACGGTTCTTGTTAATTTATACACAACTTAAATTTATCCTTTTTTTTAGGTTATGTGAAGGAGGGGAACTCTTGGATAGAATACTTTCAAGGTAATATTTTATTTTTCTGCTTTTAAGGCCATGCTTAGCGGATAAAACTCCATTTTCTCAAATTTTCCGTTTCTACTCCATGCCCACCAATCACGTAAAGCCACGTCAATTCAATTCAATAAATGGATGAGGTGGCTTTGTGTGATTGGCGAACAAGGACAACATGGAAATTTAGTACAATAAATTTAGGACATGGATGAGGTGGCGTTATATTATTTTATTTAATAAATGTCTTTGCAGAGGCGGGAAATACACCGAAGATGATGCCAAGGCCGTGTTGATACAAATATTGAATGTTGTTGCATTTTGTCATCTTCAAGGTGTCGTTCACCGGGACTTGAAACCAGAGGTAACATTCTTACTAGTTTAATCAAGTAGATTTTTATGTGGCTAAATGTTTATATGGCTCCTCAAGGAAATATCCTTTCTACCCTTGGGATAGAGGCAAAGTCCGCTTGCATTAAGTGGCAGATTCAGAAATTTTGGCATTAACGTGATGTAAATTTATTTTGGCGGTCAAAATATTACATGTTTATATAATAAATAAATTTTTTAATTCTTTTTGAAAATTGATGGCGGCAACTAATACCCCTCCTTTCCAAATAGATACGCACCGCCTACATCCTACAGCAGAGTCTCTACCTCTGTGTGGGATATACTGGGTTAGTTTGGTTTTAGATACCGTGGTTTATATGAACTCCTTTGTTCTATTATGCTTATCTTGAATTGACCATGCTTCTTGTTTTCAAATATTTATTGTCCTCGAGTCACACCCTCTATTCCATGCAAATTTCATTGTTTGACTTGACACAAGTTTTGATGGTGGAAGTCTTTGACTATTAGTCAAATGTCCAAAGCACCTTTTCGATACCAACAAAGTAGTCGAATTTGGTGGGACCAAATCAATATCACCAATCTTTTGTAACGATCACGTTACACCAAAGAAAAAAAGTTACCGAAGAGTCAATTAGCACATAGTAAAGAACCCGTTGCTCTAATAATTCATACGGGTTTGTGTATTCGATCGTGTGTGTACCTTGGTTTTTGGCAATTCCTGATTAAAGTTTTTTCGGTTGGTGCATCAGAATTTCTTGTTCACGTCCAAGGATGAAAACTCACCGCTCAAGGCCATAGATTTTGGTTTGTCAGACTTCGTGAAGCCCGGTATTCTCTCTTTCCATATATATATATATATAATTCTCTCTCTCTCTCTCTCTCTCTATATATATATATATATATATATATATATATTCATCTGTGAGTTTCGTGTTTCTTCTTTTTCATTCTCTGATTTTATGTATCAACGGTTTTTCAGATGAAAGACTCAATGACATTGTCGGAAGTGCATACTATGTGGCCCCCGAAGTTCTACATAGATCGTATAGTACCGAGGCCGATGTATGGAGTATCGGTGTTATAGCGTATATTCTTCTGTGTGGCAGCCGGCCTTTCTGGGCTCGATCTGAGTCCGGGATCTTTCGAGCCGTTTTGAAAGCGGATCCTAGTTTTGATGAAGTACCATGGCCCACCCTATCGTCCGAGGCCAAAGATTTTGTTAAACGGTTATTGAACAAGGATCCTAGGAAAAGGATGACGGCCGCTCAAGGACTTAGTAAGCGCCTCCCCCGTTTGTTTTTTTTTTTTTTTTTTTTTTTTGGAAGAGGTATCCCAGACCACATTTGGCCCAGACTAATCTTCGGCAATTTTGGGCCGAAGCCCGACTGCTAAGGCATGCAGCCCGGGGTCGAAGCCCCCGTACCTCCAGAATGCGTCCCCCAGGGCTCGAACTCGGGTTCACCACTATGTAGTGCCCAAGCCTTACCACTAGGCTAACACTCCTTTGGTCCGTTTGTTTTTGTTTGTTGCTAAAATATGGTTCCGTTCATAAACTTGAATTGATTGAGATGTGATATGGTGCAGGTCATCCGTGGATTAGAAATAGTGTTGAAGTGAAAGTGCCGCTTGATATCTCGATATTGAGACTCATGAAGGGTTACATGCGTTCTTCTGCACTACGTAAAGCTGCATTACGAGTATGTTTTTTTTTTTGCGGAATACCCTTTTTGCGGAATATGTGGTATCAACTCTCATTATTGAATCGATGTGTGTTCAATGTAGTTTTTTCTCTCATTTGCAGGCTTTATCGAAGACGTTGACGGTAGATGAGTTGTTCTATCTAAAAGAACAATTTGCTTTGTTGGAACCGAGCAAAAACGGATCCATAAGCATGGAAAATATTAAAACAGTAAGTAACCGATTACATCTTATGTTAGCTATCTACATCCTAAAAAAAGTCCGTATTTGGCATTTACCGTAAAAAAACTACTCCATTCGGCTGAAAATAAATGTTCAACATGAAAAAGGCACACTTCTAGAAATGTGAAATAGTGCCAATTTTACCCTTGATAGTAGTGGGAGCAATGAATTTCCCTATCTGATAATTAATGGTAGAATTGGAGAAACAGAAATGCAGACACTTATTTTGGCACAAAGTGAGTAATAGATATAATTGCTTATAAATCAAGCTCTTAACTTCTCGTGAACGATTTCAGGCCTTGACGAAACATGCTACGGATGCCATGAAGGAATCACGTATCCATGATTTCTTAGCATCGGTATGTGATCGAAGAAAAATTGTTTCAAATCCTTTGTTTTACTTCCATTCTATTATTATTAGATAATCATGCTTTTTTTCGGTGATGACAGCTTAGCGCGCTTCAATATCGAAGGATGGACTTTGAGGAATTTTGTGCAGCTGCTACAAACATCTATCAGCTCGAGGCTCTTGATCGATGGGAACAACACGCTCGTTGCGCCTATGAACTCTTTGAAAAAGATGGCAACCGAGCCATCATGATTGAAGAACTCGCTTCCGTAAGTTAACTTGACATATTTTTTTTTCTCAAACCAAATTATCTCGAGAGATGGTCTTTTTTTCAGCCTAAGTTAACTTGACATTTTCTCGAAACCTTTTTTTACAAAGGAAAGGGAGGGAAAAGAGCGGAAAACAACAAAGAACATGTGTTCTTGAAAATAAGTGATATTTTTCCTCCTAAAACTTTCATCCCGAATGTGCGAAGAAATGGAATGGAAATAATGATGCTCTTTGACAGTTTATCAAAATTACAAAACTACCCGTTGGAAGAAATATAAAGGGTATATATGTAAAAATCACATTTACTTCCTTGTTAATACATGAAAATTTGTTTTTTTCCCTTATCCTTTCCATTCTAGAACACAAATAAAAAACTCCCTTATTTCTTCTCGTATTCGAGAAAACTAAAGTTCCCGTTTAGGCTGTGTTTGGGAAAAACAAGCTACCTTATAAGCTAGTACATATTTAGATGGACAATATAAGCTAGCTTATTGAAACGCTACTTGGAGTAGCGTATTGGGAGCTTTTGATAGCTTTTTCTAATTATACCTTTATTAATATTAACTATTAAACCCCAAGATACCCTTTTGATCATTTTACATACCCATAAACTAGTTTTTGCCAAACATAATTTGTTCATAAGCTAGCTTATCAGCTAGTTTGCCAAACACAGCCTTAGTTTTTACGGTAGAGATTACCTTTTTTTCTCTTTAAATTTCAACTAGTTTAACAAATTTAAATATTTCTATTGCCTGTTTATTTTAATCTGTAGCCACTAGATCTTGCAACCAAACTGATGACATAGAAGTAATATTGAAAATTCTTGATTTTACATGGATAATGTCACATCATAATCAAAGATGTCACATTAGCATAAAACCTGTATCAGGACAAATAAGTACGAAATAGAGAGAAACTGAACCAATTGGGACAAAAATTCATTGTTACAGTAAATATGAACAGTTTAAACTTTGTTACATTTTGATCCATTTTGTCATTTTGTAAACTTTTTAATCATATTTCCAATATATCTATCTCCAGGAACTCGGGCTGAGCCCATCGGTCCCGGTTCATGCCGTGCTCCACGACTGGATAAGGCACACGGACGGAAAGCTGAGCTTCCTCGGATTCGTGAAGTTGTTGCATGGCGTATCGAGTCGGGCCCTTGCTAATAAGCCTCAATAATTGGAGTGTAAAGATGGTTGACTTGAATTTGTGGTTGGGTTTGCAATTGAAGGTGAGAAATACAAATTGATTTCCAACTTCAAAAGAAGAAAAGAGAGAACATGTATGCAATTGCAATAGTGTTTGTATCATAAGATGCTTCATGCTCTAATTAACTAATTCCCACTTGCCAATTCCCATATGATGTGCAAGATAATGTGTAATTATTATATTCTTTTTTTAATTAATAGTAGAAATCTTCATTTTATAATGGTTAAGTTGGTAATCTCCATATCATATGGTAAGGCTACTGGCTTCCCTTTTCAGAAAGAACAACAGGTGTCATGTGGCTGCCATAATGGTGCAGTTCACAATATGATACGAAGTCATAAATAAATTATCTTCGATTATGGTTGTGTTTGGCGAACTGGATAAGCTAGTTGGTAGCTAATAAGCTAACTTATGAATAAATTAAGTTTGGTAAAAACTAGTTTATGATCAATATGGGAATGGGCCGGGTTTGGGGTGGGTACCTTAATCCCCGTCCCCGTCTCCGATCCTTCATTTTCATCTCCGTCGGGAAATTTGAACATATCCCCATTCTCGTCCTCAACGGGGAACGGGTATTTTGTTCCTCTTCGTGTTATTTACTTTAAATCACATGTTTTGAGATATTATATATGTTTAAATCTCTTATATTCCAAGAAACCCTAAGGCTATCAGTAGCGCAACCCTCCCAACTCTCTCAACCTACCATGCCACATCAGCTGACACATCAGCTTTTTTCAACCCTCTCATAAGCCCTCTGGAACCCTCTGCAACCCGTACCCCAACCCTCTCATCCCTCTCACACACACAACACACACACACACACACACAACTCACGCGGGCTTGGCGGTGTGGCCAACCCGTCAAGGCTGGAGCCCGCCGGGCTTCAAAGGTCGCGTACCCCAACCCGCTGCAACCTGAAAGCCCGCCGGGCTGGGGATGAAGCCCGCCACCCTCAACCCGCTATGCGCTACGCATAGCCTAATAATGGATTGTATGATAATTATAGATGTAATTATATAATAATTTATAAACGTAATATCCAAAAAACTAATTTTAATCCAAAAAAAAAGAAATAGCAACAAAATTAAACGTATTAATAGTCAAAACCAAATCAAGTAATATTTATAACATATATATATATATATATATATCGAAATAAGAACAACCTACTAAAAAATAGAAAAAATAATGTATAATTTAAATAAATAAATAATTAATATATATACGGGTACGGGGAAAGGCGGGAAGTGCGATACCCTTCCCCGTTCCCATCCCCAGTTTGAGCAAAACGGAGATCCCTGTAGGGATAGCACACCATACCTGATTTATCGGGGAATCCCCATCTCTGTAGGGGCGGGTGGACTGGGTTCCCCAATGGGCTGGGGAGAATTCCCATGCCTTGTTTATATCTTTATTAGTATGTAAAATGACCAAAATTGGTATCTTGAATATTAACAATATAATTAGAAAAAGTTATAAAAAACTCTTAAAACACTTACTCCAATTAATGTTTCAATAAATTAACTTATGATCTATCTAAACATGTACTAACTTATAAGCTTTTATTTTGCCAAACACAACCTATAATATTCCTTGATTCATAATTATTTTTTGTTTAGAAAGTTTTATAAAATTTGATAGTTTTTGAGGCGATTTAAAATTTACCATTTAATTAGTTAAGGAACGTTTTTAACACCAAATTTTCTCTTCATCATAATAATTAATTTGGAAGTCTTCTGGAAATCTAATATCGTTACGGAATCGGAGCATTCAAATTGATTCTTTATAAATAATGAAAACAATATAACTTGGGCATTTAAATTATTTTCTCTTGTTTTAAAACCCGCTTAAAATCATGTCACTCGACTTATTTCATTTGCCTATGTCGCCATTATAAATTTCTTCTTCTACCAATGAAATTAGTTGATTATTTTGATTCAACTCATGTAAAAATGAAATTGAACAAGACAAATTAGATTATACCTTACTCAAAAATAAGATATGCTAATTAAGGCTAGTTTGATTGGTAGAATGAGTTTTTCTTGAAGTAAAAGCCCTAGGTTTGAACCTGAACATGTTATTCCAAAAAAAGATATTAAATACTTTAAAATAGAAAAAAATATGAATTTAATAAAATATTAAAATTTTAATATCTTGGGGAGAGATATCATTTTAGAAGTGTTTATTAATGAGATTGAATGCATTATAATTTTTATATTCATTCTTTTATATTTAATAAAATGGACTTGTAACTTATTTTGAATATACTTGTAATAAAGATTTTACTTCTTTCTAAGAAAATTGTTGACTAACAAACTAGCTGGTAGCTGATAAGATAGCTTATAAATAAATTATGTTTGATAAAACTAGCTTAAAAGCATGTAAGATTACCAAAAATACTACTTCAACCGACATTTCAATAAATTAACTTATCAAGTGTCTTAGCTTATTTTTGCCAAACCTTGATTCAATTAACATAAATGAATTGTTTATATGAAGAAGTCATTTGCAATTTCAAAATTTTCAAACGGTAATCCATTAATACATTAGATCGCCCATCAGGCCCATGATGCAACTATGGGAAAATTGAAGGTGTTGCTGTCATAAACCTAAGCTTAGGTACATGACACATCAAAACTACGTAGTTTTGGTATAAATCCATTAAAAAACAAAAAAAAAAAAAACATCCACAAGAATCCACTACTCCTCAATCGACTTCCTTCAAACATTCCAAAATGGATTTCTTTCCAATCGACATTCTCAATCAACATTCATTCGCTGCAATCGATTTCATTCCTAAATTCATTCAAGCAATCGATATCAATGGATATTCATTCTAGCAATCGATTAGGGTTTGTAAAATCGATTTCAAGCAATTGGCTGCAATCGATTTCATTTTTTAAAATCGATTTCGAATTTGGCTGCAACCTTGGTGATGATGATATAACCACCACCTCTAGAGACAGCAACAACAAATCATGGTTGTTTGATTTCCAGATAGATTTGAGATTGGAACTAAGATGAATGGTTTTTCTTTTTCTTTTTCTTCTAATTATTTATCAAATCAAATCATGGTTGTTTGATTTCCAGATAGATTTGAGAAATGAGAAAGTGGTGGGTGTGATTCTTATTTATTAAATTAAATCTGGAGAAAACAGTGCTACTTCCAAAAAGAGATATACAATGAATTTATTTATTAATAAAAGGAAGAGGTAGAAGAAAAAGAGGTAAATGATGTCGATTGGAAGGATACCCCTGATGAGGTCGATTGAATTGGAATTAATTGGGGCTAATTTCTTTTTTTTTAATGGATTTATGCTAAAACTACGTAGTTTTGATGTATCATGTACCTAAGGTTAGGTACATGACATCAACATCTTCACTTTCCCCTGCAACTATATATGTATATATATAGATAGGGGAGGGTTCAAATGTGAACCACTTTTTGGTTGTGAATGTGAGGACAGCCGAGAGCGCGACATGTGGCGGATGAGTAAGCGCCACGTCAGATCCACGGTGGATGACTAGACGCGATTCATGAGAGGGCATTGAATTAAAGAGAGGGACCACACTCAAAGTCGCCACGTGTCGCGCTTTCGGGTGTCCTCACTTTCACAACCAAAAAGTGGTTCACATGTGAACTTTCCTCTATATATATATATATTCGCGTGGCGTACACGCTCCCAACAACACATCCCTCACAACCAGCAACTCCTCCAATCACCCCCTAAATTTGTGCACTGCGATTATGAAACCTAACGTCATTTCAATCTCCTCCGATGATGATGAAGATGAAGAAGAAGATGAAGAACTACAATCGGAATACTCATCGACAGACGACGGTGATGATAACGATTCCGATGATCAGGATTATGATTATGACGACGACGAGGATGAAAACGATGCTGAATCGGACGTCGAAGAATCTTTTCATGAGCTCTCCGATAAACCCCTTTCTTTTCATCAAGGTTAGGATCCTCTATTTCAAAATGCCTATATATATATATATATCTATTGCTGCTTCAGTTTAGTACTAGTTTTTCAAAATTGGAATGAAAATTCTAATAGCGCCATGTTTGAATTTGATTAATTTCTACATGTAGATTGAGCACATTATATTGTATTCTGTCCAGTGTTACACTTTGATTAAAGGTTAAACAAGGTTGTACATATATATAAGGATTCAAATTGTTTGAAAATGTTTCCAAGGATTTTATTTTCTTTGCCCTTTTAACCTAAATTGTTAAAATTTTGGCAAGTTGTGCACTGACATTCTGTTCAATTATTTAGGAATGTGCCTGATTACATGGAACTGTCTATAATCAGGGATTAAGGTCAATCTACATGTTGAAATAATTCAATTCAATTCAATTGCAACCATGATGTTGGTGAAATTTTGATCCCAATTTTGAAGAATTACTATTGAAAAAGTTGCATATTAATAATGCTAAGAGCATCTCCAAACCTAACACCAAAAGAACTGCTATAAATGCAATAGTAATAGAAAAAAAGAGTACAATTACCATTGTTAAAAATACTTCCTTTTCTTTTCCTCTTGCTTTGTTTCTCTTGGTGGTTTTGAGCTTGAACCCTGCCCAACAACTATGAGTTCAAAAAGAAATATGGAAAATAAAAGAAAATACTAGAAAGATTTAGAAGTACATTCTCAAGGGCATAAGCTAGTTGGTTGATGCCATTCTAGCTTTTCAGGGAGTAATGATTCACAGGAACCAAGTCTTAATGAGTGTAAAGCATACTTACGGAAACACGGATTAAGGTTATCTGGGACCAAGGAGGAGTGCGTACAGCGAATGAAAGAGCATGGGAGGTTAGTTATCAGTTGCAACCATAACCTTCTTGCACTTTTTTTGTTATTAGTTCTTTGTGGACCTATATGGAAAATTCTATTAATTCTTGTGATTACTAGCTGATATTCTGAAAGAGATTAGCGGCTTCTTTGTTTTGTTTGTAAAAAGAGTGACATATTCGAATATATAATACCGAATGTCATCATATATGTTCTTCGTTGATGAAAATTTTAACATCAAGTCAAATGAGAAAGTGCTGGAGTCTATAAGCTAATCATATGCTAATCTTATGGAATGGGGCATACCATATTGGTCAATCTTGTCACAAGAACCTTATATGATATTACTACCTGCTAGAAACAAGGGATAATACTCGTTGACAAAAAAACTTGAAAAGAAGCATTTGTACACAATGGGGGATTCATCAAGTCAAGGTGGTAGCATTATGCTTTCATATGATTTGAAGAGACATTGATAAATACTGTGGAGCTATTTGCTTGCTACAATACCCATTTTATACTTTTTGAGGTTTGAGGAAAGGTTAGTTCTGGCAAATGCTGCTCTGCTGTGGTAAATTATGAATGAATTTGATAGTTTTTTAAAAGAATAAAAGGCTAGACCCATTCAGGCATGCTAGAGAGGTGGATTTTGATCTTATAGACCTATTTTTCTTGGATTTTTGTTGTCAGATTGTTATTTACTTCATTACTTGCATACTCTATGATGCAACAAAGAACTATTAGTTACTTCCCAAAATTTCCAAGGAGCACAATGTTGTTTGTTGCTACATTCGATGATAAGAAATCCATTTCATATTTATTCATATATCAACCATTTTATTTGTCTATACCAAGACCAAGTATCCTGATTTATTTTGTGATCAATTCACTTGAGTATATATGGATATCCCTTCAACACAACATATGTCATCAAAAGGATCTTAGAGATCCACCAAAGCATGAAACTGTTATCTTTCAGAAAACTGCATGGATAAGCCTATGCTAACCCGTCAATATTATGATCCAATAAGAGTATGTTAAACACATTTGCAATTGCATAACCATGTAGTTTATTACCCAAACCAAATAACTTAAACATTTAATGCAATTCCTTAAATATTCAAAACTATTCTTTCTATGAACTATTAGACATGGTATTGGCAACATTAGATGAACCGTTTCTTTATCCCCTAAAATTGCAGGTTAAAAGAGGGAAGGGGTGAATCACTTTATCCCAGATCGTCATTTTCAATCAATTGCACTGGTAAATAGTTCTTTCACTTTTTTTTTTCTTTTTTTTTTCTCTTTAGATGTTTGCTCATTGAAGCAAAATATTTCTTCAAATGCAGGCGATGCATGCAAAGGAGATGTTGTCTTGTTCACACAAAAAGTATACAATAAGTAAGAAGCCTGATGTTTTCTTACCCTTTTAAATGGATTTTAATTAAGAATTGTACCTATAACTTCTAGGTTCGATAAAGCATCAAGGCGAGGAGATGTAGTGGGTAAAAGAACTGTCGCTGGGAGGATAGTTAAAGAAAGTTATGGTGCATCAAAACAACAACATACGTTCACGGTTAGGATAATAAAGATAGTGATAATTATTACACCATAGCAGTATCCCTTGTTTTTTTATAGGAGGTTTAGCATTTGTTTGTTTGTGTGTGTATTGCAACCGAACTTCTCTCTCTTTATATATATATATATGTGTGTGTGTGTGTGTGTGTGTGTGTGTACACACACACATACGATGCTAACAAGGCTGAAGAAACAAATGCTAAAGCGCCTATAACAAACAACGGGACAGTTACACTTAGGTGTCGTTTGTTTTTTAAGAGGTGGATGGTAAGAGGCTTCCAGGCCTCTTCTTAAAAATAAAACAAACAGTCTTAAGTCTGCAGACCTCTTAATTTTTAGACCTAAGAGGTTTTAAGAGGTATTTAAAAAAAAAAACAAACGGCCCCTTAGAATGATAGACGTGTCCCTGAAACTACAATGGTGTAATAGGAATTCATAAATCATGTATCTGGGTTTGAAGTCTTGTCAGTTGTCACTTAATTCGTGTTGCGGGTTATTATTTTTGATTTTCTAGATTGAAGTGTTGTGGAGCAAAGGGCCCCAAAAACTCTCCCCGCTTTCGCCTTTGTTAGTGAAAGGTCGCAATCTTTACAGGTTTCGGACATTGAGACAAGTAAGTCACTGATAATGGTAACAATGATGCTTTAGTGTTATATGGGTTGGGTTCCGGTTAGAAGTTGAGGTTAACACGACAAGCGTGAGAAGTGGTTATCAACCGTTGGATGAGAAAAGATGCGCCTTAGGATGGGATGCATCAAGATGCACCGGATCATTTCCCTTTTAAGGCGCAATTCATGTTAACCTTAACCTCTCACACAATCCTTTGCCACAGTGTTATATGGTCTTTTCACATCCTCTTTATCTTTTATAATTTTGTTTGTTGGTTTAGCCTTGGAAGAGTGAAGCAGAGAGATCGAAAGTGCTTGGAGAGAAACATAAGCGAGGGGAAGCGGCTAGGCATAAACGAAAACTCAAGAAGACAGAGATTGCTTCCAAAAACAATGAAGGTATAATTCACATTACCCATCTGTGTACTCACACTCTCCATACAAATATATTAATTACATACATGTATAGATACATAAGGAGGTCTTAGGCGGATGATCGTGTGAGAAGTGGATCTGAACTGTTGATCACTTTTAATCTCATGCTTTCTATGAATTGCACTTTAGAAGGGAATTGATGTGGTCCATCTCATCCTTAATATGCATCGCATCAACTTCTGATCCAACGGTTGATAACCACTTCTTACGCTAACCTCTATTTATCCCCAACCTAGAGGTCTTAAGCATCCCTTGGCTGGTCAGCGTACATCCTGCCCTCCCCCTGACCCCACCCCTGGGTGGAATATATTGGTTTAGTTTGGTTTGGTATATGCATAGAACTATTGATAAAGTGCACATTTTAGTGATCGAGCAGAGGCAGACCTAGAAATTTTTTCAAGTGTGGCCGTCATTTGACTATAAAAAACGAAGCTATGGATATTTTTTACCAAATCAACATTAGTCTATCGGTTAGTTTCTTGTTTTTTGTATGTCAAGTCTTGATCTTCGAGTCTTTTTATCTCAAAGTTCTTCAGAATCACAATAAACCTGAAATTAAAAGATAAAAACTAAGATAATGATACAATTGAGTCTTGAACCTAAGTCTTGAAGGGAAGAAAATCCCGTTCAAACCAACATCTACCGAGAGAAACTTGTATCATTAAGTTTCAAGGAATATATGTTTAATAATACAATGTACCCTAAAAAAACTTATACTACTAAAAAGAAACAAACATAGTGGGTCCGTCCTAGGTCTGCTTACATCCTACTTTCTTCTAGACCCCACCCCATGGTGGGGATATATTGGGTTAGTTTGATTTATGTATAGAACTTAGTTTGATTTATGATACATAAAGTGTTGCATTTCGTTGATAAGGCCATATATTAGGTTAGTCTTTTTGCATTTTAAGAAGGATGATTTGTTTGTAATAACAAAGATCAAGGCTTTGTTTGGCAAGCATAAGCTAGCTTATAAGCTAGCTGATAAGCTAGCTTATAAGCTAGTCCATCCAAACATGTACCAGGAAGCTAGCTTATCAGCTAGCTTATAAGCTAGCTTTTTGAAACGCTACTTTGAGTAGCTTATGAGGAGCTTATTGTAGCTTTTTCCAATTATACCCTTATTAATATTAATTATTAAATTCAAATATACCCTTTTTGGTCATTTTACATACTCATAAGCTAGTTTTTGCCAAACATAATTTGTTCCAACAGCTAGCTTATCAGCTACTAGCAAGCTTATCACTCAACAGCTAGCTTATCAGCTATCCGCTAGCTTATCAGCTACCAGCTAGCTTATAAGCTACGCTTGCCAAACATAGCCCAAGTACATTGGATAACTAGTTTGTTTCAGCCATTTCTTCATTGCAAGATTTGACCACAATAATTTATTGATAGGTAGAAAGCGTCAAAAGGTATCCGATAGAAGACCATCAACTCTAACTGATAAACATAAATCTGGCAAGAAACGGGTAAACCGGAGGAAAAAGGAATTGGAAACATCACAAGCAACCTTTCGTGCAGACCCAAACCGTTGTGTATATTCTGATCATCGTCGTCACCTACAACAAGCATCATCATCATCGTCAATTCCATATCGACCAACTTCTAATCTGCCGCCTCCCAGGTTTCCTGGTTACCATGGTCATCCGCCTCTTGGGTTTCCTGGTTACCACGGTCATTATTACAACAACGGAGTACCTCTTCTACGTGATCATGTCTTATATCGGCCACCGGGTTATAACTATGATCAACCCTTTCCGAGATATCGATTTGGCTAATTGTTCGAAAACGGAATTTGGAATATGTCAGAAGTAGTATGATATATGTTTGTGACACAATGTTTATAACACGTATAACTGAAGTAACAAGTCTTTTGGTGCCCTTTTTGGCTATCAAATTTTTGGCTATCAAATTGGGTAAAAATGTTAAGAGAAAGGCAATAAGGGATCTGGACCTTGATCAATTTTAATCTCAAACTCACTCATGTATTGTGCTCGATTAGGGGATTAATACTTCTACGGGTGAAGATCCCTTCTTACCTTTCATCTAAATAAGTTGGTTTATTTACAATTTGGCTTCTATAAAATGATAAAGCCATAAGCTCGGTTATAAATCTATATTCTCACCCCAAGAAGTTTTTTAAATGAAGTTCACCTAATTGTTTTTACACAATGTCTCATAAACCATGGAAAGACATCACAAGCAACCTTTTTTAATTGGATTTTGGATATGAAAATCAGAACCTGAATTTTGACTATTGGATTTTGGATTGCTAGATATCGGTCGGGATCAAGTAATATGATTATGCAAAAAGTATATATAAATTCAATCAATTTTTAGAATGAATTTGATTGATTGAGAGATTGATGAAATCTTAAATGAATTAAAAAAATTAGAAAGCATTTCGACAAAAGGAAGAGTTATTAGATAAATAAATATATTTATATAATATGAGTTAAGTTCTGATGAGATCAAGCCTTTTTGGTGAGACTAACATATTTTACTTGAAACTTTACATCAAAACATTTGTGAAGGTAAAAAAAATTGAACATTCACCGATAAAACATACTAAAAAACACTATCGAAAAAAAAAATTCCAAAAAAAGGTTAAAAAACGAAACCTTCATAGCAGTTTTTTTTGTGAAGGTTCGCATTATATATATGTAACCTTCACAGAACTTTTTTTTTTTGGAAAGGTTCACCTGGACTTTGGCCAGACTACATCCTTGGCAATTTTTACCGAGAGCTAAAAAGCATGCTCCCCTGGGATTAACTCTCAGTGGCCCCTGGTTGCTCACCCCCGGAACCTTTACAGAACTTGAGCTGTGAAGGTTTCGTTTTTTAGCTTGTTTTTGATATTTTTTTGCATCGAAAGTGATTTTTAGGTCTGCGTATTCGAGTTTTATATACATTCACAGTGCTTTTTTGTGAAGCTTCATACGTTAGGTATTGGTCTCATGCAGTCTCACGGTAAGAGCTTGGTCTCACCTGATCCTAAGTCTATATAATATATAAGTTATTTTACTTTTTCGAACGGGTCAGATGGGTCAAAGTGTCAAACTCAAATATTCCTCCAAAAGTTTGGTTTCTAGTTTGCAAAAACTCTCTTATTTTCAGTTTGGATTCTACTACAGTACTACTTGGATTTTGCGCAACTAATTGGGCCATTTAATAAGCCATTAAAAAGTTACTCCCAAGTCCCAAAGACTCAAAGAGTATGTTGGCCCGTACTTATTTCAAAGTAAAGTTAACTAGCGGGTCGGTTATCATGGTTTCTTTCTTTTTGGAGTTGTGGCAGTGTGTTTGATGCACTGGAAGGACAGTTGTGTCCTATGTTTGGCACGTTTTAACGTGGGACTAGCCAGAACACGTTTGAGCAAGCATGGGACATGCGTGTTACAGGCTCTATCCATGGAGCTCAATGGAATAAGGGATTTTTTTGACCAAATTACCCTTGAAAATAGAGAAACCTAATATCGGCTTCTTTGTCATACCCCCCCCCTCTCTCTCTCTCTCTCTCTCTCTCTCTCGCAAGCAAAAAACAGAAAACATTTGATTTAGAAATTGGTTAAAGATTTTGGAAACAGAAATCTGTTTGGATTATGGAAACTCTTTGTTTGGATTTTGGAAAAAAAAATGGATTGGGAGACAAATACATTTGGAAACTACATTTTGATTTCGGAAAACAAATTAATGTTTGAAACTCCATGATTTCCCATGGAAATCGTTTTGGAAACTCGATTTGCGTTTTGAAAAATAGAAATCGATTTTGGAAACAGAAATCTATTTGGATTATGGAAACCCTTTTATTATTAAAACGAAAATCCATCAATTGAAGAAACTCAAAATTATTGGATAGGTTTAGATGGACAAATCAAAATTCCGATTAGATTTCATTATTTTCGTATAAGAAATCAAGGCTCGACTTTGGGGTTTCATATTTTGGAATTTTTGGGGGCTGGTCGTGTTTTGAATTTTTTGGATTTCCGATAACTTGTTCAAATATGTAAAATCTTTTAAATTTCTTTTTATATTAATTTTTTTTCTAAAGTTGTTATTTAGTTAATTGAAAAGTGTAATAATTATATATCTCAAAATCCATGCAATAGAAGTACTACAATTAAACTAGTTGAACAAAGATTATCCAAACTAATCAGGGTTATCGACATGCTAATCCCATATCTTTAAAGGGTTCAAATCTTAATAACTCAATTGTATTTTTATTGTAGATGCTTTTATATTGAATTTTTATTTTCTAACTTTTATTGATCTCTTGATAATTTGATTTTTATTTTTTTGTCATACATATCTTTATATTAACTTTGATTTTAACTTTTTATTATTTCAATGTTGAATAATTTATTTTTTACAATAAAAAGTATTGTTTAATATTTTAATTAATATAAATAAGTAAGTATTTATATAAATTTTAGTATACTTATACAAAATGAAGATAACACGCTGATTTCATTGTGTTTACTGATTCGATTGATTTTACACAAAAACCCAAAGTTTTGCCAAACAATAAAACGACTAATCAATTTATCACGTTTTCGTAAAACAATAAGCTAATCCAAACACTCTTACTTATTTATTTATATAAAACTCATTTCCCACCCTACAATCCACAACTTGATTTGATATAAAAAGTTTTACAAAATAAAAAAAACATAAAGTATTTCAAAACAAAGAAATCCCAAACACCCCTTAAAAAATGTGTTTGCTTTTAAATAAGCAAAACCCCAATTGCCAAACACACACCTAAAACCCATTTTACAAATCCCCAAAACCCTAATATCACCCTTCAATGTTGGAAGAAACTTCATCGTTTCTTTCTCTCCATCGATTCGATTGAAGGTATGTTAGTTTCTCTGCATTGATTATCGATTTATTTTATTGTTTTAAAGCCATTGATTATCGATTTATTCTATTGTTTTAAAGCCATTGATCGATTTATCTACTGTTTTAGGGTTTATTTAGCGTATCGTGCTCTCTTCTCCACGAAACGAACAGGTATTATTACTTTGATTTCTTCCCTGCTAATCTATCGCTTTTTTCCTTTTTAGTCTGTTGATTTATGCATTCATCATATTTTTTACGAAGCAGCAAGTTGAAGCAACTAAAGGCAGAAACTGTAAAGCGGAGAAAGGTGAAGGTCGAGGAGGGAAACGTGAAGGTCGAAGAGGGAAAGGTGAAGGCTGAAGATGAATGATGATCATCAAGTAGAAGGTTTTAAAACTTAAATTTAGATGTTTATGGTAGTCAGTGCCAGAACGCAGGCTTTATAAGCCAAGGGGCCAAAGTCTAATCTTTCATACGAATATATAACAAAAACAAGTTTGATACATTTCTATATAATAGATATATATTTTATAGAAATCACAAGAAAAGACACCAGTGAAAGTTAAAAGATATTAAAACTAAAAAAACATGATTATTTTGTACTTTTAAGGTCCTTTACATTTTTCTTCAAATTAATCTTTTCTGCAATATGTAAATTACTTCTTTAATAAGTAAATCACGCATGACTAAACATAATAAACAAATGACTAAATACAAAAAACAAATAAAAACATAATAAAAAGTAAGATTTAGACTTACCAACAACAACAACATTTCAAGATCCGCTGTCTATGGTGAAAATTGTGGATGTATAGGATTGGTTAAGTGTCAAGTGAGGGTGAGATGTTAGAGCTTTTATAAATGTTTTAATGTTTGAAGAAAGTGAAAAACGAAAATTTATTGAAAAAGAAAGCCGTAGATGATTAAAAGGTATACTAGGTTTTTTAATGGAAACAAAAATTTGTAGGTTATTTTTTTGGATGGACTTTTAAAATATTCAATGGGCCTAATTAGTGGGGAGTCCCATCTCTAAAATTTAATATAAAACCTTATTATGTATATTTCTACTTTCATAACTATATTTAGAAGTCAAAAAATCAAGGGGGCCATGGCCCCCCACTGCCATAAGAGCCATCCGCCACTGATGGTAGTTAATACTTTTAACGATAGTAATATTTTAGTTCAAAGTTCAAACTAAAATTTAGATGTTCTTAGATTTCTTAGTTAATACCTTTAACAATAGTACCACTAATATCTGCTTATTTTTCTCTAAATATATATATATATATATATATATATTAATGATTGAACTTCATTAAATGTTCAATTTAATCATTATCATATGTCATTGGATTATCTATCTATGCAGCATAAACCTATTTTATTAAATGTTCAATTTAATCATTGGAATATCTATGCAGCATAAACCTTTTTGAGTGCCATGGATTCAGCTAGAGGTGGGCAAAAATCGGGCCGGGCCGGGCTTTGACCGGGCTTTGAAAAGACCGGGCTTTTCGGGACTTTGTTTGACCGGGCTTTTTCCAACTTAAAAAACACTAAATTTTTTTATAATTTCAATAATAATGATAATATATGATATAAACTAGATTTATTTTATAATTCTAAAGTCTAAACTATATAAAACAAATAAAAAAATAGATTTATTTTCAGGCCGGGCCGGGCTTTGGTCGGGCCGGGCCGGGCCGGGCTTTCAAATTTCCTAAAACTAGGCCCGGGCTAGGCCCTTCGGGCTAGGCCCGGGCTTTGGTCGGGCCGGTCCGGGCCGAGCCGGGCTTTTCATCGGGCCGGGCTTTTTGCCCATCTCTAGATTCAGCTGCTATGAAAACCCATAGCATCCACTTTTTCCCATCACCGATTAATAAAATCCCAAAAACAAAGACCTGATTTAGGATGACCTTCTAAAACAATTTTTATAACTGTGATGTAGCAGGGGCTGAATGTAAAAAGTTTGGCTGAATGTAAGCAAAAGCCTTCTCGAACTCAGCGAATAAGCTACTGGTTTCTAGGATAAGCCACTATCAAACAACCATTTATGGCTGAACGAATAAGTCATAAAGGTTGTACATCCCAATAAGCCACAACCAAACAACCCCAAAGCCAGCAAAACAAACACCCGTATTTTACTAAGAAACAAACAGATTCATTCACATCAACGTCCTAAACTGCATCTGCTTGATTCATCATATGAACCAAGCATATACATATTCTGTTATCTACAACAATACAACTACAAGTCTAGTAGTATCAAACGTCGTATGGCACAAATGAATGAAATAATAATGTATTAACATTCCAATCAACAACGTATAATAACATAATAATGTACAATTTTACAACCGGTCTACGCAAATATCTGTTGAATCACCGTCTCCGCATTTCCGTTATATTGTGCTAGTAGATGTATAGCATCAGCCCTCGGTAAAACCAAGCATATACATATTCTGCATTTGCTTGATTACAACCAGAAAACTCTCATCTTTTCGCTTAAGAAGATGGTGTATACCATGAAAAACCCACCAAGGTAAAGTTGCTTTTCGATTAAGGTGTCTTTTTTTTTTTTCATGGGATGTGACAGAAGAAAATGTTGTTGTCCCACGTTTGGCGGGACGACTTGACACGATATGTAATTTAAAAATTACCCTTGTCAAGTTAAAAGGAAAAAGAAAAAAACTAATTTTTTTTACCAGCCTACCTCAGTTTTTGCCAGTCCTGTTGTAACATCATGCATTCACGGCCAACCATACCAAATATTTTCCGTTTTTTTTTACCAAAATGCACCAGATAGAGGAGGTATCCATTCTACGGGTGTGTAAAACCTGAAGGGCTCTAAATCTAAACCCCGTACTGGAAATAAGGTGTTTGTGCAAACCCAGAATGCGTCGGAATCCGAAAATTCGAAACCGTATTTTGGTGGATATTTTTGAATATTTATTTATCTAATTATCTTTTGAAAATCCTAAATCCTAGTGGGTCGTATTGTTTTAAATTTTCTAGACCAACTATTGATTTCATCAATCCTCTCAATCAATGGTATTCATCCACAAAATCGATTGGATATATATATATACACACACACACATACATACATACATACACACACACGTACAGGGATATTCTACGAAAACCATGTAAAGTTGTAAACCATATAAACCAATATTAATGAAAATAATGAAGGTTTATTTATTATGATTTGAATATTTATGGAAGATGATTAGAGGTTATTAATTTTGATAAACGTTTTATATTTGAAAACAATCGACATATTTATGAAATCAAATATTTGTTACACTGGAGGAACAGTTAATATTGGTTTACAACCTTTATAAGGTTTACAAATAGGGTTGTGCATAACCTGATCATATCCGAAAAAACCGAACCAAAAAACCCGACATGAACCGACCCTAATGCCCCGATCATACCCGAGCCCCGAACCCCGATTACCCGAGCATTTTTACAGTTCGATTTGGGTATTGCAAAACTACCCCCGCCCCGACCCGATACCCGAATTGTAGTTTTAATATTTTTTTTAGAGTTTTAGTAGTGTAAAGTTCAATACAACTTCTAGATTTTTGTATTTTTACATGACTGGATGGGTGTCAAATTGAATGGATTTTTTTGTCTATATATATTGATTTTTACGGTGTATTGTCATTTAGATTTTTGGATTTTTTTTTCCGTACATGTGTCATTGTTAATTCCTATTATTAATGAATTTTATGCATGGAAGATGACATATAATATATATTTAATGTAATTGGTTTTTTCATTTTCTTTTTAATGTTTGTGTGTTTGTTTTATTATTCTGGTAAGAAATAATAAACCTACCATACCTATTACCTACTTGCTTAGACCTACTTGCTTAGAATTTCTACATGGCTGCAATCATGGCTCATGGTTGCAGATAATATACCATACTTGATACCCCGCCCCGAATTCACCCGCACCCGAAATCATCCGAACCCGAACAAACCCGCACCCCGAATAGGCGAATACCATATACGGGGATTTTTTTCACCACCCGAACCCCCGATCGGGTTTGTCCTCCCACCCCCGCCCCGACCCATGCACAACCCTATTTACAAAAGTACTTCTTACACTTTTCACGAAAATGACACTTCTCACATGATCCCATGCCTATATTTCTATTGCATCATAACTACATCCGAACCCGATCCAATCGAAACCCAAAGTCCGGGGGGCTCAGTTTCCATATCCGAGATCTGATTGGATTTTTGGTTTTCCCACCCGAACCTATCCCGCAAGTCAGCAACACTGGTTGAGGAGCAGAACAAATGTTTCCTTATAAGGGAGTGGATGTCTCTCCCAGACGTGTTCTAAAATCGTGAGTATAAAGCAGACAATATCCACAAATCCACTACGATTAAGGGATTTTACACATGCCACGTCCAATCATGTCCATTTACCAAATTGCCCCTGGCGTTTGTTTCTCGTTTCTCTAAAGTTGGTATGCCTAACGATGATGGTGGTTTGCAGAACTTTAAGGATTTGGTGATTGGCCATTTCTGCAACAGGGTGCGCAATATCCTGATGGCGTGTAGAGCATACACGGAAGGCGTGCAGGTCGGGTGCCTCGTGAAAGGAGACATAAAAGATGTGGAGGTGGACGGAAAAAGCTGTTCGGCCAAGTTCAAGAACAACTTGGCCTCGTACGTTATGGTACTCATAAGAGCCATAAACAAAATCGGAGCAAAAAAAGCCGATGAATTCATCGGCTTAACCAAAAAGATAAGCCGATCGGTTCCACTGGCACTGTCTGTATCAACTATTCCTGCTAATCATTTTTTGTAAAAAAAAGGATGTTTGGAGTATTGGATGGATGAATTTATGTTTGGAACTCATATTTATGTTATACTAGTGTATTCACCGCGCGTTGCGCGCGGTAGCCATTTCTATTTAATAAAAAATGTATTGGAATATACATATATATATATATATATAATGTAGAATAAAAATAAATGTACTAAAATAATTATATAAAAATTTATTTTAGTGATTAGAATTTAAATGTAAAATTTATTCTATTTTTTGTTTAAAATCACTAACATCTCTTGTTCATGGATAGATACCCGGTCATTGTTTTAATCTTGATGATCATTGTTTTGGTAAAAAATTACACAATTAAATATCGTAAGATGTTGTGAGGCAAATCCGTCGAGAGAAAGAAATCTAATTCGATAAAACGTGCAATGAAATAAATTAAAAGACAAGACAATTGATGACGCAGGAAAAACCTCGAGGTCGAGGAAAAAACCTGCGGCCGACTAATAAGGTATAGCCGACGTTGCACTAGTTATCACCAATAAGGGGTGATGTCCTCGAGAATTACAGTTGAGATCGTACGATTACAACAGAACAGAACGTAAATATAACGAGTAATATATAAATTTTTAGAGAATGCTTGTGATTTCCAAAGTAATCCAGTGTGTTCAAATGATGGCTTCGGGCTCTTCTTATAGCTTGTAAGAATGTAACCGTCGTCCATAATGGGTCTTTAATGTAACGTCTATAATCGTAGCTAGGATCTTGGTCGTAACTGCCGTGCATTAAATGAGGAGCGCATCTCTGTCTTGAACGGTTATTTGATCTTTAATGCTTCTTTATTTATCTGTTACAAAGAATTATAAAATATATTTGACCGTTAGTATCATATCAGATGATATCGTATGTTTCTAGGTTATATCGTACGATATCTTATAAAGATCGTTCGATATTTGGTTATCGTCGATCGAGGGTATACAATTCCTTTCTTAGGACCTTATCTTAATACAGGATTATCATCCTGAAAGATATCTTATGATTTTAAGTCGGTCGTCGTGCGTCGTGCGATTTTTCACCCAAACAGTTTGCCCCGAGATTTAGAAAAATTTTATTCTGAATATTTCTGAATCTCTTATCTGCAAAAGCTGATCGTTAGTTATGCTAAAGAATAATCAATTGTTAGTGAACGAATTTCATTTAAATTGATTTGAATAGGAACGGTTTCGATGACGTCGTCTTGATGACGTGTTTATGACAACTGTCGTCGCAACATCTTTAATTGGACGCGTGTTGCAACGCGATTGGACCTGCATTACTTGGAGAGGAGATTTAGTTTCTATATTTAATCCGATTTCAATACGAAATTAAACACAATTTTACCCCAAATTACTTGTGCGAATCGAATTCGAAATCCTTTATTTTCGGCAAGGATTTGTGCAATCAATCCTTTATAAGGTAAACTCTTTTCTCATTCTTTCATGCGTTTTAAGATCAAAGCCGATAAGAACCCTAGAAATTTCGACCTGCTCTGTTTTAATCGCCTTAGAAATAGTTTAAGTCGTCTAGAGTTTTTCGAATCAATGGAGGTTAAGAGTACAATTAAGGATTCCGTAGATGTTATGGCCCTTAGGAAACTGTCGGGGTTACCTGATAGTGCGATGTTGAAGGTTGCAGGCGAAATTAGACCTGCCGATGCTCCTGCTGGGTTTTTTGCACTTTTTGAGTACCCATTTAAGATAGGTTTCAAGTGGCCTTATAGTCCCTTGTCTCGAGCTTTTATGACTCGTTTCAATCTTTCCCCTGGCCAACTTATGCCCCAATTCTGGAGGGTTATTCAGGTTATCGAACGTGTGACGAAGGACTGGGGTCGTCCTGCGTTCTCTGTTAATGATCTTCTCACAGCGTATACCGTAAAATCGACGGATTATGACCGTTATGGGTTGTTTCCAAAGGGTAGAGGGGATGCCATGTTAGTACATGGTACTCAGGTGCATGATCGTGGATGGAAATCCCGATATGTGTTCGTACGATCGTCTTCAGTCTTGGAAGAGGGTGGATGGATTGCTCCAGAGTGGAATTCATTAGGTATAGGTGTTTCTTCTAAGAATGTCTTTATCGTAGTTTTTGTTTTGTTTATCTAATGTTCGACTATTTTTGCAGAGATTGATTTCTCGTTCGAGGCCACTGAAGAGTCGAAGGCCGCAGTCGAACGATTCTTATCGTATAGTATTGGTGAACGATTCTACTCTACTCAAAAGGCAAAAGAGATCGTGGTAGAGAGTGAAGAAGAAGTTACGCAAACAGATCCTGAAGTTCAAGTGATCTCAGAGGAAGAGATGGAAGGTATATCGTACGTTTAACATATGTCGTACGATTATACTTGTTACATGTTTTTTTATATTTGTTCTTTTCTTTTTGTAGGATCATCAAAGAAACCATCGAGGAGGGCTGAACAGCTGGAGGCTGCCAGGAGGGCGACTTTGAAGAAGAAAGAGATGGCTGGAGGTGAGCCTCCAACGAAACGTACGAGGTCTTCGTCTGAGGTTCCTGATCCATCGCATGAAGCCAAACAAAAGGCGGATGATGTGATCAACGTTTCTCCGATCAGATCTGCTCCTCCTGAGGATCAATCGAAGGGAGCCAAAGCGACAAAAACTCCTGCAAAGGCGTCGAAGAAGACGTCTTTCGACATGGTTCATCGTCTTTGAACATAACCCTTCCGAAGGGTTTTCTCGAAGATGACGTCCTGAGGAAGGAAGACATTTTTCCTGCCATCGAGCAATTCTTACTTCCTTCGCAAAAGGAGCAATTTGCGAAGCGAGGTTCGAGGAGATTGATGCGGCAGCTGTAGGCCTTTCCTTTTTGGTGAGTTTTCTTTTTGTCGCATGACTAGGTTTTTAATATCGTACGATCATATTTAACAGTTTTTGTTTTCCAGGGTTTTCAAGCCAGCCTTGGTCTTCATTCTCGAATGGAGACCATCAAGAACGACATGCGTGAGAAGATGGCGAGCGAAAGGGCTGCTGTGAAGGAGGCGGATAAGGCGAAGGAGAAGGTCTTCAAGCTTGCATCCGACTTGGAGGCTAGGCAGGTCAAGATTGATGACCTGGAGGCTATGCTCGAGGAGGTGGAGCACGTGAGAGAAGAGCAACGAGCTCGTATGAAGATTGTTCTGGATCGTGCGTCCAAGTTGGAGGAAGAGCTGAAGGCCGTTCGACTGGAGAAAGCGACGCGGGAGGAGGCCTTATCGTCTGAAATCCAAGATCTGAAGGATGAGGCGGCGCTGATAAGGGTGGTGGCTCGTGCGGCTCTTATGCGTCGTGTGATAGCTGGAACCCTCACCATAGGGATTGCCAAGGAAGAGGTAGAGGCGTTCCGCGAGCTTATGGGATCTGAGGATCTCTTGGATGCTGACGATCTCAAGGATCTGGATGAAGAGGTCGGGGAGAAGCCCGTTGAGGTTGCTGCAGTTGGGGAGGAGACTCAAGATGAAATGGTCTCTGGATCCACTCCAGCAAGCTTGACTACTGAAGAAATCCCTTCTCAGATCGTTGGATCTGCAGAAGGTGGAGGTGTGGAGGCATCGGGTGGTGATGCAGGGATCGTAGGATCATACCTTCCTCCTAGTAGTTAGTTTTCGTTTGTAATCGTACGATCTTTTGTCTAAGTACTCTTTATTTGTTTAAGTACTTGTTTATTTTGAAATGAATGGTTTAGTTTTATCGTACTTGTTGATTTATGCCTTAGAACTTTTTGTTATTTTAGAAACGTTTCTTTACTTTGTATCGTGCGACTGGCGTTTTGTCTTGCGCGCGTGCGTATTATGATCGTGCGTTATAAGCTTAGGTTATTCGTGCGATACTTGCGATATTCGTGCGATGCATGCGATTATCGTGCGATACCTGCGATAAGAAAAGAATAGCTAAGGGGTGGCCGTTGGTTTGACCAACGGCGCTCCGACGCCCAAGTCAGTAATCGTTCGTAATAAAATAGTAATAAAAAATGAAAAGGTTTAGAAATAGTACCTCTTAAGATGTGTTGCATTCCAACTTCGTGGAACTTCTTTACCTTCGATGTATGTAAGCTTGTATGCACCATTCCCAATAATCTTAGAGATTATATAAGGTCCTTCCCATTTGATGGAAAGTTTTCCTGCGTTTAGCTCTTGAGTATTCTGAAATACCTGTCGTAGGACATAATCACCTTCTTGAAAGATTTTTGCTTTAACTTTCTTGTTGAAGTGTCGTTCGACCATGGCTTTTTGTAATGCCATTTTTTGAAATGCTTTCTCTCTGAGTTCTTCCAATGCATCCAAATCGTAATATAGGTCTATTACATTTTGTTCCATCGTACGATGCCTTGCGATTGGAAGTTGAGATTCGATCGGTAGTACTGCTTCACATCCATAAACGAGGGAGAAAGGTGTTTGTCCTGTTGAAGTCCTTGGAGTCGTACGATTTGCCCATAAGACCGAAGGTAATTCTTCGACCCACTTCCCCTTTGCTTCCTTTAGTCTTTTTCGAATCGAATTAATGATGACTTTGTTACTTGATTCTGCGAGACCATTGGATTGAGGGTATCTAGGTGTCGAAGTAATTAACCTGATTCCACGTTCATCGCAGAACTTACGAGTTTTCTCACTTATGAATTGCGAACCATTATCGCACATGATCTCCGATGGTACTCCAAACCTATATATAATGTTAGTTTGAATAAAAGAAATAACTTCTGTTTGTGTAAAAATTTACTTAAGTTATTATCGTAAGATGTCGTGAGGCAAAAATCGTCAAAAGAAAGAACTCTTGTTCGATAAAACGTGCGATAAATGAAAGTAAATGGACAAAAGATTGATGACGCAGGAAAAACCTCAGAATCGAGGAAAAAACCTGCGGCCGACTAAATAGGATAGTCGACGTTGCACTATTAATCACCAATAAGGGGTGATATCCTCGATGTTACAGTTGTATCGTACGATTACAATAAGGAAATGAACGCTATCGAATGTAAATACAGAGAATAATATTGGTATTGCTATTTCTCTCTCAGAATCAGTTGTTTTGAGTGTATAATCTTGAGTCTCTTTTATAGCTGTTGATCTTGTAACTGTTCGTTCATTATTGAGCCATAAATTCAACGGCTATAACCGGCGCTGGTTTCACGATCGTAACGTTCAGGTTCTTTAGTGAAGAGCGTATTTTGTTCCAACGGTCATATCAGGCTTGATAGGCGATGACTATGCTTCGAGGTTATCTTGGATAAGCTTTCCTGCAATAAGAGCAAACTTGAACATGTATATCGTTAGTTCAATCGTACGATCATATGATGATATCGCACGATTTACTTTTTATCTTCGATGATTACTTGTCTTTGTTTGATGGTAGTTATATCTTTATTTCAGGACCTTATCTTAATACAGGAATATCATCCTGGAAGATATCTTACGATTCCAATCGTTCGATCGTTCGATGATAAAATTTCACCTAAACAGTTTGCCCCTAAGATTTAGAAAATACGTTATAGATTTTCTGAATCTTACATCTGTAAAATCAATTCGTTAGTACATCAATTTTATCGTGATCAATTTGTCAAATATGAACGGTTTCATATGTTAACGGCGTTATAACTTGGTTATTTGCTAGCTGTCAATGCAACGGTTATATGGGACAGGTGTCGATGCTCGATTCGACCTCAATTACTTGGGGAAGAGTTTAATTTGTATAAAAGATTGATTTTTGGCCATAATTATCACAAAATCTTTTCCAATTTCGAATTCAAATTCCAACCGAATCCTACTAATCTTTAAGAAGATTTAGTCCCAATTCGCCTATAAGGTATCTTTCTCTTCCTTGTTTCAATTCAGTTCATGCGTTTGAAAGTTAGGGCTGAGAAGAATCCTAGGAATTTCGATTTGTTGCGTTTCGATAGGTTGTATAGAAGTTTAGATCGTCTAAGTTTTAGAGAAATCATGGAGGTTAAGAGTACAATCCAGGGAGAAATCGACCTAATCCATCTTAGGAAACTTGCTAGGATGCCTAAGGATGCCGTAATCAAATCACCTGGCGAAGTTAGACCCGCCGATGCTCCGGCAGGCTTCTTTGCCTTGTTCGAATACCCCTTTAAGATTGGGTTCACCTGGCCCTACAGTCCTTTATCTCGTGCGTTCATGACACGATTTAGTCTTTCTCCTGGCCAGCTCATGCCCCAATTCTGGAGGGTTGTGAGCGTTATCGAGCGAGTGACTGAGAACTGGGGTAGAGCCCCTTTCACCGTTGATGACCTTCTCACGGCGTACACCGTGAAGGTTTCTGATTATGATAGGTATGGGATTTATCCCAAGGGTAGGGGTGATGCCATGTTAGTACATGGTACCCAAGCGTTTGATCGAGGGTGGAAGGCTCGATACGCGTTCGTACGATCCTCGTCGGTTTTGGAGGAAGGTGGATGGGTGGCTCCAGAATGGAACCCACTAGGTATAGGATGTTTTATGTATTTTGCTTTGTTCGATCTTATCGTATAATTTCTTATCGTGTGTTCTTTTTGCAGAGATCGAGTTTATTTTCGAGGAATCCACTGAAGCTGTAAATCGTTTCTTGGAATACGGTGTTCAAGAAAGATCGTACGCAAAATCGAAGGGGAAAAGTCCAAGAGAGGACAGCGATGAAGAGCTTGAAGTTCAAGTGTTGAGCGAAGAGGAAGTAGAAGAAAGAGAAGAAGAAGAGATGGAAGGTAAATCGTACGATGAGTTTCACTCCCTTTTACGTTTTCCTAAGTTTATCGTGCGATATTAACGTGCGTTTCTTGCTTATTTCAGGTCAAAAGAAGCCTTCAAAGAAGATGGCCAACATGGCGGCGGCCAAGAGGGCTTTGGAGAAGAAGAAGGGAGTTAGTGGTATGGAGCCACAACTTAAGAAGACGAGGTCTTCTTCGGGTGCTTCGATCTCATCGAAGGATGCCGCACGACAGGCGGACGATGTGGTTGATGCAACCCCGATTCACAGCGCTCCTCCTCCTACGATGTCTTCTACGATGCCAAAGGAGAAGAGAACTCCAGCTAAGCCTTCGAAGGGGAAGGAGGGTGATACATCGATTCACATATCCTTGCCCTCGAACTTCCTTGATGGTGACGTCATCAACCAAGATGACCTTTTCCCTGCCATCGAACAGTACCTTCTTCCTTCACAGAAGGCTCACATGGATACACGCCGGATCAGCGAGCTCGATGCTGGTGCAGTTGGATATTCTTTCATGGTAAGCTTTCTTTTATCTTACGATGTTTTATCTTACGTTTTTACAATCGTGTGTTTTAACCATCTTATGTCTATGTAGGCCTTCCAGGCGTGTCTCGGTCTTCACCAAAGATTGGAGACCGTTCAGAGGGACATGAAGATAAGGATGTCTAGTGAAAGAGCTGCGGTGAATGAGGCTAAGAAGGCAAAGGAGAAGATGGCAAAGATGGAGGCTGAGTTCGATGCTAAACAGGTCAAGTTGGATGATCTGGAGGCCAGGTTAGAGGATGCTGAGCACTTGCAATCTGAGCAACGTGCGAGGTTAGTTGCCTCCAATAATCGTGCGATGAAGCTGGAGGAAGAGCTTGAAGCTCTACGAGGGGAATATGCTGATCGTGAGAAGGCATCCTCCTCTGAGATCCAGGATCTCAAGGACGAGATGGCTTTAGCAAGGATGGTGGCCCGTGCAGCCGTTATACGCCAACTTGTTGGTGGCACGCAAACCATCGAGTCACTCAAAGGGGAGTTGGAGGCCTATCGCGAGTTGATGGGATCTGATGAGCTCCTGGATGCTGATGATGCCAAGGATGCTGATGAAGAGGAGGAGGGTGCTGAAAAGAGCAAAGAGGCTGAAGTCACGATGATCGAGGAGGAGGATAAAAATGAAGATGCCTCTGGATCCGGCATCGTAGACAAGGCTGCTGAAGACGTTCCTCCTATCGTAGAAGCTAGTGTAGGAGAGGGTGTTGGCGTAGAGGCCACCCCTGAAGTTTAAATTTTATCATCATTCGATGTAATCATAGTACTTTAAGTAATTTTTTAATGAAATTATCTACTTTTGCAATCGTACGATGTTGACTTAGTACTTTATTTTTGTCTTAAGTACTTTTAGGAAATAGATAATCGTGCGTCTTCGTTGTATGCTTAAGGCTTTAACGATCGTGCGTTTTTTACTTGCGATTTTTGTCGTGCGTCTAAGGCATTTAAATTTTTATAGAAACGTTTCTGTTTAATCGTGCGTTCAGCGTTTTGACTTGCGTTCTTGCGAATATGTTAAGTTTGATGCATCTTTTCATGCGTTTTAAGCATTATCTTTTATCGGGCGTTACTTGCCGTAGATCGTGCGATGTCTGCAATAGTCATGCGATGTCTTGCGATAGTCGTGCGATAATCGTGCGATGTCTTGCGATAATCGTGCGTTACCTGCGAATAAAATTAGCTAAGGGGTGGCCGTTGGATTGACCAACGGCGCTCCGATGCCTAAGTCAGTAATCGTTCGATAGAATAATAGTTAAGAAAATAAAAAGGGTTTTAGAAGTAATACCTCTTTAGATGAGTTGCATTCCAACTACGTGGGATTTCATTACCTTCGATGGTTGAAATCTTATAAGCACCTTTCCCAACGATCTTAGTAATGATGTAAGGTGCTTCCCATTTGATGGAAAGTTTTCCAGCGTTCGATTCCTGTGTATTTGGAAAGACACGTCGTAGGACATAATCTCCAACTTGAAATACCTTGATCTTCACCTTTTTATTGAAGTAACGTTCGACCATGGCTTTCTGTGATGCCATTTTTTGAAAGGCTTTCTCTCTTAGTTCTTCCAAAGCATCGATATCGTAACACAAGTATATCGAATTTTGTTCAATCGTACGATGTCGAGCAACAGGAACTTGTGATTCAATCGGAAGGACTGCTTCACATCCGTATACTAGGGAAAAGGGAGTTTGTCCAGTTGAGGTTCTAGGTGTCGTGCGATTTGCCCACAAAACAGATGGTAACTCTTCGACCCATCGACCCTTTGCAGCTTTTAACCTCTTTCGAATGGAATTAACAATGGTCTTATTGCTAGATTCAGCCAAGCCGTTGGATTGTGGATATCTTGGGGTCGATGTAATGAGCTTTATCCCACGTTCATCGCAGAACTTTCGAGTTCTCTCACTTATAAATTGGGACCCATTATCGCATGTTATCTCTGATGGCACTCCAAACCTGTAAATAATGTTAGTTTGGATAAAGGAGATAACCTCTTTATCTCTAACCTGTGAGAAAGCTGCGGCTTCGATCCATTTAGAGAAATAATCGGTAAGAACTAGTAAAAACACTTTTTGACCTGGAGCAGGTGGTAATTTTCCTACGATGTCCATCCCCCATCGCATGAATGGCCATGGGATTAAGACAGAGTGTAGGGGTTCAGAAGGTAGATGTGACGTACCTGAGTGTCTTTGACAAGCATCGCACCTTTGAACATACCTTATCGAGTCCTCTCGAAGAGTAGTCCTTTGAACATACCTTATCGAGTCCTCTCGAAGAGTAGGCCAATAGTACCCTTGTCTCGAGATTCTGTTAGCAAGGCTTCTGCCCCCAGAATGGTTTCCACATTCTCCATCGTGCATCTCTTGAAGAATTTGACTGATCTGTTGCTTATTTACCACGCATCGTAAGATTAGACCCGTTGTGGATCTTCGATACAGCTGATCATCGAAGATTGTGTATCGCGAGCTTTTAAGTCTGACTTTCCGGGCTTCTAACTTGTCTTCAGGGAGTTGGTCATTCTTGAGGTAGTTCCATATATCAAGCGACCAATCGTGGTTTTCTTCGATCATTTGAACTTCTTCAATTGTTGGTGACATAAGATGTATTATCGGAACACTTTCTAGAGTTGGTTCGTTGAATGCGGACCCCAGGTTAGCCAAGGCATCGGCTTGCATGTTCAGATCACTTGGGATTTGTTCTATCGAGAACTTATCAAATCGTGCGATCTTATCTTTTGCGATCTTGAGGTACGATATCATCTTTGAATCTTTTGCTTGGAATTCGCCATTGATTTGGTTCACAACTAGTAGCGAATCACTTCGTACGTGTAGCCATCGTGCTCCTGAGTTATATGCCATATCCAATCCAGCGATCAAGGCTTCATACTCTGCTTCGTTGTTGGTGGTTTTGAACTCGCATCGTATCGAATACACCATACTGCCCCCATGTGATGATTTCAGGACAACTCCCAATCCTGATCCTCGTGCGTTAGAAGCTCCGTCAACATGCATGGTCCATGGTTCGTTGTCGTGAATCATCACATTACTGATTTCATCGTACGATGGCTGTTCGATCCCAGGACTGAATTCAGCTACGAAATCTGCTAACGCTTGAGATTTTATCGCTGTTCTTGGTTGATACGTTAGATCGAAGCTGCTAAGATAAATACTCCACTTTGCTAATCGTCCTGTAAGTTCGGGCTTACGAAGTACGATCTTAAGAGGATAGTTAGTAACAACGATTATATGATGCGATTCGAAATAATGTCTTAACTTTTTAGCTGCAGTCACGAGGCCAAGTAAGAGTTTTTCCATAGACGTGTACCTTGTTTCGGCATCGAGGAAAGACTTACTTATATAATAGATAGGTTGCTGTTGTTGGTCATCTTCTCGGAGTACTGCACTAACAGCGTTGTTGCTCACAGCGAGGTATAATTGCAAGCTCTCTCCTTCGATTGGTTTCGTCAACAGTAGAGGATTGGACATGTACTTCTTTAAGCTTTGTAGTGCTTCCTCGTGTGCCTCTGTCCAATCGAAGCCTTTGTTCTTTCGAAGCACGTTGTAGAACAAGTGACATTTATCGGACGATCTTGAGATGAATCTGTTTAAGGCTGCTACTCGTCCGGTAAGCTTTTGTACTTCTTTTACATTTCTTGGTGATTGAATATCAAGGATTGCCTTGATCTGTTCCGGGCTTGCTTCAATCCCTCGTCGTGTAACCATATATCCAAGGAACTTTCCTGCACGTACTCTGAAGGAGCATTTGGTTGGATTGAGCTTCATCTTGTATTCCCGTAGTATATCGAACGATTGCTTCAGATGTTGGATATGATCGTGCGATCGTTCTGACTTTACGAGCATATCATCGATGTACACCTCCATCGTACGTCCAAGGTGTTCTTTGAACATCTTGTTCACTAATCTTTGATAAGTTGACCCAGCGTTTTTAAGACCAAATGGCATTACTTTATAGCAGTAAATGCCTTTATCAGTCATAAACGCGGTCTTCTCTTGATCGTCCTTGTGCATTAGAATCTGGTTGTATCCTGAATAAGCGTCCATGAATGTCAGTAACTCGTGTCCCGCTGTTGCATCGACCATCGCATCGATGTGTGGCAAAGGAAATGGATCCTTCGGGCAAGCCTTGTTTAAGTCTGTGAAATCAATGCACACACGCCACTTTCCATTCTTCTTTTGTACTACCACCATGTTAGCGAGCCAATCGGGATACTTTACTTCTCGAATCTTCCCAGTTTTGAGTAGATTGTCCACTTCATCGTTGATTACCTTGTTGCGTTCTGGTGCAAACTTGCGTCTTTTTTGCTTAACAGGTTTAAACGTAGGGTCCACGTTCAACTTGTGCGATATGATGTTAGGATCTATCCCCACCATATCCTCGTGTGACTACGCAAAACAATCTGAATGTTCCTGCAAAAAAGAAATTATACTATTTTTTATATCGGGGGTTAGAGTTGCACCTATGAAGACCTTACGATCAGGATGTTTGGGATCTAGCACGACTTCTTCCAACTGAAGATCATCGTACGATCGTACTCCATCCTGGCTCTGTAATTGCTAGATATCGTGTGGTTTTGCCTTCATCGTAATCTTGTAGCATTCCCTTGCGATTTTCTTTTCACTTATGATCTCTTGTACGCCCCATGGAGATGGAAATTTGATCTTCTGGTGGTACGTTGATGGTACGGCCTTCATATCGTGGATCCAAGGTCTTCCGAGTATAGCGTTGTAAGCGGAAGGGCAGTCGATGACGTTGAACTTGGTTTGTTTGTTTATGCCTTTAGCGAAGACTGGTAATATGATCTCTCCAAGCGTACTGGTTGCATCTCCGTTGAATCCGATTAATGTTGTTGTTCGTCGTACAACGCTGGATCGGTCGATACCCATGATCTTGAGTGTTTCTGCGAATATCACGTTTGCTGAGCTGCCCCCATCGATCAACACCCTTTTGGTTAAACAATTACCGATGGTTAATTGAATGACCAAAGCATCGTGGTGTTTTTGATGAGTGTCCGACATATCTTCGATATCGAACGATATCTTCGTTGCATCGAGTTCTTTATCATCTGTAGATCTGGATTCACTTGGGATTGGATGTCCTTCGGGCCCTTCACGTGCGTGCCTTTTTGCTGCGGAATAGGTAAGACCGCACACGTCTGATCCTCCTGTAATACAATTTACCACCTTCGTTGGAACGGGTGATGTTGGTCTTTTCGAGCTATCGTCAAGAAGGTTTTTAAGATGTCCGTTCAATTTGAGGTACGCGATCTCCTTCTTCAAGCTAATACAATCATCTGTATTGTGTCCGTGGTCGTTGTGGAAGTCGCACCATTTTGTTTGGTCTTTGTCCTTGCTAGGATTCTCTGGTTTTTTGGGCCATCGTACGTTAACTTCCAAGTTCCGTAGAGAATCCACCAAGTCTTTCGTTGTACCTGCAAAATGGTAAGTTGACAAATCTGGATATCTTACTTTACCTGTACCTTGGTTCGTACGTTTATCGCGTCGGGAATTATCAATCTTGTTTACTCGTTTAGGTTTAAAATCATGTTTCTATGCTCCAAGATTCTTCTTATCGTTCGAGTGTTTACGCCGGAAGATTGCGTCATCTTCGATCCTCATGTGGGCCAACGTACGAGCTCGTACATCATCGAAGTTTTCTGGTGGATACTTCGTTAGATCTGTGTATAACTCCGAGGATGTATCTAACCCACGTTTGTATGCTTCGATCGCCGTCCGCACGTCGCAGTTCTTAACTTCGATCATTTCTGCATTGAACCTGTTAAAATATTCACGAATGGTTTCACCTGTTTTTTGCACAACATAGTAGAGATCGCTTGTTTGTTTCTCCATCTTGCGACTGCTTGCAAACTGCCGAGTAAACTGGTTTACTAATTCAGACCACGATGCGATGCTCTTAGGTTTCAAATTGATTAACCGTTGCAACGCAGCTCCAGTAAGTGTTGATCCAAAGCCTTTGCACATACAAATTTCTTGAAACTGGGTCGGAATAGGAACTGTCCATACTAGTTGCTTGTATTGTGTGATGTGTTCCACAGGATCAGAGATTCCAGAGTATTTTGGTGTAAAGGCTGGGATATTATATTTTTTGGGTATATCAACGAGAGCAATCTCATCGATATAGGGCGAGGCTTGGAATCCGGTTTTAGGTTCAACTTCGATGGGTACGGCAGCTCCAGGAAGCTTGGTTAACAATGCGAGCATTGCTTTGTTTTGTTCTTCTAGCATTTTCAGTCGAACATCCACGATGTCATTGAGAGGTGGATTACTGGAGGTTCCTGAAACGTTCGATAAGTTTGGAATATGAGTTATGGGGGTAGCTGCGGTGGGAACGTGCGATACAGGTTCTGGAAAAGGTACAAAGGGACGAGGCCCTGCTTGAGGTTGGTTGTAAGTGAACGTGGTTGTTCCTGGGTAAGGACCTGATGGTAATGGAGGGAAGATAGGACGCGAGTTGTTGACTGGAGGTGGCGGTGGTAAGCTAACTTGTGATACTTGCGGTGGGATAAAAGGTTGTGATATTTGTGGCTGGACAAATGGTTGTTGGGGAACATAGGGTTGATTTTGAGGGAAGAATGGCCTCGGTTGATGAGTGGAAACTGGAATGTGAGAAGTTTGTGGATTCGATGCTCTCAATCTAGTCAGTTCACCATTCATTTGTAAATTCTGATTATTCAACCATTGGATTTGTTCTTGTGCTGCTGCCAATTGTTGTTGCAAGGTTGGTTGAGAACCGTTCGACATTTTCCTGCACTTAGTTCACAAAGAAGCTCGAAGAAATAGGTTAGTAAGCTGACGCCTTATCGAACAAGATTTTCTCAAAACGGGCCCCACGGTGGGCGCCAAACTGTTTGTGTAAAAATTTACTTAAGTTATTATCGTAAGATGTCGTGAGGCAAAAATCGTCAAAAGAAAGAACTCTTGTTCGATAAAACGTGCGATAAATGAAAGTAAATGGACAAAAGATTGATGACGCAGGAAAAACCTCAGAATCGAGGAAAAAAACCTGCGGCCGACTAAATAGGATAGTCGACGTTGCACTATTAATCACCAATAAGGGGTGATATCCTCGATGTTACAGTTGTATCGTACGATTACAATAAGGAAATGAACGCTATCGAATGTAAATACAGAGAATAATATTGGTATTGCTATTTCTCTCTCAGAATCAGTTGTTTTGAGTGTATAATCTTGAGTCTCTTTTATAGCTGTTGATCTTGTAACTGTTCGTTCATTATTGAGCCATAAATTCAACGGCTATAACCGGCGCTGGTTTCACGATCGTAACGTTCAGGTTCTTTAGTGAAGAGCGTATTTTGTTCCAACGGTCATATCAGGCTTGATAGGCGATGACTATGCTTCGAGGTTATCTTGGATAAGCTTTCCTGCAATAAGAGCAAACTTGAACATGTATATCGTTAGTTCAATCGTACGATCATATGATGATATCGCACGATTTACTTTTTATCTTCGATGATTACTTGTCTTTGTTTGATGGTAGTTATATCTTTATTTCAGGACCTTATCTTAATACAGGAATATCATCCTGGAAGATATCTTACGATTCCAATCGTTCGATCGTTCGATGAT
Source organism: Centaurea solstitialis (assembly GCA_030169165.1). Lineage (NCBI taxonomy): Eukaryota > Viridiplantae > Streptophyta > Magnoliopsida > Asterales > Asteraceae > Centaurea > Centaurea solstitialis. The sequence goes on from CM058041.1 coordinate 73,108,035, forward strand.
AAAATTTCACCTAAACAACTTCCTTATCTCTTACTTGGGAGAAAGCAGCAGCTTCGATCCATTTGGAAAAATAATCGGTGAGAACAAGTAAGTAAACTTTTTGTCCTGGAGCAGGAGGTAACTTTCCTACGATGTCCATCCCCCATCGCATGAATGGCCATGGGATTAAGACAGAATGTAGGGGTTCAGAAGGTAAGTGGGACATACCTGAATGTCTCTGGCAGGCGTCGCATTTTTGTACGTACCTCATAGCATCTTCTCGAAGGGTAGGCCAGTAATAGCCTTGTCGTGAGATTCTATTTGCAAGACTTCGTCCTCCAGAATGGTTTCCACATTCTCCGTCGTGCATCTCTTGTAGGATTTGATTCATATGCTTCTGATTCGTTATGCATCGTAGGATTAATCCAGATGTGGATTTGCGATATAATCTTCCTTCGAAGATTGTATACCGCGAAGCCTTCGTTTTGGTCTTTCTAGCTTCCATCTTGTCGTCGGGAAGTTTATCATACTTCAAATAATTCCATATATCGAGCGACCAATTGTAGACTTCTTCGACCATTTGTACTTTTTCTTTCGCTTCGATGGAAGACGTCATAAGATGAATTATTGGGATGCTTTCTAAAGTTGGTTCATTGAATGCGGATCCTAGATTAGCCAAAGCATCAGCTTGTACGTTCAAATCTCTTGGGATTTGTTCTATCGAAAACTTTTCGAATCGTGCGATGCTTTCCTTAGCGATCTCGAGATACACCATCATTTTCGAGTCTTTTGCTTGAAAATCGCCATTAATCTGGTTCACCACTAATAGTGAATCACTTCGTACGTGCAGACATCGTGCCCCCGAGTTGTAAGCTATATCCAATCCAGCGATTAAGGCTTCATATTCTGCTTCGTTGTTGGTAGCCTTGAATTCGCATCGTATTGAGTACATCATATTCCCCCCGTGTGATGATTTCAGGACAATTCCTAATCCTGATCCCCTTATGTTGGAGGATCCATCGACGTATAATGTCCAAAACTGATTGTCTTGAATCATCACATTGTTGATTTCGTCGTACGATGGTTGCTTTACTCCTGGACTGAATTCTGCTACGAAATCTGCTAACGCTTGAGACTTTATCGCCGTTCTGGGTTTGTACGTGAGATCAAATCCGCTTAGGTAGATACTCCATTTAGCTAATCGACCTGTGAGTTCAGGCTTACGAAGTACGGTCTTGAGAGGATAATTGGTTACAACAATTATATGATGTGACTCAAAATAATGCCGTAACTTTTTAGCTTCTGTCACGAGACCTAGGAGCAATTTTTTCATTGATGTATATCTGGTCTCGGCATTGAGAAAGGATTTACTTATATAGTAAATCGGATGTTGCTGCTGATCATCTTCTCGTACGAGAACTGCACTTACTGCATTGTTGCTAACGGCTAAGTACAATTGCAAGCTTTCGCCTTCAATTGGTTTTGTTAACAGCGGAGGGGAAGCCATGTATTGTTTTAGATCTTGCAATGCTTTTTCATGTGCCTCTGTCCAGTTGAAACCTTGATTTTTTCGTAGTACATTGTAGAATAGGTGGCATTTGTCAGATGATCGTGAGATGAATCTGTTTAATGCCGCCACTCGTCCAGTAAGCTTTTGTACTTCTTTCACGTTTCTCGGAGATTGTATCTCTACGATAGCTTTGATTTGCTCTGGGCTCGCCTCTATCCCACGTTGAGTGACCATATATCCAAGGAACGTCCCAGCACGTACCCCGAAAGAACACTTCGTAGGATTGAGTTTCATTTTATATTGTCGTAGGATATTGAAAGATTGCTTCAAATGATCAATGTGATCATGAGATCGTTCGGATTTTACCAGCATATCGTCGATGTAGACTTCCATCGTTCGACCAAGATGTTCTTTGAACATCATGTTTACGAGTCTTTGGTATGTTGATCCTGCGTTCTTGAGACCGAAGGGCATCACCTTGTAGCAATATATTCCTTTGTCCGTCATGAAGGCTGTCTTCTCTTGATCGTCCGTATGCATCAGGATTTGGTTGTATCCAGAATAAGCGTCCATGAATGTGAGTAATTCATGACCTGCCGTTGCATCTACCATCGCATCGATGTGAGGTAGTGGAAACGGGTCTTTTGGACATGCTTTATTTAAATCTGTAAAGTCAATACAGACTCGCCACTTTCCATTTTTCTTTTGTACGACCACCACGTTTGCTAGCCAATCAGGATATTTGACTTCCCTGATCTTCCCTGTTTTTAATAAGTTATCAACTTCGTCATTAATAACTTTGTTGCGTTCTCTGGTGCAAACTTGCGTCTCTTTTGTTTCACAGGTTTAAAAGAGGGATCTATGTTTAGCTTGTGAGATATGATGTCAGGATCAATCCCCACCATGTCTTCGTGCGACCATGCGAAGCAATCTGAATGTTCCTGCAAAAAAGTTATTATTTTGTTTTTTATATCAGGGGTTAGTGTTGCTCCCACGAAGACTTTTCGATCAGGATGTTTTGGATCTAGCACGACTTCTTCAAGTTGAAGGTCATCGTACGATCGTACTCCATCCTGGCTCTGTAATTGCTAGATATCCTGGGGTTTAGTCTTCATCGTGATTTTGTAGCATTCACGAGCGATCTTCTTTTCACTGATAATTTCTTGTACGCCCCAAGGAGATGGAAATTTGATCTTTTGATGATAAGTTGATGGTACGGCCTTCATATCGTGGATCCAGGGTCTTCCGAGTATCGCGTTGTATGCTGACGGACAATCTATGACATTGAATTTGGTTTGCTTGTTAATTCCCTTAGCGAAGACTGGCAATACTATTTCTCCGAGAGTATTCGTCGCGTCCCCATTGAAGCCTACCAGGGTGGTAGTTCGTCGTACGATGTTGGATCTGTCGATGCCCATAATCTTGAGAGTGTCTGCAAATATGACATTTGCTGAACTTCCACCATCGACCAATACTCTCTTAGTCAAACAATTTCCAATTGTTAACTGAATGACTAGAGCATCATGGTGTTTTTGGTTAACGCCTGAGAGATCGTCTTGATCGAACGTTAGTTTAGCTGCGTGTAACACCCCGCTAAAGCGGAATCGCGAGGTGCAACAGTACAGTTTTCATCGCGATAGGAGATAAATCACACCAATCATTCATAACATTAATAATTTAAATATGTTTACAAGACATATAAATCCAACCGGAGTTCATAAATTACAAATTCTTTTACAAAATCCGAATAACCTCGAAACATGATTGGCGTTCACAAAAAGCTCTAAAAGCCTAAATCAAACCTTCGGGTTTCCTGAAAAGCATGTTAAAACAAGTGTCAACTACGAGAGTTGGTGAGTTCACAGGTTTTTATAAGTACAAAACAGTTATGTACAATATCAATTTCAATAAAACATTTATTCGCAACATTTTTGTAAATAGTTTGGTGAATCAGTTCATTCACCCAATAAACAATTTGGTGAATTATTTCATTCACTCAATTTTTATAAAAAGTTTGGTGAATCAGTTCATTCACCCCAAAAATAGCAGTTTGGTGAATCAGATCATTCACCTAATAAACAGTTTAGTATCAAGTAGTGAGTAAATTTTCTCGGGTGAATTGTTAATCGCATGATACTTATTCTTTGAGTCACTACTAATCCTGCCAATTATGACATATTGCCCCTACGCGTCTTCAACGGTGGGACTTTTGTCCACGCGTGAAGAATTAATCAATACAGTGCACCTATATTCTCGTCAGTCAAGGTGGGTATGTCAAACCAAATAGCGCTATCCACGTGTATTATAGGCCCATTGCTATGAGTTAATAGTAGTTACCTGGGGACTTTTTCACTTCAGACTCACTATATCATGCTTTAAAACGCATCAAATTTAACTCACTATGCATTTCATTTCATTTTATTTTGATACAAACAATACATTTCATTTCATTTTGTTTCGATACTCAAATTCATTTTATTTCAATTCATTTCGATAATCGGAGCACATTTCAATTCATTTTATTTCAATATACACAAAACATTTCATTTCATTTCATTTCAAGAAAACATTTCATTTCAATAATCACATAACATTTCATTTCATTTCATTTTATTACGCAACATTTTCACAAATAACACATTTATTCATAAGCATGCTTTTCACCCCAAAAACTTCGTAAAAACGGTAAAAAAAGGGGCTGTGAATACTCACCTCAAGCGTTTAGTGCGATTTCGTAAGTGATGGTGCGTGGTCTAATCCCGGCTCCGAACTATGTTTGCCCTATCAAACACGTAATTTTTAACGTAAGTTCTAAGTTCAACGGTCCCTAATTCTAAAATCGTACCGATATCCATATAATGCCGTTATGTTATTTATATAGTCCAATATAGTAAAAATTCATTTTATCACAATTTGGAGTCTTCCACACATTTTGGAAGGTTCAAAGTTCATGAATTTGGATTTTTATGACATTTTCAGAATCTGCCAAAATTTTAAGTTGTAAAAATTACCACTTTGAACTTAGATCCTCCAAATAATAAGTCCTTAAATTTTTACCCTCTGATTTAGGGGATGTTAGGAACAATTTCACCAAATTTCATTATTTTTAGAGGTCTTTTACTATTTTTAAACATTTTTGAAAAATCAGTGCACACTTTCATTTTTCAAAGATACATGTCAGTGAAGTTTTATTCATAGAGAGTTCATTACACCACCAACTCACGAATTTCAAAAGGGATTTTCTAAATAAAACATATACCAAGCTAATGAGACAAGATTCACATCATTTAGGTGATTTTTGAGAGAGATATGCCTCTTTAAAGTTGTGCATGTGGATCTGCCATATTGGGACAGCTTGCACCATCAACTTGTTTTCATTGGTTAAACCCTCAAAACTCCTCTAAATGACATGATTTTGGACTCATTGGAAAGCTAACTCAGAGTACTTGAGTTTAGAATCAAAAAGTTTGTATTTTAGATAAGTTATCAAAGAGTTATACAAGTTTGAAGATGACCCAAATTCCTGACCAAGTGCTGTTGCACACGAAAATGTTTCATGATGGTTTGGGTTCAAATCTTGGTGTTTTTGTACAAATCCAGTGGGGTTTGAACCCTAACACTTTAAATATCAATCCATATAAATTTCATGAAGAAATGAGTTCGAGAAAACCCTTTTTGGGTCGTGTAAACTACATGCAAAAACATTGACAGAATCTGTCAAGAATCCAACACCATTTTTACCACCAAAACACATAAAATCATAAACTTTTGGGGTTTTTCTTGCTATTTTACCCCCAAATCAGATTATACAAGTGAAAAATAAACTAAACATGTTTTGGTACCATCAAGACTCATGCATGAACTATCCTTTAAGTTCAGCCCCAAAAAGAGTAACAAAAACATCAAACATGTGATTTTTACTTCAAATCTTGTGTTCATAAGGAGAATCATAGAATTTCACCTTCTTTGAATGTTCTTACACATTTTTAAGGTTCATTCTCATCCTCAAACATCAAGAACAACATTCATCCAATAAAAGAGGGTTTAAACCTCAAGAAATACAAGAAAAAGCTTCAAAAATGCTAGAAATCGGAGTTATAATGCACCTACAACACTTACCTTGATGATGCAAACTACTAAGGCTTTTGAAATTTTTGATCACACTTCTAAAAACTCAGATTTTGAGAGATTGAATGGCTGATTTCTTGAAGGTTTAGAGAGAGAAGAGAAAAATAGAGAGAGAAAAGAGAGAATTTTGAATTTTGGAAAGATGAAAATGGATTGGGAAATGGTGTGGATGATGATTTGTATTGAAAAGAGAGAGAAAGGTGTGTAGGGGGGGGGGGGTGGCCGGCCAAATGGGCCAATCCCCTTCCTTCCTTCTTTTTTTTTTTTTTAAATGTATTTCTAATACTGTTAATTCGAACGTAGTATCGGGTTTTTCGCGTTTTCGGTAGGAACCGACTTTTTCGAAAGCACTTTTGGACTATATGGAACAGTTTATTCATGTTTTTAACAAAATTCTTTATTTTGTACATTTCGTTTTCAAATTTTGGCATTATAGGATTTTCGGACGTTTCCGGGCCGGTACGGGCTGTTTCGGGCATTTTCCGGGACTTTTAGGATTTTTGCCTAACTTTTTCATGCCACTAACCTAAATTATTCAGGCAACTTAATTTCTACTTTTTCCACTTACGGGAATGCTACTGAGCAAAATAAACAGGTAGCTAACCTGAACGTCAAAAATTGACGGATGTCACAGTTACCCCCGGTTGAAAGAAATTTCGTCCCGAAATTTAATTCTTGCTGCTACTGCCGGGGTTTTCTGTGAAGAGATGCGGGTACTTGCTTTTCATGAATGCTTCCCGCTCCCAAGTAAACTCTGGTCCATGCCTAGAGTTCCATCTCACTTTGACTATCGGTATCCTGCTGCGCCGGAGTTGCTTGATTTCTCGATCAAGAATTTCGATTGGTTCCTCCGAGGCGCGCAGTTGCTCATCGATTTGAATTTCTTCCAAGGGCAAAACTACTGTCTCTTTCGACAGGCATCGCTTCAGGTTAGATACGTGGAACGTGTCATGAATAGAGCTCAGCTCTATGGGTAGGTCCAGCCTATAAGCAACGGGTCCGATCCTTTCTACGACCTCGAATGGTCCAACAAAACGAGGGCTCAGTTTCCCTTTCTTTCCGAATCTTATTAGCCCTTTCCATGGTGATACCTTTAGCAGCACTTTATCACCCACTTGGAATTCCAACGGCTTTCGCCGATTATCGGCATAGCTTTTCTGGCGATCCCTGGCCACTTTCAGCTTTTCTTGAACCATTTTGATTTTGTCGGTGGTCTCCTGCACGACATCAGGCCTAAACAATCGGTTCTCTCCCACTTCCAACCAATTAAGTGGGGACCTACACTTGCGTCCATACAGTGCCTCGTATGGCGCACACTGAATGTTGGGATGATAGCTGTTGTTGTAGGAGAACTCGACTAAGGGTAGATGATCGTCCCAACTACCTCCAAATTCTAACACACAAGCACGTAGCATATCCTCTAATGTTTGGATGGTTCTCTCAGTCTGTCCATCGGTCTGAGGATGGTAAGCCGTGCTTAGATCCACACGAGTGCCCAATGTTGCTTGAAGCGATTGCCAAAATCGCGAGGTAAATCTACTATCCCTATCAGAGATGATCGATATCGGGACTCCATGTCGCATGACAATCTCATCGACATACAGCTGCGCAAGCTTATCGATGCTATAAGTCTCCTTTATTGGCAAGAAATGCGCTGATTTCGTGAGTCTGTCAACGATTACCCAAATCGTATCATGACCCTTTTTAGTCTTGGGTAGCTTAGTCACGAAATCCATCGATATCTGCTCCCATTTCCATTCCGGGATTTCCGGTTGCTGAAGAAGTCCGGACGGTTTCTGGTGCTCTGCTTTAACTTTCGCGCAAGTCAAGCATTTACTCACGTAAGTGGCGATATCTCTTTTCATACCGGGCCACCAGTAATGCTCCTTCAGTCCTTTGTACATTTTATCGGATCCTGGATGTATCGAATACTTCGACTGATGAGCTTCATCCATGATCAGTGCCCTTAACTGATCCACCTTTGGAACCCAAATCCTGTCTTTGAAATATCGGACTCCATCCGATTTCTCCTCAAACTCCTTTTCCAACTTGTGGAGAGTTTCTTTCTTTAGGTTGTCAGCCTTCAGAGCTTCCTTTTGAGCTTCCACTATTTGACTTTTTAAACTGGTCTGCACTACCATTCCCATTGCTCGTGACCTTGTGGGCTTTACCCGCTCCTTTCGGCTTAACGCATCAACTACGACATTCGCTTTCCCTGGATGATACTTAATCTCGCAGTCGTAGTCGCTGAGCAATTCAACCCATCTCCTTTGTCTCATATTCAGCATTTTCTGATCAAGAATATGCTGAAGACTCTTATGGTCCGTATAGATAGTGCATTTGGTGCCGTAGAGATAATGTCTCCATATCTTAAGGGCAAACACCACTGCTCCAAGCTCCAAGTCGTGGGTGGTGTAGTTCTTCTCATGAACCTTCAGTTGTCTGGACGCATAGGCAATGACCTTCTCGTTCTGCATCAGGACACATCCCAAGCCTTGATGCGAAGCATCGCAATACACCACAAAGTTATCCGTTCATTCGGGTAACGCCAGAATGGGTGCATTACACAACTTTTGCTTTAGCGTTTGAAACGCTTCTTCTTGTTTTTTTTCTCCCCAGACGAACTTCTTGTCCTTTTGCGTTAAAGTTGTCAGCGGCTGCGCAATCTTGGAGAAGTTTGCGATGAATCGTCGGTAATAGCCTGCCAGACCGAGAAATTGTCGAATTTCTGTCGGTGTTTGTGACAACCGTCAGTTCCGACCTCCAGGTTAATTTACGCGTTCAGTCACTCTACAGCATTTCCGTAGGTTAGAAATTAGTTAAATAAGTTTTAAGATGAAAATAGATTAGTTGGCGAGAAAAAGTTAGGTTAAAATCCTAAGAGTTCCGAAAACTGCCCGAAAAAGCCCGAACCGGCCCGAAATCACCCGATAATCCTAAAATGCCAGGATTAAGATAATCTTTGGAAAATTTAGTTATAATGTTTAAATTATATGTAAAGTAACTTAATTAACCTAAAACCACTTTCGAAAAGTTAGAATTTGCGAAAAAACGACAAAAACCCGGTACCGCGTCAAATTAACAGTGTCAAATGGACACTGTTTTATTTAACAAAAAAAAAATAAAGGGAGAGTGGGTGGGACCCACTAGGGGCCGGCCACACCACCCCCAAGGTGGCTCTTCCCCCTCTTTGATATAAAAGCCATCATTTCCCCATTTTCCAAACAAATCTCATTATCACTTTTTCAAATCTTCATCTCTCTCTCTATTTCTCTCTACTCTCTCTCTAAAAATCAGCCAAGAACACAACTTGAATCCAGATTTTTAAAGGTTTTAAAACCTATTTGAGATTAAGATTGGGTGTTCATCAAAGGTAAGCATAGTTTAGATGATTTCTACTTCGATTTTAACTCATTTGTGAGTTTTTTCTTCTTCTTCTTCAAGGGTTTTAACCCCTTTTGATTCAAATAAAGAAACATGTGTTTGGGAAAGAGATTGAACCTTAGAAAATGTTGTATAACATTCCATGAAGGTGAAAATCAATGATTTCCCCATAAGAACACAAGAAATGCATCAAAAATCATTTAGATGATGTTTTTGACCACCAAACTTGTGCTAAACTTCATCAATAGTTCATGCATGGGTTTGGATGGTATGAGAGCATATTTTAGTTTTATTACACTTGAATAATCTGAGTTATGGGTGAAATAGCAAGAAAAACCCCGAAATGGTATGATTTTATGTGTTTTGGTAGCATATTGGATGTTAAAATGTTGGACAGATTCTGTCAAAATAGTTGCATGCACTTTACACGACCCAAAAAGGGCTTTCTTGAACTTATTTCTTCATGAAAATTTTATGGGATGATATTTAATGTGTTAGGGATCAAACCCCACTGGAATGGTGCAAAAACACCAAGATTTGAACCCAAACCACCATAAAACATTTTTGTGTGCAACAGTGTTTTGGTCAGAAACTTTGGTCAACTTCAAACTAGCATAACTCCTTGATTATTTATCTAAAATACGATTTTCTTGATTCTAAACTCAAGTACTTTGAGTTAGCTTTCTAAAAAGTCCAAGATCATGTCATTTAGAGGAGTTTTGGGACTTCAACCAATGAGTTTAAGTAGGTGGTGTAGGCTGTCCTCTTATGGCAGATTACACATGCACCACTTGAAAAGGTCATATCTCCCTCAAAAACCATCCTTATGACATGAAACTTGTCCCAAAAGTTTGGTTTATGTTTTAGCTAGAAAATCCCTTTGGAAATTCGTGATAAAGTGGTGTATAGAATTATTTATGAATAAAACAAGGACTAAAGGTATTCTGGAATTTCAGCCCTTACCACTGATTTTGTAAAAATGTTTAAAAATAGTAAAAATTCTCTAAAAATCATGAAACTTGGTGAAAATGTTCCTAACATCCCCTAATTCAGGGGGTAAAAATTTAAAGACTCAATATTTAGAGGACCTAAGTTCAAAATGACAATTTTTACAACTCAAAAATTTTGACAGATTCTGAAAATTTCTTAAAAGCCCAATTTTATAAAATTTGAACTTCTAAAATGTTTGGAAGACTTTCAATTGTGACAAAATGAATTTTTATTGGATTAGGCTATAAAATTTATATAATGGCATATTATGGATTTCGGTACGATTTTAGTTAAGGACCGTTGGACCTAGGACTTACGTTAAAATTTCGTATTTGATAGGACTACCCTAGTTCGGAGCCGGGATTTAGGTCACGCATCAACTCTTTCAAATCCGCACTAAGCACTCAAGGTGAGTATTCACAGCCCCACTTTTACCGTTTTATACGTTTTGGGGTGGAAAGCATGATATGATTGAATGTATTATGAAAATGTGATGAATTGAACTGTTTCGAAATGAGCAAAAATGGATTTAAATGAATCGAATTGAAATGAAACGTAAGTGAGTTAAATTTGATATGTTAAAGCTTGATATAGTGAGATAAAAGGAAAAATATGAATAAGTCCCCGAAGACTACTATTAACTCATAACAATGGGCCTAAAATACACGTGGATAGCGCTATTTGGATTGACATACCCACCTAGAACTGACGAGTGATAGGTGCACTGTATTGAACAAAACGTTCTACGCAAGTGGGATTTACTTCCACCTCTGGGGTAGATAGGGGCAAAGCATGTCATGAATTGGAAAGGATTGTAGTAACTCACTAATTATCTTGCGATTACAAATCATCCGGAAAATTTACTCACTGTTGGTAGTGAATGAACGGATTCACTCTAACTGTAACTTAAGCGAATGAACGGATTTGCTTTAGTTAAATTTTGAAAAGTGTAGTGAATAAAAGATTCACCGAAATGTCGTTGCATTTAAAATATTTTTGTGCATATGAAAACCTGTGAACTCACCAACTCTTGTAGTTGACACTTGTTTATCATGCTTTTCAGGAAATCCGAAGGTCTGATAAGATTATTAAGGGAACTTTTGTATAACACCAGTCATGTTGATTCATATTTCGTTTAAATTTGTAAACCTGAATGATGGTTGGATTGTAATACTTGTAGTACTGTGTAAACTCTTTTAAACTTTTGATATGAATGATTGGTGTATTTTATTTCCTATCGCGATGAAATCTTGACTGTGGCACCTCGTGGTTCCGCTTTAGCGGGGTGTTACAGATTTGGTATCAGAGCCATAGGTTATAGAGAACATCGGTTTTTCATAAAAACCAAGTACTATAACCAACCTTTTCAAAAGAAATTAAAACCTTTAATTAAAAAGATTTCTAGGTATAGGAAAATTCAAAAATTCGTATGATTAGAATAGGTACTGTTCTGGTATATCATAGAAATGCGGAGCCTGATCACCTACGCATCGCCATGATATAAGTAGAATAAGACTTGTGAACTAACCATGCTGTTAAAATTTAAAAGTCGGAACTTTCTGAGAATTTCCTGCAAAACATTTTTATTTCTGTGAGTTCGCATTAATATGTACAAGTTTTGAAGATATTTCTAAATTGATAACTTAAAAATTTTTCTATCGCAGTTACCATGTCTCAGGAGACCGACCCGTCTGAGCACCAGTCCTTGGGGTCCCACGGACCCTCTAGGAGTCGGAGTGTCGCCTCGCGTTCCCAGACCATCGACCGGGAACGTGACCCGTACAGCGACAGTGACGCTGACTCCCATCAGGTCCCCGTCCGGCCCGCCAGTCCGGCGCGACCTTACGGGCCTGAGACCCATTATGGCCTTAGGGGCAGGCGCACTAGAACTAGTTTATTCTCTTTCGCCTATCGGCCGGCCGGCTTTAAGCAACCTTCGCATTTCCTGCTGAGATCCCAAGTCTCCAAGTAGGCCCTCTTGGCCACCCACGACCTTGGCTTTTTAGAGAATCCCGCTCCTGTCTCGTAGGACTTGTAGCTCGGCAGTCCACCGGGTGGGTTTGTTTATCCTTCCAGTTTCGAGTGTATTCTTGGATAGTTATAGCGGCCCATAGGCGCGAGATGTACCTTGTGGGGGGGGGCTCGAAAGAGCGTGCCACTGCCTACCCAGATGACCTTCCGCATTCCCTCTGAGGATGGGGCGGGGCCATCACGGGTAAGGGGCCAGGGTGGGTCGTCGTCGTCGTCGTCGTCGTCCTCGTCCTCTACATCATCTGGATCTCCGCCGCCCTACCGTCCGTCGTCGCCGATACCTAGAGTTGCCCGACCATCACCCGATGCCCGACCACCGCCTGTCGTCCAACCACCGCCGATAGCACCGGTTCCTAGGCACCCACCAGTGGCCCGTGCCCCTGTCCTATGCCTGAGAGGCATGACCCCGCTCGAGCGTCAGGAGGTCGAGCGCTTAGCCCGGGGTCAGGACATCCACGAGCACATGATCGATCATCATGACCACATGATCGATTCCCTGATAGGTGTAGCCGGAGCGGATAGCCAGCAGCTATCCAGAGTCGTGGCCCTCCTAGGTCACACTATGGACTCGCTCAGTCACCTATACACCTTGGTGTATGTGGTGATTGCTCTGGCTATCATCTTGTTCGTCTGGGCTATGTGGGGGGCTGGCTACTAGGAGATGGGATCTTAAGCTGATTTATGTTTTGGGGCATGATGCCCAGTTATTGAACACTTATGACTTTTGGTATTTTGGATGACTGTAAAACCGTATGATCGTTTGGATATTTTTGGAAAACGATATGGATATTATGATGGTATGATTCGATATGAGTTGCATGTTATATCTGCATTTTTACGTATGAATGGAATGTTTAAATTATTATACATCTAATGACCTCGTTAGTTAGTATATTAAGTTTAATATGTTGCGTAGACACTATGGCTTGAATGAGTGGGTAGTTAGTAAATTGCAAGAACTTAGATTTGCTAGCTCATCACTAAATGCCTTTATTATGGTTATGTTTTAGAAACATGCCTCCAAGAAGGGAAGATCCGGAACTTGCAAGACTCGTTTCGGAGCAAGTCATAGCCTCTCTTCCTAATATAGTTAGCCAAGTGGCAGCTGGATTCAATACTAATCAAAACCAAAATCACGAGCGTAGAGAAAGGGAATGTACGTACAAATCCTTCCGTAGCTGTAATCCTAAAGAATTCCATGGAACCGAAGGAGCGGTTGGCCTGTTAACCTGGATAGAGGGCATGGAGTCTGTCCTCCATATCAGCAAGTGTACGGAGGGAAATAAGGTACAGTATGCTGCCTGCTTGTTACAAGGACGAGCTTTAACTTGGTGGAACACTCAAATTCAGACCCGTGGACGTGAGGCAACCAATCAAATATCTTGGGAGGATTTCAAGAAGATGCTTAAGGATGAGTTTTGCCCGCGAAGTGAGATGCAGAAACTAGAAGCGGAGTTGTGGCACCATGAGATGAAAGGAAATGATGTCACCACTTACACTACCCGATTCCATGAATTGGCTAAGCTAGTACCGCACCTGGTAACACCTGAACAGAACCGTGTAGATCGATACGTCTGGGGATTATCGCCAGTAATCCGGGGAAATGTAACTGCAGCAGACCCGAAAACTCTGCAAGAGGCAGTGAATTTGGCAAATCGACTCACCAACAATGCAGTTCGATCAGGAACCTTTCTGAGTGATGGGGCGAAAGGAAAGAGGAAGATAGAGGAGTCTACTAAACCACAATTCAGGGGAAAGATGGGCAAGGATAGAAGAGTAACCAGGAGCTACGGATTGCAGACTCAGATGGCAGAAAGAGAGAGAGGAACGAATCAGAAGTGTGGCAAGTGTGGGAACCTTCATGGTGGGAGGTGTATTGTCTGTTCTAGATGTGGCAGGGGAGGCCATACCGACAAGGGCTGTAAGAAGGGAACTTGTTTTGAGTGTGGGAGCTTAAATCATTACCGGAATGATTGTCCCAAGTTGAATCAGAGACCCTACGCAAATCGAGTGCAGCCGGCAAACCAAGCAACCCAAGCAAACCAAGCAAACCAAGGAAACCGAGGAGGACTAGCTCGAGGGAGAGCATTTGTGATTGGGGCAGAGGAAGCAAAGCAAAACCCCGACGTGGTTACAGGTACGTTTCTTCTCAACAACTATCCTGCTACTGTGCTTTTTGATTCCGGAGCAGATAGGAGCTTTGTATCGTTAAAATTCAGGCCTAAGATAAATAAAAAGTCACAGAATCTGAAAGAGGATCATATAATCGAATACTCCAACGGAGAATTAGTTAAGGCCGATAAGATAATCAGAAAATGCACACTAGGATTGTCTGGAAAGGAATTTAGCATAGACTTGATCCCGATTAAGATAGGGAGTTTTGACATAATTGTTGGTATGGACTGGATGTCCAAGCATCGAGCAACAATATGTTGTGCTGAGAAGATAGTCGTGATAGCATTACCTGATGGAAGATTTCTTGAAGTGTATGGAGACAAGCCAAAGAGAGACATTAAGATCGTGTCTTTTATGAAAATGCGAAACCATCTACGAAAGGAGTGTGTAGCATTTATGGCGCACGTGGTAGATAAGAGTGCAAAAGAAAAGCAAATCCAGGATATTCCAATCGTGCGAGATTTTCCTGAGGTTTTCCCCGAAGAGTTACCAGGATTACCCCCGCAGCGACAAGTAGAGTTCCACATCGATATAATCCCTGGAGCAGGCCCTGTAGCAAGATCACCTTATCGTCTAGCACCATCCGAGATGCAGGAGCTGTCAAACCAACTTCAAGAACTGTTAGATAAGGGATTCATCCGACCCAGCTCTTCGCCCTGGGGAGCCCCTGTGCTGTTCGTCAAAAAGAAGGATGGATCATTTCGCATGTGCATCGACTATAGGGAACTGAACAAGATCACCATCAAGAACCGATACCCTCTTCCACGCATCGATGACCTATTCGATCAACTGCAAGGAGCAACGTACTTTTCCAAGATCGATCTTCGATCGGGATACCATCAAATGCGAGTTCGTGAGGAAGACATTGCAAAGACAGCGTTCAGAACTCGATATGGTCACTATGAGTTCTTAGTCATGCCTTTTGGATTGACGAACGCTCCAGCAGTGTTTATGGATCTAATGAACCGAGTGTGCCGACCCTACTTAGACAAGTTCGTGATCGTCTTCATAGACGATATCCTGATTTATTCGCAGAGCAAGGAGGATCATGAGCAACATCTGAGGCTGGTATTGGAATTGCTAAAGGCTGAAAAGCTTTACGCCAAATTTTCGAAGTGCGAATTTTGGATCCGAGAAGTTCACTTCTTAGGACATGTAGTGAACAAAGAAGGAATACACGTCGACCCAGCCAAGATCGAGGCCGTAAAGAAGTGGGAAGCCCCAAAGACCCCAACCGAAATTCGACAATTTCTCGGTTTGGCAGGTTATTACCGAAGATTCATCGCAAATTTTTCTAAGATTGCGCAGCCATTGACAACCTTGACGCAAAAAGACAAGAAGTTCGTCTGGGGAGAGAAACAAGAGGAAGCATTCCAATTACTCAAGCATAAGTTGTGCAATGCGCCCATTCTAGCGTTACCCGAAGGAACGGATAACTTTGTAGTGTATTGCGATGCTTCACATCAAGGCTTAGGATGTGTCTTGATGCAGAACGAGAAGGTCATTGCCTATGCATCCAGACAGTTGAAGGTCCACGAGAAGAACTACACCACTCACGACTTGGAACTCGGAGCAGTGGTGTTTGCCCTTAAGATCTGGAGACATTATCTGTACGGCACCAAATGCACTATCTTTACGGATCATAAGAGTCTTCAGCATATTCTGGACCAAAAGATGTTAAACATGAGGCAGAGAAGATGGGTGGAGTTGCTCAGTGACTATGATTGTGAGATCAAATACCACCCAGGGAAGGCGAACGTAGTAGCTGATGCGCTGAGCAGAAAAGAAAGAGTGAAGCCTACAAGAGCGCGAGCCATGGGAGTTTTGGTCCAGACCAGTTTGAAAAGCCAGATATTGGAAGCTCAAAGGGAAGCCTTAATGACTGACAACATAAAGAAAGAAACCCTCCATGGCGTAGAAAAGGAATTCGAGAAGAAAGGGGATGGAGTATGTTATTTCAAGGGAAGAATTTGGATTCCAAGTGTGGAGCAGCTGAGGAAAATGATCATGGACGAAGCTCATCAATCAAAATATTCGATACATCCAGGATCCGACAAAATGTACAAAGGACTGAAGGAGCATTACTGGTGGCCCGGTATGAAAAGAGATATCGCCACTTACGTGAGTAAATGCTTGACTTGCGCGAAGGTTAAAGCAGAGCATCAGAGACCGTCAGGACTTCTTCAGCAACCAGAAATCCCAGAGTGGAAATGGGAGCAGATATCGATGGACTTCGTGACTAAATTACCCAAGACCAAAAAGGGGCATGATACGATTTGGGTAATCGTTGATCGACTCACGAAATCAGCGCATTTCTTGCCAATAAAGGAGACTTATAGCATCGATAAGCTTGCACGGTTGTATG
The DNA here is from genome assembly GCA_030169165.1 of Centaurea solstitialis. Lineage (NCBI taxonomy): Eukaryota > Viridiplantae > Streptophyta > Magnoliopsida > Asterales > Asteraceae > Centaurea > Centaurea solstitialis. The sequence goes on from CM058041.1 coordinate 73,124,597, forward strand.
TCGATGAGGTTGTTATGCGACATGGAGTCCCGATATCGATCATCTCTGATAGGGATAGTAGATTCACCTCACGATTTTGGCAATCGCTTCAAGCAGCTTTGGGCACTCGTGTGGATCTAAGCACGGCTTATCATCCTCAAACCGATGGACAAACTGAGAGAACCATTCAGACATTAGAGGATATGCTACGTGCTTGCGTGATTGAATTTGGAGGTAGTTGGGACAATCATCTACCTTTAGTCGAGTTCTCCTACAACAACAGCTATCATGCTAGCATTCAGTGTGCGCCATACGAAGCACTGTATGGACGCAAGTGTAGATCCCCACTTAATTGGTTGGAAGTGGGAGAGAATAAATTGATTAGGCCGGATGTCGTGCAGGAGACCACCGACAAAATCAAAATGGTTCAAGAAAAGCTGAAAACGGCTAGAGATCGCCAGAAAAGTTATGCCGATAATCGGCGAAAGCCGTTGGAATTTCAAGATTGGTGACAAAGTGTTACTAAAGGTATCACCATGGAAAGGACTAATAAGATTCGGAAAGAAAGGGAAGCTGAGCCCTCGTTTTGTTGGACCGTTTGAGGTCGTAGAAAGAATCGGACCCGTTGCCTATAGGTTGAACTTGCCTATAGAGCTGAGCTCTATTCATGACACGTTTCACGTGTCCAACCTGAAGAAATGTCTGTCAGAGGAGACAGTAATTCTGCCTTTGGATGAGATTCAAATTGATGAAAAACTGCGCGCCTCGGAAGAACCAATCGAGATTCTTGATCAAGAAACCAAACAACTCCGGCGCAGCAAAATACCAATCGTCAAGGTATGATGGAACTCTCGTCACGGACCTGAGTTCACTTGGGAACGGAAGACTTTCATGAAAGACAAATACCCGCACCTCTTCACGAAAGATCGCTTCGGTACCAGCAAGAATTAAATTTCGGGACGAAATTTCTTTCAACCGGGGGTAAATGTGACAACCGTCAGTTCCGACCTCCAGGTTAATTTACGCGTTCAGTCACTCTACAGCATTTCCGTAGGTTAGAAATTAGTTAAATAAGTTTTAAGATGAAAATAGATTAGTTGGCGAGAAAAAGTTAGGTTAAAATCCTAAGAGTTCCGAAAACTGCCCGAAAAAGCCCGAACCGGCCCGAAATCACCCGATAATCCTAAAATGCCAGGATTAAGATAATCTTTGGAAAATTTAGTTATAATGTTTAAATTATATGTAAAGTAACTTAATTAACCTAAAACCACTTTCGAAAAGTTAGAATTTGCGAAAAAACGACAAAAACCCGGTACCGCGTCAAATTAACAGTGTCAAATGGACACTGTTTTATTTAACAAAAAAAAAATAAAGGGAGAGTGGGTGGGACCCACTAGGGGCCGGCCACACCACCCCCAAGGTGGCTCTTCCCCCTCTTTGATATAAAAGCCATCATTTCCCCATTTTCCAAACAAATCTCATTATCACTTTTTCAAATCTTCATCTCTCTCTCTATTTCTCTCTACTCTCTCTCTAAAAATCAGCCAAGAACACAACTTGAATCCAGATTTTTAAAGGTTTTAAAACCTATTTGAGATTAAGATTGGGTGTTCATCAAAGGTAAGCATAGTTTAGATGATTTCTACTTCGATTTTAACTCATTTGTGAGTTTTTTCTTCTTCTTCTTCAAGGGTTTTAACCCCTTTTGATTCAAATAAAGAAACATGTGTTTGGGAAAGAGATTGAACCTTAGAAAATGTTGTATAACATTCCATGAAGGTGAAAATCAATGATTTCCCCATAAGAACACAAGAAATGCATCAAAAATCATTTAGATGATGTTTTTGACCACCAAACTTGTGCTAAACTTCATCAATAGTTCATGCATGGGTTTGGATGGTATGAGAGCATATTTTAGTTTTATTACACTTGAATAATCTGAGTTATGGGTGAAATAGCAAGAAAAACCCCGAAATGGTATGATTTTATGTGTTTTGGTAGCATATTGGATGTTAAAATGTTGGACAGATTCTGTCAAAATAGTTGCATGCACTTTACACGACCCAAAAAGGGCTTTCTTGAACTTATTTCTTCATGAAAATTTTATGGGATGATATTTAATGTGTTAGGGATCAAACCCCACTGGAATGGTGCAAAAACACCAAGATTTGAACCCAAACCACCATAAAACATTTTTGTGTGCAACAGTGTTTTGGTCAGAAACTTTGGTCAACTTCAAACTAGCATAACTCCTTGATTATTTATCTAAAATACGATTTTCTTGATTCTAAACTCAAGTACTTTGAGTTAGCTTTCTAAAAAGTCCAAGATCATGTCATTTAGAGGAGTTTTGGGACTTCAACCAATGAGTTTAAGTAGGTGGTGTAGGCTGTCCTCTTATGGCAGATTACACATGCACCACTTGAAAAGGTCATATCTCCCTCAAAAACCATCCTTATGACATGAAACTTGTCCCAAAAGTTTGGTTTATGTTTTAGCTAGAAAATCCCTTTGGAAATTCGTGATAAAGTGGTGTATAGAATTATTTATGAATAAAACAAGGACTAAAGGTATTCTGGAATTTCAGCCCTTACCACTGATTTTGTAAAAATGTTTAAAAATAGTAAAAATTCTCTAAAAATCATGAAACTTGGTGAAAATGTTCCTAACATCCCCTAATTCAGGGGGTAAAAATTTAAAGACTCAATATTTAGAGGACCTAAGTTCAAAATGACAATTTTTACAACTCAAAAATTTTGACAGATTCTGAAAATTTCTTAAAAGCCCAATTTTATAAAATTTGAACTTCTAAAATGTTTGGAAGACTTTCAATTGTGACAAAATGAATTTTTATTGGATTAGGCTATAAAATTTATATAATGGCATATTATGGATTTCGGTACGATTTTAGTTAAGGACCGTTGGACCTAGGACTTACGTTAAAATTTCGTATTTGATAGGACTACCCTAGTTCGGAGCCGGGATTTAGGTCACGCATCAACTCTTTCAAATCTGCACTAAGCACTCAAGGTGAGTATTCACAGCCCCACTTTTACCGTTTTATACGTTTTGGGGTGGAAAGCATGATATGATTGAATGTATTATGAAAATGTGATGAATTGAACTGTTTCGAAATGAGCAAAAATGGATTTAAATGAATCGAATTGAAATGAAACGTAAGTGAGTTAAATTTGATATGTTAAAGCTTGATATAGTGAGATAAAAGGAAAAATATGAATAAGTCCCCGAAGACTACTATTAACTCATAACAATGGGCCTAAAATACACGTGGATAGCGCTATTTGGATTGACATACCCACCTAGAACTGACGAGTGATAGGTGCACTGTATTGAACAAAACGTTCTACGCAAGTGGGATTTACTTCCACCTCTGGGGTAGATAGGGGCAAAGCATGTCATGAATTGGAAAGGATTGTAGTAACTCACTAATTATCTTGCGATTACAAATCATCCGGAAAATTTACTCACTGTTGGTAGTGAATGAACGGATTCACTCTAACTGTAACTTAAGCGAATGAACGGATTTGCTTTAGTTAAATTTTGAAAAGTGTAGTGAATAAAAGATTCACCGAAATGTCGTTGCATTTAAAATATTTTTGTGCATATGAAAACCTGTGAACTCACCAACTCTTGTAGTTGACACTTGTTTATCATGCTTTTCAGGAAATCCGAAGGTCTGATAAGATTATTAAGGGAACTTTTGTATAACACCAGTCATGTTGATTCATATTTCGTTTAAATTTGTAAACCTGAATGATGGTTGGATTGTAATACTTGTAGTACTGTGTAAACTCTTTTAAACTTTTGATATGAATGATTGGTGTATTTTATTTCCTATCGCGATGAAATCTTGACTGTGGCACCTCGTGGTTCCGCTTTAGCGGGGTGTTACTGTTAGGATTATGTGCGAGACAGTAACGGGGTTATCGTGTCCAATGTTATAAGACACTAGTAGGTCACACCGCTGCACACCAAAATGAGTATGTTTGGATTATGGGAATTAATTAATTGATTAATTAATTATTTAGAGAGAAAAGGGAATAAATAATTAGTTTAATTATTTATAATTAATTAATCAGTTAGATTAATTAATTGGATAATTATGGAAATTATTTCAGAGATAATTACCAAGAATTATATATGGAATCAAATACTGCTTGTTTTGTCCATATAAATAAAGGGCTTGGGGTATCAGTTAATTGATTGATTCAGTTCAAAAAACCAGAAAACTCTCTCTCTCTCCCTCTCCCAAAACCGGCGCCAGAATCCAGTTAGGACGAAGGTTTGCGTTTGTTTTCGGGTAATCCTCGGTGGTGGTCTAGCAACTCTCTCAACCGGTGCCAGTAGCGGTGTATCCCCTACTTGCGTTTCAGAGTTATTGTTCGCAAAAGGTAATCCACTGAAACACCCTTAATTGTATCTGTATGGTTTAGGATTGGATCCTCGATTGGGAATCGGGGTTTTTGTTATCCGCTGTGCATGTTCTTGTATCCCTTGATTCCCATCAGTGGTATCAGAGCCACTTCCTAAACCTAACAGATCAGGTTTAAACTGCTTGTTGGTATTTTAGGTTTTGTAAAATCGTTGTTTCTCGTATTTAAAAATCTGATTTTTAATAAACCTAAAAGAGCAACGATCGGCGGTGGAACGGCGGCAGTTAGCCGGCCGGACCTCCAGGCCGATCGTCGGTGGATCAAACGACCAACCGGCTACACCACAGTTTGTGGTGGTCGCCGGCTGTCATCACAAAAACCACCAGCCGCACCACCGTGAGTGGTGGCGGCGTCGGCTACGAACTCGAACCACCACCGCACCACCGTTTGTGGTGGCGGTGGCATCGATCGGAAAACAGAAAAACCACCACCGCACCACCGATTGTGGTGGCGGTGGTGTCGATTGGAAATCACAGCCGTCATGAGGCGGCGCTGGCTCGATCGAAGGATGGCCACCGCACCACCGTATGTGGTAGCGGTGGCGTCGATGGTTTTTCGTGATCGCGGCGGCAGTGGTGGTCAAGTCCACTGCTGTCGCCGGTAGACTATGACGGCAACGATTGTTGCTGCTGTTGATCGGAATCGATGGCGGTGGTGGCTGTTTGCTGCCATCGCCGATCGAATTGATGGCGGCGATGGTTTTCTACACAATCGCAACCGTCGGGGGCGGCGGTGGTAGTAGGAGCATCTGCTGCTGCCGTCGTTCTCCAATTCGACCACCACACCACCGATTGTGGTGGTGGTGGCGATGGTGTTTTGTTGTTGTTGATCGAGAAAGAGGCCGGCGGCGGTGGTGGCTTCCCAACTGCTGCTGTCGCCGGAGTCTCAACGATAGCACGGGCGGCGGTGGTGGCGATCGAGTCATCATCGTCGCCGGCGTTGATAAACCACCGATCAACGATCACGTTTTGACGGATCGGGGGTAATCGAAATCGTTGATTGTCCCAATCGTTTATCGTTGACGGATCCAGATTAGGATTCGTTTCCGGATAATTTTTGGGATAAAAGGATTGTTTTATCAGATAAAGTTTAAAACAATTCAAGATTAAGTTTAATTAATTTGTTTTAAATTAATCTATGTTTTCGTAATTATCTGATTAAAATCCAGTTGTATTTTATTTCGTTTAATTGTATTGAGTCATAGCTGAACCCTTTTTAGACCCGTGGTTGTGTTTATTTTATCCGTTTTAGAATAGTTGGGAGGCCTGCGAGCCGTTTACAACCCTATTTGTAATTTTAATATTTTATTAGACTAGTTGGGAGGCCTGCGTGCCATTTTTAGCCCATTTGTAATAATTATTTTAATTACGTCAAGACGGAGACAAGACGACGGCCATGGATCTCGGAGCCAGTGGGAGTGCCAGAAGTTGAAGACTTTTGTCACTTAGGGTTGAGACCGTTGTTTTGTGTTGGCTCACAAAACAACATTAGTTTAAGGGTTTAAGCTATGACTGTGCTTTTTATATTTAAATTGCGTGGTTGTTTAATCTATGTAATTGTCATTAAATATAAATCGCCCTTTTTGAACGGATTGTTTAAAAATCAAAAGGATACAAATACAGTTAGTATTTGGATCCAGTTTTCAAAGTTTTTGAAAAAGGAAACTGGCAATTTAAACCCTTGTTAGAAATCATAGATTAGTAAGTGCAACCCACTTTAGGGGCACTTCCGGTGTAAGGTACATAGGGCGTTGTAAGTGCACACACTATGAACGCCCGTGTTCAAACCGAAACTGGAAGGAGATAAAACTCTGCGAATTATCTCCGGGTGGTACCGGCCAGAGTTTGTCCAGGTCCCGGGTGGTGCAATCTATTTTGGTAATTATTTATTCACTGGGTGGTACCAGGCCAAAATGCACTAGAGGGACTAAATATGCACGGATTATTGATATCCGATGTCCCGACGATCTAGAAGTCGTATTTTCAGATAGGGAATACGATTGGTATAGTGTTACCTACCATAGATCGCATGAGTCGGTATGACATGATCACATGCTTCCCGACACATGTGAAATATGGATTCTAGTCTAATAAATTTATTTTAAGGGTAATAATTTATTAGAATTATATAATTATAAACTAAAACTGGAATTTTATATTCTTCTGTAGATGTCTCAAATTAGTATTCCGTTTTATTCACCTGAAGAGTCACTTCGCCTTATTATGGGCAAGTGGAAGCTTACGGGCCATAACTTTCCAGTTTGGAAGTTACACTTGAGGAACGTTTTATGTGCCCAGGATAAGCTTTATGTGATCAACAAACCCGTATCACGACCTAAAAGCAACGCCCCTGAAGAGGAGTTTGCTGAGTATTTTAGATACTTGACAGATGAATCGGATGTAATGTCCATTCTGATTTTCTCTATGTCACCCGAGTTCACGGGAGATTTAAGAGTTAAATCATGTCACGAGGTTGTGAGAGATGTGGAGAACCAGCTAGGTCTCTACAAGCACACGGGGAAGCTATTGATCATGCAAGAGATTCTTTCCCTGAAGCTACAGAAGGGTCAGTCAGTTAAAAACCATCTTGTTGATATGAGAAGGTTTTTTAAATGTTTATCGCGTCTGGGGTACAAGATGACTCAGGAAGAGTTAGTGTATCTCATGTGGTTCTCCCTCACAAAGGAAGTTCAGGACACAGCTAGTGCCTACATGAAGGAACCAAAGAGCGACGTGGATAAAGTTCATGCAGATATCCTGGCCAGTCTAGAGCCAGTACCCGAACCTGCGAATCTCATGGACACTGACATAATAGATGAGCTGGGAGATCTGAGTTGCCCAGAGTGCGGCAGCGAGGATATTTGCGAGCACTCGATGAACATCGACCAGATGGATATCGGTTTACCCGATACTCCAGGTATCTTTATGATAGATTGCTTAATCACTTCTTATGAATCATGGGTAATTGATACAGGCAGTGGTAACCACATTTGTAATCATTTACAGGGATTCACTAGAAGAAAGACTCTGAGGAAGGACCGTTCGAACCTACGAGTGGGCGAAGGCACTCCGTTGATTGCTGAAGCCGTGGGATCTTATAGTCTTAGTTTACCCTCGGGTCTAGTTTTGGAACTGAATAATTGTTATTATATTCCAAATATGATTAAGAATGTATTGTCTTTTGATTTGTTGGTAGACCAAGGCTTTTACTATAAATATTCTTATAAGATGATTTCGGTTTTTAAAGATAATATTTTCTATTTTAAAGCTACACCTGTAGATGGTCTATACACTGTAAATCTGAAAGACAACAATAGTGAAATCTATCATATAAGTAAGCGATCCAAGGATATTGAGGATCAGACTTACCTCTGGCATTGTCGTTTGGGCCATATAAACAAGAAACGCGTTGAACTACTCCTAAAAGGAGGTTTTCTTGGCAATTTCGATTACAAACCTTTTGATAATTGCGAATCTTGTTTATCTGGTAAAATGACAAAGCAACCTTTCAACAGTGAGAATGAAAGGGCTACTGACTTGCTTGAAATAATCCACACAGATGTATGTGGACCTTTCAGTCATGTAGCAAGAGGAGGATACCGGTACTTCATTACCTTCACTGACGACTTCAGTAGGTATGGATATGTCTACTTGATGAGACATAAATCTGAAACCTTTGAGAAATTCAAGGAATATCAGAATGAAGTACAGAATCTACTTGACAAGAGGATCAAGTTCTTACGGTCAGATCGTGGTGGCGAATATCTCAGTGATGAGTTTGACAATCATCTGATGGAGTGTGGGATTGTATCCCAACTTACACCTCCGTATACACCTCAGATGAACGGTGTATCAGAAAGGAGAAATCGTACCTTACTTGACATGGTACGAACGATGATGTGTCATTCTTCGCTGCCAGTATCATTCTGGGGACACGCGCTCGAAACAGCAGCACACATACTGAACAGAGCGCCAACAAAGTCGGTGGAAAAGACTCCATACGAGTTATGGAAGGGTAAGAAACCCAACATATCTTTTCTGAAAATTTGGGGTTGTGAGGTTTACGTCAAACGACCTACCTCAGAAAAACTCAAACCCAAATCCGACAAGTGTTTCTTCGTTGGATATCCCAAGACCACCGTGGGATATTATTTCTACAACCCTGAAGAGAACAAAGTGTTTGTTGCTCGAAATGGAAAATTTCTGGAAGAAAAGTTTCTCAGTTTAGAGAACACCAGAAAGGATGTAGATCTACAGATAGTAGATGAAGAAAACACTACACCAGTTGTTGAGCCAGAAATTCAACATGACAATGTTGAACCTCAATCAGAGCCGATTGAGGAAGTGCGAACACAAGACCTTCGCAGATCCAGTAGGGTAAGACAAGAACCAGATAGGTATCTTGGGTTCCTAGTCTCTCAAGACGGTGGAGACTTAAATGAACCAACATCCTATGGAGAAGCTGTGTCAGGCAGTGAGTCTGAACAATGGCAGGAAGCCATGAAGGCCGAGATGCAATCCATGTATGACAACCAGGTCTGGGAGTTGACTGATTTGCCACAACACTGTAAGGCTGTTGGACGCAAATGGGTTTTCAAGAAGAAAACCGACATGGATGGAAATGTACACACCTTCAAGGCCAGACTGGTCGCAAAAGGATTCACACAAACTCATGGTATCGACTATGATGAAACCTTTTCACCAGTGGCCATGTTAAAGTCAATTAGGATTCTAATGGCCATCTCAGCGTACTTTAACTACGAGATTTGGCAAATGGACGTCAAGACAGCCTTTCTGAATGGAAAGTTAACAGAAGACGTCTATATGGAACAACCAGAGGGGTTTGAAGATCCTAAGAATCCTAATAAGGTGTGTAAACTGCTAAAATCTATTTATGGATTAAAGCAAGCATCTCGAAGCTGGAACTTACACTTTGATGAGCGAATCAAAGAGTTTGGCTTCGCTAAAAGTGAGTTCGAGCCATGTGTTTACACTAAGTTCAGTGGGAGCATAGTAACCTTCCTGGTCTTGTATGTAGACGACATACTACTCATAGGAAACGACGTACCAACTTTACAGAGTGTTAAAGAATGGTTAAGTAAATGTTTCCAGATGAAAGACCTTGGAGAAGCCGCTTATATACTAGGTATAAAGATCTACAGAAACAGATCTAAGCGGCTTATCGGACTTAGTCAGAGTACATACATTGACAAAGTACTAAAGAGATTCAGGATGGATGAATCCAAGAAAGGATTCATTCCAATGCAACATGGCATAGTGTTAAGCAAAACACAGTGTCCTGTTTCTAGTGAAGATCAGGACAGGATGAAATTGGTCCCATATGCTTCTGCAATTGGATCAATTATGTATGCCATGCTATGTACTAGGCCCGATGTTGCTTACTCAGTAAGTGTTACGAGCAGATACCAACAGAATCCAGGTGAGCCCCATTGGGTGGCTGTCAAGAACATTCTCAAATATCTGAGAAGAACGAAAGAAATGTTCTTGGTCTTTGGAGGTTCTGAGGATGAAATTAGTGTCACAGGATACTCTGACGCTAGTTTCCAGACCGACAGAGATGACTTCAGGTCACAGTCAGGGTACGTCTTTACCCTAAACGGAGGTGCGATCTCGTGGAAGAGCTCGAAGCAGGACACGATTGCAGACTCAACTACAGAGGCAGAGTACATTGCAGCATGTGATGCGGCAAAGGAAGCTGTCTGGCTGAGGAATTTTCTATCGGATCTCAGAGTGGTAGCCAGTATCTCGAGACCGATAGATATATTCTGTGATAACTCAGGAGCCGTGGCGCAAGCAAAGGAACCTAGAGAGCATCACAAGTCGAGACACGTGCTCAGAAAGTATCACCTCATCCGAGAGATCATTGGAAGAGGAGATGTAAGAATATGCAAGATTCCAACAGAAGACAATGTCGCAGATCCGCTGACAAAGCCACTAGCAAGGGCAAAGCATGAGGCACATGCGAATTCCATTGGGATGCAGTACCTGGAAGCCAGTAGCTAGTACTTAGTTTATTAATTATTACTATAGTCTAATTTAGAAACAATGTAATCATGTAAAGTTTTTATTTCACAGTGTGTTGGAAATAAATGGAGGTTTTAATTTCATGATTGTTCTAAATTAACTATTTTTCGCATATTTAACGTATCCTTGATTCTACAAAGTCTTGTATGAAATCTAAATTTCCGTAGCCACTTATTGAAATGGGAATTTCAACAGGGAGTTTAACGCTATTATGAATACTTGATGATTTATTCAAAGTAGAGAGTAAAAGCACAAGTGATGTGACCAAGTATTTATAGATACTCATCAGAGTGTTTGAGTATTGGAAGTGACCAGTAATCAAGTCTGCTTCATGGAGCCTCAGTCATAAGCACTGACTTGATAGGTTGTCCTTAGACCTGAGATACTTGGTTTGGGAACACGAGGACCACTGTACTCTTAGCACGTACTAACGCTGCACCGTAACTGGGTGGCTATACGGGACGTGACTAGATGCAGCGGAAGCCGTGGATCCAAATGCAAGTAGTCAAGAAGGGATTTGCACCTCTTTCAAAAGAGAGATATTTCCGGGCCCCTTGACGATTAAGATTGGCAGAAAACGCGTGGCCACGCTCGGATAGAATAACAGGGGTTATTTAGTAATATCCGTTACTGCAGGCAATCGAAATCAGAGTCAAGAAATACTTGATTTTAAGAAATGAATCCTCCACTCCATGTCTTAAATCACTTTAGAAATATCGTGTGCAAAAGGAATGAACCTGTGTACAAATTCAAGCGTGAATTGTATCTCTGAATATAAGAGATCTTATAACCTGGTTAACCTAAGCGTCTGGCTAGGGACCTCCTTAGGCGAATGATAACAGTTCAGTTACATGTCTAGCACAAGTGGGAGTCTGTTAGGATTATGTGCGAGACAGTAACGGGGTTATCGTGTCCAATGTTATAAGACACTAGTAGGTCACACCGCTGCACACCAAAATGAGTATGTTTGGATTATGGGAATTAATTAATTGATTAATTAATTATTTAGAGAGAAAAGGGAATAAATAATTAGTTTAATTATTTATAATTAATTAATCAGTTAGATTAATTAATTGGATAATTATGGAAATTATTTCAGAGATAATTACCAAGAATTATATATGGAATCAAATACTGCTTGTTTTGTCCATATAAATAAAGGGCTTGGGGTATCAGTTAATTGATTGATTCAGTTCAAAAAACCAGAAAACTCTCTCTCTCTCCCTCTCCCAAAACCGGCGCCAGAATCCAGTTAGGACGAAGGTTTGCGTTTGTTTTCGGGTAATCCTCGGTGGTGGTCTAGCAACTCTCTCAACCGGTGCCAGTAGCGGTGTATCCCCTACTTGCGTTTCAGAGTTATTGTTCGCAAAAGGTAATCCACTGAAACACCCTTAATTGTATCTGTATGGTTTAGGATTGGATCCTCGATTGGGAATCGGGGTTTTTGTTATCCGCTGTGCATGTTCTTGTATCCCTTGATTCCCATCAGTTACAGTGTTTTCGGGGCTTCCCATTTCTTTATAGCCTCAACCTTGGCTGGATCGATGTGTATTCTTTCTTTATTCACCCATGACCTAAAAAGTGCACTTCTCGAATCCAAAATTCGCACTTTGAAAACTTGGCATAAAGCTTTTCAGCTTTGAGTAATTTCAGTATCAACCTCAAATGTTGCTCATGCTCCTCCTTGCTTCGGGGTAGCCCAGGTAACTCTTCCGGGAATACTTCGAGAAATTTCCGCACAACTGGAATATCTTGGATTTGCTTCTCCTTTGCTTTCTTATCTATGACGTGCGCCATGAATGCTACACATTCCTTTCGTAGATGGCTACGCATTTTCATGAACGATACTAACTTAATATCTCTCTTCGGCTTTTCTCCATGCACTTCGAGTACACCTCCATCGGGTAATGTTAGCCTAACTATCTTCTCAGCACAGTATATTGTCGCTCGGTGGTTGGACATCCAATCCATACCCACTATTATGTCGAAACTCCCTATCTTGATCGGAATTAAATCTATACTCAAATCCTTTCCTGATAAGCCTAGAGTGCATTTTCTAACTACCTTGTTAGCCTTACTAACTCTCCGTTAGAGTATTCAATTAAATGCTCCTCTTTCAAATTCTGTGATTTCTTGGGTCTTTGCTCCAAAATTTCTGACTACTTTTTCAACTTCTGAATGATTTATCACGAGTCGTTTCCTCTGACTGGTGCTCAAATTTTCTTGCATCACCATCCTTCCGCTCGATGGGTATTATGACTTCCTTATTTCTTTTATTGTGACAAGGTCGGTAGTGACCTTAGTGACTATGGTAGGTACGACTTCCTGGACTTGTTGGGCCATCAGTTGAGCAATGTTGATCGATTAATTCTCACGGTTCACTTTCTAGCTACGTGTCTTTCTTCTGGAAGATACAGTTCTAATTCATTTGTAAAATGTATGTTTAAAAAGTTGTCTCTAATAAATGTTCGAAAATGTTTGTATTTTTATTTATGACAATTTCTTTAAAATAAAATTGGTAAGAACGTCTTGGTGATTTAACAAAAATTAATTTCGTAAAAGCTTATACATATCTGAAGAGTTCAAAGTTTGATGCTAATGCATCCTTAAAATATTTCTCTTGCTCATACTGGGGTTTTAAATGGAACAACCCAAAAGTGCATTTTTGGAATTCTTTCAAAATTACGAGAGTTACAATCGATAGGATCAACTTTGCCAACAGTATCACCACAACTTGCCAGCTCAAGTCAACTCTCCTAGTCGTCCTTCTTGCCGTCATAACCTTCTCTACAGCATTGGTGGTACCTTCCTCCAAGAGATGCACCAATTTCGTCAACTTAATTATATTCCGGTTCTAACTTGATACTCTGCTTCGATTATTTTGCAGTCCGTCGACGAGTGTTCGCATTGTTCGAGCCTCTCCTTGTGTCATAATAATAATATAACTGATCGATATCCCCGAAAGGATATGAAATGACCTTGCATTAACTAGATGAGTTATCGCCAGTCCACTCCGAATGGTTGCCGCCGCTCTCTTCTGAGTTGTCTCATATGAGGTGTTGGGAGGTTCGGAGGTGGATTGATTGAAATGTCTTCGCTTGTTACTCCAATGCCGGGATCGTAATGCCTAGACGGGTCTTTCTCCGAAGTCTAAGTAATAGTGTTCGGCATAGTGATTGCAGTGCCCGCATAACTAACTAATGCGCATTCAAATAATAGTGACATCCTAAGTGCTAACGCAGGAGTGTTCAACAGTGGCGTTACTTTACTTAAACGCGTAAGTGCTATAGTAAATATCAGCATCATAATATGCTTATGTGAACTCACACGGTTTATGTTTTTTTTTTTTCAGGAAATTTTTCGAAGGTTCCAACTTTTAAACTCTAACAGTATGACTAGTTCATAAGTCTTATCCTACTTATATCATGGCTAGGCGTAGGTGATCAGGCTCCGCATATCTATGATATATCAGAATAACACCTATCCTAATCATCTTAGCAGTAAAATTCTCCTAAATTTTGAAATCTTTGATTTTGAAAAGTTTTGGTTGCAGTACTTGGTATTTAAGAAAAACCGACGTGTATCAAAACAACACCTATTCTAACCACACTAGTATTTAAATTCTCCTATACTTTGAAATCCTTTAATTAAAAGTTTAACTTCTTTTTGAAAAAGGTTGGTTATAGTACTTGGTTTTTTTTTTTTATGAAAAACCGATGTTCTCTATAACCTATGGCTCTGATACCAAATCTGTAACACCCCGCTAAAGCGGAATCGCGAGGTGCAACAGTACAGTTTTCATCGCGATAGGAGATAAATCACACCAATCATTCATAACATTAATAATTTAAATATGTTTACAAGACATATAAATCCAACCGGAGTTCATAAATTACAAATTCTTTTACAAAATCCGAATAACCTCGAAACATGATTGGCGTTCACAAAAAGCTCTAAAAGCCTAAATCAAACCTTCGGGTTTCCTGAAAAGCATGTTAAAACAAGTGTCAACTACGAGAGTTGGTGAGTTCACAGGTTTTTATAAGTACAAAACAGTTATGTACAATATCAATTTCAATAAAACATTTATTCGCAACATTTTTGTAAATAGTTTGGTGAATCAGTTCATTCACCCAATAAACAATTTGGTGAATTATTTCATTCACTCAATTTTTATAAAAAGTTTGGTGAATCAGTTCATTCACCCCAAAAATAGCAGTTTGGTGAATCAGACCATTCACCTAATAAACAGTTTAGTATCAAGTAGTGAGTAAATTTTCTCGGGTGAATTGTTAATCGCATGATACTTATTCTTTGAGTCACTACTAATCCTGCCAATTATGACATATTGCCCCTACGCGTCTTCAACGGTGGGACTTTTGTCCACGCGTGAAGAATTAATCAATACAGTGCACCTATATTCTCGTCAGTCAAGGTGGGTATGTCAAACCAAATAGCGCTATCCACGTGTATTATAGGCCCATTGCTATGAGTTAATAGTAGTTACCTGGGGACTTTTTCACTTCAGACTCACTATATCATGCTTTAAAACGCATCAAATTTAACTCACTATGCATTTCATTTCATTTTATTTTGATACAAACAATACATTTCATTTCATTTTGTTTCGATACTCAAATTCATTTTATTTCAATTCATTTCGATAATCGGAGCACATTTCAATTCATTTTATTTCAATATACACAAAACATTTCATTTCATTTCATTTCAAGAAAACATTTCATTTCAATAATCACATAACATTTCATTTCATTTCATTTTATTACGCAACATTTTCACAAATAAACACATTTATTCATAAGCATGCTTTTCACCCCAAAAACTTCGTAAAAACGGTAAAAAAAGGGGCTGTGAATACTCACCTCAAGCGTTTAGTGCGATTTCGTAAGTGATGGTGCGTGGTCTAATCCCGGCTCCGAACTATGTTTGCCCTATCAAACACGTAATTTTTAACGTAAGTTCTAAGTTCAGCGGTCCCTAATTCTAAAATCGTACCGATATCCATATAATGCCGTTATGTTATTTATATAGTCCAATATAGTAAAAATTCATTTTATCACAATTTGGAGTCTTCCACACATTTTGGAAGGTTCAAAGTTCATGAATTTGGATTTTTATGACATTTTCAGAATCTGCCAAAATTTTAAGTTGTAAAAATTACCACTTTGAACTTAGATCCTCCAAATAATAAGTCCTTAAATTTTTACCCTCTGATTTAGGGGATGTTAGGAACAATTTCACCAAATTTCATTATTTTTAGAGGTCTTTTACTATTTTTAAACATTTTTGAAAAATCAGTGCACACTTTCATTTTTCAAAGATACATGTCAGTGAAGTTTTATTCATAGAGAGTTCATTACACCACCAACTCACGAATTTCAAAAGGGATTTTCTAAATAAAACATATACCAAGCTAATGAGACAAGATTCACATCATTTAGGTGATTTTTGAGAGAGATATGCCTCTTTAAAGTTGTGCATGTGGATCTGCCATATTGGGACAGCTTGCACCATCAACTTGTTTTCATTGGTTAAACCCTCAAAACTCCTCTAAATGACATGATTTTGGACTCATTGGAAAGCTAACTCAGAGTACTTGAGTTTAGAATCAAAAAGTTTGTATTTTAGATAAGTTATCAAAGAGTTATACAAGTTTGAAGATGACCCAAATTCCTGACCAAGTGCTGTTGCACACGAAAATGTTTCATGATGGTTTGGGTTCAAATCTTGGTGTTTTTGTACAAATCCAGTGGGGTTTGAACCCTAACACTTTAAATATCAATCCATATAAATTTCATGAAGAAATGAGTTCGAGAAAACCCTTTTTGGGTCGTGTAAACTACATGCAAAAACATTGACAGAATCTGTCAAGAATCCAACACCATTTTTACCACCAAAACACATAAAATCATAAACTTTTGGGGTTTTTCTTGCTATTTTACCCCCAAATCAGATTATACAAGTGAAAAATAAACTAAACATGTTTTGGTACCATCAAGACTCATGCATGAACTATCCTTTAAGTTCAGCCCCAAAAAGAGTAACAAAAACATCAAACATGTGATTTTTACTTCAAATCTTGTGTTCATAAGGAGAATCATAGAATTTCACCTTCTTTGAATGTTCTTACACATTTTTAAGGTTCATTCTCATCCTCAAACATCAAGAACAACATTCATCCAATAAAAGAGGGTTTAAACCTCAAGAAATATAAGAAAAAGCTTCAAAAATGCTAGAAATCGGAGTTATAATGCACCTACAACACTTACCTTGATGATGCAAACTACTAAGGCTTTTGAAATTTTTGATCACACTTCTAAAAACACAGATTTTGAGAGATTGAATGGCTGATTTCTTGAAGGTTTAGAGAGAGAAGAGAAAAATAGAGAGAGAAAAGAGAGAATTTTGAATTTTGGAAAGATGAAAATGGATTGGGAAATGGTGTGGATGATGATTTGTATTGAAAAGAGAGAGAAAGGTGTGTAGGGGGGGGGGGGGGTGGCCGGCCAAATGGGCCAATCCCCTTCCTTCCTTCTTTTTTTTTTTTAAATGTATTTCTAATACTGTTAATTCGAACGCAGTATCGGGTTTTTCGCGTTTTCGGTAGGAACCGACTTTTTCGAAAGCACTTTTGGACTATATGGAACAGTTTATTCATGTTTTTAACAAAATTCTTTATTTTGTACATTTCGTTTTCAAATTTTGGCATTATAGGATTTTCGGACGTTTCCGGGCCGGTACGGGCTGTTTCGGGCATTTTCCGGGACTTTTAGGATTTTTGCCTAACTTTTTCATGCCACTAACCTAAATTATTCAGGCAACTTAATTTCTACTTTTTCCACTTACGGAATGCTACTGAGCAAAATAAACAGGTAGCTAACCTGAACGTCAAAAATTGACGGATATCCTCCAGGTCCTTCTCGCGCGTGTCGTTTGGCCGCAGAGTATGTCAAGCCACATACTTCTGATCCACCAGTAATGCAATTGACCACTTTGGTATGAATCGGAGATGCTGTCCTTTTTGCTTCATCGCTGATAATACCTTTTAGGTGTCCGTTCGTTTTAAGATAAGCAATCTCCTTTTTGAGGCTGATGCATTCGTCCGTCGTGTGTCCATGATCACCATGGAACTCGCACCATTTAGTCTGATCTTTGTCTTTGCTGGGATTCTCTGGTTTCTTGGGCCATCGCACGTTTGCATCGATCTTCCGTAGAGAATCCACCAGTTCTTTGGATGTACCTGCAAAATTGTAAGTAGATAGATCGGGATACCTAATCCTTCCTGTACCTTTGCTCGAACGAGTTTTGGATTCTTGTCGAGATTTTCCAATTTTATTCACTCTCTTAGGTTTAAAATCGTGCTTCTGTGCGCTCAAACTTTTCTTTTCGTTCGAATGCTTCCGTCTGAAGATAGCGTCGTCTTCAATTCTCATGTGGGCTAACGTTCGAGCTCGTACGTCGTCAAAGTTCTCTGGTGGATATTTCGTGAGATCTGTATATAATTCCGAAGAATTATCGAGCCCACGCTTGTATGCTTCAATTGCGGTTTTTATGTCGCAATTCTTGACTTCGATCATTTCTGCATTAAACCTGTTAAAATAATCACGTATCGTTTCTCCAGTTTTTTGTACGACGTAGTACAGGTCACTTGTTTGCTTCTCCATCTTGCGACTACTTGCAAACTGCCGAGTGAATTGGTTTACCAATTCAGCAAATGATTCGATACTTTTGGGTTTTAAGTTGATAAGCCATTGTAACGCGGCCCCTGTTAGAGTAGATCCAAAGCTTTTACACATACACGCCTCCTGATATTGCGATGGGATTGAAGCAGTCCACATAAGCTGCTTATACTGCGCGACATGTTCCACAGGATCTGTTACCCCCGAATACTTAGTTGTAAAAGCAGGAATGTTGTATTTCTTTGGTATTTCCATGAGAGCGATTTCATCAACGTAAGGTGAGGCTTGGAATCCTGTCTTTGGTTCGACTTCAACTGGTACGGCTGCTCCAGGAAGTTTTGCGAGCAATGCAAGCATTGCTTTGTTTTGTTCCTCCAACATCTTTAATCGTACGTCCATGAGGTTTTCGGTGGGTGTTACTCCAATATTTCCTTGATAGTTGGGTTGAATTGGGATATGGGTTACGGTAGTATTTATTGTTGGTATATGTGGTATTGGTTCTGGGATTGAATAGAAAGGTCGAGGAACACCTTGAGGTTGAACGTAGGAAAATGCAGGAGGTGGTCCCGATGGTAGTGGAGGAAAAATAGGTTGAGAGTTGTTATTTTGAGGTGGTCGTACGTTGTTTTGGGATGCTTGAGGCATTACTGGTATTTGAGAGGCTTGAGGCATTGGAGGTGCTTGTGGTGCTCTGTATTGGTTCTGTTGAAAGAGAGGTCGTCTCGAAAGAGGTGCTGATATCGCAGGATTGGTTT
Source organism: Centaurea solstitialis (assembly GCA_030169165.1). Taxonomy (NCBI): domain Eukaryota; kingdom Viridiplantae; phylum Streptophyta; class Magnoliopsida; order Asterales; family Asteraceae; genus Centaurea; species Centaurea solstitialis. Next base: position 73,143,529 of record CM058041.1, read on the forward strand.
GAGTAGTTTGGGGGTTCAGAGCTCGTAATCGTGCGATTTCCCCATTGGCTTCCATGTTTTGATTAGCTAACTGCTGAATTTGTTGCTGAGCAGCTGCTAGTTGTTGTTGCAGAGTTGGTTGGAAATTGTTCTCCATAATCCTGCAATGAATACTCAAGAAAACTCGAAGAATTTCATTAGTAAGCAGACGTTTTATCAAACGAGATTTTCTCAGAACGGGGTCCCACGGATGGCGCCAAATTGTTTTGGTAAAAAATTACACAATTAAATATCGTAAGATGTTGTGAGGCAAATCCGTCGAGAGAAAGAAATCTAATTCGATAAAACGTGCGATGAAATAAATTAAAAGACAAGACAATTGATGACGCAGGAAAAACCTCGAGGTGGAGGAAAAAACCTGCGGCCGACTAATAAGGTATAGCCGACGTTGCACTAGTTATCACCAATAAGGGGTGATGTCCTCGAGAATTACAGTTGAGATCGTACGATTACAACAGAACAGAACGTAAATATAACGAGTAATATATAAATTTTTAGAGAATGCTTGTGATTTCCAAAGTAATCCAGTGTGTTCAAATGATGGCTTCGGGCTCTTCTTATAGCTTGTAAGAATGTAACCGTCGTCCATAATGGCTCTTTAATGTAACGTCTATAATCGTAGCTAGGATCTTGGTCGTAACTGTCGTGCATTAAATGAGGAGCGCATCTCTGTCTTGAACGGTTATTTGATCTTTAATGCTTCTTTATTTATCTGTTACAAAGAATTATAAAATATATTTGACCGTTAGTATCATATCAGATGATATCGTATGTTTCTAGGTTATATCGTACGATATCTTATAAAGATCGTTCGATATTTGGTTATCGTCGATCGAGGGTATACAATTCCTTTCTTAGGACCTTATCTTAATACAGGATTATCATCCTGAAAGATATCTTATGATTTTAAGTCGGTCGTCGTGCGATTTTTCACCCAAACAATCATAATGTGAATTTTGTTTGTTGAAATAACATAAATAAACACAACTTTTTTATATGCATTATAATCTTATTAAAAATTTGCTAAATTGTTTTATTTCTTTTATTAAACAAAGTAATATTTCGATGAGAGATATTATAGGATATAATTCTTTTAATTCAAACAAAAAAGGAGTCTTACAAAATAAAATAGGTATCCTCAAGTGAAATACATATATTTCAAAAACATAGTTGACTACCAGTTCTCTAAACATACACCATTTTATTTTTTAAAATCCAATCATCTAAATATAAAATCATAAATTTTTATTAGCCGATTTATGTATCATCAATTGAGCCTAACACGTTTTTTATCGACAAAATTTCCAATAACAAACTCACTACTTGCATTAAAGTCTTAGCCTACTCCCAAACATATCCCATGCATTAACCCAAAAGACCAATTATCACAAAATTAAAATTTTAAACTAAAAAATAAACATCAAAGTTTTGAGGCACTATATATTCAATTGTTGTCAATAGTCTGATTCTGATCATCAAAGTCTTTAAAATTTCAAAAGGCCAAATCATTTGAGAAATAAAAAAGGTAAATAAAGAAGGAAGTCAAAAATATATGATAACACCAAATTTGACAATATGGAAAAAACCATCATATAATAGCAAATCTAATTTTTGTAAGAACATAAGTTCTACATACTTTTAAAGAATCTTCAAGGTTCTTTCATGACTTCAACTCTCATCATCTTCATCCTCCATCTTTATTATTATGACCAAATCAATGGAGAATTAAAATGAAATAAGTAAAGAAGCAAATCATAATTTTGTTTATTGTTAAAATTTCAAAAAGCCAAATCAATTGAGAAATAAAAAGTAAAAAAAAATAATGAAGAAGGAAGTCAATAGTATATATGATAACATCAATTAAACAATATGGAAAAAACAAACATATAATAGCAAATCAAATTCTTGTAAGAACATAAGTTATATATACTTATAAAGAATCTTCAAGCTCCTTCCATGCCTTTTTTTACTTTCAACTTTGATCATTTCATCAAAGGAATTTCACATTATTTATTATTGTAACTTTAAAAGTCAAATCAACTGAGAATTAAAATGAAGTAAGTAAATAAGCAAATCTTAATTTTGTTTATTGTTAAAATTTCAAAAATCCAAATCAATTGAGAAAAAAAAAAAGTAAATGAAGAAGGAAGTCAAGAGTATATATGATTCAATGATAATCATATCCTATGATAACACCAAATTTAACAGTATGGAAAAACAAACATATAACAACAAATCAAATTCATGTAAAAACACCCTTTTCACTCTCAACTTCCAAGAAAGACACAAATACCCCCTGGACTACAAGTTTCACAAACTTTGCAAAACGAGTCCCTGAACTTGTATTTTTAGAAAATTTTCAAAGACAGCCCCTGAACTTTAAGTTTCAGAAAATGGCAGACTTGGTCCCCGAACTTGAAAGTTCAGAAACTTGTCACATCCACCCCCTGAACTTGCAAGTTCATAAAAATGTACAAGTTCAGCCCCTAGACCTTAACGAAACCACTAACCTGGATGATTTTCTTCGGGTATTAACTATGTAACCCCGGTATCGGATTTTGCGTGAGTCCTGATCTGATATAACCAGAAGTCGTTGTGAGGTTCCACACCTACAAAATAAAGTTTAGAATGGTATCCATTGTAGTGTGGATCCGAGAACGTTAGCACAGACAAACAAATGATGGTATAAACACTCCCCCTCGAAAGGTGCTACACTACGAGGCTCCCCCTACACACATGCATCCTAACAGATCCCCGACTCCCCCTAGACCACAGGCGGTAGGTCTAGCATCCCTAACTTACTTAAAAGGAAGAGATGGCGCTTCTGATCAAAAGCCTTAGTGAACAAATCAGCAAGCTGAAGGTCACTTTCCACAAAATACAGGTCAATGTTACCTTTCTCGACATGATCCTTGATGAAATGATATCGGATGTCGATGTGTTTCGTCTTAGAGTGTTGAACTGGATTTGCGGTGATCTGAATGGCACTTTCAGAATCGCAGTAGATGGGAATCCTTTGCATGGTGTATCCGAAGTCCGCTAGTTGGGTTTTCATCTAGAGAACTTGTGAACAGCAACACGCGGCAGCGATGTATTCAGCTTCCGCCGTAGATAGAGATACACACTTCTATTTATGTGACGACCAACTCACCAACTTGTCCCCGAGGAACTGGCAGGCTCCGGATGTACTCTTCCTGTCCAATTTGCAACCTGCATGATCTGCATCTGTGTAGCCAATCAGTTCAAAACTAGAACCCTTTGGGTACCAAAGGCCAAAATCTGGCGTGCCCTTCAGGTACCTAAGGATTCTCTTCACAGCAGTAAGATGTGAATCACGCGGGTCGCACTGATAACGAGCACAGACACCTGTAGAGAATACGATGTCAGGTCTACTAGCCGTGAGATATAACAAAGAACCAATAATCGCCCGATAGTTCTTTTGGTCTACCGGCTTGCCAGCCAAGTCAGCATCCATCTGATACGATCTGGACATTGGTGTAGCAACTGAGTTTGAGCCAACAACATCAAAAAGTTTTAATAAATCGTGAACATATTTTGATTGGTTTATGAAAATGCCTTCAGGGTATTGACGGACTTGAAGTCCCAAAAAGAAAGTCAATTCACCCATCATACTCATTTGAAATTGCGATTTCATAGTGTGCTCAAACTCTTTGCACAACTCAGGCTTCATAGATGCAAAAATGATGCCATCCACGTATATCAGTACTATAATTAAATCATCACCTGATTTACGAAGGAATAAGGTGGGCTCGATTGTACCTTTCTTATAGCCAGCTTCGAGCAAGTGTATAGTAAGAGTTTCATACCATGCTCGTGGAGCTTGCTTGAGACCGTAAAGCGCCTTGTCCAACACATAGACATGGTTGGGAAACCTCGGATCTACAAACCCCTCGGGTTGTTCAACATACACCTCCTCATGAAGGACACCATTCAGAAACGCACACTTGACGTCCATCTGGTACACAGTCATGTTCTTGTGGGCGGTGTACGCGAGAAAGATCCGTATCGCTTCTATCCTAGCAACTGGCGCAAACGTCTCGTCGTAATCGATATCCTCTTGTTGGCGAAACCCCTTGGCGACCAAACGAGCCTTTTTGCGAATAATAAGGCCATGTTCATCCTTTTTGTTTCAGAAGATCTATTTCAAGTCGATGATGGACTTCCCCCATGGTGTTTTCACCAAGCGCCAAACCTTGTTCCTTTCAAACTCTGCCAGTTCTTCTTGCATGGCCCTTACCCACTCTGGGTCTGACAGAGCTTGATGGGTTTCCGACGGTTCAAAATCACTTAAGAAGCAGCCGAAAAGAGCCACGTTATCAATTCTCTTTGAAGAACGAGTTTGGAAATTCCGAGATGGACTCCCGATGATCTGGGAGGGAGGATGACTTTTCGTCCACTTTCTTGAGTGAGGAAGTGTGACATACGACTCTTGGTTGTTTGTCGTGTCGTTCTCGTCTTGCACGGCTAAGATCCTTGGCTGGTTTCCCCGGAAGGACCTCCTAGAGCCCTTGTAATAACCATGTTCCATCTTTTAATTTTCATTTAACTCAAGATTTGAATAATAAGATTTTGGGCCTTCACATTTTCAACTAGAAAACTTAAGTTGGGTTTCAGGCCCAAAAGCTCTCTAAAGCCCATGTAGTTATCCAGATTCTCACTTTAGGGTTTATTGAAGGATGAGTCAATAGAGGAAAAAGAAACCTTGTGTGTGTGGGTGAAGTATCAACGAGTGAGAAGAGAGAAAGGAAGATAAGAAGAAGAAGAAGAAATCAGAATCTTGACTCAAGAATTCTTCTCATCAGGTAAAAACTCAATCATTTATGTTATCATCTTCCTCCCCAAGCTCATTCCACCTTTAATGGAGTATTTTATTAAGTTATAAACTAGTAGAGATGTAGATGGGTGTACTTCATATTTAAGAATCTAGAGGTTCTCAAACGTCTAGAAAAGCTTTAAATGAATTAAGATTCAATTGATTTTTTTTACATTAGTTATTAGCATTTTACAAGTCGATAAATCTATGGTTGAAATCTAGAGAAAATTTAATGTTTGTGGATCCAAAACTTCAACAGCCGTCGTGTTCCAATTTTTCTAAAAGTAAAAGAATGGAATTTCATATTTATAGTAACTATCGAATGTGAGACATAATCGAATTTGATGGCAATATCCAATTTGGGTTCTTTTTCTTTTTCCAAATTGACTTTACTGGTAAACCCAAAATTTGCGATTTAATTGCAAAAGAACCTTCTAATTCATTTCATCTCCTTTTAAAAATCTAAGGTTAGAGAAATGGTGGAATCTGCACCATCTCATCCAGCAATGGAAATCGAATTTTCAATATGGAGGTAGAATCCATGATATTGCCTTATGGAATTAATTTGATACATGGCTTCAAGTCCTAATTTCAATTCTCAAGTTTGATTAGAATCCACAATGAACCTTGATGTATTTCATATTTTGTAATTTTAGAATTTAAGTTTGAAACTTTGCAATTCCGAGTAGAATGTAAATTAACTTAAGAAAAATCGGATGATTGATAATTGTAATTTCGAAAGTTGGCCGACTCGGAACTGTTTGGGTTTAGTTGATGTTTGAATCGGGTCCAATTAATTAGGAGTTTATTTTAGAAAATTGGATCGTAGAATAGAACTCGGTTGGGCTTTTCGTTAGAAATAAGCTTAATATGATCAGATAAAGAATTGAGCGAGAGTGTTTCTGAATAGAACACTAAGACATTGGACTTACTAGTGTATGTTTACAGGGTAAGTACGAGGGAGAGGGTAGTTCACCTTGAACTACTTGCAGTTGCAGTCAGGTGAGTTCCCTTGTCAAACTCCTTTTTGAACTGAAATGTATTTCAACTGATTTTCGAATGTCTATTCTGAGACTGTAATGAATATGTTTACGCTTGATTTGAATACTTGATTTTATGGTGATACGAATTGAAATTAAATTACATTAAAGCATGCTTATAATGGTAATTTATGTGACTGTTTTGGGTGTGTTGCACTATGGACACTGGGTACCTTGGAACTTTATGTTCCTTGGGAGTTTTACCAAGTGAACTGTGATGTTGCTTGGGGGTACCTTGGGACTACGTCCCTTGGGAGTTGTCATCGGGCGCCGGCCGGGCCTTGATTGAGTGTCATGTTGTGACGATTTTTCTTTGTCCGCAACACACCGTACTTGCTTCATGATTTAAAATGGGCCAGCGGGCCGTATTTGCGAAATATCTGTTTTTTTAGGGAATTCACTAGACCTTATGGTCTAACCCTCGTTTTTCCAAAACTTTTCCTAAACATTTCAGGTGTTGTACGTGATAATCGAAAGGGTAAGGAGAAGGTTTGAAGGCTAGCTAGAGTATTGCCTTAGTTCATAGTTACCTGTCTTAGACTTTTAAATATTATATCTCAGCTGTGGAGGGATGTTCCACGTGCCTTACTTTATTGTCGTTTAGTAATTAAAGAATTATTTTCCGCTACAATAGATCACTGGGATGAATTTATTATATTATATTGTTTTGGGAAATTGGGTTGTTACAGCCCTTCCCAGTAGCTCAATATTCAGAACAACTTCCAGTTGAGGATCCCGAACCAGTTGGGCATACGATCTTTGAGACGAGCCCGGAGATGGCAACGGGGCAACTTCAGGAATAGGTGCACGAACAGGGGTTGAAGTCTGTTCCGCAGCCGGTTCGGATGAAGCTCCTGTAGGTTGTTCATTTGTTGAAATCTAAGGTGGTGAGACCACTGGTTCTGTTGTCTCGGCCTGAGTGGAAGTGGTAGCTTCAGAAGTGCTTTCCGTCACAAAGGAATCAGAGGACACAGACGTCGTGGAGTTACCAGGTGCAGCAGGCACTATGATTGGACCAGTTAAGATCGGCAGGTCATAGTCCGAAAGATCTATAAAGTCTGAAGCAAAAGAGTTAGGTCTAAAATCTGTGCTCGGTGGTGCAGTGGGCAGATGGTAAAATAGCATCAGGATTACTAGAGCTAGCATCAGAAAGAGTCTCGGTTTCAGAGAAATCTACATGGGCACTTTCCAGGATGGTTCGGGATCGTTTGTTGTAAACCCGATATGACTTTGAGTTGGGTGCGTATCCGATGAAGATAGACTCATCGGCCTTGGGATCAAACTTTCCCAAATCTTCCTGGTCATTCAAAATATAACACTTACAGCCAAATACCCGTAGATGCTTGATGTCAAGCTTACGCTTCTCGATCATCTCATAAGCGGTTTTACCGGTCAGCTTTACGATGAGAGTGCGGTTTTGCGTGTAGCATGCCGTTGCAACTGCTTCAGCCCAAAATGATTGTGGCACGCTAGAATAAGCCATCATGGATCTCGCTGCTTCGACCAACGTCCGATTCTTCCTTTCCACCACTCCGTTATCTTGAGGAGTGCGTACCGCGGAGAAGTTGTGAGATATTCCCACATCTTCAAGGAAGGATTGTAATTTCGAGTTGCGAAATTCGGTTCCATTGTCGCTTCTCAACTTCTTCACCTTGAGACCCAATGAGACTTGAATCCGTTTGATGAAGGCAATGATTCTATCAGCAGCATCAGATTTGGCTCGAAGAAATTCAAGCCAGGTGAACCGAGAGAATTCATCGACAAGGACTAGCATGTACTTCTTTCTCGCTAGACTCTCAACTCTCATCGGCCCACACAGATCCATGTGAATCATGTCGAGTGGACTTCGACAGTTTGTTTCCACCTTTGGGGGATGGGAACTTCTCTTCATTTTCCCAAGCTCGCACGCAGAACACAGTGTGTCCTTGGAAAGGCGTGTCTCGGGAAGTCCACTGACTAAGCCTCTAGAAACCAACTTGTTCATGTCCTTGAAATTCTGATGACATAGCCTTCGATGCCATGTCCAACTGTCCGCCTTTGTTGCTTTTGCCAGCAAACAGATCTTGTTACCCGGATGTGATAGTTCTTCAAACCGAGGGTGAGATTGGGGGATGCTCCTAAAAACGATCGTGTACAGGTTACCGGTTCTCCGTGCAATTAGAATCGGATTTTCATCTTCATCGTTGACAGTTGCCCCGTACAGAAATTGTTTGCACCAAAAGCCATTATCACAAAACTGGCTAGAGCTAAACATATTGAACGCCAATCCCCTGACGTATCTCACCTTCCTGATCGTATACTTCCCGTCTGTAATGCTTCCATACCCCATTATCATCCTAGGTCTCAAATCAGCCATCTTTATGTATCCCTCAAACCTTTCGACATAGTCAAAAATGAAGGACCGATGACCAGTCATGTGTCGATGGGCTCCAGAATCTATGTACCACACATGACTGACCTGCAAAAAGGATTAAGCTTGTTTAGGCACCCATTGCCCAATGGCTTCCTTAGGGTTAGAAACAGGTAAAACAATCGGTGTAGTCTCCTTTTTGGATTTCTCCTTAGGCGTAGGGGACTGCACTGAAGAGGAGGATTTAGAGTTTTCTCTTCTCCTCCTTTGTCTCTTACGAGACTTTGCATTAGAATTATGAGCATTTAAAGAACTAGATTGTCAAACATATTACACATGTCATTCTTGAAAGTAGCAAAAACAATGTTTAAATCCCCATTACTGGTTACAGACATGTTCGAATTAAATCCTACTATATTTTAAACTCCTTCTATAACTTCGAACGTCTAAGGTTTCCTATAGTACATTTATTCTTTTTATTCTGAATTTACAAAACACTACCTTAGTAAACATTTGCCAATTCAAATTACCAGGTAGGAGCGAAGACAAACAACGATCCAATGGTCTTACTCGGTAAGTGAAGGTGATAGCTCTTACCCAGTAAGCGCTACCGGGTTATAAACATCAATCGTTCATTCACTTTGATAGCTTAGAATGTGAATCCATAAGGTAAATCAGAGTGGTGGGACTTAAATATTTGAGAACTTTAAAATTTGTGAGATTCGTGAAAACTCCTATCTTACGACTGTGTTTCATATAATTTTTCTCATACAAGGGTATTATGTATGTATTGATTAACGTATATTTGGTTCATTACATGTACTTGATCGACAATGTGAAACTTTTTGTGTATTTTTGTTTCACAATCACGTAAAAATGTGCATATTCTGAACCGAACACATATAAAACAAATACAATGTGAAACAAATATATGTTAATCAATGTTTTAAATCTTAGTCCTAAATGCAAAAAGAATCTTATAAAATGGCATATGATTGCACTAGTTTATAAGTTTGTCATAATTTTATAGGTTCTTAAAGGAAGTGCCTCTTTAGAGTGGTGACCCTTGTTGGTAAGCACTTACCGAATGAACGTTCGGTAAACATACCTAATTCAAACTCAAATACTTGAACAATGACAAATTTTTATAATAGAAAAAACTTGAAAAATTTCGACTGGTATTGTAGAAGAATAAGAAGCAGCTTGAAAAACATTCTTCAAATGGATCGGAATGATTAAAAACCCGATCAAGTCATTACAACAATCACTACTTACCAATCAAGTCAGTACAACAATCACTGCTTACCAATCAAGTCATTACCGAGGCGATAACAGCTCTCGGCCAAGAAACTTCCACAACCAATATTACAACAATCAGAAGAAACTATTTACGGCAGAAAACACAATGAAACTATTCACGAAAACAAGTAAAGAGAAACAGTTACAGTAGGCAGGCCTATTGATGGTTGTGGTAGGGTAGGCCTATTGCTGGTTGCGGATGCTGTGCCTGAAGGATTGCTATCTGGTTTTGGAGCTGAACTACCTGAGCCCTCAGGTGCTGAATTTCTAGCTCTTGCGCGCGAACCAAAGCAGCTGAACCCCCTATGGGGTCCTGAAGCCTACGACGCGCTTCAACGCCCAGGCATCGTAGGAGTTCAGCCATATTATCATCGCGGGTCTCTTTAATCTACTTTTCGACATTCTCTCTATGAAAAACTTCATGCAATACCCCAAAACGTTGAATATCCTCGAAATCTGGAAAATAGTGTCTAAACACGCATGTCCCGGGACAACCCTTCTTGTGGTTGTATGCACAGGCAGCACAGCGACGCATGTCCATTTTAGCGAGTACACTGCACATCGAGATTAAATAACATATATCAGTACCACACTCGATGACAAATGTCAAGCCTTTATAACCTTATTAATACTAATTATTAAACTCAAAGATACCCCTTTTGGTCATTTTACATACTCATAAGCTAGTTTTTGCCAAACATACTTTGTTCATAAGCTAGCTTATCAGCTAGTGCCAAACATAGCCCAAGTATGTTGGACTGAGACATTTATGTTCTGTCCCAAGTCATAAAATCCTAGTTATAGTGGTATGACTCAATACGTTCCACCGCTTTCAAGGTATCATCAATTCTAGTTTTTCTTTTATATCCAGCATAAATAACCACTTTCGAGTTGACTTTTTAAGCTGACTTCTTATAGTGAACAAGGCATGAAATCCTGGAAATGCATTAAAGAGGACAACTTTTAACATATGCAATAAGCCGTGCGGTCCATTTAGTCTCTTATCAATTCTATAAAAAGCCAGCTTCATGCACATTTAATGATTAAAGAAGAAGAATATTTAAACATACAACAATTTTAGTTTTTAAAATCCTTGCTGCCAAATGCCGATTCAGGACTTATCTACGCAGGGCTTAATCCTGCCAAACATACAACCAAGGTTCTAAATAACGTGAGGCGTGGCGTGGCGTGGCGGCGAAGTCAAGCCTCAGAGCAAAGTCATAACGCGCCATAACACGTTACAATGCAAGTCAAGCCTTAGAGTGGAGCCATAGGGGTTAACGTGGCGGCGACCCCAAGCCTTGACGCCATAACGAGTTATTTAGAACAATGCATACAATAGACATCTTTATCCACACAGGACTTAATGCAAAGTATCAAGAAAAGCGATAATCGAAAAGATGTTTACCTTCGGGGAATACTACGAATCCGTCGATCACAGACAGTTGGTTTGGTTGAGTAAAACCCGAAATGAAAATCTGCAATTGTGGTAACTAGGATATAAGACTCAAATGTAAAACCCCTAAACCACATAATTTTCACGAAAAATCGAAAAGAAAACTTGCCTTGAATACGATCACGAGCAAGACCCTTGAATATGGCCAAGATCCAGACGAATACGGAAACAGTCAAGTATGGGGCTACAATTTAAAAACAAATTTTGACATAAATCTCCAAAAAAGATAAACCCTAACCGTAAAATTTGGGAAAAGGAAAAAAAGGCTAATTGTAAAGTTTGATTAAAAGTAAATAATAAACCTAAACCTAAACCCGAATCAAAACCCTATAAAGAAGCTAAACACAAATCCAAATCCAAATCAGAACCCTGACAAGAACCTAAACCCAAATCAAAATACGAAAAAGAAGTTTACCTTTTGGTGGAATACCAATACAATGTGAGCAGTTGATCTTGAGTAGTATGGATCTGTGATAGTGGTTGCATGAGTTCTTGAGTAAAATATACACACAATCCATACAAATTAAAAACAAAACTTCACATAAATCTCGATATCAATAAAAAAACCCTAAATATCACCAAAATTAGGAACAAAAATTAACATAAATCTCCATCAAAATATAAACTTACCTTTTGGTGGAATATCAATACAATGTGATCAGTTGATCTTGAGTAGTATGGATCTGTGATAGTGGTTGCATGAGTTCTTGAGCAAAACCCTAAAATATACACACAATCCATACAAATTAAAAACAAAACTTCACATAAATCTCGATATCAATAAAAAAAACCCTAAATATCGCCAAAATTAGGAACAAAAATTAACATAAATCTCCATCAAAATAGAAACTTCTGGAAAGAAAACAAGAAAAAAGAAAAACTAATTGTAGATTTCGATCAAAGTATGAATTCAATATGATCAAAAGATTCAAAATTATACTCCAATTTCACGAAAATCGAAAAGGAACGGAATACCTTTGGAATACGAATCGGAGTATTAAGCTGGATAGAAATTTTATTTTGAACGATTGAATTTTTGGGGGAGTCGCGGCACTTGTAATATAGTAATTAAAAGTAAATTACAACTTTAGTCCTTGAGGTTTTGTATTTAAAACCCTTTTCGTCCCTATGATTTCGCTTGATGTACTGAAATGGCATATTTACCATTGGAAAAAGAATAAAATAAATTGGTCCTATTTTCTTCTGTCATAACTCAAATACAATTAAAAACATAAAATCGGTTTCAAAACAGCTGATTCTTAGCCTCCTCTGATTATATTAGGTGAAGCCTAACAACCATAACTTATTTTTTGAGCTTATTGAAAAAGCTTTGTTTGGTCAGTCATATACTAGCTTTAAGAAACATTGCTTCAAATAACATTTCAATACCCTTCGGAGGCTTTGCCAATCATGTTCCTTATACTTTTTTTAAAATTAATTTTTCCATTGCCATCTAGCTTAATGACTAGTTTAATAACCAACAACTAGTTTATCAATAATTCATATGGTAACACCCTGAACCTACTTTGGTAGTTGCTTGACACATCACCGGACCAAGGCATACGAGCCATAACATACGTGGGTCCATAAGCTACGAGTAATGCTTTAATGAATCATCTATTTCTCTTAAAATTGTAATGCTTACACATGCACTACTTGTTGCATTAAATGGCTCTTACCTTAGCAACAACTGTTCGATTGAGAAAATGACGTTATAGAATTTGGCCATGTATCTATAGCTTTTGTGTCTTAACGGTATGCCTAAAAACATGTCCTCTTGGTTTACATATGAAAATTAGATGACGAAAGAGGATAAGGCGAACTTTAAGTCCACCAAAATGACAATAAATAATGAAATATGAGGTTTCAAAATAGTTTTGTGGTAAGGTTTTAGTAGCAATACTTCAAATTTTCTTGCATTTTTGGGCCGTTAACCCCGCATAAGCTTGAACATGCCAAATTTCATATTCTTGAAAATGACCCAAATGAAACAACCACCTGCAATACAACCCTTCAATAACTACTTGCATTCTATTGAATCATGTTGTGTCATCCTTTTTCTTATTAACTAGTGTATTCACCGCGCGTTGCGCACGTTAGCCATTTTTATTTATTAGAAAACGTATTGAAATATATATAATATAATATAAGAATAAATGTACTAAAATAATTTTATATAAATTGATTTTAGCGATTAGATATTTAAATATGAAATTTATTCTTTATTTATTATTATTTTTTTTTTGGAGAAAGGGGACGGAACCCCTGGAAAAAATTTATTAGAAAAAGAAAAGAGTACAATCCATGCTAAGGACCCTACAAGCCAGGGACTCAAGGCCGTACAAACAAAGAAAACCACCTAGTACAAAAAGGACTAGGAACAATCCCAACAAAATAACCAAGACTAAACTAGCTCCGTAGAACCGGAATTAACTGACGATCAGCCTCTGAAAGCAACTCACATTGTTTGAAAAAGTAGTCCACTTGCTTTTCCGTCCACATACCTAGCCCTTTTGTTTAAACCACTAACATCCCTTGTTTATGGATAGATATTCGATCATCAATTTAATCTTGATCAAAATATGAAATTTGTTTTTTGAAAGAACATAAATGAACACAACTTTTTTATATCGTTCATTATAATCTTATTAAAAAATTGGTAAACCCTTTTATTTATTTTATTAAAAAAAGTAACGTTTGGATGAGAGACCTTATAAGATATAATTCTTTTAATTCAAACGAAAAAGGAGAATTACAAAATAAAAATGGTCATCCTTAAGTAAAATACATGTATTTCAAAAACACTGTTTGACTGGACAATTCTCTAAACATATACCACTTTATTTTTTTAAATCCAATCATCTAAATGTAAAATCATAATTTTTTATTAGCCGACTTATATTTCATCAATTAAGACTAACATTTCTTTTTATCGACAAAATTTTCCGAGAACAAACCCCCTACTTGCATTAAATTCTTGGCATATACTCTCAAACATACCTCATGCATTAGCCCAAACTTTTAAACTAAAGAATAAACATTAAAGTTTTGAAGCACTATATATTCAATTGTTGTCAACCGTTGCTCATGCTCCATAAATTTTGTAGGTAAAGTAACACTTTTTATTATTTATTGTATGATCTCTGTGAGCTAACGTTGTTGATATGTATATGTGTGTTTTCCCGATTATTATCATTGTTTTTTCTGTAAAAAAATTCATATATTGTTTATGTTTTATCTGTACTAAAAATTGTTTGTTAAATAACTTTTTTTGTTTGTTTTCTTCCTAACAAATAAACAAAAAAACCATTTGTTCAATGAAAAGTTAAACTCATTTAATAAGAAACTTTTATGTTAAAAGAAATGAGATTGAAGGATTCTCATTGTGTTACCTAAGTAACTCGAAGTTTGGCTTATATATATAAATAATCAATATAGTTTTCATTATATTGATTATTTAAAATAAAAGATAATAAAATAAAAATAAATTTATATTTACCATCTTGTAATAAAAAATGAAAATGAAAATTTTAGAAATTAATGTGTTTGAGTTTAGAAATTAATGTTTTTGATTTTCTTTCATTTGTAGTGATTTTCGTGTGTGTTTTTATTAATGTTTTCGTTTGATATTGCTTAGGTAACCATACGGAGGAGATAGAAACCAAATTCGAGCGAAATCGGAATGCGATGCGAATTTTCAAATGTTGGAAACAGTGGCCATTTGGCGATCGCCAGATTCTCAATCTGGCGACGCCAAGTGATTAAGCCACGGATCAGGTAAAAATTTTCGAACTTGGCAACGCGAAGAGGGCCGTTTGGCGGCACAAAACTTTTAAAAATCAGGGTTTTCTGAAATCAGCCTGTTTGGCGACGCGAAACCCAGGGTTTCGCGACGCGAAGTCGGGACAGACGGTTTTTAAACCTTCTTTTTCCCACTTTTCACAAACACACAAACCTAATTCCTCTTAGGCGCCGCCAAACCCTCTCACGTTCTTGCGAAATTCGTCCTTCTTGAGCTTCAATTTCATCTTTCATCATGAACAAGGTACGTTTTCTAACTTTGATTTCGTAAGGATTGCTCGATTTGGTGATTGGAGATCTTGTTTTGGGTATCAATGGTGTTTGTTTGCTTGAATGGAATTAACATTGTTCTTGATACACCATTGATTGTTTAGAGCTTATAGTTGAATGCATGCCCTATATTGTGATTGAAATCTTGTTTATAGCATGCTATTTGATTATTGAATCTAGTGATTGTGGTTTAATGATAAGTGTGGGGATTTTGAGAAAACCAAAATCCCCTATTCCTTCTTGATTAGCTAGATTGGTTTGAGATTGTGATTGAACTAAAAGTTCAAGTGTGGGGATGTTCCACATCCCCATTGTTCTTGTTTTGTCATGCATATAATTGTGATGCTTGAACTTGTTAGTCGTATAAGGTTTTTGTCTCGTTGGAATTTCGAATGTGAGTAAACCTTGTCTTGCGTGTATGGATTGAAACTTTCTAAGACAATGGTACTTGGTTTTTGTAGAGACAAAGAACCCGCTCGTCTACGACCGCCGTAGCCAACTTTCATGCACCGGATGGAAGTCATGTTTTCACCTCGTTTACGAACGACCCGACGTTGAATGCTCGAAAGAAGGAAGAGTAGCGGGACATCGTTAACCGACTTCTCCCCCACCAAATTCTCATGCCGAAAAGAGTCGATTGGGATCTTCTTCGATCGATGGGTGTCGAGAATGACATCAAAGCGATTCTTGAAAAGCACGCATACGACGAGGATGGCAATGAGTACTACATATGCCATGCATGGGAGCGAGTTTTCGATATCGCCGAGACCCTCTACCGGGAGCTTATCGTGGAGTTTGTGGCCACGTTTCGTTTCGATGCGATCAAGGCTCTTGGGGAATTTCATCAATCATGTATGACGTTCCGACTTGGTGGCATTTGGAGATCTCTTTCTTTGGTTGATTTTGCTCTTGCTTTGGGGATATATACCCAATTGGATGTTGATACTCCCGGATTCGAGGAGTACATGTGGGCGACCGCGAAAAGACCCGATGATTTTGATCCGAGTATGGCTTGGTCGATTTTGGGTGATGGTGTTTATCATGGCAACCTCAAGGTGAAAGGTTTTCTTGCTTCATCGGATAGACTTCTACACCGCATGCTCATTCAAGCGGTGAACGCTCGATCTTCGAGTGAGGAGAAAGTGACCGTGCAGGATTTGTGGCTTCTTGCGCAACTCTCTACGGATGATAAATATCCGAATGCTCCGTATCTCATCGCCGCCCAACTCGCTAAGGCGAGTGGTTATCGCGAGGGTAGTCGCATCATTGGTGGCCAGTACGTGACGCTCTTGGCCAAACATTTCGGTATCTTAACCGACGCCGTGATCGCTTCGATGACGAACCTCGGGGAGATGGGGTTGATTGACATGGACCAACTCCGAGGTATGGGCGTGGCGAGAGTTGAGCATGCGATCGGAAGAGACTACAATGCATGGATCCGTAATCCTCAAGCGTATAGGAGTCAACCGAGAAGTCAACCGAGTCAAGCACCGAGGAGCACGCACGAGATTGGCGGAATAAGTGGAACGAGTGGGGAAAGTGCTAGTCAACAACCGGCGGATTGGACTGCGTATTCGGGTTACCAAGACTTGAGTAACCAACTCTCAGAGATGTCACTTTCTTATGGCCGGCATCAACAGCACATGGAGTACAACACCGTGGAGGCTCTTCACCAAGCCAACTGGCAAAGTGGAGTGATGAACCAGATGGCCTCCCACTTTGGTATTCAACCGAGTACCGCTTTTGCTCCATCTCCATATTGGCCATACTCCGAGAATGCTCCGCCCGGTTACCCGACTTACGAGGATTGGCAAAACCAACCTCGTGGCCCTTATTGATCTCTCTCTTTTATCTCCGTTATTCGATATGGTTGTCCTAAACAATTTTATTTTTCTTTGAACTGCGTGGTTGTGTGGTTTGGTTTGTTGAACAATTTTTATTTTTCTGTCGCTTTGCTTAGGATTTTAAGTAATTTGGTTTGGTTTATTTTTCATTTGTTCGTTTTTACTTTTTCTTTTTCTTTTTGTTGATCGAGCACGAATTTTATGCACCACTCTCAGATCAGAACAGATTTCGTCACATAACCTGGGAAGTTTCTCTTTTTCCCAATTACTCCATAATTGTGTTAATTGTTGCATTGAGGACACTGCAAATTTTAAGTGTGGGGAGGGGGTTATGTAGACTTATCTGTTTAAATGGGTTTAGTTTTTGTTTGTGGATTGTCGTTTTTCAAACTTTTGAAAGCTTTGAGATTTGACCCCAATTTTTTTCGAACTCTGAGATTGTTTTTGAAACTAAGTTGCTTGCATAGGAGAACACTGAATAGGATTAGTTGAGTAAAAGGATGCCTTGGAAAACTGATTACCATGAGTGCCTCACCCAATTCCGTTGAGAGATTGAGCCTTAATTGTTATATCTATTCATTTCTGTGAGGAATACCGACTTTGACCCAAGGTAGAACTTGTCATTTGAATGCTTGTCAAGACCACATAAGAGAAGTATTTATCACCATTGCACTGATAGAGGCCTTCGTTTCTAACCCTTTAGTCTTCGTCAGATAACCTCATCATAAGGTTATTTGATTTGCCTAGCCTGTAATTGAAAAATGTTCACCTTTTAACACTTCCCCTTGAAACCATTTTGAGCCTTAGCCTTTTCATTTCATTACCCACTATACACTTTATCCTTGAGCCTAATTGTTTATCTATCTCTTGGCCGTGACTTAAATTTGAATCTTGAGATGTTTTGATCCAGTTTTCATATCTGACAGTTTTTATGGGATTGAGATTTAAAAAGAGCCTAAAAGCAACATAGTTGCTGCTCTGAAAAAAAAAGGAGAGAAAAAGAAAATATTTGAGACTCAGAAAAGAAAAAAGAAATATCAAAAGAGTCGAGAATACAAAAAAGAAAAGAATGAGAGCTGAAAAAAAGAGAGAAAAAGAATTTGCGCCCCAAATAAGCCATAGGCTTAGGCCAATTCTAAGAAAAAAGAAAAATACTCATCCCAAAAGTCTCAATGTTCGAAAGTCAGATTGCTTCACTGTTTGGATCATTACTGATTAAGTTTTCAAATTTTTGTTGCAAAACCTTTAGTCACTTATATATATCCTTTATCCTACCCTTAACCCTTAGCCTAACATTACAACCCTAAAGTCCTCTTGACGGTTGACAACTTCTTAGTGGTGGAGATTAGATTTGGTGACAAGCTTATGCATGCGGGAATTAGTCGAGTATTGGTGTGATCACTTATATATACACTTTTACCCCTGAGAGATACACCTTATATTGTTATTATGTGAGGGTAAAAGGTTGGCCTTGGTATCCGATTGCTTGATGAGTCTTGTTTGTGTGTTCGATTGTGTGAGTATACTTTGTTCTCTTTGATGATCTTGGGTGGAGATAATTTTGGAGTTATCTTTCTTATCTTTCAGTCTTTTGATTGAGGACAATCAAAGCTTAAGTGTGGGGATTTTGATAACACCAAAATTATACATGTTTTGGTTGTGCGTAATCGTATGACTTTACCCCATTTCTCACCCGTTTATGATCATTTCATGCACTAAATGAGCTTATTATTGATTGTGAAGGATTTGGAGGCCGTGGAACGGAAAAGTACGGAAAAAGGCGAGAAAACGTGAAAAATGCACAAAGTCAACATAGAAGACACTTGGCGATCGCGAAGTCCTCATTCTGGCGCCGCCAAGTTCGACTCAATTGCAGATTAGGGTTGATTTAAGTGTTTGGCGTCGCCAAGTGGGCAGCCTGGCGATCGCCAGATGGAGCCTGGTCGTTTTTCTTTAAATATCAGCCTCCTCCTTCAGTTCTAAACATGTTCGAAGTGCGATACACGAGAGGAACGAGAGTGAGAGTACGAAAGGTGCCGATACGCTGCGGAAGTCGATCTCCGATCATCTATCGTTGTACTATCGGTATCATGTCGATGTCCACTTTTGTTTATGTTTTTGTTTTCATTATGAGTGAGTAGTTTATTAGTAGTGCTTGTCATGATAGATGAACCTTTATGGATGATACTTTGCAATTAATGTTTATTGGTTTGTTTTTGATTAATTGAATGTCGTTTATGGTTCTTTTCTGATTATTGTTGTTGTGGCAATTTGAATTCACTTGGTTGGGTGTATTTGTTAGACCAAAAACAGATTGACTCCGAAAGGATAATCAACCTACCTTAGCCTGACTTGGACCATAGAGTTTTGTTAAGGGGTTACTTTGACCAATAGTGACCGATAGTAAAAGAGCCATTGCAATACTGATTGGAAAGGGTTTACCGATTCTAGATTGTGGACCAAACGATTTAGGATTGGAATTAGGAGGACCATATCCTAGTTCATAACCATAAATTGCACATGTTAGGGTGTCCCAGACTTAAATTCCTACAATAGTCAAAACAACCAAACCTTTGATCTCTTCATATCATCCATATTGGGGATTCACTTTATCATGATAAGTGCTGCTGTTTTCCCTTATTATAAACTTAAATCTTTATTTTAATTGCTTTCTTAGTTTTACTTAGTTAATTGTCTTTTTCAGTATTCAAACCTTTTTCATACAAAACCCCCCCTTTAGACTAATTAAACCGATTCAGACTTTAGTCTACGATAACTTGACCGTTCCCAGTGGTAGATACGATACCTGGACTTTCCTACACTATATTACTCACGATCAGGTACGCTTGCCTGTATATGTGGTAAGACGGTGGCTAGGCATTAGAGGTTAAAACTTGTTACGCTTTTTATATACGATAATTACCGCATCAATGTGCCTCATGCTTCACCCTTGCTAGTGGCTTTGTCAGCGGATCTGCGACATTTTCTTCTATTGGAATCTTGCATATTCTTACATCTCCTCTTTCAATGATCTCTCGGATAAAGTGATACTTTCTGAGCACGTGTCTTGACTTGTGATGCTCTCTAGGTTCCTTTGCTTGCGCCACGGCTCCCGAGTTATCACAGAATATATCGATCGGTCTAGAGACACTGGCAACCACTCTGAGATCCGACAGAAAATTCCTCAGCCAGACAGCTTCTTTTGCAGCATCAGACGCTGCAATGTACTCTGCTTCTGTAGTTGACTCTGCAATCGTGTCCTGCTTCGAGCTCTTCCACGAGATCGCGCCTCCGTTTAGGGTGAAAACGTACCCTGACTGTGATCTAAAATCGTCTCTGTCGGTCTGGAAACTAGCATCAGAATATCCAGTGACACTGATTTCATCCTCAGATCCTCCAAAGACCAAGAACATATCTTTCGTCCTTCTCATGTACTTGAGAATGTTCTTGACAGCTACCCAATGAGGTTCTCCTGGATTTTGTTGATATCTGCTTGTAACACTTACTGAGTAAGCAACATCGGGCCTGGTACATAACATGGCATACATAATCGATCCAATTGCTGAAGCATATGGAACCGATTTCATTTTGTCCTGATCTTGACTAGAAACAGGACATTGTGTTTTACTTAACACTATGCCATGTTGCATTGGAATAAATCCTTTCTTGGATTCATCCATCCTAAATTTCTTCAGGATTTTGTCGATATATGTACTTTGACTAAGTCCGATAAGCCGCTTGGATCTATTTCTATAATTCTTTATACCAAGTATATAAGCGGCTTCTCCAAGGTCTTTCATTTGGAAACATTTACTCAACCAATTCTTTACACTCTGTAAAGTTGGTACATCGTTTCCTATGAGTAGAATATCGTCTACGTATATGACCAAGAAGGTTACTATGCTCCCACTGAACTTAGTGTAAACACACGGCTCGAACTCACTTTTAGCAAAACCAAATTCTTTGATTCGCTCATCAAAGTGTAAGTTCCAGCTTCGAGATGCTTGCTTTAATCCATAAATGGATTTTAGCAGTTTACACACTTTATTAGGATTCTTAGGATCTTCAAATCCATCTGGTTGTTCCATATAGACGTCTTCTGTCAACTTTCCGTTTAGAAAGGCTGTCTTGACGTCCATTTGCCAGATCTCGTAATTAAAGTACGCTGAAATGATCATTAGAATCCTAATTTATTTTAACATGGCTACTGGTGAAAAAGTTTCATCATAGTCGATACCATGAGTTTGCATGAATCCTTTTGCGACCAGTCTAGCCTTGAAAGTGTGTACATTCCCGTCCATGTCTGTTTTCTTCTTGAAAACCCATTTACGTCCAACAGCTCTACAGTGCTGGGGTAAATCAGTCAACTCCCATACTTGGTTGTCGTACATGGACTGCATCTCGGCCTTCATGGCTTCTTGCCATTTTTCAGATTCATTGCCTGATACAGCTTCACCATAGGATACAGGTTCATTCAAATCCCCATTGCTTTGAGTGATAAGAAATCCAAGATACCTATCTGGTTCCTGTCTTACCCTACTGGATCTGCGAAGGTCCTGCGTTTGCACTTCCTCAATCGATTGTGATTGAGGCTCAACATTTTCATGTTGAATTTCTGGCTCAACAGCCGGTGTAGTGTTATTTTCGTCTACTATCTGTAGATCTACATCCTTTCTGGTGTTTCCCGATTTGAGAAACTTTTCTTCTAGAAATTTTCCATTTCAAGCTACAAAAACTTTGCTCTCTTCAGGGTTGTAGAAGTAATATCCCACAGTAGTCCTTGGATATCCTACGAAAATACACTTATCTGATTTGGGTTTGAGTTTTGTAAGGTAGGTCGTTTGACGTAAACCTCACAACCCCAAATCCTTAGAAAAGATATATTGGGTTTCTTACCCTTCCATAGCTCGTATGGTGTCTTTTCTACTGACTTTGTTGGCGCTCTGTTTAGTATATGTGCTGCTGTTTCGAGCGCATGTCCCCAGAATGACATTGGTAGCGTAGAGCGACACATCATCGATCGTACCATGTCAAGTAAAGTACGATTCCTCCTTTCTGATACACCATTCATCTGAGGTGTATACGGAGGTGTGAGTTGGGATACAATCCCACACTCCATCAGATGATTGTCAAACTCATCACTAAGATATTCGCCTCCGTGATCCGACCGTAAAAACTTGATCTTTCTGCCTAGTTGATTTTGTACTTCATTTTGATATTCTATAAATCTTTCAAAGCTTTCAGATTTATGCCTCATAAGGTAGACATAACCATACCTACTGAAATCGTCAGTAAAGGTAATGAAGTACCGGTATCCTCCTCTTGCCACATGACTAAATGGTCCACACACATCTGTGTGAATTATTTCTAACAAGTCGGTAGCCCTTTCATTTTCTTTGTTGAAAGGTTGCCTTGTCATTTTGCCAGATAAACAAGACTCGCAATTATCAAAAGGTTTATAATCGAAAGTGCCAAGAAAACCTCCTTTTAGGAGTAGTTCAACGCGTTTCTTGTTTATGTGGCCCAAACGACAATGCCAGAGGTAAGTCTGATCCTCAATATCTTTGAATCGTTTACTTATATGATAGATTTCATTATTATTGTCTTGTAGATATACTGTATATAGACCATTCACAGGTGTTGCTTTAAAATAGAAAATATTATTTTTAAAGACAGAAAGCATTTTATAATCATATTTATAATAAAAACCTTGGTCTACCGACAAATCAAAAGACAAAACATTCTTAATCATCTTTGGAATATAATAACAATTATTCAGTTCCAAAACTAGACCCGAAGGTAAACTAAGACTATAAGATCCTACAGCTTCAGCTATCAGCGGAGTGCCTTCGCCAACTCGTAGGTTCGAACGGTCCTTTCTTAAAGTCTCTCTTCTAGTGAATCCCTGTAAATGATTACAAACGTGGTTACCACTGCCTGTATCAATTACCCATGATTCACAAGAAGTGATTAAGCAATCTATCATAAAGATACCTGGAGCATCGGGTAAACCGATCTCTATCTGGTCGATATTCATCAAGTGCTCGCAAATATCCTTGCTACCACATTATGGGCAACTCAGATCCCCCAGCTCATCAATCCAATCAGTATCCATGAGATCAGCAGGTGCTGGTTTCGGCTTTAGACTGGCCAGAATGTCCTCATGTAGTGCTGCCACGTCAGTCTTTGGTTCTTTCATGTAGGCACTAGCTGTGTCACATGTCTCATTCGGGAGCGAGTACCACATTAGATATACTAGCTCTTCCTGAGCCAAAACGTGTCAAGCATTTAAAGAGCCTCCTCATTTCAATAAGATGGTCTTTAACTGACTGGTCCTTTTTCAGCTTCAATGAAAGTATCTCTTTCATGATTAGAAGCTTACCCGTATGTTTATAGAATCCCAACTGGCTTTCTATATCTTTCACGACCTCGTGGCAGGATTTATCTCTTAATCTATCCGTAAACTCGGATGACACAGAGAAAATCAGAATTGACATGACATCCGATTCATCCGCTAAGTATTTAAAATACTGAGTAAATTCCTCTTCAGGAGAATTACTCTTAGGTCGTGATACAGGTTTTTCTAAAACGTAAAACTTACCCTGTGCACGCAAGATATTATCAAGGTGCATTTTCCAAACTGGAAAATTTTGACCTGTAAGTTTCCATTTTCCATTGATGAGACGTAGTGATTCCTCAGGGGTATAAAACGGGATTACAGAAATTGACATCTACAATAAAGAATAAATTTACAAACTTAGTTTATAATTATAAATCTTCTAATAAATTATTTACCCTTAAAAATAAATTTATTAGACTAGAATCCATATTTCACATGTGTCGGGAAGCATGTGATCATGTCAAACCGACTCATGTGATTTATGGCAGGTAAAAACTATACCAATCTCATTCTAACACGACTTCTAGATAGTCGGGACATCGGATATTTAATCCGTGCATATTTAGTCCCTCTAGTGCATTTTGGCCCGGTACCACCCGGTGAATAAATAATTACCAAAATAGACTACACCACTCGGGACCTGGACAGACCCTGGCCGGTACCACCCGGAGATAATTCACAGAGTTTTATCACCCTCCAGTTTCGGTTTGAACACGGGCGTTCATAGTGTGTTCACTTACAACGCCCTATGTACCTTACACCGGAGGTGCCCCTAAAGTGGGTTGCATTTACTAATCTATGATTTTGATAAGGGTTAAAATTGCCAGTTTTCAAAAAACTTGGATCCAAATACAAACTGTAATTGTATCCCTTTTATTATTTTTTTTTAACAATTTATATTTAATTCTAAAACGTAATTAAGCAACCACACAATTAATTAAATATAAACAAGCAAGCAAACTATGTCATAGTCAAAAACCCTTTAAATTATTGTCGTTTTGTGAGCCAACACAAAACGACGGTCTCAATCCTATGTGACAACACACAACTTGATCTTCTCGGTGCTCCCACTGGCTCCAAGGTCCATGTTTGTCTCCGTGCTCCGTCTTCATGTATTTGACTCTTCTTGGATTATTTTATTTTAAAAGAAAAACGTTACAATTAAAGCGGGTTGTAAATGGCTAGCAGGCCTCCCGTAACCAATAAATAACCAATGTACAAAAATAAAGCACAACCACGGGTCAACAGGGTTTGACTATGACAACTAAAACAAAATCTTAAAAGATTCTATTTTGACTAATTGAACAATTAATTTTTAATAAAACCCAAAAATAATCCTTAGGGTTTAAACCTATCTGGTTTTAAAATAAACCCTTAAATTCGAAGCCTAAAACGAAAAACACATGACTGTGGCGTATCGTCATCAAACTGATAACAATTGATCGTGTATCGATACAATTGTTAGTAGCAAGCGGCCACCACCAACAACCGCATCACCACCACCGCCGGTTGATGGCGGAGTTGATTTGAAACCGCCGCCGACTCTCACCATCAATCTGCCTTGCGGTCGTTGATCGGTGGTTGAGAGTGGTCGGCGACAGCAGCGGCACGACTGCTACCACCATCGCCGATTGGCGATTTGGCATCAACCGCCACCGCCATCGTCAAGCCTCCGGCAACAGCAGCAGTTTAACACCACTGCTGCCGCCGTGGTCAGCAAACGAAAAACGCCACCGCCACCATCGATAATGGCAGCGGCGGCCACCACCATCGTCACCGGTGGTGGGGATTCAACGATGGCAGCAGCAAACCGCCACCACCACCATTCGTTCTCCGGCAATTTAAACAAAACATCACCACCGTCATCATCTCGATCGGCCACTGCCACCATACGACTGTGTGGTGGTTTTTCAGATTAAGAGCTGCCACCACCACTATTGTTCAACCATCGACGATCGGCAGCGGCTACAACCGCCACCACCGATCGGTGGTTTAATCGATCCTCACCGCCACCGCAAACGGTGGTGCGGTGTTTCCGATCACAGCCGCGACCACGATCTATGGTGCGGTGTTGTGGTTGCGACGCGAGGACAACCGCCGGCCACCACCAACTGTGGTGTCGCCGGCGGTGGTTTTACGGTGGTTACATGCCGATGATCGCCAATACGTTTAGGTTTTCGAAAAGATTTAATTTTATAATAACAAACGCATAAAATCAAAATTTTTATTTAACAAACCTAATTTATCAGATAAACCTGATCTGTAGGTTTTAGGAAGTGGCTCTGATACCACTGTTGGGAATCGATGAATAAAACATGCAGCGGAAAACAAAATTCGATTCCCATCCGAGGATCCAATCCTAAAATCATACAAATACAATAAAGGGGGTTATGGGTGTTTACCTTTTACAAAAACCAACTGGAATGCAAGTAGGGGGTACACCGCTACTGACACCGTACGAGAACGAGGTTGCTAGACCACCTGGGATTGATCGGAAAAACGACTCCGATTTGTTGTGTGTGTGTGTTGCCGGCGGCAATGAGAGAGAGGGAGAGGAAAAAGTTTTCTTGAGGATTAAGTTATTAGTCTCATTGTTTATTACCCCAAAGCCTTTATTTATAAGAATAAATTAGGCAGTGTTTGATACCAATTATAAAACCTTATATATAATTATCCTTTTAATTAATCAAACTGATTAATTAATTAATTATATAATTCCTTTTGTAATTACCCTCTAATTAATCAAACTGATTAATTAACTAATAAATAATTTAACTAATTATTTATTCTTTCTCTCTTTAATTATTTCTCTCACACACATAATCCAAATGTTCTTAATTTAGTGTGCAGCGGTGTGACCTACTAGTGTCTTATAACATTGGACACAGTAACCCTGTTACTGTCTCGTACATAATCCTAACAAAACTAACTAATATACTGTAAATAAATAGACTCGTGTGAAATAAATAAAAACTAAAATGGTAAATGTTTATGTAAAAAATTACACAACTCGATGTCGTAAGAAACTTGTGTGAGGCTTAACCGTCGAGAGAAAGAAATTACAATCAATGATAAGTGCGGAAAAGTAAAATGAGACAAATAATTTGATGACGCAGGAAAAACCTCACGATGTAGGAAAAAACCTGCGGTCGACCTAAAAGGTAAGTCGACAGAGCACTATGTTCACCAATCAGGGGTGACGTCCTTCGGGTATACAGCTTTGATCGTACGATTACAAGTGAAATAACAATGAGATCGAATGTAAATTACAGATGATTATCAAGAATAATTGCTATACAACTTGTAAGCTTCAGATAGACTTCGTGTCTTGAAATGCTGAGTTGATTCTTCTTTTATAGTAGCTTGAGAATAACGGTCCAACGGTATTGTGGCTCATCAATGATTGAATCGTAACCGTCCAACGTTATTGTCTTTAATTAATGCTCAGAGAGTAACTGTCCAACGGTATTGCTGAGAGTTAATGTCCAGATTGTAACCGCTGCGAGAATCTTGCTTGTAACGGTCGATCTTGATGCTGTCGAACGATACATAACTTACGACTTGCTCATTGTAATGATGGACTCCAACAAGCATGGCATAATACTCAATTTCAGATTTCCTCAAAGGTGGACAATTGTTGAATATTATAATCAGCTTGCCTGCATCAAACATATAAACTTTGTATGTTTATTCGTTAGTATCGTCGTACGACATAATAGGCATCGTCCGTCTTATTCGTTGTATATGTTCGATAATTCTTTTAGGTTTTATCTCAGGACCTTATCTTAATACAGGACCATTGTCTTAATGAGTATCTTACGATTATAGTCGGTTGTCGTGCGATTGCGGGTTTTTACCCTAACAATTTGCCCCCAAGATTTAGAAAATAATTCTAATTTTATCTAAATCTTTAGTTCACTGGTCAAAGAGTAAAAATACGTTGTCTAACGGTCGAATAAACGTTGATAATATAGCCGTTATCTAGCCGTTACCCTGGACGCGTGTTCTTCTTAACGGCTAGCTATCGACACGTGGCGCAATTGTCTTTGATGACTCATATGATTTAGTTGCTATAAATAAGGCGTTTGATAATGAGAAAAGATTTTACAAATCTTTTTAATTTCATAACCAATTGCTTGAGATCGTAATCCGACTATTTTTGGCAAAGATTTCGTGCGACTAGGCTTTATAAGGTACTCCCTTCTTCCTTGTTCATGCGTCTGAAATCAATAGCAAAGAAGAGCAATAGAGGTTTAGACAATCTTAGGTTCACACGATTGAGAAATAGTTTAGGTCGAATAGATTTCATTATGTCATCAGAAGTTAGGAGTTCAATTACAGAGAGCCTAGAGGTAGTAGAGTTGAGGGAGTTAGCAGGACTTCCTGAGAATGCCCTGGTGAGGGTGGCTGGAGAAATCCGTCCAGCGGATGCTCCGACGGGCTTCTTTGCTCTGTTCGAGTATCCGTTCAAAATCGGATTTCGATGGCCCTACTCTCCTTTGGCTAGAGCCTTCATGACTCGTTTCGACTTATCTCCAGGACAATTGATGCCCCAGTTCTGGCGTGTCGTTCATGTAATCGAACGGGTGACTAGAATTTGGGATCGTCCTGCGTTCTCGGTCGACGATCTCTTATCTGCTTACACTGTGACTCGCTCTCCTTACAACCGTTTTGGGTTGTTTCCAAGGGGAAGGAGTGATGCCATGCTGGTTCATGGTACTCAAGTGAACGATCGTGGATGGAAGGCGAGATATGTTTTCGTCCAAACATCCTCGGTCGTGGGCGAAGAGTCGTGGGTCGTTTCTGAATGGAACAAAGGCGGTAATAGATCTTTTCTTGTTTCCTTTGATCTTTTTTGAAATTATTTCCTCTTATTAATCATTTGTTTCTTTTTGTAGCGATTGACTTTACGTTTGAGGAGACTACTGAAGCGATCGAGCGCTTCTTGAGCTACAGTGTGACAGATCGTAGATATCGTGTGTCCAAGGGAGGTGACGAGAGCGACGTCGAGCCCGAGGTGCAAGTGATCGAAGAGAAGGATATGGAAGGTAATCAACTTACGTCAATAACTTAGTTTTTGCTTGTAGTTGTTCGTTTTTAATTCTGGTTTTCCTTTTCTATGCAGGCTCAGCTTCTAAGAAGGCGTCGACAATGGAGGCGGCTGCTCGTGCTGCCAAGAGGAAGGCTGCGACCCAAGAGGGTTTAGTGGCTAAACGTACGAGGTCGTTGTACGTTCATCTAGAGTCTCCACCTAAGGATGCCGTACGCAAGGCTGAAGGTGGAATAGAGGCGGACCCTCTTAGCTTCGCTCCTCCCGTGAAGGAGAAGGGTGCGTCGAGTCAACCTGCGTCGAAGGTCGACAAGGGTAAAGGGAAGGAGGGATCTGGTCTTACGACCATGACCATCAGCATGCCCTCCGACTTCATGGTGGATGACGTCATCAGGACGAAGTCCACCTTCCCGGTCCTTGAGCAGTTTCACGTCCCTGCTCAAAAAGCGCGTATGGAGGAGGCCGACATCGAAGACCTGGATGCCTCCATCGTGGGCATCTCCTTTCTGGTAAGCTTTTTTCTTCGTATGCTTTTTGTTCTCCTTCGTTTATCTTTCTGATTGTTTCTTTTTTCTATTTGTAGGCTCTCCAAACAAGTCTTAGCCTTCATACGCGGATGGCTAAGATTAAAGAGGAGATGGCGTCGAACCAGAATGACACCAAAGTGGCCAGGAAGGAGGCTGACAAAGCCAAGAAGAAGCTGGTCCAACTGACCGATGAGGTTAACGCCAAGTCGGTCCAGATTGGGGACCTTGAATCGAAGCTGGAAATCAGCGATCGGTTTCAGGTCGAACAGCGGGAAAGGCTGAAGTTGGCTTTGGATCGTGCGACGGAGCTAGAGAAGGAGTTGCTATCCGTTCGTCGTGAGAAGGCTGAGAAGGAAGAGGCTTTGTCGTCCAAGATTCAAGAGCTTGAAGATGACGCTGCCTTGGTCCGAGTGGTCGCACGTACTGCGGTGATGCGACGTGTAGCTGCTGGGACCATAACTTCTCAGATGGCGAAGGATGAGGTGTCTTCCTTCGTTCAGGTGATGGGTTCCGAAGATCTCCTCGACGAAGAAGATCTAAAGGATCTGGACGAAGAAAAGCCTGCTGAGGTCAAGGACGCAGGTGTCGAGGAGGAGGTTCCTGAAACCTCTGGATCCGTTCCTGCGCATCCTCAAGAGACTGAAGAGGCCCCTGTCGTAGATCCACCTTCCACCGACGCTCCTTTAGAATAATTTTTCTTTTGTAATCTTCAATTTTTTTTTGTATTCTGCCGTTTTTAGGCAAGAAATATTAATGAAAGAATTTTTCGTGTGTTTTCACTTATCATTGTTATGTTGTTACAACTTATATCGTGCGTTTTAGCTTGTATCGTGCGTTTTAGCCTGTATCGTGCGTTTAGCTTGTATCTTGCATTTCAGCCTTTGTTTTTTGCATGCATTTGTTTTAAAGTCCTTAGACTTGATTTAGAAACGTTTCTTTTGTACTCATGAGAGTATTCGTGCAACTGGCGAGTTGACTTGCGCTCTTGCGACATAATCGTGCGTTATAGCAGTTTTCATGCGATTCCTGCGATAAGCATGCGTTTAAATCGTGCGTAGCTTGCGTTAATCGTGCGATCCATGCGATTTATCGTGCGATACCTGCGAAAAAGGATGACTAAGGGATGGCCGTTGGCTTAGCCAACGGCGCTCCGATGCTTAAGTCAGTAATGGATAAGGAATAAATCGTATGTAAATAGGTTTAGAAATAGTACCTTTTGAGGTGATGGGCGTTCCAGCTTCGTGGGATTTCCATACCTTCTATTGTCGTAAGTCTGTATGCTCCGTTTCCAATGACTTTGGAAATTATGTATGGTCCTTCCCATTTGATGGAAAGTTTTCCAGCGTTTGGCTCTTGTGTGTTTTGGAATACATGTCGTAAGACATAATCTCCAACTTGAAAAATTTTGGCCTTTACCTTTTTGTTGAAGTGTCTTTCAACAATTCCTTTCTGTGCAGCCATCGTTCGTAGTGCTTTCTCTCGGAGTTCTTCTAAAGCGTCCAGGTCGTAAGATAGATTTATTGCATTTTGATCATACGTACGACTTCTGGCAATTGGTATTTGAGCTTCGATTGGTAAGACTGCTTCGCATCCATATACCAGAGAATATGGAGTTTGTCCAGTTGATGCTCTTGGTGTCGTACGATTTGCCCATAGGACAGATGGCAATTCTTCTACCCATTTTCCTTTTGCTCCTTTCAACCTTTTTCGGATTGAATTGATGATGACTTTGTTGCTCGATTCTGCTAATCCGTTAGATTGTGGATATCTCGGAGTTGAAGTGATTAACTTGATTCCTCGTTTTTCACAGAACGTACGAGTCTTATCACTTATAAATTGTGAGCCGTTGTCGCACATGATTTCAGCTGGTACTCCGAATCTATAAATGATATTTTTTTGAATAAAAGATATGACTTCTTTATCCCGGACTTGTGAGAAAGCACCAGCTTCTATCCATTTCGAGAAGTAATCGATGAGCACGAGTAGATAGACTTTTTGTCCAGGGGCTGGAGGTAATTTTCCCACGATGTCCATTCCCCATCGCATGAAGGGCCATGGAACTAGAACAGAATGTAAAGGTTCAGATGGTCGATGGATCATACCCGAATGTTTTTGGCATGCATCGCATCGTTGGACGTACGTTATGGCATCCTCTCGTAGAGTAGGCCAATAGTAACCTTGTCGTGAGATTCGGTTAGCAAGACTTCTGCCCCCTGTATGATTCCCACATTCTCTGCCGTGCATTTCTTGGAGAATTTGATTGATTTGTACCTTACTTGTGATACATCGTAGAAGAAGTCCTGTCGTGGATCTTCGATAAAGTTGGTCTTCAAAAATTGTATATCTTGAAGCTTTCGACCTTGTCTTTCGCGCTTCGATTTTATCTTCAGGAAGTTGATCGTGCTTTAAGTAGTTCCATACGTCGAGCGACCAATTGTAAATTTCTTCGTTCATCTGTACTTCATCGTTCGCTTCGATTGTTGGTGTTGTGAGATGAAGTATTGGGATATTTTCCATGAATGGATCGTGAAATGCAGATCCCAGATTGGCTAGTGCGTCCGCTTGCATATTTAAATCTCTTGGTATTTGCTCGATCAAGAACTGTTCAAATCGTGCGATTCGATCTTTAACGGCTTTGAGATAACTCATCATTTTTGAGTCTTTTGCTTGAAAATCTCCATTTACTTGGTTTACGACCAGTAAAGAATCGCTTCGAACGTGCAATTGTTTTGCCCCCAGTCTAAGAGCAATATCTAGCCTGCGATCAAAGCTTCATATTCTGCTTCATTATTTGTGGCTTTGAATTTGCATCGTACGGAGTATGCTATATTTCCCCCTTGTGATGATTTTAAGACAATTCCTAACCTACATCCTCGTACGTTCGAAGAACCATCAACGTAGAGTATCCAAGGTTTATTGTCTGAAATCATCACAACTTCGTCGCACGCCGTGGGTTCCAGTCCTGGAGAAAATTCTGCCACAAAATCTGCCAATACTTGCGATTTAATTGCTGTCTTGGGTTTGAATTCAATGTCGAACCCACTGAGATAAATGCTCCACTTGGCTAAACGTCCTGTCAGTTCTGGCTTCCGAAGCACCGTCTTGAGTGGATAATTGGTCACAACAATGATATGATGCGACTCGAAGTAATGCCTTAGCTTCTTGGCTGCCGTCATAAGACCTAGTAGCAATTTCTCCATTGATGTGTACCTGGTTTCTGCGTCGAGGAAAGATTTGCTGACATAATAAATTGGTTGTTGTCGCTGACCTTCCTCTTGCACAAGTACTGCACTTGTCGCATTTTTGCTCACTGCCAAGTACAACTGTAGACTTTCACCTTCGACTGGTTTTGTCAGCAGGGGAGGTGATGTCATATATTGCTTCAGCTCTTGCAAAGCTTTCTCATGTTCGTCCGTCCATAAGAAGCCTTGATTCTTTCGTAGGACATTATAGAACAAATGGCATTTGTCCGACGATCGTGAAATAAATCGGGTTAAAGCTGCCACTCGTCCTGTTAACTTCTGGACTTCTTTGACATTCCTTGGAGATTGTATCTCGGTGATAGCTTTAACTTGTTCTGGACTTGCTTCGATTCCGCGTTGCGTCACCAAGTACCCCAAGAATTTTCCTGCTCGTACTCCGAAGGAACATTTTGTTGGATTGAGCTTCATCTTGTATTGTCGTAGGATATCGAAGGATTGCTTTAAATGTGCGACATGATCGATCGAACGTTCTGATTTCACAAGCATGTCGTCGATATAAACTTCCATCGTTCGACCGAGATGTTCCTTGAACATCATATTGACCAATCTCTGATACGTCGATCCTGCATTCTTGAGACCAAATGGCATAACTTTGTAACAGTATATGCCTTTGTCTGTCATGAATGCGGTCTTCTCCTGGTCGTCCGTGTGCATCAATATTTGGTTGTATCCTGAATATGCATCCATGAATGTTAACAATTCATGTCCTGCTGTTGCATCAACCATGGCGTCGATATGAGGTAAAGGAAAAGGATCTTTTGGACAAGCTTTGTTTAGATCCGTGAAATCAATGCAGACTCGCCATTTTCCGTTCTTCTTTTGTACGACGACCACATTAGCCAACCATTCTGGATATTTGACTTCTCGGATCTTCCCTGTTTTAAGCAGATTGTCGACTTCATCGTTGATCACTTTATTTCTTTCAGGCGCGAACTTGCGACGTTTTTGCTTAATTGGCTTGAAAGTAGGATCCACGTTCAATTTATGCGATATAATGCTTGGATCTATTCCAACCATATCTTCGTGCGACCATGCAAAACAGTCTGAGTGTTCCTGCAAAAAAGATATAATCGTATTTTTTATGTCAGGGGGGAGCGAGGCTCCTACGAAGACTTTTCGATCAGGATGTTCAGGATCAAGGACGACTTCTTCTAGTCGAAGATCGTCGTTCGATTTCTTCCCATCCTGGCTCTGTAATTGCTAGATGTCCTGCGACTTTGTCTTCATCGTAATCTTGTAGCATTCTCGTGCGACTTTGTTCTCACTAGCAATTTCTTGAATTCCCCATGAAGAAGGAAATTTGATCTTCTGATGGTATGTCGAAGGAATTGCTTTCATCTCGTGGATCCATGGTCTTCCAAGAATAACATTGTAGGCTGATTGGCAGTTCACAACATTGAACTTTGTTTGTTTGTTGATGCCTTTGGCGAAGACTGGCAGGATGATTTCTCCGAGAGTGTTCATCGGGTCTCCATTGAATCCAATCAGAGTAGTACTTCGTCGTACGATTTCTGACTGTTCGATTCCCATGACTTTAAGAGTATCTGCAAAAATAACGTTAGCCGAACTACCTCCATCAATCAATATTCTCTTAGTCGAACAGTTTCCGATTGTCAACTGTATGACTAGAGCGTCATGATGTTTATGATGGACCCCCTGTGTATCGTCTTGGTCGAACGTGATTGCCATTGCATCGAGCTCTTTTTCTGTCTTTGATCTGGCTTCTCCGGGGATAGGATGTTCATCTGGGCCATCTCTCGCATGTCGTTTGGCAGCCGAATACGTAAGTCCGCACACTTCTGATCCTCCAGTGATGCAGTTTACGACTTTTGTATGAACCGGTGACGCTGGTCGTCCTTGTTCTTCTGGGATGAGGCCTTTTAGATGCCCCTTAGATTTCAAATATGAAATCTCCTTCTTTAAACTGATGCATTCATCCGTCGTATGACCATGATCGTCGTGGAAATCACACCATCTGTTCTGATCTTTGTCCTTGCTTGGTTTATCAGATTTCTTTGGCCATCGTACGTTTGCATCAATCTTTCGTAGCGAATCCACCAAATCCTTCGATGTACCTGCAAAATTGTAAGTAGACAACTCTGGATATCGTATTTTAACAGTACCTTTGCCTGGTCGAGCTTTTGACTCATGTCGAGGATTTCCAATCTTGTTTACTCTTTTGTGCTTAAAATCATGTTTTTGAGCACCAAGAGGTTTCTTTTCGGCAGAATGCTTTCGTCGAAAGAGAGCATCGTCCTCTATTCTCATGAAAGCTAGTGTTCTAGCTCGTACGTCGTCGAAGTTTTCTGGTGGATATTTCGTCAATTTCAGGTATAATCCAGAGGAATCTTCTAATCCATGCTTGTATGCCTCGATTGCGGTTTTCACGTCGCAATTCTTTATTTCAATCATTGCTGCGTTGAATCTGTTGAAATAGTCGCGAATTGTTTCTCCAGACTTCTGTACGATATAGTACAGGTCGCTGGTCTGCTTCTCCATCTTACGACTGCTAGCAAATTGTCGAGTGAATTGGTTCACCAATTCTGCAAAGGATCCAATACTCTTTGGCTTTAAGTTGATAAGCCATTGTAATGCTGCTCCTGTTAAAGTTGATCCAAAGCTTTTGCACATGCAAACTTCTTGATATTGCGCCGGTATAGGAACTGTCCACATAAGTTGCTTATACTGTGCTATATGTTCGACTGGATCTGTGATTCCAGAATATTTTGTTGCGAAAGCTGGGATGGTATATTTCTTGGGAACATCAACAAGAGCTAATTCATCAACGAACGCTGAGGCCTGAAATCCAGTTTTAGGTTTGACTTCGACAGGTACTGTTGGGATTTTGTGGGATCCTCATATCAAACTGACACGAGAAAAACCGTGATCTCAAACCTAACTGGTCGAGACACACGACAAAACCACATGAAACAAACTGTTTCAAAGGTTTAACAATCAAACCTAACTGGTTTGATTAAGCGGAAGCAATAACGATTAAAATCCCGAAAACATCACAGATCTTATTTGTTTATCTTATTACAGTTAATATGTAGGTTTAGGGTTATTACCTGGATTGCTTGAGATAGATCCACCCGTAAACGACCAAACGGAATTCCCTCTAGCTGGATCTAACCCCGGAACGCTTCACGAACAAACGGTACGCGAAGAACACGATCAATCAGAAACGAAACCGGATCTGGTTTCTTTCTTGGTGAGATCGACGAAGAGAAAGAGAGAGGAGAGAGAAAGGTTTCTTTCAGAATTAATTGAATGAATTGTGTGTCTTATTCTGATAACCTGGCATATCTATTTATATGGAAAACCTTCCATCTATCAGATAGCCTTTATTCTTTCTTTCTCTCTAAGAAAGAATAATTTCCATAATTATCCTATTCTTTCTTTTTCTCTAAGAAAGAATAATTTCCATAATTATCTCATTCTTTCTTTTTCTCCAAGAAAGAATATTTACCAATTATTATATTTTTCATATAATAATTACTAGATAATTATAAACCAATTAATTAACCCTTTTATATATTTATTTAACTAATAAATATATAACTGTAATTAATTATCAGAAACCTTTTACTTTGGGGTTTTTACAGAAAACACCCAACAGTTTTATAATTCACTATTATAAAACTAAACTCTCCAAACTGGGGTTATTATACTATCCGAATTATAGGTCCTCACAGGTGTGACCCTCAAGTGACTTATAACGTTGGATGTGCGATCAAGTGGTTTGTCAACTTATGCACATAATTCCTATCAGACTCCCACTTGTGCAAGTTGGCAATACCAGATTGATGACACGGACCTAAGGAGGCCCCTAGACAGGCACTTAGGCTAACCAGGTTATAAGCACCCTTATACCCAGGTAGGTGATAAAACGTTCCTAAAAGGAAACAACATTTATGAACAAACTGTCCACAAATCGGGTATAAACTAGGCTTTTCCTTTTGCATCACGATATTTCAATTTTGAGTATGAGCATGGATACAGTCAACTCTGAATACTCAAAGATTATGTTTCTCGACTATCCGACCTCTACTGATTGGTAAACGACAAAGAACAAATCAGTTCGTTTGGGCATGGCCATGCACTTCATCAGTCTTTTCAGTCAGTCAAGGGGCCCAGGAAATATCTCTCTTCGAAGAAGAGGTGCAAATCCCATCTTGCATATCTGCATTTGTCACCACGGCTTCCGCTGAATCTAGTTACGCCCCGTATGACCACCCTGTTACGGCGTGATGTTAGAACGTACTAAGTATCCAACAGTCCTCGTAATGCCAAACCAAATACCTCAGGTGCTAAGGACAACCTCTGGGAGTCTTACTCATGACTAAATCCATGGAGTAATCTCAACCGGCGGATCACATCCGATATTCGCTGCTCTATCGAATATCCGTGTAGTTTTTGGTCTACATCACTTGTAGTTGTTATTCAACAACTGTTCATAACTACCCAAAAACTCCACGATGATTTTATAGCCCTATCAGGTTCCCACCTTGATAAGTTGTCACGGATAATTTCAAATAAAAACTGAAACTAGTTTTTATTCCCGGATCAAAAACATGCTAAGTGTAAAAGAGACAAAGAAACTAATTTCGTTTAGTCCTCCATATTCCACTCTGTAATAAGAACGAAATTAATAGCATTTCTAAGCTACTTTTATGGTGTCTACTCAACGTATACTAAATACTGATTTAAACGAAGTATCACCCTTCTTCAGTTTAAACCCTTTGATTAGCGTTTACCATACTAATCAAAGAAATAACCAAAATAGTACAAGCTTAGTATCATCTGATACTTTCCACTTGACTATGCTAATTTTGTTCTTGCAAACACCCTTAAAACAAAATTAGACTTTCACCATATTTCCTGAACCTGGAGATACTGGAAAAACTCCTGGTTTCCTTGAATATGAAACATCAAACTGCAACTTCCCTTAGTTGCTGTGTAGATACATGATTTCGACCTGAAATCTAACAAAATTTCCATTTACCAAGTCTGGTAAACCCAGGAAATTTACTCTAGTGTTTTATAACACTTTGGAGTCAAAAGATATTTAATATCTTTAGTTCATTCCAACACACTTTAATTATTGATTAAAGTCAATTATGACTTTATACTGTCTCAAAGTTTGAAACTATTTATCTATCCTTTTTAACTAAAAGGTAGATCTTATATCTTATGAATTTATATCCTAACTGGATTATAATTCCGAGATATATTGAATCAATAATTAGCACATACAGACATATATACTTATATATATCTTTTATTCTTCATCACGGAACTGGATATAGAATAAACTGGGCTCCCACTAACCTATATGAAAACTGACTATTACTCAAAAATTAACTATTGACTTTAGTCAAAACTTGACTTCCTAGTCAATTTTATTTCAAGTAATACTAGAATTTAACATTTACAAAACTTAACTGGATTTTATCAAATCCCAATTCCAAGACTTGGAATTTCCTAGTTTTATAAATACTGATGTTGTCAACGTCATCTGAAACAACATCCTAAATTCTCTCTAAAACATGTGAGTAATATTTCATAATCCTTTTACTCATGTATGTTTTATTCTCAAAAACACATTCCTAAAATAATAGTACTTCGTGTGTTTTTGACAGTTTTTCATATAACTATTACTTCAAATCAACTAATGAAGTAATTCTGTTAGTGTGAAACATGACATCTAGGATCTACTTATTTGAATCAAGTCAATCTCGACTTTAAACAGATTCAACAACATCATCATCCACAAGATATTAAATCAAGACAATAATTTTAAAATTTTTAAAACAATTTAATAAACCATAAAATTCCAAAAGATCACAATCATTAAAATTGTTTTACAACCACAAATAGAAATTTAAAATTGTCTTGATAAATATCTAATGATAAACTAGCACGTAGATCCTCGCAATCCTGGGCTCCTCACTTCTGACCACCTGCAATATTTGCACTAGGTGTCAACATACTTGTAAACTAACAAGTGAAAGTGATAAACTAAAGCAATCACAAATACCTGAGGCGTTATTGCCTTCTTTGTGATGCTTTGGATAGTTTCGCCTCCAATGACCAAGTTCATGGCATATAAAACACCTATTCTCGGTCTTGGCATTGTTAGGCTTCACTTTCTTGCCCTTGCCCTTGCGTTTGTCATCATTCTCAACCTTGGTCACACTCTGGCTAGCCTGAGACTGGCTCTTGCCCTTACTGGTGTTTCCATGCCCACGCTTTCTCTTCGCTCTACCATCTCCGACCATGAGCACATCCTTGGTCTTGGTCCCGGTCCCCATACTCAACTCAGCAGTTTTCAACATGGAATGCAACTCTGCAATTGTCTTTTCCATGTTATTCATATTATAGTTAATTACAAACTGCTTGTAATCCTCAGTCAGTGAGTTGAGTATCGTATCCGTTGCTAACTGCAATGGAACTGGGTGACCAAGCCTCTCTAGGTGATCAATATGCTTTTTCATTTTCATGACGTGATCACTAACCGAGGTCCCCTTGGCCATCTTGCACGCGTTCAGTGCCCGAGTGGCATCATAACGCTCTGTGCGTGCTTGCGTCTGAAACATGTCCCTCAACTGGCGGATCATGTCATAGGCATTGGTGTTCATGAGCCCTGTTTGCAGATCTGGGCTCATAGTCGCAAGCATGAGACAGCCAACATCCAGCAAATCATCAGAATGCTTTCTATAAGCATTTCTTACATTGGCAGTAGCATTTGCTGGAGGGGCCTCACCTAGAGGCTCTTCAAGGACGTACCACTTCCTCTCGTGTCTGAGCACAATCATCAGATTGCGCTCCCAGTCGAGGAAGTTAGCTCCAGTGAGCTTGTCCTTTTCAAGAATGGAGCGAAGAGACAGGTTATTAGTGTTGGTTACAGTGTTTGCCATCTACACATTTAAAACATTTGGCTTTAGTAACTGTGAATAGACTCCCAACAAATATCAATAAACCCTTAAATGATAAATATTGGGCTAGGATCCTTATTTCATACGTCCTGATGCGCGGTTTGCTCACGCCCCACCAGGCCCGTACTATTTCGGTAGGTAAGGACTTTTACCAATCATATCTAACTGACATGACTCCTAGATCTTTTCGGGACATCGG
Source organism: Centaurea solstitialis (assembly GCA_030169165.1). Lineage (NCBI taxonomy): Eukaryota > Viridiplantae > Streptophyta > Magnoliopsida > Asterales > Asteraceae > Centaurea > Centaurea solstitialis. Next base: position 73,182,839 of record CM058041.1, read on the forward strand.
ATAAAACCGTACATGTTTTAGTCCCTCTTAGTGCTCTTTGGCCCGGTACCACCCGGTGAGTTGTAACAACTACCAAAATAGATCTCACCACCCAGGACAGGATGTACTCTGGTCGGTACCCCCCGATATCGCAGAGTCTTTTCACCCCCTTCAGCTTGGGGTTTGAACGTGGGTGCTAAAGGTTCGACTCCTTCGAGCTCCAACGTACCTTACGCCAAAGGTGTCCACAAATGGGTTGCACTACTGATCTATGATTTTATGGGTTTTAGCTAAGTTTTTGAAAAACTTTAAATTTCCAGTATTTTTTTTTTTTTTTAAAACTTTGCTATTTAAACCGACTGTTTAAAAAGGCAACTGATGTTTAAAACCAACTGTTAATAAACATACATTCTGTTTAAAACTAACTTGTTTTAAAACACTTGCTAATTTAAAACTAACTGTTTTAATAGCATGACTGTCGACTAAAACCAACTGTTTTGAAAGTCAACCAGTTGACCAAAACTAACTGTTTTTGTCAACATTCCTTTATAAGAAAAGCGATCTTATAAATATAAGGTTATTTAAAATAAAATCTACCGTTTGAACAAGGTTTGAAAACTTGGTAATTTTAATTTAAAAACCTATCATATCTCATGATTGAAAAATTTTAAAACTCTCTCTAAATTTTAAAACGTTTGATAAAAGCTAAGCATGCAATAATTATCAACTAATCATGAGCAAACACATTCATGCAGTTAAATATTAACAACTACACAGTTGATACGTCTAATCATAGTTTTGCCAACTAATTCCTAAAGGTCCAAAATGACCTAACTAATTTTCAAAGATTTCTAGTAGCTCCCACTGGCCTTATCACCTCTCGGTGTAATTTTCGAAAAAGAAAAATTATAATAAAGGAGTTGTAAAACTATGCAGGTCCTTTCAAGAATAAAATAATGAGCTAAGTTGGCAAATTTTATAACAGGCACAAATATGCACATATATAAAGCAAATAAACAAGCAACATATAAAGCATAAAATTAATCCTAGATCCGTTAAATAATATCTCGTTCGGTTTATCGTAAAACATGGTTTTAACTGATTTATAAAACAAACTGTTTTACAAATCAAAACTAATATTTTAATCTTGAAATCGGTTTTATAAAATCACCTAAGATTTGTAAACTATAAATCTTTCATATAAAACCAATTTTCTAAAATATTTGCTTTTATCCAAAACATATCAAGCCGGACATTCCGAACCAGCTGTTCGAAATTATAGACACTGGCCTAAAAACTGTGTCGTGGTTTGACCAACTGGTCAAACATGACACCTGGCCCATTTGACCAAAACTGAGTCAAATAACTGGTTTGATAAACGCATGTTTAATAAAATCTTAAATCAATTTTATGAGATAAAATTATCTAAATAAAATTAATTTGGATAAAAGCCTAAAACCATTAAACCCTTTGGTCCTTACACTGGGTCCAAATTTCTGGGTCTTGGGCCTTGTATGAATTAGGCCCAATAAAACGAAAAACCCAAAAACACGATCTCGTGATCGATTGACATCTCGTCGTCGATCACGTAATCATCGCCTTTTGTGATGATAACAACAAACGGTTGCTACCACCACCGCGATCACCGCACCACCATGACGACGGTTGCTAAGAAAACGTCACCGTCGTCACCAACTGGCCGACGGTAGCAATAGCAAACCGCCATCACCACCGCCGCTGGTCGGCTCACAAAAACAACAACCACGGTTGCCGCGACGATCAACGCCACCATCACCGGTGACGTTCCACGATCTGATCGGCTTTGGCCGATTCCCACGTCCGGCGACGATAACGCCAAAGCGCCACCGCCACCATTGTCTCTATCCGGCGACAGCCATGACACCACCATTCGGTGGTCTCGGCCACGGCTTCGCCGCGGTATAACCACAGCCGCGCGACGACGCCATCGTCCAACGACAACAGCGGCTTCATTGCCCCCATCCATCGTCGTTGAACTCCGCCTAGTGTGGTTTGGTCCATTGGCCACCGCAGTGGCTCAATCGCCACCAACGGAGACCACCGGCCACCACCACGCTGGTGGTTCGGCCTCGGCCTGTCGTGGTTCGCGGCTTCTCACCGCCGCCGTTCACGGCCACCACCGAATTGGTGGTTTGGCCACGGCTTGGTGCGACACAGATCCGGCCACCGCTTGAGTGCGGTTTGGCCGCCGCCTGGCGGTCCGGTCGGCTGCTGCCGCCATTCCGCCGCCGTCGTGGTTTGACTGACGATCGGTGGGATGGTTCGGTTGCCATGTGCCACCGTTCCGCCACCGATCTCGTTACCGTGTGTGATTTCGTGTTTTTCAGTTTTAATGAGATAAACGATAAACAAAAACTGATAAAAAATAAATTTTTACACAACTGATAAAGATTAAACCTTTATCTAACTGATAAAGATTAAACCTTTATCTAACTGATAAAGTTTTATGTTTTTATTAAAAACTGATAATTACCCAAAATCTTTACCAAACTGATAAAGATAAAATCAAATCTTTACCAAACTGATAAAGATCATGTTTTATTCAAAAACTGATAATTATCAAACTGATTAAATCTTTACCAAACTGATAAAGATAAAATCCAAACTTTATTCACAAGAAACAATTTTAACGGATCTAATAAACAAGTAAATAAAATAAACAATTAAAACTGTGGCTCTGATACCACTGTTGGGATTTTGTGGGATCCTCATATCAAACTGACACGAGAAAAACCGTGATCTCAAACCTAACTGGTCGAGACACACGACAAAACCACATGAAACAAACTGTTTCAAAGGTTTAACAATCAAACCTAACTGGTTTGATTAAGCGGAAGCAATAACGATTAAAATCCCGAAAACATCACAGATCTTATTTGTTTATCTTATTACAGTTAATATGTAGGTTTAGGGTTATTACCTGGATTGCTTGAGATAGATCCACCCGTAAACGACCAAACGGAATTCCCTCTAGCTGGATCTAACCCCGGAACGCTTCACGAACAAACGGTACGCGAAGAACACGATCAATCAGAAACGAAACCGGATCTGGTTTCTTTCTTGGTGAGATCGACGAAGAGAAAGAGAGAGGAGAGAGAAAGGTTTCTTTCAGAATTAATTGAATGAATTGTGTGTCTTATTCTGATAACCTGGCATATCTATTTATATGGAAAACCTTCCATCTATCAGATAGCCTTTATTCTTTCTTTCTCTCTAAGAAAGAATAATTTCCATAATTATCCTATTCTTTCTTTTTCTCTAAGAAAGAATAATTTCCATAATTATCTCATTCTTTCTTTTTCTCCAAGAAAGAATATTTACCAATTATTATATTTTTCATATAATAATTACTAGATAATTATAAACCAATTAATTAACCCTTTTATATATTTATTTAACTAATAAATATATAACTGTAATTAATTATCAGAAACCTTTTACTTTGGGGTTTTTACAGAAAACACCCAACAGTTTTATAATTCACTATTATAAAACTAAACTCTCCAAACTGGGGTTATTATACTATCCGAATTATAGGTCCTCACAGGTGTGACCCTCAAGTGACTTATAACGTTGGATGTGCGATCAAGTGGTTTGTCAACTTATGCACATAATTCCTATCAGGTACTGCTGCTCCGGGTAGCTTTGTGAGTAGTGCGAACAACTTTTGATTATGTTCTTCCAGGGACTTCAGTTGTACGTTCAGAGGATCTTCAACGGTTATTGGGATTGTTGGAATACAACTAGAAGAGATTCCGGTACTGGGTGGTATTGTCGTGTGAACGGTGGAACTGGCAGTTGTGGGTATATGACCAGGAATGGGAATTTGTTGGGATACGTTGTTAAGAGGTTCGAACGTGAACATGGGTGCTCCTTGAGGCATAGGAGGTGGACCCCGAGGCATAGGTGGCGGGCCATGAGGTATTGGTGGTGGAACCTGTGGTAAAGATGGTCGTACGTTGTTGTATTGTTGGTTCACAGTCGAAAATGGCACTGAGGCATTGAACTGTGGTCGAGGTGGCGGTCTTAGATGTTGAGGAGGATAAGGAAAAGGAATAGACATTGGAATAGACATCGATGGTCCTGGCAAAGCTCGAAGACGTTGAATTTCGTTATTAGCTTCTTGCAATTGTTGTTGTAGAGATGCTATGAATCCGTTATCCATTATCCTGCGCAAATAGCTCAAAGAGAACTCAAAGAAAAGGTTAGTACTAAGGCGCACTTTTCACCGAATGAAATTTTTCTCAAAACGGAGCCCCACGGTGGGCGCCAAACTGTTTATGTAAAAAATTACACAACTCGATGTCGTAAGAAACTTGTGTGAGGCTTAACCGTCGAGAGAAAGAAATCACAATCAATGATAAGTGCGGAAAAGTAAAATGAGACAAATAATTTGATGACGCAGGAAAAACCTCACGACGGAGGAAAAAACTTGCGGTCGACCTAAAAGGTAAGTCGACAGAGCACTATGTTCACCAATCAGGGGTGACGTCCTTCGGGTATACAGCTTTGATCGTACGATTACAAGTGAAATAAAAACGAGATCGAATGTAAATTACAGATGATTATCAAGAATAATTGCTATATAACTTGTAAGCTTCAGATAGACTTGAAATGCTGAGTTGATAAAAGCAAATCCTAGAGGTTGCTTAGGTGGCAAATCCTAGGGACTGACTCCAAAATTTAAGCATGTGTTCCATTATATTTCACTAACATTAAAATAATAAGAGTGAATTACACGGATGTGTCATGTGGTTTGTTCAAATTTTGAATTCGGCTCCAAAAACAAACTATCTACATATATGACCCCTAATTTTTCTTTTTCATATCATCCACAGTTTTCCGCTTAACAAAGTTAACAAACATTCATCATGAAGGGTTAATTATCTCATTGAAAAAATTATAAGGACAAAAGATATAATCTTTCGAAAATAAATTTATGTCATTTATGTGTTTCTAATTTTTTTATACATCTAATGAAAAGTTAATTTTTAAAGTAAAATACGTATTAAATATAAAATATATATATTTATTTAAAATATTATTAAATTTAGAAGAAGAAAATGTTCAAAAATTTTAAGTTTGAAAAAATAAAGATAACATCACATATCGTTTGATTTGGGACCTGTAATATTGTTAGGGTAAAAATCCACAATCACACGACGACCGACTATAATCGTAAGACAAATGTTAGGACAATGATCCTGTATTAAGATAAGGTCCTGAAATATAACTTAAAAGAACTACCGAACAAAGATCATTAAACATCGAACATATACATCGAATAAGTTGAACGATGACTATTATGTCGTACGACGGTACTAACGAATAAACATACGAAGTTTACATCTTTGATGCAGGCAAGCTGATTATCATTTCTAACAATTGTATACCTTTGAGAAAGTCCGAGATTGAGTACTATGCCATGCTTGTTGGAGTCCATCATTACAATGAGCAAGTCGTAAGTTATGTATCGTTCGACAGCATCAAGATCGACCATTACAAGCAAGATTCTCGCAACAGTTACAATCTTGGCATTAACTCCCAACAACGCCGTTGGACGGTTATCAACCAAGCATTAATTCTCTACAAAGCCGTTGGACAGTTACGATTTGATCATTGATGAGTCACAATACCGTTGGACCGTTATTCTCAAGCTACTATAAAAGAAGAATCAAGTCAGCATTTCAAGGGACGAAGTCTATCGGAAGCTCACAAGTTATATAGCAATTGTTCTTGATAATCATCTGTAACTTACATTCAATCTCGTTGTTATTTCACTTGTAATCGTACGATCAAAGCTGTATACTCGAAGGACGTCACCCCTGATTGGTGATCATAGTGCTCTGTCGACTTATCTTTTAGGTCGACCGCAGGTTTTTTCCTCCGTCGTGAGGTTTTTCCTGCGTCATCAAATTATTTGTCTCATTTTACTTTTTCGCACTTATCATTGATTGTAATTTCTTTCTCTCGACGGTTAAGCCTCATACAAGTTTCTTACGACATCGAGTTGTGTAATTTTTTACATAAACAGTTTGGCGCCCACCGTGGGGCTCCGTTTTGAGAAAAATTTCATTCGGTGAAAAGTGCGCCTTAGTACTAACCTTTTCTTTGAGTTCTCTTTGAGCTATTTGCGCAGGATAATGGATAACGGATTCATAGCATCTCTACAACAACAATTGCAAGAAGCTAATAACGAAATTCAACGTCTTCGAGCTTTGCCAGGACCATCGATGTCTATTCCGATGTCTATTCCTCTTCCTTATCCTCCTCAACATCTAAGACCGCCACCTCGCCCACAGTTCAATGCCTCAGTACCATTCTCGACTGTGAACCAACAATACAACAACGTACGACCGTCTTTACCACAAGTTCCACCACCAATACCTCATGGCCCACCACCTATGCCTCGGGGTCCACCTTCTATGCCTCAAGGAGCAACCATGTTCACGTTCGAACCTTTCAATAACGTATCCCAACAGATTCCTATCCCTGGTCATATACCCACAGCTGCTAATTCTACCGTTCATACGACAATACCACCCAGTACCGGAATCTCTTCTAATTGTATTCCAACAATCCCAATAACTGTTGAAGATCCTCTGAACGTACGACTGAAGTCCTTGGAAGAACAGAATCAAAAGCTGTTCGCACTACTCACAAAGCTACCCGGAGCAGCAGTACCTGTCGAAGTTGAACCTAAAACTGGATTTCAGGCCTCACCGTTCGTCGATGAATTAGCTCTTGTCGACGTCCCCAAGAAATATACCATTCCAGCTTTCGCAACAAAATATTCTGGAATCACAGATCCAGTCGAACATATAGCACAGTATAAGCAACTTATGTGGACAGTTCCTATACCGGCGCAATATCAAGAAGTTTGCATGTGCAAAAGCTTTGGATCAACTCTAACAGGAGCAGCATTACAATTGACGAAATATCCGCCGGAAAACTTCGACGACGTACGAGCTAGAACACTAGCTTTCATGAGAATAGAGGACGATGCTGTCTTTCGACGAAAGCATTCTGTTGAAAAGAAACCTCTTGGTGCTCAAAAACATGATTTTAAGCACAAAAGAGTAAACAAGATTGGAAATCCTCGACATGAATCAAAAGCTCGACCAAGCAAAGGTACTGTTCAAATACGATATCCAGAGTTGTCTACTTACAATTTTGCAGGTACGTCAAAAGATCTGGTGGATTCGCTACGAAAGATCGATGCAAACGTACGATGGCCGAAGAAATCTGATAAACCAGGCAAGGACAAAGATCAGAACAGATGGTGCGATTTCCACGACGATCATGGTCATACGACGGATGAATGCATCAGCCATAAGAAAGAGATCTCATATTTGAAATCTAAGGGGCATTTAAAAGGCCTCATTCCCGAAGAACAAGGACGACCAGAGTCACCGGTTCATACAAAAGTCGTAAACTGCATCACTGGAGGATCAAAAGTGTGCGGACTTACATATTCGGCTGCCAAACGACATGCACGAGATGGTCCAGATGAACATCCTATCCCCGGAGAAGCCAAATGAAAAACGGAAAGAGAGCTCGATGCAATGACAATTACGTTCGATCAAGACGTTACTCAGGGGGTCCATCATAAACATCATGATGCTCTAGTCATACAGTTGACAATCGGAAACTGTTCGACTAAGAGAATATTGATTGATGGAGGTAGTTCAGCTAACGTTATTTTTGCAGATACTCTTAAAGTCATGGGAATCGAACGATCAGAAATCGTACGACGAAGTACTACTCTGATTGGATTCAATGGAGACCCGATGAACACTCTCGGAGAAATCATCCTGCCTGTCTTCGCCAAAGGCATCAACAAACAAACAAAGTTCAACGTTGTGGACTGCCAATCAGCCTACAATGTTATTCTTGGAAGACCATGGATCCACGAGATGAAAGCAATTCCTTCGACATACCACCAGAAGATTAAATTTCCTTCTCCATGGGGAATTCAAGAAATTGCTAGTGAGAACAAAGTCGCACGAGAATGCTACAAGATTACGATGAAGACAAAGTCGCAGGACATCTAGCAATTACCGAGCCAGGATGGGAAGAAATCGAACGACGATCTTCGACTAGAAGAAGTCGTCCTTGATCCTGAACATCCTGATCGAAAGGTCTTCGTAGGAGCCTCGCTCCCCCCTGACATAAAAAATACGATTATATCTTTTTTGCAGGAACACTCAGACTGTTTTGCATGGTCGCACGAAGATATGGTTGGAATAGATCCAAGCATTATATCGCATAAATTGAACGTGGATCCTACTTTCAAGCCAATTAAGCAGAAACGTCGCAAGTTTGCACCCGAACGAAATAAAGTGATCAACGATGAAGTCGACAATCTGCTCAAAACAGGGAAGATCCGAGAAGTCAAATATCCAGAATGGTTGGCTAATGTGGTCGTCGTACAAAAAAAGAACGGAAAATGGCGAGTCTGCATTGATTTCACAGATCTAAACAAAGCTTGTCCAAAAGATCCTTTCCCTTTACCTCATATCGACGCCATGGTTGACGCAACAGCAGGACATGAATTGTTAACGTTCATGGACGCATATTCAGGATACAACCAAATATTGATGCACACGGACGACCAAGAAAAGACCGCATTCATGACAGACAAAGGCATATACTGTTACAAAGTTATGCCATTTGGTCTCAAGAATGCAGGATCGACATATCAAAGATTGGTTAACATGATGTTCAAGGAACATCTTGGTCGAACGATGGAAGTTTATATCGACGACATGCTTGTGAAATCAGAACGCTCGATTGATCATGTTGCGCATTTAAAGCAATCGTTCGACATCCTACGACAATACAAGATGAACCTCAATCCAACAAAATGTTCCTTCGGAGTACGAGCAGGAAAATTCTTGGGGTACTTGGTGACACAACGAGGAATCAAAGCAAGTCCGGAACAGGTTAAAGCTATCATCGAGATACAATCTCCAAGGAATATCAAAGAAGTCCAGAAATTAACAGGACGAGTGGCAGCTTTAACCCGATTTATCTCACGATCGTCGGACAAATGCCATTTGTTCTATAATGTCCTACGAAAGAATCAAGGCTTATTGTGGACAGATGAACATGAGAAAGCTTTGCAGGAGCTGAAGCAATACATGACATCACCTCCTTTGCTGACAAAACCAGTCGAAGGCGAAAGTCTACAGTTGTACTTGGCAGTGAGCAAAAATGCGACAAGTGCAGTACTTGTGCGAGAGGAAGATCAGCGACAACGACCAATTTATTATGTAAGCAAATCTTTCCTCGACGCAGAAACCAGATATACGTCAATGGAAAATTGCTACTAGGTCTTATGACAGCAGCAAAGAAGCTAAGGCATTACTTCGAGTCGCATCATATCATTGTTGTCACCAATTATCCACTCAAGACGGTGCTTCGAAAGCCAGAACTGACAGGACGTCTAGCCAAGTGGAGCATCTATCTCAGTGGGTTCGACATTGAATTCAAACCCAAGACATCAATTAAATCGCAAGTATTGGCAGATTTTGTGGCAGAATTTTCTCCAGGACTAGAACCCACGACGTGCGACGAAGTTGTGATGATTTCAGACAACAAACCTTGGATACTCTACGTCGATGGTTCTTCGAACGTACGAGGATGTGGATTAGGTGTTGTCTTAAAATCATCACAAGGGGGAAATATGGTATACTCCGTATGATGCGAATTCAAAGCCACAAACAACGAAGCAGAATATGAAGCTTTGATCACAGGACTGGATATTGCTCTTAGACTGGGGGTAAAAAAATTGCACGTTCGAAGCGATTCTTTACTGGTCGTAAACCAAGTAAATGGAGATTTTCAAGCAAAATATTCAAAAATGATGAGTTACCTCAAAGCTGTTAAAGATCGGATCGCACGATTTGAGCAATTTTTGATCGAGCAAATACCAAGAGATTTAAATATGCAAGCTGACGCACTGGCCAATTTAGGATCTGCATTTCACGATCCATTCATGGAAAATATTCCAATACTTCATCTTACAACACCAACAATTGCGGCAAACGATGAAGTACAGATGAACGAAGAAATTTACAATTGGTCGCTCGACATATGGAATTATTTAAAGCACGACCAACTTCCTGAAGATAAAATGGAAGCACGAAAGACAAGGTCCAAAGCTTCAAGATATACAATTTTTGAAGACCAACTTTATCGAAGATCTACGACAGGACTTCTCCTACGATGTGTCACAAGTAAGGTACAAATCAATCAAATTCTCCAAGAAATGCACGACGGAGAATGTGGGAATCATGCAGGGGGCAGAAGCCTTGCTAACCGAATCTCACGACAAGGTTACTATTGGCCTACTCTACGAGAGGATGCCATAACGTACGTCCAACGATGCGATGCATGCCAAAAACATTCGGGTATGATCCATCGACCATCTGAACCTTTACATTCTGTTCTAGTTCCATGGCCCTTCATGCGATGGGGAATGGACATCGTGGGAAAATTATCTCCAGCCCCTGGACAAAAAGTCTATCTACTTGTGCTCACCGATTACTTCTCGAAATTGATAGAAGCTGGTGCTTTCTCACAGGTCCGGGATAAAGAAGTCATATCTTTCATTCAGAAAAATATCATTTATAGATTCGTGGTACCAACTGAAATCATGTGCGACAACGGCTCACAATTTATAAGTGATAAGACTCGTACGTTCTGTGAAAAACGAGGAATCAAGTTAATCACTTCTACTCCGAGATATCCACAATCTAATGGATTGGCAGAATCAAGCAACAAAGTCATCATCAATTCAATCCGAAAAAGGTTGAAAGGAGCAAAAGGAAAATGGGTAGAAGAATTGCCATCTGTCCTATGGGCAAATCGTACGACACCAAGAGCATCAACTGGACAAACTCCATATTCTCTGGTATATGGATGTGAAGCGGTCTTACCAATCGAAGCTCAATTACAAACTGCCAGAAGTCGCACGTATGATCAAAACGCAATAAATCTATCTTACGACCTGGACGCTTTAGAAGAACTCCGAGAGAAAGCACTACGAACGATGGCTGCACAAAAAGGAATTGTCGAAAGACACTTTAACAAAAAGGTAAAGGCCAAAAATTTTCAAGTTGGAGATTATGTCTTACGACATGTGTTCCAAAACACACAAGAGCCAAACGCTGGAAAACTTTCCATCAAATGGGAAGGACCATACATAATTTCCAAAGTCATTGGAAACGGAGCATACAGACTTACGACAATAGAAGGTATGGAAATCCCACGAAGTTGTAACGCCCATCACCTCAAAAGGTACTATTTCTAAACCTATTTACATATGATTTATTCTTCATTATCCATTACTGACTTAGGCATCGGAGCGCCGTTGGCTAAGCCAACGGCCACCCCTTAGTCATTCTTTTTCGCAGGTATCGCACGATAAATCGTATGAATCGCACGATTAACGCAAGTATCGCACGATTTAAACGCATGCTTATCGCAGGAATCGCACGACAAAAATCACATGAATCGCAAGTAAACTGCTGCAACGCACGATTATTTCGCAAGAGCGCAAGTCAACTCGCCAGTCGCACGAATACTCTTATGAGTACAAAAGAAACGTTTCTAAATTAAGTCTAAAGACTTTAAAACAAACGCATGCAAAAACAAAGGTTGAAACGCAAGGTACAAGCTAAAACGCAAGATACAAGCTAAACGCACGATATAAGTTATAACGATATAACAGTAAAAAGCTAAAACGTACGATATTCAAACAAAAATTCTTTCATTAATATTTTTTGCCTAAAAACGGCAGAGTACAAGAAAATTTTACGATTACAAGTAAAAAACTATTCTAAAGGAGCATCGGTGGAAAGTGGATCTGCGACGGAAGCCTCTTCAGTCCCTAAAGGATGCGTAGGAGCGGATCCAGAGGTTTCAGGAACCTCCTCCCCGACACCTACATCCTTGACCTCAGCAGACTTATCTTCGGTTGCTGCTTCTTCGTCCAAGTTCTTTTGATCTTCCTCGTCGAGGAGATCTTCGGAGCCCATCACCTGAACGAAAGAAGCCACCTCGTCCTTCGCCATTTGAGAAGTTACGGTCCCAGCAGCTACCCGTCGCATGACCGCAGTACGTGCGACCACGCAGACTAAGGCGGCGTCTTCTTCCAGTTCCTGGATCTTGGACGACAGCGCTTCTTCTCTCTCAGCTTTTTCCCGTCGAACGACCAGCAGCTCCTTCTCCAGCTCCTTTGTATGGTCCAAGGCCAACTTCAGCCGTTCTCGCTGTTGGACCTGAAACCGTTCGCTGAGTTCCAGCTTAGATTCCAAGTCCCCAATCTGGACCGATTTAGTATTAACTTCATCGGACAGTTGGGCCAGCTTCTTTTTGGCCTTGTCGGCCTCCTTCTTGCCAGCTTGGCATCATTCTGGTTCGACGCCATCTCCTCTTTGATCTTAGCCATCCGTGTATGGAGGCTAAGACTAGTTTGGAGAGCCTATGCAAAGAAAAAATAAAAATTAGAAGCTGTACCAGTAAGATAAAAGCAGAAAACGTACGATAGAGACTTACCAGGAAGGAGATACCCGCGATGGAGGCATCCAGGTCTTCGATGTCGGCCTCCTCCATGCGCGCCTTTTGAGCAGGGACATGAAACTGCTCCAGGACCGACAAGGTGGACTTCGTCCTAATGACGTCATCCACCATGAAGTCAGAAGGCATCTGGATTGTCATGGTCGTAAGACCAGATCCCTCTTTCTCCTTGCCCTTGTCGGCCTTCGACACACCCGCTCCCTTCGCAGGAGGAGCGAAGCTAAGAGGGACATCCTCTATCCCACCTTCAGCCTTGCGTGCGGTATCCTTAGGTGGGGTATCCAAAGAAACGTACGACGATCTCGTACGTTTAGCTACTAGACCCTCCTGGGCAGCAACCTTTCTCTTGGTAGCGCGAGCAGCTGCTTCCATCGTAGACGCCTTCTTGGAAGCTGAGCCTACACAGAAAAGAAAAGTTAGAATCAGAAGAAAATATTACAAACCAGGACAATGATGTAAGATACTTATCTTCCATATCCGTCTCTTCAATCACTTGCACCTCAGGCTCGACGTCGCTCTCGTCACCCCCTTTCGACGTTCGATACTTGCGATCGGTCACGCTATAGCTCAAGAAACGCTCGAACGCCTCGGTGGTCTCCTCAAACGAGAAGTCGATCGCTGTCAAGAAGAAAACAAAGAGTTAATAAACAAAATTAATTTAAAGTAAACTAAAGAAAAAGCAAGGCAAGTTTTATTACCGCCTTTGTTCCATTCAGGAACGACCCACGACTCCTCGCCCACGACCGAGGACGTTTGGACAAAGACGTATCTCGCCTTCCATCCTCGATCGTTTACTTGGGTACCATGGACCAACATGGCATCGCTCCTCCCCCTTGGAAACAACCCAAAACGGTTGTAGGGAGAGCGAGTCACAGTGTAAGCAGATAAGAGATCATCGACCGAGAACGCAGGACGATCCCAATTTCTAGTCACCCGTTCGATCACGTGAACGACACGCCAAAACTGGGGCATCAACTGTCCCGGAGACAAATTAAAGCGGGTCATGAACGCTCTCGCTAAAGGAGAGTAGGGCCATCGAAATCCGACTTTAAACGGATACTCGAACAGGGCAAAGAAGCCCGTCGGAGCATCCGCTGGACGGATTTCTCCAGCCACCCTCACCAAGGCATTCTCAGGAAGCCCGGCTAACTCTCTCAATTCCTCCACCTCTAAATTCTCAGTGATCGAACTTCTAACTTCAGACGACATAATGAAATCTATTCGACTTAAACTGTTTTGCAGACGTGTAAACCTAAGGTTATCTAAACCTCTATTACTTTTATTCGCTATTGACTTCAAACGCATGAAACAGGGAGAAAAGAGGTACCTTATAAGGTTTAGTCGCACGAAATCTTTGCCAAATATAATCGGATTACGATATCACTAAATTGATTACGAAATTAAGAAGATTTGTAAAATCTTTTCTCATTATAAAACACCTTATTTATAGCAACTAAATCATATGAGTCATCAGAGATAATTACGCCACGCGTCGTCAACTAGCCGTTAGAAAACACGCGTCCAGAGGCAACGGCTAAATAACGGCTATATCGCTAACGTTAATTCGACCGTTTACTAACGTATTTTTACTCCTTGTCCAGCGAACTAAAGATTTAGATAAAATTAGAATTATTTTCTAAATCTTGGGGGCAAATTGTTAAGGTAAAAATCCACAATCGCACGACGACCGACTATAATCGTAAGACAAATGTTAGGACAATGATCCTGTATTAAGATAAGGTCCTGAAATATAACTTAAAAGAACTACCGAACAAAGATCATTAAACATCGAACATATACATTGAATAAGTTGAACGATGACTATTATGTCGTACGACGGTACTAACGAATAAACATACGAAGTTTACATCTTTGATGCAGGCAAGCTGATTATCATTTCTAACAATTGTCCACCTTTGAGAAAGTCCGAGATTGAGTACTATGCCATGCTTGTTGGAGTCCATCATTACAATGAGCAAGTCGTAAGTTATGTATCGTTCGACAGCATCAAGATCGACCGTTACAAGCAAGATTCTCGCAACAGTTACAATCTAGGCATTAACTCCCAACAACGCCGTTGGACGGTTATCAACCAAGCATTAATTCTCTACAAAGCCGTTGGACAGTTACGATTTGATCATTGATGAGTCACAATACCGTTGGACCGTTATTCTCAAGCTACTATAAAAGAAGAATCAAGTCAGCATTTCAAGGGACGAAGTCTATCGGAAGCTCACAAGTTATATTGCAATTGTTCTTGATAATCATCTGTAACTTACATTCAATCTCGTTGTTATTTCACTTGTAAACGTACGATCAAAGCTGTATACTCGAAGGATGTCACCCTGATTGGTGATCATAGTGCTCTGTCGACTTATCTTTTAGGTCGACCGCAGGTTTTTTCCTCCGTCGTGAGGTTTTTCCTGCGTCATCAAATTATTTGTCTCATTTTACTTTTTCGCACTTATCATTGATTGTAATTTCTTTCTCTCGACGGTTAAGCCTCATACAAGTTTCTTACGACATCGAGTTGTGTAATTTTTTACATAAACAAATATGCAAGCAAAACAAAATTTATGGACGGTTAACGTCAAATTATATATACATATATATATATATATATTCAAATTATAAATAATTAAGATTAAATAAACATCAATTTTGCAAACAGTTAAAAAAAGACTAGCATTACAACAAATTTAGGTTTATGTGATGAAAAAAAGTAAACATTTTAATAAGTCACTTTATAAAACTTAATAAGACCATAAGATAAAACGTCTTATCTAAAGACGTTGTCATCAGTCTTACAAGATTTTTTTGGCGTTCTAATAAGTTTTTTAGACATTTATAATACAATGTGTCACATTAGAAATTTTATATGACAATATTGTTAGGGTAAAAATCCACAATCGCACGACGACCGACTATAATCGTAAGACAAATGTTAGGACAATGGTCCTGTATTAAGATAAGGTCCCAAGATAAAACCTAAAAAAGCTATCGAACAAAGGTCATTGAATATCGAACGAATACATCAATTAAGTCGAACGATGCCTATTATATCGTACGACGGTACTAACGAATAAACATACAAAGTTTACATCTTTGATACAGGCAAGCTGATTATCATTTCTAACAATTGTCCACCTTTGAGAAAGTCTGAGATTGAGTACTATGCTATGCTCGTTGGAGTTCATCACTACAACGAACATGTCTTAAATTATATATCATTCGATGGTAACCAACGACATCAAGACAGACCGTTACAAGCAAGATTCTTGTAGCAGTTACAATCTGGACATTAACTCTCAACAACACCGTTGGACAGTTACTCTCCGAGCATTAAATATCAACAATATCGTTGGACAGTTACGATTTGGACATTGATGAACCATAATACCGTTGGACGGTTATTCTGAAGCTACTATAAAAGAAGGATTAAGCCAACATTTGAAGACACGAAGTCTGCTCGAAGCTTACAAGTTCTATAGTGGCTATTCTTTGATCATCAGTTGTATTTTACATTCGATCTCATTGTCATTTCTCTTGTAATCGTACGACCAAAGCTGTATACTTGAAGGACGTCACCCCTAATTGGTGATCATAGTGCATTGTCGACTTACTTCCTAAGTCGACCGCAGGGTTTTTCCTCTGTCGAGAGGTTTTTCCTGCGTCATCAAATTATTTGTCTTATTTTACTTTCCCGCACTTCTCATTGATTGTAATTTCTTTCTCTCGACGGTTAAGCCTCACACAAGTTTCTTACGACATCGAGTTGTGTAATTTTTTACATAAACAGTTTGGCGCCCACCGTGGGGCTCCGTTTTGAGAAAAATTCCATTCGGTGAAAAGTGCGCCTTAGTACTAACCTTTTCTTTGAGTTCTCTTTGAGCTATTTAACGGATTCATAGCATCTCTACAACAACAATTGCAACAAGCTAATGACGAAATCCAGCGTCTTCGAGCTTCGCAAGGTCCATCAATGCCTATTCCTCCTCCTTATCCACCTCAACATCTGAGACCACCACTTCGACCACAGTTCAATGCCTTAGTACCTTTATCGACTATAAACCAGCAGTATAACAACGTACGACCATCTATGCCTCAAGGTCCACCTTCCATGCCTCAAGGCCCACCCGCATTCACGTTCGGACCTTTCAACAACATATCCCAGCAAATTCCTATCCCTGGTCACATACCTACAGCTGCTAGTTCTACCGTTCATACGACAATACCACCCAGTACCGGAATCTCTTCTGGTTTTATCCCAACAATTCCAATAGCCATTGAAGATCCTTTAAACGTATGATTGAAATCCTTGGAAGAACAGAATCAAAAACTGTTCGCATTACTTACAAAATTACCTGGAGCAGCAGTACCTGTCGAAGTAGAACCTAAGACCGGATTTCAAGCTTCGCCGTTCGTCGATGAATTAGCTCTTGTCGACGTACCCAAAAAATATACCATTCCAGCTTTTGCGACAAAATATTCTGGAATTACGGATCCAGTCGAACATATAGCACAATATAAGCAACTTATGTGGACAGTTCCTATACCGGCGCAATATCAAGAAGTTTGCATGTGCAAAAGCTTTGGATCAACCTTAACAGGAGCAGCATTACAATGGCTTATCAACTTAAAGCGAAAGAGTATTGGATCCTTCGCAGAATTGGTAAACCAATTCACCCGACAGTTTGCTAGCAATCGTAAGATGGAGAAGCAGACCAGCGACCTATACTACATCGTACAAAAATCTGAAGAAACGATCCGTGACTACTTCAACAGATTCAATGCGGCAATGATTGAAATAAAAAATTGCGATATAAAAACTGCGATCGAGGCGTACAAGCGTGGGCTAGAAGATTCCTCTGGACTATATTTAGAATTGACAAAGTACCCTCCAGAAAACTTCGACGACGTACGAGCTAGAACACTAGCTTTCATGAGAATAGAGGACGATGCTCTCTTTCGACGAAAGAATTCTGCTGAAAAGAAACCTCTTGGTGCTCAAAAACATGATTGTAAGCACAAAAGAGTGAACAAGATTGGAAATCCTCGACATGAGTCAAAAGCTCGACCAAGCAAAGGTACTGTTAAAATATGCTATCCGGAGTTATCTACTTACAATTTTGCAGGTACATCGAAAGACTTAGGTGTTGTTTGTTTTTTAAGTGATGCTGAAGACTGAATCTGTTTCCACTTCTGATTATAAAGTGGTGGTGCTGAAGACTGAATCTGAATCTGTTAAGACCGTTTGTTTTTGTAAACTGTTTGAAATCTGAATCAAATAAAAAAATATTTTTTTGCATAAATCAAAGATCAAATTGCAATCGTTGAATCAATTTGCTTAACATCTAGTTATACATATATGATTTTTGATTAATGAAATAGTTTCTACTATCAAAATCCAACATCCAACAAAACCCATAAACACACTATGGAACCCAAATCCAACCTCCAACAAAACCCAGAAGAACACCATGGAACCCAAAATCCAACCTCCAACAAAACCCCCCAAAAAAACTTGAATATGAAGATGAAACAATGGAAAAAAAATCAAGAAATCCAAATTTAAAATCAAGAAAGGCTATAAAGAGACCATTAACAAAAACAAAATGAAAAGTTAGAAAATTGAAGTGCAGAAATAGGGTTTTTAGGAAATCCATCACAAAATGATGATGGATTTGTGGTAAAAGAATAATAGGTGGATTGAATTTGGGTCTTGTTTACTATTTAATAATGGGAGCAGTAAATGGGTATGAAGAAGATGGGGGATAAAACTGACAATTCCATGGATGGAATTGACGATTTTAGGGACGACATTGATTCTGATAGACGAAATTGACGATTCCATGGATGAAATCGACGATTCCAAGGACGAATTTGAAGATCCAAAGGGCTGATAACAGATTTCAGGGACGAAAATTCACGATTTCAAGGACGAAATTCGAAACCCTTGACAACGAGTCCTCACGATTTTCTTTTGTGCTTAAAATCAAAACCCTTGATAGGTGGAGGTGGTGTGACGAGATGAGCATATGATGATGAAGGATGAAAAGGAGATTGGGGTTGGAGATGCATCTGAAGAAGGATGAAGGAGATGATGCTTTTGATAAAAGAGAAAAAGTGGAAAAAAAGTGTCCTTGCTATCACTTTTTCGGTTAGACAATTTTCAGTCAAAAGTGACACTTAATCAAAATAAAAAACAAACAGACTTAATAATAAAAACACTGACCGAATCAGTGATTTTACCCAATAATTCCTTATTAAGTGCTGATACAAAAAAAAACAAACAGTACCTTAGTAGATTCGCTACGAAAGATTGATGCAAACGTACGATGGCCAAAGAAGTCTGACAAACCAAGCAAAGACAAAGATCAAAACAAATGGTGCGACTTCCATGAAGATCATGGTCATATGACGGATGAATGCATCAGCCTCAAAAAAGAGATTTCATATTTGAAATCTAAGGGACATCTAAAATGCGTCATTCCAGAAGATCAAGGATGACCAGCGTCACCGGTTCACACAAAGGTCATAAACTGCATCACTGGAGGATCAGAAGTATGCGGACTTACATATTCTGCTGCCAAAAGACATGCGCGAGATGGTCCAGACGAACGTCCTATTCCCAAAGAAGATAAATCGAAGATAGAAAAAGAGCTCGACGCAATGACAATAACGTTCGACAAAGACGATACTCAGGGGGTCCATCATAAGCATCATGACGCTTTAGTCATACTGTTGACAATCGGAAACTGTTCGACAAAGAGAATATTGATCGATGGAGGCAGTTCAGCTAACGTTATTTTTGCAGATACTCTTAAGGTAATGGGAATTGAACGATCAGAAATCGTACGACGAAGTACTACCTTGATTGGATTCAATGGAGACCCGATGAACACTCTCGGAGAAATCATCCTGCCAGTCTTCGCCAGAGGCATCAACAAGCAAACGAAGTTCAACGTTGTAGATTGCCAATCGGCCTATAACGTTATTCATGGAAGACCATGGATCCACGAGATGAAAGCAGTCCCTTCGACGTACCATCAGAAGATCAAATTTCCCTCCATGGGGAATTTAAGAAATTGCTAGCGAAAAGAAGGTCGCACGGGAATGCTACAAGATCACGATGAAAACTAAGCCGCAGGACATCTAGCAATTACAGAGCCAGGATGGGAGGAAATCGAATGATGATCTTCGACTTGAAGAAGTCGTTCTCAATCCTGAACATCCTGATCGAAAGGTCTTCGTAGGAGCCACGCTCCCCCCTGACATAAAAAATACGATTATATCTTTTTTGCAGGAACATTCAGATTGTTTTGCATGGTCGCACGAAGATATGGTTGGAATAGATCCCAACGTTATATCACATAAGTTGAATGTGGATCTTACTTTCAAACCAATCAAGCAGAAACGTCGCAAGTTTGCGCCTGAACGAAATAAAGTAATCAACGATGAAGTCGACAATCTGCTCAAAACCGGAAAGATTCGAGAAGTCAAATATCCAGAATGGCTAGCCAACGTGGTCGTCGTACAGAAGAAGAATGGAAAATGGCGAGTCTGCATCGATTTCACAGATCTAAACAAAGCTTGTCCAAAAGACCCTTTCCCGTTACCTCATATCGATGCTATGGTCGACGCAACAGCAGGACATGAATTGTTGACATTCATGGACGCATATTCAGGATACAACCAAATTTTGATGCACACGGACGACCAAGAAAAAACCGCATTCATGACAGACAAAGGCATATATTGTTATAAAGTTATGCCATTTGGTCTTAAGAATGCAGGTTCGACGTATCAGAGATTAGTTAATATGATGTTTAAAGAACATCTTGGTCGAACGATGGAAGTTTATATCGATGACATGCTCGTTAAGTCAGAACGTTCGATTGACCATGTCGCACATTTAAAGCAATCGTTCGACATCCTAAGGCAATACAAGATGAAGCTCAATCCAACAAAATGTTCCTTCGGAGTGCGAGCAGGAAAATTCTTGGGATATTTGGTGACACAGCGAGGAATCGAAGCAAGTCCGGAGCAAATTAAAGCTATTGTTGGTCCCAATGAGGTGACCTTCAAGTAAGGATAGTGTATGGGATTATAGAAGGGGGGGGGTTGAATATAATCACACAAAATTTCACTTTTAAATTCTTTGTTATATTAACAATATGAATTTACAGATTGTTGCGGAAATAGAAAAGACAATAAGTCTAAACTAAACAATCTAAGCTTTCTTTCACTATGCACTAAAGTGAGAAGATAAGAAAAGAAAGAAGATAGAGAAGATAAGAAATAAAGGATTAGGGTATTTTTTAGGATGAAGAAGAAGTATGGAGAACAACTCTTCAAGTCCTATTTATACCCAATGCATTAAATGCATGCAGACTCACTTTTGTGTACGTGTCACATTATAAGTGGTCCTTTGTACTATTTACTATAAACAAATACTCTTTGCATGGTGTGCAAAAGAGGATGTGAGTAAACAGTTGCTTTGAGGTCTGATAAGTACGGAGGGAACAGTAAAGAGACTGTCCTTATGTACTTTTGTGTCAGTAAAGGCGGATAATCCTTTTGTGCATTAGATTAAGACATTACACTAATCCTTCAGGATCAGGATACTGATCAGTGAGTAGAGTCCTGAAACTGATGTTGTTCAGGGTCACTTGTATCCTGATGAGTCTTCAGGATGTCATACGAAATTGAGCAGCCTGCTATCACTGAGTTCCGTCTTCAGATCACTAGCATGCTGCTCCTGTCATCAGCTAATTCTTTGACGTCGCTGATGGTTCTTTGAGTATGATCTTGATGTCTTCAGGAGGTCTTCACTTCGGTGGTCAGGATCAGTAGACTGCAGAACAGACTCGTTCATCTCCTGATCCTGATGATTATAAAAATAAGTTATAGCATAAGTAACATGGAATAACACTGAACAGATTCAGTGATAATTCCTCAAGCTATAACAGAAGTAAAAACCTATTCACTAAGTAAAGTAGCAGGATCATTATCATTTCATCAGGTCTTAGGAGAGCTGGATCAACAGCTATCATCGAGATACAATCTCCAAGGAATATCAAAGAGGTCCAGAAGTTGACAGGACGAGTGGCAGCTTTAACCCGATTTATCTCACGATCATCGGACAAATGCCACTTGTTCTACATTGTACTGCGAAAGAATCAAGGCTTCTTATGGACGGACGAACATGAGAAAGCTCTACAAGAACTGAAGCAATACATGACATCACCTCCTCTATTGACAAAACCAGTCGAAGGTGAAAGTCTACAGTTATACCTGGCAGTAAGCAAAAATGCGACAAGCGCAGTACTCGTGCGAGATGAAGATCAACGACAACGACCAATTTATTATGTCAGCAAATCTTTCCTCGACGCAGAAACTAGATATACGTCAATGGAGAAATTGCTACTGGGTCTTATGACAGCAGCAAAGAAGCTAAGACATTACTTCGAGTCGCATCATATCATTGTTGTGACCAATTATCCACTCAAGACGGTGCTTCGAAAGCCAGAATTAATAGGACGTCTATCCAAGTGGAGCATATACCTCAGTGGGTTCGACATTGAATTCAAACCCAAGACAGCAATTAAATCGCAAGTACTGGCAGATTTTGTAGCAGAATTCTCTCCAGGATTGGAACCAACGACGTGCGACGAAATTGTGATGATTTCAGACAACAAACCCTGGATACTCTATGTTGATGGTTCTTCGAACATACGAGGATGTGGATTAGGTATTGTCTTAAAATCATCACAAGGGGGAAATATAGTATACTCCATACGATGCGAATTCAAGGCCACGAACAATGAAGCAGAATATGAAGCTCTGATCGCAGGATTGGATATTGCTCTTAGACTGGGGGTAAAACAGTTGCACGTTCGAAGCGATTCTCTGTTGGTAGTCAACCAAGTAAATGGAGATTTTCAAGCAAAGGATTCAAAGATGACGAGTTATCTCAAAGCCGTTAAGGATCGAATCGCACGATTCGAATACTTTCTGATCGAACAAATACCAAGAGATCTAAACATGCAAGCTGACGCACTAGCTAACTTGGGATCTACATTCCACGATCCATCTATGGAGAATATCCCAATACTTCATCTTACGACGCCAACAATTGAAGCAAAAAATGAAGTATAGATGAACGAAGAAATTTACAATTGGTCGCTCGACGTATGGAATTATCTCAAACACGACCAACTTCCTGAAGATAAAATGGAAGCCTGAAAGACAAGGTCCAAAGCCTCAAGATATACGATTTTTGAAGACCAACTTTATCGAAGGTCCACGACTGGACTTCTCCTACGATGTGTTACAAATAAGGCATAAACCAATCAAATTCTCCAAGAAATGCACGACGGAGAATGTGGGAATCACGCAGGGGGCAGAAGTCTTGCTAATCGAATCTCACGACAAGGCTACTATTGGCCTACCTTACGAGAAGATGCAATAACGTACATCCAACGATGTGATGCATGTCAAAAGCATTCGGGTATGGTCCATCGACCATCCGAACCCTTGCATTATGTTCTAGTTCCATGGCCATTCATGCGATGGGGAATGGATATCGTGGGAAAATTACCCCCAGCTCCTGGACAAAAAGTCTATCTACTCGTGCTTACCGATTATTTCTCGAAGTGGATAGAAGCTGGTGCTTTTTCGCAAGTTAGAGATACAGAGGTCGTATCTTTCATCCAGAAGAATATTATTTACAGATTTGGAGTACCGACCGAAATTATGTGCGACAATGGCTCACAGTTTATAAGTGATAAAACTCGCACGTTCTGCGAAAAACGAGGAATCAAGTTGATCACTTCTACTCCAAGATATCCACAATCCAATGGATTGGCTGAATCAAGCAACAAAGTCATCATCAACTCGATCCGAAAGAGGTTGAAAGGAGCAAAAGGCAAATGGGTAGAAGAATTACCATCCGTCCTATGGGCAAATCGTACGACACTAAGAGCATCAACAGGACAAACTCCATATTCTCTGGTATATGGATGCAAAGCCGTCCTGCCAATCGAAGCCCGAATACCTGTTGCCAGGAATCGTACATATGATCAAAATACCGTAAATTTATCTTACGACCTGGATGCTCTAGAAGAACTCCGAGAAAAAGCATTACGAACAATGGCAGCACAAAAGGGAATCGTCGAAAGACACTTCAACAAAAAGGTAAAAGCCAAAATTTTCCAAGTTGGAGATTATGTCTTACGACATGTGTTTCAAAACACACAAGAGCCAAATGCTGGAAAACTTTCCATCAAATGGGAAGGACCCTACATAATTTCCAAAGTCATTGGAAATGGAGCATACAAACTTACGACAATAGAAGGTACGGAAATCCCACGAAGTTGGAATGCTCATCATCTCAAAAGGTACTATTTCTAAACCTATTTACATACGATTTATTTCTTGGATCGATTACTGACTTGGGCGTTGGAGCGTCGTTGGTCAAACCAACGGCCACCCCCTAGCAACTATGTTTGTTCGCAGGTATCGCACGACTATTGCAAGTATCGCACGATTATCGCATGTATCGCACAATTATCACATGTATCACACGATTGTCCCAGGTATCGCACGATTATTGCAAATATCGCACGACTAAATTGCTTTAAACGCACGATTATCTCGCAAGAGCGCAAGACAATTCGCCAGTCGCACGTATACTCTTATGAGTATAAAAAGAAACGTTTCTAATTTAAGTCTTAGGACTTTAAAACAAACGCATGCAAAAACAACGGCTAAAACGCACGATATAAGCTATAACGCATGATATAAAGCTTAAAACGCAAGACAAATGTTAAAAGCACACGACAAATGACTATTGAATCAAAAGTTTTCCATTAATATTTTGCTAAAAATTAGCAAGATTACAAAAATTGAAAGGAAAATACAAAAGCTATTCTATGGAGCATTAGGATGCGTAGGGGCTTCTTCGGTCTCTAGAGGATGCGTAGGAACGGATCCAGAGGTTTCAGGAACCTCCTCCTCGACACCTACGTCCTTGACCTCAGCAGGCTTTTTCTCTTCTGTTGCTGCTTCTTCGTCCAGATCCTTTAGATCTTCCTCGTCAAGAAGATCCTCGGAGCCCATCACCTGTACGAAGGAGGCCACCTCTTCACTCGCCATTTGAGAAGTGATGGTCCCAGCAGCCACATGTCGCATAACCGCAGTACGTGCGACCACACGGACTAAGGCAGCATCCTCCTCAAGCTCCTGGATCTTGGACGACAGTGCCTCCTCCCTCTCAGTCTTCTCCTGACGAACGACGAGCAAGTCTTTTTCCAACTCCTTCGCACGATCCAAGGCTATCTTCAGCCGCTCCCGTTGCTCGACCTGAAATCGATCGCTGATTTCCAGCTTCGATTCAAGGTCCCCAATTTGGACCGACTTGGTGTTAACCTCATCGGTCAATTAGGCCAACTTCTTCTTGGCCTTGTCGACCTCCTTCCTGGCCACTTTGGCGTCATTCTGATTAAACGCCATCTCCTCCTTAATCTTAGCCATCCGTGTATGGAGGCTAAGACTTGTTTGGAGAGCCTGCAAAAAGAAAAAGAAGAGATCAGAAACTTATACGTCAAAATAAAAATGAAAGACGTACAATGGAAAAAGCTTACCAAGAAGGAGACGCCCGCAATAGAAGCATCCAGATCCTCGATGTCGGCCTCCTCCATGCGTGCCTTCTGGGCGGGAATGTGGAACTGCTCCAGGACCGTGAAGTCCTGATGACGTCGTCCTGATGACGTCGTCCACCATGAAGTCGGAGGGCATGCTGATGGTCATGGTCGTAAGACCCGACCCTTTCTTCTCCTTACCCTTGTCGACCTTCGACACAGGTTGACTCGACGCACCCGCCTCCTTCACGGGTGGAGCGAAGCTGAGAGGAATTGCCTCAATCCCACCTTCAGCCTTTCGTTTGGCATCCTTAGGTAGGGAATCCAGGGAAACGTACGACGACCTCGTACGTTTAGCCACTAAACCCTCTTGGGCCGCAGCTTTTCTTTTGGCAGCACGAGCAGCTGCCTCCATCGCCGACGTCTTCTTAGAAGCTGAACCTACATAAAAAGAAAAACCAGAATTAGAAACGCACGACTACAAATAAAAATTAAATTATCATCGTAAGATGATTACCTTCCATATCAGCCTCTTCGATCACTTGAACCTCAGGTTCGACGTCGCTCTCGTCACCACCCTTCGAAGTCCTATACCTGCGATCTGTCACGCTGTAGCTAAGGAAACGCTCGTTCGCTTCAGAAGTCTCCACGAACGAGAAATCAATCGCTGCAGAAAAGAAAACAAAAAATTAGCAAAGGAAGATAATTCAAATAAATTAAAGAAGATTAGAAAAGTTTAATTACCGCCTTTGTTCCATTCAGGAACGACCCACGATTCATCACCCACGACCGAAGATGTTTGAACGAAGACGTATCTCGCCTTCCATCCACGATCGTTCACTTGGGTACCGTGAACCAACATGGCATCACTCCTCCCCCTTGGAAACAACCCATAACGGTTGTAGGGAGAGCGAGTCACACTGTACGCAGAAAGGAGGTCGTCGACCGAGAACGCAGGACGATCCCAGTTTTTGGTCACCCGTTCGATTACATGAACAACGCGCCAAAACTGTGGCATCAATTGTCCCGGAGACAAATCAAAACGAGTCATGAACGCCCTAGCCAAAGGAGAGTATGGCCATCGAAATCCGACTCTGAACGGATACTCGAATAGAGCAAAGAAGCCCGTCGGAGCATCCGCCGGACGAATTTCTCCGGCCACCCTCACCAAGGCACCCTCAGGAAGTCCTGCTAACTCCCTCAACTCTTCTACCTCCAAACTTTCGGTAATTGAACTCCTAACCTCCGACGACATGGTAAAATCTAATCGACTTAGACTATTCCTCAAACGAATAAACCTAAGGGCGTCTAAATTTTTAGTACTCTTCCTAGCAATTGATTTCAGACGCATGAACTAGGGAAGAAAGAGGTACCTTATAAAGCCTAGTCGCACGAAATATTTGCCGGAATTAGAATCAGATTACGATCTTGTGAATCAGAGTAATATTGGAAAAGATTTTGTAAAATCTTTCTTTAATATGAAAACTCATATTTATAGTAATCAACTACCAGGTGAATCATCGAAACCAAGCAGGACACGCGTCGCCAATTAGCCGTTAGAGAACACGCGTCCAGAGTAACGGCTATATTCCTAACGTTAATTCGACCGTTAAATAACGTATTTTTACTCCGTGTCCAGTGAATTAAAGATTTTGATAAAATTAGAATTATTTTCTAAATCTTGGGGGCAAATTGTTAGGGTAAAAATCCACAATCGCACGACGACCGACTATAATCGTTAGACAAATGTTAGGACAATGGTCCTGTATTAAGATAAGGTCCCAAGATAAAACCTAAAAAAGCTATCGAACAAAGGTCATTGAATATCGAACGAATACATCAATTAAGTCGAACGATGCCTATTATATCGTACGACGGTACTAACGAATAAACATACGAAGTTTACATCTTTGATGCAGGCAAGCTGATTATCATTTCTAACAATTGTCCACCTTTGAGAAAGTCTGAGATTGAGTACTATGCTATGCTCGTTGGAGTTCATCACTACAACAAACATGTCTTAAATTATATATCGTTCGATGGTAACCAACGACATCAAGACAGACCGTTACAAGCAAGATTCTCGCAGCAGTTACAATCTGGACATTAACTCTCAGCAACATTGTTGGACAGTTACTCTCCGAGCATTAAATATCAACAATATCGTTGGAAAGTTACGATTTGGACATTGATGAACCATAGTACCGTTGGACGGTTATTCTGAAGCTACTATAAAAGAAGGATTAAGCCAACATTTGAAGACACGAAGTCTGCTCGAAGCTTACAAGTTCTATAGTGGCTATTCTTTGATCATCAGTTGTATTTTACATTCGATCTCATTGTCATTTCTCTTGTAATCGTACGACCAAAGCTGTATACTTGAAGGACGTCACCCCTAATTGGTGATCATAGTGCATTGTCGACTTACTTCCTAAGTCGACCGCAGGTTTTTTCCTCTGTCGAGAGGTTTTTCCTGCGTCATCAAATTATTTGTCTTATTTTACTTTCCTGCACTTCTCATTGATTGTAATTTCTTTCTCTCGACGGTTAAGCCTCACACAAGTTTCTTACGACATCGAGTTGTGTAATTTTTTACATAAACAAATATTTTAAAAAATCATGTAAAAACAAGCATGTTATAAACTAGGGGTGAGCAAAACCGGGTACCCGGCCAAAATTCATGGAACCGGAACCGGAACCGGAACCGGCGGTTCCTTGAATGAAGGAACCGGAACCGGAACCGGTTGCACCGGTTCTTCATATTTGGGAACCGGTCCCGAAACCGCCGGTTCCGGTTCCGAAACCGGGTACCCGGTGTCTAATTTTTTAATTGTTTTTTTAATATTTTATGTTATAAAAAAGAAATTATTAGCTAGTACATAGTCACAAGGTAATGAAATAAATAGTAAAACGATGAAAACTTATCCGATAAAAACTATATAAATAATTACGACAATTTTTGAAAATAAAAATAACAAAAAACACAACTTGAAATGTTAAATACGATATAAAAATATCGAAAAAATAGAAAAATAAGTCGAGTGAAAAAGTGGTCGTAAGTTTATGCGTAATGTAAAAGGTAAAATAATAATTTTAAATTTAGTCTATTAAATATTGTAATGACCAGAGTTTAAAAGTTAGTACTAATGTTAGTCACTCGTTAAAGATGACCAATTTTGAAAAGAATTTGAACCTTAGGGGTGAATTGTGACAATTTGGGTAAAGTTTGATAGTTGGGCTTATACCATAAATGGTATGGGCTTAGCCTTTTAGCCCATACTATTTATAGTATTAAGCTAGGGTTTTTACCTTTTTGGGGAAAAACTTTTAGTGTGTGTTTAGTGTGTGTTGCTTGGAGATCAAGTTTGAGTCATTACCATCTTCGAGGTCCGGATTTCTTCACCAAGGTAAGATTACGATGTTATTTTGCGTAAAATTTATCTAGGTTGATATAGGATTGGTTTGGTAACATTCTAGAATTGCTTTGGATCCAATTGGGTCAGTTTTCGCCAAGATTTAGATCATTTTTCGAACCTGGTCGTATTTCCCGAATTGGGAAATCATAAAACCCGAATCGGGATTTATGATTCCCGAGTCGGGGAATCATGTTATCCGAACCGGGACTTATGATTCCCGAGTCGGGAAATTATGCTTCCCGAATTGGGATTTGTGTTGCGTTTTGTTTCCCCTTATGCCTTTCCCGAATTGGAAACTTATGTTTCCCGAATCGGGAATTTGGCTAGTTGAGTCGTTATTTTGACCTCGTTTCTTTTAATCGGGTTTGGGGATCTAACTCAGATTTTTTTCAAGGGATCGTGTGTGTTGTATCCCGAATCGGGAATTGGCGTTTCCCGAATCGGGAATTGCCATTACCCGAACCGGGAATTACCCTTACCCGAATCGGGTTTTGGGAGGTCTGTGTCAGTAGAGTTAGTTTTCGGAGAAGGATTTTCCATAGTAGCGGAACCCCCGTGCTAAGTCTGCCTAGGGGGTATCCTAGTTGTGGGTTTCACTAAGCGCGAATCACTTATACCTTAGGAATTTTTACAGATACCGGGAGATAGAGTAAGCAGCAAGTTAAGCTCAAGTGATCGAGTTCCCTTATCTGAAAATGAATGGACTGCTTTTACTGTTTTAAACATATCCATTCGATTTGCAAATGTTTTGATGATATTAATGTGATTTTGTGAAATTATAAATGGTTGTGAATGCTATATTGATGATCATCATATATATGCTATTTTAACATTTCGGGATTGCATCGTGAAGTAATGAGTACCATGGGACCGTACATCCCTGGGAAGTTTAGTGGTGTGAGGCACGGACTACGTCCGTCACTCCTTAAATGAGAATCGGGGAGATCCGGCCACGTAAGGTTGATTGTGGGGTGGTGCGAGGCACGGACTATGTCCGTCACTCCTTAAATTGTGTATCCGGGGGATCCGGCCATCCGGTTTGTTGTATTGTGATTTTATTACTCATGATGCTTTCCTGTTTATTTGAGATATCTGATTTTACGGCCAGCGGGCCGAAACTGTGTTTTAAACTGTTTTTGAGGGAATTCACTAGACCTTTCGGTCTAACCCTCGTTTTCAAAATCTCAAACCTTTTCAGGGAAAGATCGTGTGGTGAGAGGCAAGGAGAAGGTAGACCTCTAGAGTAGCTCTACCAGTAGAAGTTTAGTAGTTTATCCTAAATTTAGAATATCAGCTGTGGAGGGATGTTCCGCATGCATTCTTTAGCTATTTACTTTTGAACCAAATATTATGAGATTGCGTTTTAGATCACTGAGAATTATATTATATGCATGATTATTATCGTTATAGGTTTTGGGGTGTTACAAATATAATAATCATATATATAAAATTATCTTTATTGATATATAAATATATACGTATATATAACCTAACCGGTTCCGGCGGGTACCCGGCGGTTAGCGGTTCCACAAAAATGAGAACCGGAACCGGAACCGGAACCGGTCCCGACCGGTTCCGTATTTTAGGAACCGGAACCGGAACCACTCACATCGGTTCTGGTTCCGGAACCGGCGGTTCCATAGCGGTTCCGGTTCCAAAAGCGGGTACCCGGTTCCGATGCTCACCCCTATTATAAACAGAGGTTTTTAGGTAGTTGAAATTTTTTACGTCATTAAAATTTTTTTACGTCATAAATTTGATTTTTTTGGTGATTTTTTTTCTTAATCATTTGAATAATCGATATCTTTTAATCTTTTTTTTTAAACTTTATTTTGTTGTTATTTAATTATTGTAGTTTGACTAAATATTAATAATCGAACTTATTTTTGATATTTTGCTCCTATGTTTTAATTTCCAAAGCAAATGATATGTGACTTTATCTTAATTTCTTTTGTTTTATATTTTTCTAAGATTTTACAATGTCATTTTTTTAAAATTTAAGAGTTTAAATAACTATGAGTATTTAGAGTTTGCTTAGGTGACATTACAAGAAGCCTCAATTCACCTCTATGATACCTAAAAATAACCCAAATACTAAGAAATTACCTCTTGACAGTGATATATGTTGTAAGTGGCCTTTTCTTTAGAGAGAATCCTTGGTAAGATTGACATGAAAACAAGAGGATTTGTTGTCTTGGTAGGACATGTATCTCTATTATTTGAATTTCATAAATAAAGTAGTTAATGGTAAGGTTAATTTTCTCATAATTTTGAATTTTTTTAAGTAAAAAAACATATCATTAAATGAGTTTAACCTTTCATTTTCTTTATCATTTTACATAATATAAATACATCCACATATATAATTTGAGTGTCTTACAATTTTTAATATAACCAATCAATAATTTTCCATCAAATTGATGGTTATTTATGCATGCAATTAACACCATCTTTTCATTTTCCCCACATACTATTATCTCCAAACTATTTATACTACAAGTCTACAACTTATGATAGATCATCCATTCACCATATTTTTTCATGATGTTTATCATGTTTATAGCATTTTTTTTTGTTTATTTTGAGAAGATGAATTTTTATAATGAAAGAATGATTTTTTTATTGACAATAGAGTTGATACAAAATTGTTGCAAGTCATAACGTTGATTACCTTTTGTCGAATATTTCGTGACAACAATAATGATATGGCTATATGACATGTTGTTTGTGTTTTAAAAAGTATAACCACAAAATTATTAACGATGCATTTCAAACTATTCATGACAAAAAAAACGAATATAAAAATATGAAAATGTATCACTTATAAAAATACATTATTCATTTTAATTAATAGACTTACGTTGTATTCGAAGAACAAATATTTCTTTAAAGAATATTTCGCTACCATGCAACGCGCGGTCCACACACTAGTTATTAATAATACTCATATTTAATATTTATATATAGCATTAATAAAGGTCGTTTAAAGTAAATCAAAAAGAGAAATAATATAAAGTTGAAAAATAAATCAATAATGACCAACATAGTGATAAATTTTGATATCCAAGACTCAACATTTCCTTATAATAGAGAAAAAAACATAAATATTTAGATTTAAAATAACTATTATATATTTTTGTAGATAAAAACAACATATATATATATATATAAATTATACCAATACCAATAGGTTAAGTTCTGGTGAGACCAAGCCTTTTTGGTGAGACCGGTGAGACCAGCATATTTTACTTGAAACTTCACATCAAAACATTTGTGAACGTAAAAAAATTGAACATTCATCGTTAAAACATGCTAAAAAACACTATCGAAAAAAAATCCAAAAAAAGGTTAAAAAAACGAAACCTTCACAACAGTTTTTTTGTGAAGGTTCGCATTATATATATGTAACCTTCACAGAACTTGAGTTGTGAAGGTTTCGTTTTTTAGCTTGTTTTCGATATTTTTTTGCATCGAAAGTGATTTTTAGGTCTGCGTATTCGAGTTTTATGTACTTTCACGGTGTTTTTTTTGTGAAGTTTCATACGTTAGGTATTGGTCTCACGCGGTCTCACGGTAACAGCTTGATCTCACATGATCCTAAGTCTTATACCAATAGTTACCAAATAAAATTACATCATCAAATATTTATATTATCATTAAAATAAGTGATATAAATGATCTTTATATTAAAAATTTAAACAATATCTAAATCATTTTTTTTGAAAGAAAAAAATGACATGTGATTAATGTAATAAAGTGTTTGTCATCATCAATCTTATTATTTTTTTTATAAGAGAGCATGTAAAAGTGTTTTAGATTATTAATAATGTTTTTATCGATAATCAACGACTTTCTTTTTCGTTTAGTCACCATCTCACTGACTTATTCAAATATTTTATACACCTTTTATCAACATATCCTTATTTTAATGTTTTTATTAGCATTTTTAGGTCAAAAATTTCATAAAAGCATGGGACATGAATACAATTGCATAGAATTCTCAAACACCTTCAATTTTTATTCTTTTTGTCTATAGATGATTCGTTAGCTTCATTTTAAAGTTGGTTGTCTCATATGCTAGTAATATTATTCTCATTAGACAGTAGCAAAAATTTCAATGTCGTAGATTGTATGAAGCAAAAAAGTAAATTCACAAAATGAAATCGATCTAGTTTCGAACATAATCAAAATCACACAATTTAGAGAATACAACGGATTTAGATTTTAGTAAAACTTAAAATTTTAAATGAAACACTTAATACATGTGAGTCCGATAATCAACGAGGATACGATAGATGGATCACTGCAAGCTATTACAACTGATAATAAAGCTCAAACAGCGATAATCAAGCAAATATGCTAGAATGATAAAGAATATATAGAAAGTTGTCAGTTACTTGATTATTAGAAAACGTTAACTAGCGACCCGTATTTATAGAGTCGAAGTTACACAAACAACCCCTAGAGTCTATGACTCTTTTAAGAGGTGCACAAAAGTATTGTTCAAAAGCTAACTATTACAAGTTGTCAAAATATGCCCCTGACTTCTTTACAAACTAAAAGTCATGATCTAACAATCTACCCCTTTGGGAAGAAGTCAGAAGGGCGGCGGATACTTCAACGCTAGTTCCCATTGCGAGAGCTGCATGTACTCATCCCATTCGCGGATCGTTCTCGTACGGAGCTCCATCGCAGTCTCAACTCTCCTCAGCATCAGTCTCTCTTTTAGCTTGTTCTCGATCAGATCCAAGGCCTCGATCAGCTTACTCTTCCATTGAGTGCCCTTGTGTATTCGTATGTTGTTCTCTAACAGACGACGCTTCATCCCGTTGTACACGTACAGAAGGGTGCCGTCACAGAAGCTGGGTAGCTCACTGAAACGCATAAACCTTCGCTGATTCTTCCTGAAGGTGAGGTACACAACACCATGCTCTGGAACTCTCGTTGGAAAGTAGGGCAGGTATTGGTCAAGTAGATTGGCCTCCAGGTTGGGACGAAGCAGATTCACCTTCTGCTGTTTGCTTTCAATCGCCATCTGATAGTCAGTAAGATGCGCGAGGTTGATCGAGTGACGTACATATCTCTTGAGGACTTCCAGGCCGTCTCTGAAGTAATCTGGTTTCAGAATCGGGCCCTCAAGGTGTCTGATGAGAGTGAGGAGATCTTCGAGATCGATGCTGTCAAGATCAGCTTCCGTGAACATGAAGTCTCGAAGGTTGCCGTCAGGTTTGCCCGGGTTGTACTTGCGCACGTGGAACTCAAGGAAAAGCTGGTGTCCGAATTTGTAGGGTCGGACATCAGTGACCTTGGTGAACCGAAGCTTTCTTCTGATCTGCCCGTGTTCGTTCCAACTGAGCTTCCTCTGGTAGACGTACGCAGTTCGGCGTCGGCGCTTCTTGATGTGAGACAGCCCGAAGAAGACCTTCTTGGACCACGTATGAAGACTTTCCTGTTGGAAAATCCGTGAGAAGGATTCCTCCAGGAAGGGTCTAAAGATGACCGTGTGGTTCCAACCCAGTCTGATCGGCTGCTGAGCTGTAAATGCCTCAGGCGTCTGTACAGTGGGGAGAAAGGTATCGTACTCCGTGCTAGTTACGATGTTGTCTGATCGTTTCCAAAACCGAAGGCTCTGTGCAAGCTGGTTCAGAATCTTCCTTGCCTCGTCGGAGATGTGAAGCTCGGAAGGATCCGTCGGAGCGGTGTTTGGATCGATCAAGTCTATAGCGGGAGTTACCTTCTTGTGAGGGAAGTTGACCTTTTCACCCTCTGGGATGGCCTCATACTTCCAGTTCGCTGCATCTGCCGGAACGCCGTCGTCAGAATCAAAGTCCCAAACATCCGTGGGACGACCTTCCGGACTTGTTGGATCTGCAGGCTGATCTGCCGGAGGAGCGGTGTCGGCCGGTGTATCATCGGCGGCGGTTCCGGAGCCGGAGGGAAGGTCTAATCGAAGCCTCTTTGACGGTACCTCCCCCTCATGAGGATCTGCGGCTGAATCATCCGGATCATCATGGCGTCTCTTGGAGGGCTGAGCCTGAGTCCTGCAAGTCTCCTCAAGCTCGCGGACCCTCCGCAACGCAATCTCCAACTGAAGGTCCCTGGTGGCCACGAGTTGCTTATACTGAGTCACTTCTCTCTCTAGAGAATCTATCTGAGTGGTGAGAGAAGTGATGACCATCTGGTGCTCGGCTTCCGAAACATAGCCGGGGACGACTTCAGCTAGTGGTGGTGGTTGTAGACGGAGGACGGGAGTAGGAGAGCGGCTAGAGTCGCCAAAATAAAGCGTCTGGCTTTGATAAAGCGTCTGGCTTCATCAAGCTCTCTCTGTCGGTCCTCGTCCGCTTTACGAAGCTCCTCAATCTCGGCTCGGCGGGCTTTGTCTTCCTGTTCTTTGACGGCTAAGGCCTTCTCAATGGCCTCTATTCTCTTGTTCTTAGCCTCGTCGGCCTTCTCGATCGCTTCTAACCTGCTTTGGACAGCTTTAAGGATGTTGTCCGAATCCCTGGGCTTTATTCCCGAAGGGGTCAAGAACGGTTCATTTATGAAACCGGTTGACAGGGAAAGCCCCGCAAAGGTGCTTCCCTGGCCCGCGCTGACTAATGGTGCAGTGTCAAGTGCAGCGGGGCTTCGGGTGGAAGTCTCCAGATGTGTACCTAGGGGCTCTATGACCCTGTGCGTCATGAAAGAAAGCGAGTGCTGGGGATGAGCATCTCTTGTTTCAACACCGATCAACTCCGAACGAGTGAAAGGTGGAATTGGTATTAAAACCCCGTGATCTGATGAAACGACCACTGATGCGGTAATTATCGTATATAAAAAGCGTAACAAGTTTTAACCTCTAATGCCTAGCCACCATCTTACCACATATACAGGCAAGCGTACCTGATCGTGAGTAATATAGTGTAGGAAAGTCCAGGTATCGTATCTACCACTGGGAACGGTCAAGTTATCGTAGACTAAAGTCTGAATCAGTTTAATTAATCTAAAAGGGGGGTTTTGTATGAAAAAGGTTTGAATACTGAAAAGGTAATTAACTACGAAAAACTAAGAAAGCGGTTAAAATAATTTAAGTTTATAATATTGGAAAAACAGCAGTACTTATCATGATAACGTGAATCCCCTATATGGATGACATGAAAAGGTCGAAGGTTTGGTTGTTTTGACTATTGTAGGAATTTAAGTCTGGGACACCCTAACATGTGCACTTTATGGCTATGAACTAGGATATGGTCCTCCTAATTCCAATCCTAAATTGTTTGGTCCACAATTCAGAATCGGTAAACCCTTCTCAATCAGTATTGCAATGGCTCTTTTACTATCGGTCACTTATTGGTCAAAGTAACCCCTTAACATAACTCTATGGTCCAAGTCAGGCTAAGGTAGGTTGATTATCCTTTCTGAGTCTATCTGTTTTTGGTCTAACAAATACACCCAACCAAGTGATTTCAAATCGCCACAACAACAATAATCAGAAAAGAACCATAAACGACATTCAATTAATCAAAAACAAACCAATAAACATTAATTGCAAAATATCATCCATATGGTTCATCTATCATGACAAGCACTACTAATAGACTACTCACTCATATTGAAAATAAAAACATAAACAAAAGTGGACATCGACATGATACCGATAGTACAACGATAGATGATCAGAGATCGACTTCCGCAGCGTATCGGCACCTTTTGTACTCTCACTCTCGTTCCTCTGTATTCCCCTCGTGTATCGCACTTCAAAACTCATGTCCAGAACTGAAAGAGGAGGCTGATATTTAAAGAAAAACGACCAGGCACCATCTGGCGATCGCCAGACTGCCATCTTGGCGACGCCAAACACTTAAAATCAACCCTAATCTGCACTTCAGTCGAACTTGGCGGCGCCAGAATGAGAACTTCGCGATCGCCAAGTGTCTTCTGTGTTGACTTTGTGCATTTTTCACGTTTTCTCGCCTTTTTCGTACTTTTCCGTTCCGCGGCCTCCAAATCTTTCACAATCAATAAAAAGCTCATTTAGTGCATGAAATGATCATAAACGGGTGAGAAATGGGGTAAAGTCATACGATTACGCGCAACCAAAACATGTATAATTTTGGTGTTATCAAAATCCCCACACTTAAGCTTTGATTGTCCTCAATCAAAAGACTGAAAAATAAGAAAGATAACTCCAAAATTATCTCCACCCAAGATCATCAAAGAGAATAAATTATACTCACACAATCGAACACACAAACAAGACTCGTCAAGCAATCGGATACCAAGGCCAACCTTTTACCCTCACATAATATGAATAACAATATGAAGTGTATCTCTCGGGGGTAAAAGTGTATATAAAAGTGATCACACCAATACTCGACTAATTCCCGCATGCATAAGCTTGTCACCAAATCTAATCTCCACCACTGAGAAGTTGTCAACCGTCAAGAGGACTTTTAGGGTTGTAATGTTAGGCTAAGGGTTAAGGGTAGGATAAAGGATATATAAAAGTGACTAAGGGTTTTGCAACAAAAACTTGAAAACTTAATCAGTAATGATCCAAACAGTGAAACAATCTGACTTTCAAACAGTGAGACTTTTGGGATGAGTACTTTCTCTTCTTAGAATTGGCCTAAGCCTATGGCTTATTTCTTTTTCTCAATCTTTTCAGCTCTCATTTTTTTCTTTTTTTTTGTATTCTCGACTCTTTTGATATTTCTTTTCTTTTCTTTTTGAGTCTCAAATATTTTCTTTTTCTCTTTTTTTTTCAGAGCAGCAACTATGTTGCTTTTGGGCTCATTTTAAATCTCAATCCCATACAAACTGTCAGATATGAAAAACTGGATCAAAACATCTCAAGATTCAAATTTAAGTCACGGCCAAAAGATAGATGAATAATTAGGCTCAAGGATAAAGTGTATAGTGGGTAATGAAATGAAAAGGCTAAGGCTCAAAATGGTTTTAAGGGGTAAAGTGTTAAAAGGTGAACACTTTTCAATTAAAGGCTAGGCAAATCAGATAACCTTATGATGAGGTTATCTGACGAAGGCTAAAAGGGTTAGAAACGAAGGCCTCTATCAGTGCAATGGTGATAAATACTTCTCTTATATGGTCTCGACAAGCATTCAAATGACAAGTTCTACCTTGGGTCAAAGTCGGTATTCCTCACAGAAATGAATAAATATAACAGTTAAGGCTCAATCTCTCAACGGAATTGGGTGAGGCACTCATGGTAATCAGTATTCCAAGGTATCCTTTTACTCAACTAATCCTATTCAGTATTCTCCTATGCAAGCAACTCAGTCTCAAAAACAATCTCAGATTTCGAAAAAAAATTGGTGTCAAATCTCAAAGCTTTCAAAAGTTTGAAAAACGACAATCCATAAGTAAAAAGTGAACCCATTTAAACAGATAAGTCTACATAACCCCCTCCCCACACTTAAAATTTGCAGTGTCCTCAATGCAACAATCAAAACAATTAAGGAGTAATTGGGAAAAAGAGAAATTTCCCGGGTTATGTGACGAAATCTGTTCTGATCTGAGAGTGGTGCATAAAATTCGTGCTCGATCATAAATCGCCAAATCTACCAACAAAAAGAAAAAGAAAAAGTAAAAACGAACAAATGAAAATAAACAAACCAAACTATTTAAAATCCTAAGCAAACCAACAGAAAAATAAAATTGTTCAACCACAACCACGCAGTTTAAAAATAAAATTGTTTAGGACAACCAAATCAAATAACGGAGATAAAAGAGAGAGATCAATAAGGGCCACGAGGTTGGTTTTGCCAATCCTCGTACGTCGGGTAACCGGGCGGAGCATCCTCGGAGTATGGCCAATATGGAGATGGAGCATAAGCGGTATTCGGTTGAATACCGAAGTGGGAGGCCATCTGGTTCATAACTCCACTCTGCCAGTTGGCTTGGTGAAGAGCCTCCACGGTGTTGTACTCCATGTGCTGTTGATGCCGGCCATAAGAAAGTGACATCTCCGAAAGTTGGTTACTCAAGTCTTGGTAACCTGAATAAGCAGTCCAATCCGCCGGTTGTTGACTTGCACTCGCCCCACTCGTTCCACCGGTCTCGTGCGTACTCCTCGGTGCTTGGCTAGGTTGACTTCTCGGTTGACTCCCATACGCTTGAGGATTATGGATCCATGCATTGTAGTCCCTTCCGGTCGCATGTTCAACTCTCGCCACGCCCATACCTCGGAGTTGATCCATGTCAATCAACCCCATCTCCCCGAGGTTCGTCATCGAAGCATTCGCGGCGTCGGTTAGGATACCGAAATGTTTGGCCAAGAGCGTCACGTACTGGCCACCAACGATGCGACTACCCTCGCGATAACCGCTCGCCTTAGCGAGTTGAGTGGCTATGAGATACGGAGCATTCGGATATTTATCATCCGTAGAGAGTTGCTCAAGAAGCCACAAATCCTGCACGGTTACTTTCTCCTCACTCGAAGAACGAGTGTTCACCGCTTGAATGAGCATGCGGTGTAGAAGTCTATCCGTCGAAGCAATAAAGCCTTTCACCTTGAGGTTGCCATGATAATCACCATCACCCAAAATCGCCCATGCCAAACGCGGATCAAAATCATCGGGTCTCTTTGCGGTCACCCACATGTACTCCTCAAATCCGGGAGTATCAACATCCAATTGGGTATATATCCCCAAAGCAAGAGCAAAATCAACCAAAGAAAGAGATCTCCAAACACCACCAAGTCGGAAAGTCATACACGATTGATGAAATTCCCCAAGAGCCTTGATCGCATCGAAACGAAACGTGGCCACAAACTCCACGATAAGCTCTCGGTATAGGGTCTCGGCGATATCGAAAACTCGCTCCCATGCATGGCATATGTAGTACTCATTGCCATCCTCGTCATATGCGTGCTTTTCAAGAATCGCTTTGATGTTGTTCTCGACATGCATTGATCGAAGAAGATTCCAATCGACTCTTTTTGGCATGTGAATTTGG
Source organism: Centaurea solstitialis (assembly GCA_030169165.1). Classification (NCBI taxonomy): domain Eukaryota; kingdom Viridiplantae; phylum Streptophyta; class Magnoliopsida; order Asterales; family Asteraceae; genus Centaurea; species Centaurea solstitialis. The sequence goes on from CM058041.1 coordinate 73,222,458, forward strand.
CAAGGGAGAAGTCGGTTAACAATGTCCCGATATTCCTCCTTCTTTCGAGCGTTCAACGTTGGGTCGTTTGTGAACGAGGTGAAAACATGACTTCCGTCCGGTGCATGGAAGTTAATTGCGGCGGCGGTCTTAGATCCGCGGGTCTTTTGTCTCTACACAATCAAAATACCATTGTCTTAGAAAGGTTTCAATCCAATAAGTGCAAGACAAGGTTTATTCACATTCAAAGTTCCAACGAGACAAAAACCTATACGACTAACAAGTTCAAGCATCACAATCATATATGCATAACAAAACAAGAACAATGGGGATGTGGAACATCCCCACACTTGAACTTTTAGTTCAATCACAAATACAAACCAATCTAGCTAGTAAGAAAGAATGGGGGATTTTGGTTTTCTCAAAATCCCTACACTTATCATTTAAACACAATTACTTGATTCAATCAAGTAGCATGCTAGAAACAAGATTTCAATCACAATGTAGGGCATGCATTCATCTATAAGCTCTAACAATCAATGGTGTATCAAAAAAATTATCAATTCCATTCAAGCAAACAAGCACCATTGATACCCAAAACAAGATCTCCAATTACCAAATCGAGCAATCCTTACGAAATCAAGGTTAGGAAACGTACCTTATACATGATGAAAGATGAAATTGAAGCTCAAGAAGGACGAATTTCGCAAGAACGTGAGAGGGTTTGGCGGTACCTAAGAGGAATTGGGTTTGTGTGTTTGTGAAAAGTGGGAAAAAGAAGGTTTAAAAACCCCCTGCCCCGACTTCGCGTCGCGAAACCCTGGGTTTCGCGTCGCCAAACAGGTCAAAATCAGCAAACCTTGATTTTTTTAAAAGTTTCGCGTCGCCAAACGGCCCTCTTCGCGTTGCCAAGTTCGAAAATTTTTACCTGATTCGTGGTTTAATCACTTGGCGTCGCCAGAATTGGAATCTGGCGATCGCCAAATGCCTACTGTTTCCAACTTGTGAAATTTTGCATCGCGTTCCGATTTTGCTCGAATCTGGTTTCTATCCCCTCCGTATGGTTACCTAAGCAATATCAAATGAAAACATTAATAAAAACACACACGAAAAGTATTAAAAACGAAAGAAAATCAAAAAGCTCGGGTTGCCTCCCGAGAAGCGCTTCATTTTTGGACGGGTCTAGAGCTCTACCCCACTTTCGGCTCATTTCTTGGCACGTCGGGATGACGAGCCCTTCTTCCTTCTGTGATCTTTCTTGGAGGATCCCGGTTCCTTGGTTGATTTCTCCTTTTTGTGTATCGGGTTAGAATAGTCCTCCGTTTCCTTTCCAAGCTCATACGGGAGTAGCGGGCGGTTCATGCTTTTGGTGTAGGCCAGAGAAGGATCATCATAAGGTTCATCGAGGTGTCTAACCGGCTCTCCGTTAGGATCAAAGTAAATCCGATTGTCTCCATAGCCTAAGCTTGTGACTTGATTGCGCATATCGGTATTTACTTGAGCGGTATGCAAGAAAGATCTCCCGAGGATTATCGGGATCTCCGTGTTTTGTGGAAGGTTAGCTATGACAAAGTCCGTATAGTACACAAATTTTCCAATACGAATTGAGACTCCTTCCGCTATTCCTAACGGTGTTGTCATATAACCGTTCACTCCTCGGTATTGATAGTTCGTTGGCATGATCCTCTTGACTCCCATTTTCCTACAATAGCAAACAGGCATCATATTAAGTGCGGCACCTGAGTCAACCAAAGCAAGACCACTAAATTTATGACAAGAAATAGGTAAGTTGTAACTCCCTAGATCATGCTTGATTGGTGCGATGTATATGAGATCATCTTCCGGTGCTTTCTCTTTTTCTTTCTCCTTTTCTTTGCCTTTATCTTCTTTCTTCGGGATCATGAATTCCGCGTATCCGCCTTGCTTTCCATCTTCCTCATCTTCATCATCACTTGAAGCTTCGGGAACCTTGAGTCGTAGGTGTTCGAAAGACACGGTGAACCCCTCCGAATCGTAATCCGTGGCATAATCGGGCTCACTTTCACTCTCGGTTTCCACGTACTTCTTCGTGTAGATGTCTGTCCACTTCTTTTTGATGGCTCTCCAGTTATCATGAGCATTGGTTTTGCATTCTCCACCTTTGGGTGGACTTGTGTTTGCGTTGGCAATTCTCCTTGCGTTCTTTCACTCAACATTTGCGAAACACGTCCAACCTGCAATTCCAAATTCTGGATGGTACTTTGGTGATTACGTAGGTATGAACCCACTTCATTGTTCAGTTTCTTTTGCGCATCCATGAATTGGATAATCCGATCTTCGATAGTCATACGTGGCTCTCCATCCGGCCTTTGGTTTTCTTGAGTTGGTGCAAAGAAACCGAGAGGTCTAGGGATGAAATTACGGTTGTTGTTCCACCTCCCTTGGTAATCGCCTCGGTTGATATAGTTCAACTCCTCGGGTGTCATCATCGGTTTGTTCGGGCAATCCTTCGTCAAATGCGGTCCATTGCACTCCTCACATCCAACCTGCAAAGCATGAATAGATTTAATTAGTTCCTCGATTTTGCGTTCAAACTTTACCTGTTGATTTTTCATAGCGGCTAGTTCATCGGATGGATCGAAGTCGGTAGAGATCTTTCCGGCCATCCTCAGGATTTGTAATCGCTTGTCCGTCCTCCAATCTATGTTATGTATGAGCATGTCCTCGAGGAGCTTGTAACCTTCCGTGGGCGTTTTGTACATGAAGACACCACCTGCAGATGAATCCAAAGTAGCTCGTGAGGGGTAAGCAGGTCCACTATAGAAAGTTTGAACCTGTTCACTCTTATTCAACTCATGACTCGGGCACGAGTTTAGGAGGTGCTTAAAACGTTCCCATGCTTCGGATATGGTTTCCCCATCTTGTTGTTGGAAGGATCGGATTTCGGCTCTCAGTTTGTCGATCTTGGATGGTGGAAAGAATCGGGAAAGGAACTTTGAGCGAAGTCCTTCCCATGTAGTGATTGAACTTGGTTCTAAGGATCTTAACCAAGCCCTAGCTTCTCCGGTAAGCGTTAGAGGGAAGACCCGAAGACGAATCGCATCATCTCGGTCTGCCTCTGTTTTGAAAAGATCACATATGTCCACGAAGTTCTCCATGTGAACGATAGGATTGCTATCGTTTTTCCCGTCGAAGGCAAGGTCCTTGATCATGTGTAGGAGCTTCCCCGGGATTTCTTTGTTCAGATTCGGCTTCGTGATCGGATTGGTGGGTACAGTTGGAGCGGCTCTCCTGGCAGTCCACATCGGTGCCTCGTCTCCCATCTCAAAAATCAAAGCTCTGGACGAACTTTGTTTGCTTTTGATTTCTTTTTGTTTCTTTTTCTGAACTCTCTCTCCGGCTCCTCAAATGGCTCTAACAAGTCTGCCGTGACTGAAATCACAACAAACGGTTACGGGCAACTTGCGGGAAACAAAGAGATAAAATAAAAAGATAAAACTAAAACTAATTAATTAAACTAGAAAGAGAAAAACTTGCAAGGGAAAGAATCCCTCACAAGGATCGATTAACCAAACTAATTAGACTAAAATCTAACAACTACCGTTCCCCGGCAGCGGCGCCAAAAACTTGATGCGGTAATTATCGTATATAAAAAGCGTAACAAGTTTTAACCTCTAATGCCTAGCCACCGTCTTACCACATATACAGGCAAGCGTACCTGATCTTGAGTAATATAGTGTAGGAAAGTCCAGGTATCGTATCTACCACTGGGAACGGTCAAGTTATCGTAGACTAAAGTCTGAATCAGTTTAATTAATCTAAAAGGGGGTTTTGTATGAAAAAGGTTTGAATACTGAAAAGGTAATTAACTACGAAAAACTAAGAGCGGTTAAAATAATTTAAGTTTATAATATTAGAAAAATAGCAGTACTTATCATGATAACGTGAATCCCCTATATGGATGACATGAAAAGGTCGAAGGTTTGGTTGTTTTGACTATTGTAGGAATTTAAGTCTGGGACACCCTAACATGTGCAATTTATGGCTATGAACTAGGATATGGTCCTCCTAATTCCAATCCTAAATTGTTTGGTCCACAATTCAGAATCGGTAAACCCTTCCCAATCAGTATTGCAATGGCTCTTTTACTATCGGTCACTTATTGGTCAAAGTAACCCCTTAACATAACTCTATGGTCCAAGTCAGGCTAAGGTAGGTTGATTATCCTTTCGGAGTCTATCTGTTTTTGGTCTAACAAATACACCCAACCAAGTGATTTCAAATCGCCACAACAACAATAATCAGAAAAGAACCATAAACGACATTCAATTAATCAAAAATAAACCAATAAACATTAATTGCAAAATATCATCCATAAGGTTCATCTATCATGACAAGCACTACTAATAGACTATTCACTCATATTGAAAATAAAAACATAAACAAAAGTGGACATCGACATGATACCGACAGTACAACGATAGATGATCAGAGATCGACTTCCGCAGCGTATCGGCACCTTTCGTACTCTCACTCTCGTTCCTCTGTATTCCCCTCGTGTATCGCACTTCAAAACTCATGTCCAGAACTGAAGGAGGAGGCTGATATTTAAAGAAAAACGACCAGGCACCATCTGGCGATCGCCAGACTGCCATCTTAGCGACGCCAAACACTTAAAATCAACCCTAATCTGCACTTCAGTCGAACTTGCCGGCGCCAGAATAAGAACTTCGCGATCGCCAAGTGTCTTCTGTGTTGACTTTGTGCATTTTTCACGTTTTCTCGCCTTTTTCCGTACTTTTCCGTTCCACGGCCTCCAAATCCTTCACAATCAATAAAAAGCTCATTTAGTGCATGAAATGATCATAAGCGGGTGAGAAATGGGGTAAAGTCATACGATTACGCGCAACCAAAACATGTATAATTTTGGTGTTATCAACCACCTGTTGTGAGGTGGTCGAGTGGATGGCTTGGGTGTGCAATTGCGTTGGTTGGCTGCCAACGACTTGACTACTCGGCATTGGCCGAGTAGAATCTGTATAGGATGCCTCTGTGGAGGATAGACTCTTGGCTGGATGGGTTCCGGTTTCTGGTTGCCTAGGTTGGGCCACTTCTACTTCGGCCTCTTTTGGGGCTTCTAACGCCGCTTCATCCTGGCGGGCCTCTTCTTCTTCGGCCTCTTGAACGACCGGACCCTGACTTTCTCCCTCAAACCCTTCACTACCAGCTCCAAGCTGCATCCAAGATTCGCTTTCTGCTTGTTCAACAACCTCAGTGTTCACCGTTCGCTCTTCCATTCCGGAGTAGTCAACGAGCTGTACGGAATCGCTTTCGTTGAAGGAGGAAGTGGAGACGTCATCATCAAACTCCTTTCCTTTCCCCTTCCTGTTGCCTTTACCTTTCCCCTTGCCCTTGCCCTTTCCTTCTCCCGGGCCCTCCTGCGGATCAGAGTCTGGTGGCGTCGTGTCAGACGAGCTGCTATCAGGATCACCAGATGGATCCGTCGGGAGTCTCGAGGTGGTGGCCTGAGGAGGAGGTGATGAAGTACGGGCTGGTTCTTCTGGCGAGGCAGCCGTGACATCTCTAGCAGAGCCAGAAGGTGTAGATCCAGAAGCGTCAGTCGGAGTGGATGGTTCTGGAACCTCCTCGATCGTCGGAAAACGAGGAGTGGTTCGTCGGCGCGGAATGTACTCCTTGACCCTCGGAGTTGGCATCTGTGGATCATCGATCATACGTTGGCGAAGACGGCTCAATCTTTCTTCTCGAGTCCTCGGAAGGTCGGTAGATGTCGATGCGGCGTGAGCGGTGGCGGATCTGCGGACGATACTACCCACGTTTTCCCTCACGTCCACGCTCATCACTCCACCCGAGCCAGAGCCCCCCCCCCCCCCCCAGTGGGACCCCGAGGCCTCGGACGTAAGGCCCGAGGACTAGAAGGGACGGTTTGCGCACCTTGGGCAGGACCTTCCAGTTCTGGACGGTCCATAGGTGCGGCTCCTAGACCTAAGCGAATCCTATACCTTACAACGCTCGGTGCCCGCTGGTCCAGTGCATCGAGGACGTGTGGAGGAATCGGCATCTCGTACTGGCCCTCGGTGTAGTCACGCTTGGCCACCCAGCTGACCTTCTTCGGCTCGATAACAGGATGACCGGAACGGCGTCGGATCTCCTGATTGCGTTCCATATGGTCACGAATGATAAGACCATAGAACCGCAACCACGGGATAGAATGATGTCTGGTGCGTTCTCTGGTCGTAAGATCCTTAGTTATGTCTAGCCACAACTGAGAAGCGATGTCGATGCGCCGTCCGTATGCGACTGAGTGGTAGATGTGCCAGAAGGAAGTTGTCGCTTTGTCTATGCCTTTCGTCTTCGATGAGAGACACATGTTCATCAGGTTGAACAATTGTGCCCAGATCGGTGGCAGATGGCTCGTAGTGATATGAGAAACTCCGTTCACCTCGTCGGTTACCCCAAGAGCTAGGATTTCGCTCAATAGTATGGGGCCCGAGACCAGTTGGTCAAAGTCCTGGTGGCCGCCATCAGTAGCGGCAGGGAGGCGAAGGATGCGGCGGACGTCTCCTATAGAGATAACCAGTTCGGTTTGATCTACTCGACCAATGATCGAGAAGACTCCGAACCGGTTGTCCAGAACAACTGTTTTCCAGAACTGCTGCAGGTAGATCGCCGGTACCTCGGCAGTGGCCGTCATGGCGTAAGAAAGAGGATGAGCTCGTAAGATCTCCCTCACAATAGTGTGTTGCACCCGGACAGAAGAGAGGTCCACATACTCGTTGTTCTAGAGTATGTGAACGATGTCAGTGGGAGCAATCAGAGCTCGGTCAGCCTCTGGATCGATCGGAGAAGAAGGGTGTTCTCTCTGGTTTGCCATTTCTGACAGAAACAGGTAATATTTAAATAGTTAGACCCTTCTTAACTATAACAAGTGTTCTAACGAAAATCCGGCAGAGTTTCGGCTAGGCGCGAGTCAGTTTTTCGAAGATTCCCGAGGGAATATTTTAAAACTGAGTCGAACTAGATGTAAAACGGAGAACCCGCGAAACTAGAGTCGAGATTATAACGACCCAAAACTGGATTTGGAACCACAGATTCAGGACTGGCTTAAACCGCGAATCGTTCTATGGACAAATCCCGTTAGATGATTTGTTAAGAACGATTCTCGAGAAAAGTCCAGTCCCGAATCGGGGGTTCAAAGTCCCGAATCGGGGGTTCGTCAAAAACACACAATCATGCACTAATGTCCCGAATCGGGACATATAATAGATATTATAGAGTCCCGAATCGGGGGTTCAAACCATATAATACAAAAGTCCCGAATCGGGATATTTAATTATTTAAACAAAATATAAGGCAGAGTCCCGAATCGGGGGTTCAAACCATATAATACAAAAGTCCCGAATCGGGATATTTAATTATTTAAACAAAATATAAGCAGAGTCCCGAATCAGGATATTTCAATCTCCCGAATCGGGAGATCAAAATCCCGAATCACGAACAAGAATGTCCCGATTCATGAACCTAAGAAGTCCCGCATCAAGAACACGAAAGTCCCGAATCGGGACTTTAACGAACCAGATGCGGCTGTCCGTTTTCCGGACTCCAAATCGACCCAAAAACACTTCTAATGATCCTAAAACTAGTTCTATGAAGTACATTAACGATTTAAACAAGTTTAGGAAGAAGAATGGATCGATCTAACGTCCCGAAACTCGAATCCAAGGATTTTTGGGTTTCGGGTTTATCCGAAACCTTTAGGCTTCAATCCGATTGATAAACGATGTTGTTTAGATGAGTCTGAATACACAAAGTTGTTAGAAATCATACCAGGATCGTAAAGAAGTAGTCGGATCGTCAAACGGAGCGATAACGAACGCTCGGGGAAGCCGGGAAGCGATGGATCGTTCGGGTCGTTCTTCGTGTTCTTGATCGTCGAGAGAGAAAACTGATAAGAGTTTTTTGAAATTTGAAAGTGATAACTGAATTCAGTTATCAACTCCCGCTTTTATATTTTCCGATAACTTATCAGGTATTTTGAAAATTTTATCTAATAACCACTCTCTCAGATCACGACTATCAAGAAATTACGGAATGAACCCTGAACTTAAAGTTTGAAAGAAGTTCAAAACTTCCCCTGAACTTGAGGTTTTATAAAATTTGCAAAAACGGTCCCTGAACTTGAAGTTTTCGAAATTGGCAGAACTGGTCCCTAAACTAGTCAGAATTGGAACCTGTCACTTCCAACCCCCTAACTTAGCAAGTTCAATGATTTTACAAGTTCAACCCCTTAACGTTATTGAAACAACTAACCTGTAAAATTCCGAGATCGGATTTATCACCGGTTCTGACACTAATGGTCAGAAGTTTTATACTTGAACAACGGGTCCTGAACTGAAGTATTCAGAAGCCGTACTTCGGTTCTACAACCTGCAAGAAAAATAAAAGTGGTATCCATTGCAGATTGGATCCGACAGAGTTAGAGATAAACAACATTTATACAAAAGCTCCCCTAGATATATGCGACACAAGAGCTCCCCCTACACACATGCATATATTTAAACGACTGGCTCCCCTAGAAATCTGCCGGGGGATCTAGCATGCCCAATTTACTAACTAAATAGTAATGGCGCTTCTCATCAAAAGCTTTAGTGAACAAGTCAGCTATCTGACGTTCACTTTCAACAAAGAACAGTTCAACATTACCTTTCTCGACGTGATCTTTGATAAAATGATATCGAATATCAATGTGTTTCGTCCGAGAGTGTTGAACTGGATTTGCCGCAATCTGAATGGCACTGCTAGAGTCACAGTAAATCAGAATCTGATGCATGGTATAGCCATAGTCCGCCAGTTGAATTTTCATCCAAAGAACCTGTGAACAACAACACGCTGCAGCGACATATTCTGCCTCAGCTGTTGAAAGAGAAACACAGTTATGTTTTCTCGAGGACCAACTTACTAACTTGTCCCCTATAAACTGGCAGGCTCCTGACGTGCTCTTCCTGTTTAACTTACAGCCTGCCTGATCTAAATCTGTAAAAGCTGTTAGTTCAAAACCAGAATCCTTAGGGTACCAAAGGCCAAAATTAGGTGTGCCCTTCAGGTACTTAAGGATTCTCTTGACAGCCCCGAGATGTGATTCTCGAGGGTCGCACTGAAAACGAGCACAGACACATGTGGCAAACATAATGTCGAGTCTACTGGCCGTGAGATAAAGCAGAGATCCAATGATCGCACGATACACCTTTTGGTCAACCGGATTACCAGATAAATCTGCATCCAGTTGAAATGACGTGGACATTGGTGTTGAAGCAGACTTAGGTCCAGTGAAGTCAAAGCGTTTTAAAATGTCATGAGTATACTTGGACGGATTTATAAAAATTCCTTGTGAGGTTTGACGGAGTTGAAGTCCCAAGAAAAATGTAAGTTCGCCCATCATACTCATCTGAAATCTGGACTTCATTGTCTGCTCAAACTCTATGCAAGACTCAGGGTTTGTAGATGCAAAGATGATATCATCCACGTATATCTGCACTACAGTCAAATGATTACCTGACCTTCGAAGAAACGGGGTAGGATCGACAGTACCCTTTTTATATCCGGACCCAAGCAAGTAAATGTTAAGAGTTTCATACCAGGCACGAGGTGCTTGCTTCAAACCGTAAAGTGCTTTGTCAAGCACGTAAACGTGTTCCGGGTACTTGGGATCAACAAATCCCTCGGGTTGCTCAACATACACTACTTCTTGAAGTTCTCCATTCAGGAACGCGCACTTGACGTCCATCTGGAAGACCTTCATGTTCTTGTGAGCTGCATACGCGAGAAAAATCCTAATGGCCTCAATTCTAGCCACAGGAGCGAATGTCTCGTCGTAGTCGATACCTTCCTGTTGACGATATCCCTTGGCGACCAAACGAGCCTTATTACGAATAATAAGATCGTTTTCATCTTTCTTGTTGCGGAAGATCCACCTCAAGTCAATGATTCTTATTTTTCTTGGTCTTTCAACAAGGCGCCAAACTCTGTTTCGCTCGAATTCGGCAAGCTCATCCTGCATGGCCCTTACCCAATCAGGATCTGAAAGAGCGTCTTGGGTCTTGGTTGGTTCAAATTGACTCAGGAAGCCGCCGAAAAGAATTAGGTTTTCATCTTTCTTTGAAGAGCGAGTTGTTACTGGAGCAGATGGACTACCGATGATGTTGGAAGTGGAATGGCTTCTGGTCCACTTTCTAGAATGGGGAATAGGATCGTATTCCATGTTGTTTCTTGAGTCGTTCTCATCCCGAATGGCGGAGGAGAGAAGACTAGCATCCGGATCAGTATTCAACACGGTCTCCGGACAGGGTTCCCGTACCACTTCAGCATAAGTTCTGGATGGAGAAGGTGGCGAAACAACTTCAGGAATTTGTGCAAGAACAGGGGACACTGTCTGTTCTCGGACCGCTTCAACAGCAGTTTCAGGAGAGGGTTGTGTTGAAGAGAGCTGTGAGGGGGAGAGAATAGTTTCCTCATTCACAGTGTTAGAAGAGGATTCTGTTTCTATGATGGGGTTAAGTACAGACACCGGTTCTACAGTACCAGAAGAGGTTTCTTCTACAGCGGTAGAACAGGATGTGCTCTCATTCATGAATGCATCTGCGGATATGGATGTTGATGAAGGAATGGAATGAACAGATGGAGCAGGAACAATGATTGGACCAACAAGGGTGGTTAGATCAAATTCTGATAAATCAACAAAATCAGATTCAAACGAGTCAGTAGGAATAGTTGTGCTTGGTGGTGAAACAGTGATCAGTTCAGGGAAGACCGGACTAGCTGTACTAGTGCTGGCATTGGAATACATCTCAGTCTCAGAGAAATCAACGTACCGACTTTCAAAGATAGATCGGGTCCGTTTGTTGTATACACGGTAAGTCGCTGAGTTAAGTGAGTATCCAATGAAGATAGACTCATCCGACTTAGCGTCAAACTTTCCCAGATCATCTCTGTTGTTCAGTAAATAGCATACACAACCGAAAACTCTAAAGAATTTAATATTCGGCTTACGCTTGTTAACCATTTCGTACGCGGTTTTACCAGTCCGCTTGACGATTAGGGTCCTGTTCTGAGTGTAACATGCAGTAGATACAGCTTCAGCCCACAGGGATGGTGGTACACCAGAATGTGCTATCATGGATCTTGCAGCTTCGACCAACGTACGGTTCTTCCTTTCTACGACTCCGTTTTGGTGGGGAGTACGTACCGCAGAGAAGTTGTGAGAGATACCCACTTCTTCAAGGAAAGACTGGAGTTTCACATTCCGAAACTCTGTACCGTTGTCGCTTCTTAGCTTCTTCACCTGACGACCCAAGAGGATTTGGATTCGTTTGATGAAAGCGATGATTAGATCTGCAGCGTCAGATTTGGCTCTTAGGAATTCGAGCCATGTGTACCGAGAGTATTCATCAACAAGTACAAGCATATATTTCTTGCGTGCAAGACTTTCGACTCTCATCGGTCCACAGAGATCCATATGCAGCATGTCAAGGGGATGGTGACAGTTTGTCTCCGTCTTTGGCGGATGCGAACTCTTCTTCATTTTCCCTTTCTCGCAAGCAGAGCATAGGGTGTCTTTAGATAGTCGCGTCTCCGGAAGACCGTTGACAAGGTGTTTAGATACGAGCTTGTTCATATCCCTGAAGTTCTGATGAGACAAACGTTGATGCCACAGCCAGCTTTCTTCCTTCGTTGCTTTTGCGAGAAATACCACAGTTTCCATTTGTTGACGAACAACATAGAACATTGTGGTATATAAGTGACCGTTTCTTCGAGCGCGAAGAATCACGTTTCCATCCTCGTCTTCAATGTTGCTCCCAAGAATGAATGTCTTCACGAGATATCCTCCATCACAGAATTGACTTTGAACTGAGTAGGTTGAACGGCAATCCTTCAACGTACCGCACATTCTTGATGACGTGTTCTCCATTCGTCATGCTTCCATATCCCAGAATTGGTAGACGTCTCTTGTCTACAAGTTTGACAAAGCCTTCAGCTATAACGACGTAGTCGAAGAAGATGTTGCGCTGCCCAGTCACATGCCTGAAGGCTCCTGAATCAAAGTACCACATGTGACTGCCCTGCAAAACGCAAAATCAAGTTTGTTTAGGAACCCATTGCCACATGGGTGTCCTACCGTTAGAAACAGATAAAGCAACCGGTGAAGTGTCCTTTTCGGATTTCTCCTTAGGCTTAGGAGACTTCACAGGAGGCAAAGCACTTTGCTTTGTCATTTTCTTATTTCTTTCCCGGTGAGGACTACCTGACTTACGATAAGCATTTGCATTATCAGGCATATCAACACGCATGTAATTATCAAACAATGAACAAATATGGTTTTTAAAAGCTGTAAGATTATCAGAATTCGCAGAGCGATTAGAGTTTACAGACTTTGAGTTCACGTTTGAATTACAACTAGGTGGGTTGTAGCCAAGACCAGTATGATCATGACCACCCCATTTAGGGAAAGCATTAAAAGAGTTCTTCTTCTTCCGATATCTCCTCCTTCGTGGCTTCACATTCGCAGTTCCATCACCTGTCCTCGCATCTGCATGAAAAGCCAGTTGTGAGTTGGGTGACGGTTTAACCAGAATGGATTGACCACCTTTGAAATTAGTGGCATTTTGACAAACGGATTTTAGCATTTTCAAAGGTTGTTTGGGTTTGGAGTTCTCACCCACATCATATGAACTAGAATGAAAGTCTAGTCCCTTAATGGGTTTTACCAAGCTACTTGTATCTGTAGATTTTGAATTCTGTGTCTGTGTTACTGTAGGCGTGTGCGGCTTAACTGACTTCCCTTTGTCAGTACCAGCACATGTTCCACCTTCAGTCTTTATCACAGACACTGATGCAAGTGGCTTAGGAGAACTGATATGCTTTACAGCAGGTGCCTTTGGCAAAACAGGTTTTCTTGGAATATAACCTGAAGAAGGATCATTAGCATTTAAAAATACTTTCACATCATACTCAATATTCGGATCCAATACAAGTTTAGGCACGGTTGTCCTAAGATCTGGTATGAGTGGTGAACTATTGGTACTTGAATCCCAAGAGTCAGATTCTTCTAAGAAAGACGCACGTCTTTTCAACTGATTGATTTGACAGCTTTGATTTGCGAAAGTTTGACCAAACAACAGCTCTTTTTCATAAAAGAAGTCTTTTTCCATTGTGTTATCAACAAGTTGGATAACTAGTTGTTTATGGAGATCCGCAAATTTGGTTTTAAAACATGAGCAAGAAAACTTTGCGTTCTCGCATTGGTTTGACATATTTATCCTTTCGGCATTTGCCTCATGATAACTATGCTCCAATGACTTGATCTGGTTGTCTTTTTCAGAGAGAATCGACTCAAAGTTCTTTATCTTATGGTGACAGGCATCAAGTTCTACGAATTTGGACCTAAGATGGAACATTTCTTTTTCTATACACACAGGGGCAGGAGGCTGAGCTGCGGAAACATCCAAAGGTTGGATAACATCAGCATCCTCGGATGTATCTATCTCCCTAGTGTCATAGCTAAAGTTCAGATCATCATAGTTAATAGGTGGCATTGCTACCTTAGGTGTCCTAGCTTTGATGCCTTCCCAGCTAGTGAAAGTGTTCTCTGGATTACTAGCAGGGGTAAAGATGGGACCATTTGCAACAAGACTAGAAGGGGGACTACTGGTTGAACTATTGGCATGACTGGTGGTGAAAGATACAGCTTTTCCATCTATTATCTCAGTGAAAGTCACAGTCTGCATCACATAGTTGTTATTGTCTTGTCCTTTGACTGACCTAGGTTCAGGTTTGGAAGCACTCATACTGTCAAAATTGTATAGATGTGCAGGTGCTTTTTCAAGAATGCTTTTCTCTGAATGTCCCAACCCAGGTTTGGCTTGATAAAAGGGATGTTGAGTGGTTTGCTTGGTAAGCAGACTCAAGGTATGTTCAGATTGTCCTCTTTTTAGATTATTTTCCTCAAGCTCTTCTATTTTTACAAACAATTTTGTTCTTTCCTCAGAAAGAATGTGAAATTTGAGCTTGAGTTCTTCACGACTGCTTTCAATTTCGTCGTGGGATCTTTGAAGATCAAGGAGCTTGTTTTCGAGGATACATTCTCTAATTCCAGACTCAAGCTCTATTCTATTAAAGTTCTCGGTGAGGTCTTCTAAACTACTTTTATACACAGCACTCTCTATTCTGAATCTCGCGACGAGAGCTCTTTCCATTTGGAGTTGGCTCTCAAGTCTTAGAGTTTCAGACTTAGACAGTTCATCAGGTTTTGACAATAATGAACAAGAATTTACCTCAGCATCTTCATCAGTTGAGTCATTTGGGGAACCGGATATGCAGGGTTCCTCAAAGTCAGCCATGAGCAGAGTCCTTGCACGGCAGAGGGGCCTTCATCATCTGAGTCTTCTGGCTCAATGATCCAGTCTTCCTCATCAGCCAACAGCACCTTTCCTTGCTCTTTCTTCTTCATCATGGCAGCCTTCTTCTCAAAGTAAGCAGAGTCTTTGAGCTTCTTCTTGCAATCAGATGCATAGTGACCCGGGTCACCACAGTTGTAACATGTGGGAACCCGAGCAGGGTTTCTGTTCTGATTGGCTGCGGGTGGAGCTTCTAGAGCTGGTAGCTTGTTCTGTGGTGGAGGTTCAGTTCCACCGGTGTTGTTGTACTGACGACCTTCATCATTTGTCTTCTGGTTCTGGTTGTTATAGTTAGAACCAGATTGGTCGTTCCACCTTTGATTGTAACTACCTCCCTGATAACCTCTGTTTCCGTGGTAGTTGTTGGAGTTGTAATCCTGATCCCTTTGTTGTTGCTGGTTGTTGTTGTAGCCTTGTCTTCAATCTTGATAAGATCCTTGATTGTTGTACCCAGAACTATCACGATGTTGATAGTTGTTTGTTCTCCCTTGATCGTTTCTTTGAAAGCTTTCTATGGACTGGTACCCTCCTTGGCTAGACTGACCTCCTACAAACTGAGGTCCTTGTCTGAATCTGTTGAAGCGTTGGGGATTTCCCCGAAATTTAGCCATCAAGGCGAAGGAATTCTCCAGCTGAAACATCTCCTCTTCGGTAAGTCCATCATCAAGAACTACAGGTTCTTCAACGGTGTAGTTTTCATGAGAGGACGATCCTCTGTTTGACATCAAGGCCAGAGTAGGAGGATCGATTTTCTTTTCAGTATTACCGAATAAGGTTTCTTCATGAGGCAGCATCATGCTGTATAGATCATGAAGTCCAAGTTGGCCAAGATTCTGGCTCACTTGAATGCTTATAGTGACAGACTGCCAGAGTTTGTTCAATCTTTTGAGGAATTTCACATTCACCTCGTATTTGTTCTTTTCCAGTCCGACTCTCCGTAAATCGTTCACACAGATGTTTAAACGATTATAGGTCTCTGTCAGTGTCTCTCCTTCACGAGCACAAAAGCTTTCATACGCGTTCATCGCGTTCTCCTTTTGGCCTTCAAGTGCCTTGTCACCACCCTGCATTTGTTGTTCAATGCCCAGCCACATTGCTCTAGCATCTTTACAGCTGTCAACTCTCGCGAACATGTCATTGGGCAGTGCCATGGTGAGTAACGTGAGAGCACGTTTATCAATGGCTGCCCGGGCACGTTGTTCATGAGAGAACATGTCATACGGTTTTTCAACCTCATATGCAGGTAGATAGGGAGTGACATCAGTTCTGGCTACTTCAGCTACAGTAACCGTCGGTATGATTGGTCCCTCAGTGATAGAGACTATCAGTTTGTCATCCAGTAGATCAAGGAAGTTAATCATTCGGCGTTTCCATTGCTGGTATTCGCCGACGACTAATACTGGAGGTCGGGTTTCAGAACCGATATTGATTATTTCTTTTGACATCGTGTCCTCGGAAATAGGATCTGTTTTGAGTAGATGGTGTTTTCTGATTGGACAGAGCTTCCGCGCTTAAAGCACTTTCCTTTATAGAAATTCGAAAATTTCAAAAAGAAAGGCCAAGGCGGGAAAAACAGTGAGTCCGGATTCGGGAAATTGTGAGTCCCGATTCGGGAGTCAAAACCCAAGTCCCGATTCGGGAAATAAGAGTCCCGATGCGGGAGTTCAAATTTCCAAATCGGGAGAGGCTAAAGATCCAAATCGGGAGAGGCTAAAGATCCAAATCGGGAATATATGAGTTCCGATTCGGGAATTGTGAGATCCGAATCGGGAAATCAAGTGTTCCGAATCGGGACACGAGTGTCCAATTCGGGAAATGATGATCCGATTCGGGAAATGATGATCCGATTCGGGAAATGATGAAAACAACAAAAACTGCTTCAATTTTCTGTCCAAAACTACCAAAACGAGAGCTCTGATACCAATTGTGAGTCCGATAATCAACGAGGATACGATAGATGGATCACTGCAAGCTATTACAACTGATAATAAAGCTCAAACAGCGATAATCAAGCAAATATGCTAGAATGATAAAGAATACGATAATACGACAAAGCATATATAGAAAGTTGTCAGTTACTTGATTATTAGAAAACGTTAACTAGCGACCCGTATTTATAGAGTCGAAGTTACACAAACAACCCCTAGAGTCTATGACTCTTTTAAGAGGTGCACAAAAGTATTGTTCAAAACCTAACTATTACAAGTTGTCAAAATATGCCCCTGACTTCTTTACAAACTAAAAGTCATGATCTAACAATACATATACATACTATATACCAAATCAATAACAGAATATAAAAATGAAGATTTATTGTCATTTCTAAGTAATAATGTAATATCAAAATAATCAATGCTCAAAAAAAGACATGAACATGAGAATTTAGGTAGCAATAAATCATGAAATTACAAAATAGACAAAATCAATATTAAATTGAAATTGAGGTGCTTGAATAAAAGACTTATATGTAATAATAACATGTATTTCTTGATAATAAAACTTTGATGTTTTTCGGCATTTTTACTTATTTAGAGATCTTTAGATAGCTTGCTTCCTGTGTCGCTTACTACAAAAAATAAAAATACAAGAAGATAACATAGACTTCATATAAAATGAAGACAATAGCAATAACTTAACAATAAACAAAAGTTGATTATAAAGATTGCAAAATCAAGAGTAAATTGAAACTGAAAAAGCACTCGAATGAAAGGCTTACGTGTAATAATAATATGATTGCTTTGATGTTCTTCGACATATTTAGAGGTTTTTAGATTGTTTATATCCCATGCCACTTACTACAAAAAAAAACATTAGAAGCATATAAAATCGATATAACAACAAACAAAAATTGATAACAATGATCAATCTTTATCTATTGAGAAAAAATGTGTTAGATGGAGAAAATGAGATGCATGTTATTGTATGTTAAAAAACTGTCCAACAAAAACAAAAGAAACCTATGCTTAAATAAGGGGAAATGAATGATCAATCAAAATAAAGAAAGGAAAATGAATAGTTTGTAACATAAAGAAAGAAAAATGAATAGTTAGTAACATAAATTGCAATAAATTAAATGATTAATTACAACAAATTAACTACATCCAAATAATGTAAAACAAATAGTTGAAGACATAAAGACCATAATTTTCTATGGCATAAATTGTAATAGGTGTGTAAATTTATTAAAAAGACTTATTTTTTATAAAACTATGATTTACATATGAGGATGGAAAATTCTCTAAGATACTAAACATTTAAAAAAAATTGAGAATTTTTTTAATACATTTTAAGCATTGAAAGTTGTCACATCATCTATTTAGTATCATGATGATACTATCATCTTTTGTATATAGATATAGATAAAGATTTTTATATGTGGATATACATATTTTAGCTTACATATATAGATATGAGGATGATGTTACATTACTAAGTACCAAAAATAAAGATTATAATCCTATAAATTTAATTAAACATTGTAGATAAATAAAAATTATATTTGTAGATGTATTTATATTATGTAAAAATAATATAAAAATTGAGTGTGGTTAAATGAAAAAATAAACTCATTTAAAGAAAATATTTTTATTTTTAAAAAATAAAATTACGAGAAAAGGGAAAAAATGTGAATATTGTGCCACCTAAACAGCCTTAGATTTTTTTAGTAAATATTTTGTTATTAATATTATTTAATAAACTTTGGGTTATAAATAAAAAGTTTTATTTAATAAAAACTATTACATCAACAAAATAATAAAAATAATAAAGAAAAATAAAGGTATACTTAAATGTTAAGTTAAGTTGAAAAATGAAAGGTTTATATAATAAAATAAAAAGTTTGAAATATTTATGTTTTAATAATGATCTTAATAAATGACTTACATTATGAAATCATTTAAAATTATTTAAAATTACAAAAATTAAAGAAAAAATATGACTTGACATCATTAGGAGATGCCACCTCATCATACCATGTTTCTGTTTTATATATATATATATATATATAGAGGAATAATCAAATAAAAACCATTTTTTTTGTAAAAACCCGTAAAAACCAACAAAAAAATAATTTTTTTTAGGATTTTTTTTATCAAATACTATGATATTAACTATTGTTACACATATATATTTTTTCATAATGTGAATATCATCCATGAAAAAATAAAATTTTTATTCATATTATAGAATCGAAAAAATACAACATTTGTATTCATATTATGAAACAAATTCATGGATGATATTCATCTTATGAAAAAAAATATATGTGAAACAACATATCAATTCTAACATTTGATGAAAAAAAATCGTAAAAGAATTTATTTTTTAGTCGGTTTTTACGGGTTTTTACAAAAAAAATGGTTTTTACATGAAGGCTCCTCTATATATATATATATATATATATATATATTGATTCTTAGACATGGATAACAATAATGTCATCTTAGTTTTTTCTACCTTTTACTGAATGCCAAACGTTGTTTTTCTTGCTTTTTACTATATGCCAATCTTAGTTTTTTCTCTCTTTTTTTACTGTATGTTGGCCTTAGAGCATCCGTAACATCTATACTTTGTCAAGGTTCGGTCTTCTTGAACTTCTTTAGCTAAAATGACAAAAGAAACGGTGACAAGGTGCATTGTCATTGGTTCACTTTATGCGACAGTGTTGCACCGCATTAGAGTCCCACATCTGCTAAACACTATTTTTTTCCTCGATATATGTTGAAGCATCTATTTTTATTTTTGTTGGACTTCTTTTTCGAGGTGGATTTAAGGAGGGGATGGAATATGCATTCACTTTAAAATCTTTTTGACGTATATACTATTTGTGTATAATCGAATTAAGCTCACATACCTGCATTTGGCAAGACTTGAACATGTGACATCTAAGAAGATTGGGTTACAAGTTGGAATACTCTTAGCTTTCTTGTTAAAAAAATTGATAACAACAAAAATGCAGAGGAAAAAAACAAACTTATATATATTTTGTTTAAAAAATTGAAAAAATTAGAAAAATTGAGAGGATGCCACATGGACGGTGTCATGTTTTAGTTTTATATATATATATATATATATATATATATATTGATTGATTGTATGACCTTTCTCTTACAACTTTTTGGTATTTAATCATTTTCATTTTATAGAGAGGGAAATGAAGCGTTGATCTTGGGAAGGGCGAGTTGATGGTTTGAAATTTTAAGAGATTAAGGCATCGTTTGGTAAAAATAAGGTAGTTTATAAGTTAGCTTATAAGTCACCTTATAAGTCAGGTACATGTTTGGATGGACCATGAGCTGACCTATAAATTAGCTTATAAGCTAGCTTTTTGAAAAGCCACTTTGAGTAGCGTTTTGGTGAATTATTGTAATTATGACAATTATTATCTTTTTTTATTCCAAATATACCCTACTACTTTCTACATTACTCATAGCTTCAAAACAAAGATGTTTTGAAGAGGTATGGAAACTTCAAGAAGTTTGATACTGTTGAGGATCGTTCGGATCATCATTTTTTGTCAGAGTACTGTTCACCACAGGCAAGTGTGATTTTTCTCGACATGCTTATGTATATATTAATATAGATACACATATATACACACACGTTTATATTCTTATTTGTTCACTTTTATACACGTAAATTTGGTATCTTTCAACCTCCAAAAATGTGGGTTAAAAGGATACAAGTTGAGTGGAGGATTCTTGAGAAAGATTTGGTATCATTTGCAAAGCTTACATTTCAAAAGGATCTAAAAGCAAACAAAAATAACCTTTGTTACATTCAACCACTTTTCAAATTTACTTATTCAAAGTAGGTGGCTATGGGTTTTGTGCATCGAGCCAAACACCCCAAGATGTCTCGATGCTTAAACAAAATAAATGTTCAAAATATGTTTCCATTTGCCATACAAAAAAACTTATAAATCTGGATCAACACTAACTTCATCTTGAGCAGGACAAGTTGGTAAAATGCCTCTTTTGTTGAAGCCGAGAAGTCGATTGTTGGAAATTGTCACACGGCAAAAAGGAATTAGGTTAAGTTAGAAGGATAATCAATTAAATGTATATATTATCTTTTTTTAGATTATTAATTGTTTTATATAACTAATTTAAATAGAGTGACTTGGTAACCTATAATAGAAGGTAAATTTCACATGAATGAGACACACTTTTCAAACTTGGTTACTATTATTGAATGAAAATAAAGTATGAATGAAAATTACACTTTTAACTTGGTTACTATATATCTTATAAAATTAACCCTAAAATTTATTACACTAGAGGATAATTAATCAAATAAGAATTTTTTTAATATTTTATTAAAATTAAAAGAAAAATCATGAAAACAATAACAATTTACCTTTTTTTTAAGGATTAAATGGGAAGAGGAGGTTGTGAGAAAGGAGAATAATTTGTGAGAATGCAAAAAAGAACATGAGCCACATATTTTACTAATTATAAATCATTAATTAATTTAAACAAATTTCTTTAAACTTAAATTAAAAAGGTTATTAAAGCCATTTAATTTATAATATTTATCTATAATGATAATTAACTTTTGATAAATCAATATTTTGCTTTAAATTTTTAACCAACTTCAAAACTAAAATCTTATCAATAAATAAATTACAATCTTACAGTTGCAACTGTTTTTTTTTTTTTTTTTTTGCCTTATAGGTTTAAGTTTCTTAACAACCGTGATTCATGTTGTATATAGATGACTAGATAGTTACCCGCGCGCGATGCGGCGCGAAATTTGAAATCAAAACCAAGAACTCGAAGCGGATAATAATGAGGGTTCGGTTGCACAGTGTTTTACGTAATGGAGGGAAATTGAGAAATAAAGTAGTTAAATGGTTAGACCTCTTATGTTCACCTCGCAACCTCGGTACCTCACCTCGTGCAGCGGGGCACTCCACTCCGGCTCCGTACACCCTTATGTGAGTTTTAACAATCCATCCCTATATTGGCACGGTGAATTCACGTCATTGACACCAATGGAATAATGTTTTATGTACATCATTCTAGAAACATAAAATAGACAATAAGTAATATCTAATAACAGTGCAATCTCAAGTTTATAATTCAAGAATACTAACATAAGAAATTCACAACTTTTTATTATAAAAAGGAGGCATCACAAGAATTTTTTTACTTATAACAACAAAAAACATGTAAAATCAAAAAAATTCCAATGTTTTTTTAAAAGCAAACTTTTATATACATAACCAACAAACCGATACACTTCGGTCCAACCAAAAATCAAAGCCAAACGGTGACCAAATTCATCTAACGACCAACCGTACCGGCAATTTACGAGAAATAAATTACCACTAAACAATAGATAAACAAGGTACTTCTGAAGCAAACCAAACACAAACCAAAAGATAATTATAATGCACAGTATTATGCAGCAATTGTAGCCTGAAAACCAGCAAAAAAATCGCCAAACGGTAACCATACAGCTGTGATACGACCGAAATGCAGCTGTGCAACCTGTTGCGAGACGCAGCTATGAAATGGCGAAAACGCAGTTGTGAAATATGCTGCGAGACGTGGCTGTGGAACGACTGAAACGCAGCTCTGAACCACCCGAAACGCAGTTGTGAAACGACGGAACGCAGCTGTGAAACGTGCTGCAAAACGCAGCTGTGAAACATGCATAATGCCAATGGTGATGGATGAAACTGAGCCGCTGCCGTTACCGGCTACTGACAAACTAACCAAGCTTTCATTTTTTTCTTCTTTTGAACGGCAAAGAAAACAGCACCACCACTCATTGATCAGAAAAACAGTCCGTCTGCGACTCGGACCGCGCTAAGCCACTGCTTACAAACTCACTGTGACAGCCACATGCCTCCTCTTCCCTTTTACGAAAAAAAAATTCCAATGCATAGCTTACTAACTCAAAACAAATGCTATCAAGCTTAGAATCTGCCATATGAAAACAAATGAAATATGAAGACAATTCAAGAGGGAAAAGGGTAATCAAACTTGCTATCAATATTATACTATTGCACACTAATACCACCAATAACCGGATAAGTAATGTGAGAGGCAACTTCTTGAAATTACTAATTAAAAATACTCTTAAGAAGTCAGTAAAAATCAATTCAACTTCAACTTTTCGTAGGGCTAATCTGTTTATTTAAGACAATTGTACTATTTCCCAAACCACAAACATTGTATGTGAAGATACCAAACGCTTTTTATCTAGAACTTGTGATGTTACCAAACACTTTTTATGTATAACTTGTGATGTTATCTACTAACCCTGTAAATGTTTTAACCCCATATAACTATTGACAATTCTATGTTGGTTAGTGCTAAACATCATCTAGTGACATAGTCTCAACTTCTCTTTCATTGATGTCAAGTTTACGAACTAAAAAATATGATAAAGTCAGAGAAAAAAAGGCATTAGACCATATACACAACTCTAAAAAGCAAGTTTTAGTGTTTTACATCAATCACATGGATGTTGCATGTTGATCTGATGCACGTAATGCATAAACCTTGACCATAAATAAATTGTCTACTTACCTAGAGGCAGTTTACTAAATACTTACGTTGGTAAGCACTTACCGGTTAAATTACTTTATCGGACAAACATAAACATGACCGAGAATCTTACCCGGTTATAGGAAGGAAAGGATCGAGAGCCTTACCCGGTAAGTGATGATAAAGACACTTACCCATAAGCGCTTACCGGGTTGCATACAACACAAATTTAATAGGCTACAATTTTACACGATAGAGAAAGGTTATAGTGCTGGATGTTACCGGTAAACGATTGGCAGGGTAGGGTAAACGACTTTTCTGATCGGTAATTGCCTTTGAAGGACAAAAACCACAAAAAGGTAGACAGGGCACATTCCAAATATGATTGTCAGGGAACGCAATCACCTTCAAACAGAACCAAAAAACCGATAGTTAGGCATCCAAAGTCCAAAAAAGACCGGTAAATAACAAAAGAATCTGACTTTTTTAAGCGCTTACCGTGTGAGACTCTCGATCCTTCTCTTTCCTCTTACCGGGTAAGATTCTCGGTCATGTTTATGTTCACCGGGTAAGGTAACTGAATTGGTAAGTGCTTACCAAGGTAAGAAGTGTTTAGTAAACTGTCCATAAGTCTTCCAAAAAGTCTCTCCGTGATTTTTGACAACTTTTAATCTAGTTTCCTGCACTTCAGAAATAAAAAGCAAATATTAAAAAAACATACAATCAATGTAGTATTAATGTTTTGGTTATAGGGTTGCACATATCTATACTACTATATAAAGAACCATAATTAGTGAACAATAAATCACAATTTACATGTTTTCTTCCAATGCCATTGTGAAACCTTGTTTCTGTTGTAATAAGCAGGAAGCACCAATACCACCTTCTTCTGTGCAAGACTAAAACAACTTCATCTATGTAAGACTAAAAATCATGCAAGCGCTTACCAAATAATTCAGATTACCTTACGTCCTTACCGGAAGGAAGGACATGGCAAGGACCAGAAATCTAAATCTTATATGGTAAAAGCCAAGACAAGGACCAAGAGATGAGAGTCTTACCCGGTAAATGATGGCTAAGACTCTTATAACGGTTAGCGCTTATTGGAAAATTGTCGCATGCAACACAGTTTTGGTGGACTAAACATCTTACCCAATAAGTAAATGATAGTGTTGCATTTTATTGGTAAGCGCTTACCCGGGTAAGCTTTTGGTGAATGGCCCGTAAATCATGCCAAAATGGATGTCAAAATTGACAAATTAGAATCTTGATGACTCAACAGAATCAACCTAGCTCCAACCCGAAACAATATGCATGCACTAACAATGAAAATAAGAAGACAAATTCACAAACTGATATATCAATATCATCAGATTAATTATCCATCCATCAGTTAAGAAAAAGCCCGAAGAAAAAAATGCTTCAAAGAGAATAAGCTCAACTAATATAAAAGAACTGAAAAAAGCCATTCATGGTTTTTGGTACATAACAATGAGTGGTTTGTTGTTTGTCACAGGTGCTGTTGTGCCCCTGGATGTAGGTCCCCCTTGCTATATTTTTTTCTTTCATATCCTCTGTAGTAAGAAGCATAATCTAAAAATGAAGAATAAAGGATAATCATCTGCTTAAACTCTAGTATTTGCACAGTGCATGTCCACATGTAGCTTACTAAGGCTCTTCCAGTACAAGTGGAAAGAATAAAGTTGTCAGGAGAAAGTGCAAAGTATAAGTAAAAATAAAAGATGAGAAGACAGGAACCACCTTTTAGATGTACCAAAACAGCATCTGAAACATCATTGAATCCAAAATGAAACTTCCAAAGCCTTTTTATCCCTGAAAGCACCAAGGAAGCCGAAGTTAATAAGTAAATGAAAAACGTTTTAAGGATAAACATCTTACCCTGAAGCACACAACCGAACCTAGAGAGTGATGGGAAAGGCAATGATCGAATAATTTGCTAAATATATAGAGTTTGTTGAGCAATCATGATCATAACTTACAGGATTTGCCAGCTTTTTCCTACAATTTATCTTATCATATGTCCAATTAATTGATTTGTTACATCCATTTTAGCCGTCTTATCATATCGTTTTTGTACAAAAAAGTGGATTGAAATCCATTTTAGCCGTATTATGATATGTTAAGATGGCTGAAAAAGATCACCGATCATAAATTTATACTGAACAATGGTATAAGACAAAATATTGAGGGAAATCTTATGAGCTACAGTACTAAAACATACATAACAAATAAGAACCGTGTATTTATACGAATTTACCTCCCTAGAGTTGAAAGAATGTACTGAACTTGATCTCCAATACCGTTTAACTTGTTGGCTTGTCCTGAAAGAAATTTGAATAGCAATCTGTCATGCAAGTAGTCGTGATTGTTGATGATTTAATGAGATTGAGAATGATTTGTTCTACAGCTATTTAAATTGCAGTGTTGTAAATAGCTAGTGCCCTACCATCCTTTAGTTGTAAGGGAAACTATATATACCTTGAGAGCACCAAAAAACATTTGTACCAGACCAACCTCCAGAATAGTACGAAAAGGCCTCATAATTTCTGCAATATGAATATGACATGGGTCTCTTGGATAACCGGCTTTAGGCCGTTGGTAGTGATAAAAGAAGCTATGGCCCTTACAAAAGAAGCTATGCAAAAAGAAGAAACCTCTAGTAATCCATCAAGCACCAATCAATCGATACACATCAATGATTCATGGTCATTTGGAAAGTAATAAATCATCCAAAAGAGCGAAATTCCACAGTTGTCGTCAATTGCAAATTAGGCAAGTAGATATTTGATAAAATTAATGCTTAGATGATGAAAAAATAGGATTTGAGAGATGCTTACCTTTGAATCTGTGAAGAAAGGATGTTATTTGGTTGATTCGATCGTGCCTGAACCCTAACACCAAAACCCCACATTCGCTTAAATAATTAAACTTGCTTGGGTTTTTAATTTACGTTAACTCGAGAAGGGATCAAAACTCTAAATCAGGATCAAAACCCTAAATCGATTCAAAGAAATCAACCTGATAGAATATAAAAATCAAGAAACGAAAACGAAACTAACCGATTTCGGATAAGAACCCTAACCCTAATTTTCGGAATTAAGGCCTAATTTTCGTACTTTTGAAGAATGAAGGTGGAAGTTGTAGGAAAGAAGATGTCAAATTGAATATGAATTGAAGAGATTAAGCTATGGTATAATAGAAATTGAAGCAATTGGAGATTGGAGATCATACCAGACGGGTTTAAATTCGCACCGGGTAATCTGAATTAAGCCATTGAAGATTGAGGAAGAAGTCAATTATGAGAAGAGAACTTGGGTTTAAGAAGACGTGGGATGAAGAAGATAGCAGCAGTTTCCAGTTTATGCAACCAGGAGTTGTACTAAAGGCTTTAGGACATGTAACATTCGTGAAAAACAGTTTTACTTAAAAAAACTGAATAAGGCTCTTTATGTAGTATAGATATGGATGCAAATCACATATGATGATACTATCATATATGATAGTTGATATTATCATATGCAATATTTGGTACTGGATTCATATGTTTTATCTTTAAATTATCGTGTGATCATATATAATATTACATATTATCATATGTGATTATTAATAGTATCATATATGATGTTACATATCATATGTGATTATTGATATATAGTATCACATATGATGTTATGTGATCATTAATAGTATTACATATAATATAATAGATCAATATGGTTTAAAATATAGATTTTAAAAAACTATAAAAGATTACAACGAAAAAATAATGGATTAATAAAAAAAGGATACAACGAGATTATCCATTTTTTACGATGGTTAATCCAAAAAGGTTTCAATTTTTCATTTAAAGATAAATTTAACCCATGATTTTAGGATAAGTAGTTATTTAAAAGCCCGGGTTTCGCGCCGGGTTATAAACTGTGATAGATTTTATCATTTATATGAAACATAAAGTTTGTACGCGTGTTGTCATACGAAAAGTTTAATAAAATAAATAAAAAGATTTAATAAATCAATAAATGAAATTTTTTAATTTTAATAGATTTTAACCTAAAATTTTGGAAAAAAATATCATGTACTTATCTATAGTTAAATGAAATTATTCGATTATTTTTTTAATTAAAATTATAATAGTTTATAATTAACCAATAAAACAAAAACTCTTAATAATAAATAAATAAAGTAAAAAGTAACGAAATGTGAGTTATGTAATTTGAGAATAAAAAATATAAAGACCAAATATGTAATTTAATCAAAAAAAATTTGGATGAGTTAATCATGCAAATTAACAAACTTGGATGGAAGGATGAAAATTGAAGAAAAAAAATTATTGGGATGAAAAAAAAGTTTATAAAAATCAAGAACTAAAAGTATTATATATATCAAACTACATAGACTAAAGTTGTACATAGCTCTAAGATTAGTGTGATAAAAAAAAGTTTATACTAGTCAAGGATTAAAAGTATTACATATACCAAACTATAGGGATTGAAGTTGTACCCAATTATAAAAATACTGTTCATAACTTCCTGTAAATTGTTATATATTATAATGATCTTAATTTTTAAAAAATGTTTTTATTTTCTATTTATATTATTTTTCAATGAGTTATGTGGTTGAAATTGCTTCTCGTCTGCAAATTAACCTCTTCTCGTTTAAACCTGTCCCTAAATATGAGCCTTTTCTATTATTTAAACTTATATCGACACCTATATATTCAAATTCTTTTAACAAATTTCCTTCCAATCTTTATCATGATCGGAGTGTATATATAAACCCCGGAAAAGAGGGGTCCCCATTGTTTTCAATCCAGTACTATTGATAATTCCGAGAATGAACTCAAAGTTATACATCCCTCAGAAATCAAAGTAAGACTACTTGCTATATATCATTATGAATTATATATATGGGGTTATATATTTGTGTATTTAGGAAAAGAGTGTTTAGTATGGAGATACCTCCTCCTCCTCCAACGCATAATCGGACCCCAAAATTGAAGGCTAAAAAGGTAGCATCATCAATCAATTAATGCTTGATGATTAATGCAATTCATTTCAAGTTATTGAGTTTGTTTCTATGTTGATTGTGTATTTGAAGTATTGAGGTTTTTTTGTTGCCATTGCTGTAAGGTTTAATAAAGATTTTTAACTTGCAAACACATTTAAAAACAAAATATTTTGTGGATGGTTTTCTGGATTTTATGTTATCTCCATGCTGTAAACTTTTAAAAATGCTATGCTTATTTGTGAATTTTTTTCACAATTACTACATTTTTTAAAAAAATTAGCATATCAGAAATGACACACAACTTTCTAGGGTATTCTAGGGTATTCATTGCGTGAAGAATCCCATTGTGCCTATCAGAAATGACACACAACTTTCTGCTATTGTTATTTGCGACGTACCACCTTAGTTGCTTAAAGAACCAACACCAGCTATCCACGGTCTCCTCATCAACAATGGCATAGGCGAATATTTAAATCCATAAATAAATCCATTTCAATGGTTTTCGATGTTTTACCCATCATGTTGTTAATTACTTATGTGTATATTGTTTTCAATTTTAAGGAAGTTGATTACATGAATACAGTGTGAGCTCGAATGTAATGCATTTAATTACATGTAGTTTTATTAATAAATATTACAATATAATTTAAACACGAAAAAATAATTATACAAATATATATATATATATATAGAGGGGCCATCTAGAGAAAACCAAATAATTTGTAAAAACTTGAGGACCAATCTAAGCCTTTGATCTGAAAATAGGTATAAAGGGCATGATCGTCATTTTACAAAAAAAGTTCACGGTTCATTCATAATATGAATATGAAACTTCAGATTCATAATATAGAAATCAGATTCATAATATGAAATTTCATATTCATCTTATGAATATTCAGTAGATGAAACTCACATTCATCTTATGAATCTTCAATTCACTACATGAAACTTCATACTCTTATGAATCAAAAAATAATGTTTATTTACATACAAATTCATCTTAAGAATACAAACATAAATTCAACTTATGAATATAAAACAAAATGTCCATTTACACTTATATTAATCTAATGAATACAAAACCAACTGTCCATTTACATTTAAATTCATCTAATGAATACAAACAAATGTATATTTACATTTAGAGTAAATTATGGATTTGGTCCTTAAGGTTTGACGGAAATTACGGATTTGGTCCTTAAACTTCATTTATTACACGGATGGTCCCTATGGTTTGAAGATTCTTACGGATTTGGTCCTTGAGGACCAAATCCATAGGGACCAAATCCGTAAGACTCTTCAAACCATAGGGACCAAATCTGTTAGCCTCAAGGACCAAATCCGTAAGAATCTTCAAACCATAGGGACCATCCGTGTAATAAATGAAGTTTAAGGACCAAATCCATAATTTCCGTCAAACCTTAAGGACCAAATCCATAATTTACTCTTACATTTAAATTCAACTAATGAATCTTCACATCATTGTCCACTTCAGCCTTCAAGAACACATGATGAATCTGCAAAAACGAAAATGATACACTCAAGAACATAGGATGAACCTTCAAGAACATAAGATGAACCTTCAAGAACACAACTTCAAAAACCCTAATTTTTCAACAACGATTTCCTAAAATCTTCATAAAAAATGTTAAAACTTATATATGTTGCTCAAATCAAGATTACAAACAACTTTTGTGAAACAACAATCTCCAAAATTAAATCAAACTAACCTAATTTTGGATAAAATCTCAAGAACCCTAGAAATTGGGGGGTTTAATCAAAACTTACCAGACCCGGTGGAGGACGATGGCGGTGGTGGTGGAGGACGACGACGACAGTGGTGGTGGTGGCGGCAATGGCTACGACGGTTACGACGGCGGTGGTGGCGACGGCGGTTGCGGTGGCATCAGATCCGAACAGATGGAGGTAGACGACGGTGGTTATGATGGCGGATCGAAGGTACACAGAGGTGGTGACAGTGGCAGATCGGGCGGCGAAGATCGAGGCATGGTTGGCCGGAATTTGCAGCAACCAACAACCACGGCCGGTGAAGGTTTAACAAGTGGTTTTCCGGCAAGAAGTCTATAGGTAGACAATAATTTTGATTGGAGATTGATGGATAAACAAAAAAAATGGAGGATGACGATGCAGTTGCCATCTTTCATGATTTATTCTTGAAGATTGTTATCCCATGGAATAAAAGAAGAAAAGAAGAAATTTATGTGAGATCAAAAGGAGACTAATGCTAAAATGCCTAAAATGGCCCTCTAGGGTTATAATTAGGTGTGGTTATAATTATGTGTTACTATGGTCTTCTTATAATAATGAGCCTTGATTAAAAATTTTAATGGTGATAGATTTGGTTCTCAAGTTTACACAAATATATTGGTTTTCATTTGATTATTCCTCTATATATATATATATGTATATAATGTATATACATACGGCTATCTCAAGAGCTCCTCCATGATTTTGGTAACGGTGGGAGTTTTCATCGGTGGGCATTGGTTTGACTATATGAATTACAGTACGCTGCAGGTACCAATTCATATACTTCGGCTCTGTTGTCGGCTCCACGTTGAACACTCCCTCGACGTAATTTTCTATGCAAGTTATCCAATGGTTTATTTGTGGCTGCAGATCTGAACTCCAGTTTCTCGTAGTGCTCCCTCGACGTGTCATATCGTGTAACCTTCTATGTTCTTGCGGGTTTGAGAGTCGGAGTGTAGTAATGTTTTGCCTAAGGTGAAATTGTCTCATTACCCTAATGGGTAAACACTCCTCTACAATTTCCCAAAAGATAATATAGGTATTACACAACCAATCTGTTGACACTTGATGTGGGTATTGATCGTAGGGAGTCCACACAAACTGTAAAAAAATAATCTTCATGTTTTTGCATTCACACATAAAAACACGATAACTATTGTATTATATAAATAAACTCACGATAATTATTGTATTATATAGATAAACTCAAGATAATTATTGCATTATATAGATAAACTCAAGATAATTATTGCATTATATAGATAAACCCATGATAGTTATTGTATTATATAGCTAAACTAAATTATACATAAACTCACAATACCTCGCCATCCATCATTGCACACAAGACGGCCCGATACCCCGATAAATTGTGTTTCGATACGTTTTGGAAATGAAGCGAACCGCTCCACCTACATTAAAAAAAATTCAGACTTTTACGATAAAGACACTTAATTTTTATAAAAAAATTATTATATACCTAACACCATAAGGAGTAGCAAGAGTTTATTCATCATATTGCGGGCTTGTGGCACGAATCCTGGACCAAGCCCATAGTTGCAACAGCATCAACGGACCACCAATCATTTTTTCGTCGGACTTGGATGCTTTGCAAAGATTTCTATACAAACAGGCTAAGGCCGCACTCCCCCAACTAAGGCCACCGCACCTATCAAAATCCTCTAACAACACTAGCAAATTCATATGTACTGCATTATCTGAAGCATCCGGGAAAATTGTACCACCAAGCAAAAGTAAAATGTATAGTCGGGCTTTCTGCATGCATTGCTCGTTACTTGGGTTATCTGGAAGTGGCGTATCCAATGCATCACGTAACCACGTTGTTTTCACTTTTGAACTTTTGAAATTCCTCTCATTTGGTTGAATTCTGAGCAACCGATAACACGTATCAATTTTCTCGGCAACACTCCATTTCCGCTCACGTCCTGTGACTACCACCCCATCAGTTTTTAAACCCCACATAAGGTGTACGTCTTGTAGGGTAACGGTCACCTCTCCAATTGGTAGGTGAAACGTGTGTGTTTCCGGTCGCCACCTTTCTACAAGTGTGGTTATTAGAGCATGATCAAGATGCTTGAATCCGCATTTAAATACGCCTCCAAACCCGGCTCTACATATATAAGTCATCACCGCTTCCGGGATTCCGCGCCTGACTATTTTCCACAATCCTGCGTCACCTCTTTTAGGCTCAAGCATCTCATTGTGGTCTAGACGGTCATAAAACAATGAATACGCCCTATGTCCACTCTCTAAAAGTAGCAATTCATTGATGAACGGACCAGGATGGATTCTCATATTAGCCATTTTGGTAATAATAGAAAGAACAAAAATGACTTTGAATGAAGAATAGAGTTTGTGAGAGTTTATGTATTTGAATGGGGTAGAAAGGTTATGTATTTGAAAGAGATAGAGAGTGTTTGAATGTTTCTGAGAACTCTTAAAATTGTGGAATTTGAATTGTGTGATAAGGACGTTGGACTTGGTTTCTGTTTATTAAGATTGCAAAGTGAGAAGTTGGACTTGGAGGGTCCAACAACTCAAAAGTATTTCGTCTTTCTAGTGTCACAAGAGTTGTTTGGTACTTGCATCTTCCAGCATGTCTTGTAAAGTCAAAGTCAAGTCACATAGTGAGAAGTTGGACTTAGAGAGTGCAACAAGTACCTTTCACTTTTTGGAGAAGTTGGACTTGGAGAGTGATACTTCTCATTTTAGACGCCACATATCTGACCAAAATCAGAGGGAAGTGCCACGTAGGAAGTAGTTGGACTCCTAGAGTCCGACTACATTAGTTGTAAAAAACCCAAAAAAAATCACCTAAATATGCTAATTTTTTTAAAAAACGTAGTAATTGTGAAAAAAATTCCTTATTTGTTCCTTTCTTTCTACAAAGAGGTATGGTTTTTGTATCAACCTACCTCTTTCTCTCTCTATATATATAGAAAAGTTCAAAAGAGAACACCCCCTTAAAAGGAACAACTAAACACATTTATAGCCATATATTATATTCAATGGGTCCCACCGTTAAATATGAAAAAGTTCTCATTTGAACCTCTTTCTATATAATTCCCTCTCTCTCTCTCTATATATATATATATAGGGGTGGGTTCAAATGTGAACCACTTTTTGGTTGTGAACGTGAGGACAACGAGCGCGACACGTGACGGATGACTATGCGTCACGTCAAGTCCACGACGGATGACTAGGCACGATTCATGGGAGGGCATTGAATTAAAGGGGGGACCACACTCAAAGCCGCCTTTATTGACTAGTTTCCGCCATGTGTCGCGCTCTCGGTGGTCCTCACGTTTACAACCAAAAAGTGGTTCAAATTTGAACTTTCCTCTATATATATATATATAAACATGAAAGGTTCTTATTTGAAGTTACTTCTATACTTATATAGTTCTTGTGTTGTTTAGGATGTCGTTCCAATCATGTCATCAAAGCCAAGTAGCATTAACTTTATTGATCTTGATGGTGTTTCTAATTCATCAAAGCCAAGTAGCTTTGCCACACAATTGAACCCATCAGGTTCATCTAATAGGCTTTCTAGGAGTTGGAAATATTCAGCTGTCCCAAGGTTGAGTGACGGGCAGCCGAAGAGCAAAGAAGTTTCGCCTGTACAAAAATTTCAGCACCCAAAGTTGCCCAATAGTTATATGAATGTGGATGGTACCGGTTCTTGTTTTTTCTAATATTTTTACTGGTTTAATTAGTTGGGTAGCGCCATTTCTTTGAGTTTGTCCGTATTGCCTTCTCTAGGAATAGAAACACCGATTTCCAAATGGCAGAATTCGAATTACAGCATGAAGAAGCATAAGGAAACGAAGGATGGTTATTATTCGAGTTTAGTCGGGAGTTCTTCTTCTAGTACGGCGAGGCTTCATAACAAAGATGTTTTGAAGAGGTATGAAAACTTCAAGAAGTTTGATACTGTTTTGGATCATTCGGATCATCATTTTTCGTCAAAGTACTGTTCACCACAGGCAAGTGTGATTTTTCTCGACATGCTTATGTATATATTAATATATATATATATACATATATATATACACACACGTTTATATTCTTATTTGTTCACTTTCATACACGTAAATTTGGTATCTTTCAGCCTTCAAAAATGTGGGTTAAAAGTATACAAGATGAGTGGAGGATTCTTGAGAAAGATTTGCCTCGTATGTTTTACTAATTGAGGCCTTTATTAATTCATTAGGAATACCAATGCGTAGATTACTAGTTTGTTTGTCGTAATTTTTTTTTAAGTTGCCAGTTTTTGGTTTTTTTAGAAAGGTGGTTACATCGATCTGTTGGATCACCTCGATCTAACGGTTTCAATGGGCTCTTCGCTTCTTTTTATTTGAAGGGTTCTATCCGGATCTTTTTTTCATACATATATATAGATAGATAGATTGATAGAGGTTCAAACACGAATATCATTTTATAAATGCAAGAACCACAACCCCTTGGGGTTATCCTGCACTTGAAAAAGAAGTAGGAAAAGGTATAAATATAGTGACAATTTGATACTACGGCGAACCCTTATCACATGTGATAATGGGGGATGCTGTCAAAGGTCGTCCACAGCTCTAGTTTAGTATCACATGTGGACTACAGTAAAAGGGTCAAGGGTGGTCTCATATTCTAATATATTATAAGTTTTCATTAGTGATGGCCAAAAACCGGGTTCGGCCCGGGCTGGGCCGGGCCGTTGACCGAACCGGTTCGCTACAGTAATTGACCAACCCGAGTTTGACCAGAACCGGGCCGGGTCGGGCCGGGTTTCGGGAGATATAATGGGGACCGTTTAGTGTGTTATGAAGCCCGGTTATATAAAACCGGTTCGGGCCGGGCCCAAACCCGGTTCAGGTATTTTTCCAATTTTTTTTTTTGATTTTTTGTGTGTTTATGTATTAGTAGTATTAGTCTATTATTCTAATTAAGTAATTAAGAATTTATTTATAAAAGCCACAACGTTGATTGTATCACTAAAAATACGTACGTTTTATTTATTTATAATTTTATATATAGGTTACATCATTTACCGTTACAACTTACGTCTTACAAGAAAATAATACAAATTATATAAATTCTAATAACACGAACCCGAACCTCCCGCACCCGAAGGTCCCGCTCCCGAACTCGAACCTCCCGCTCCCGAACTCGAACCTCCCGCTCCCGTATAATCGTAATTGTTTTGGTAATACCACAATGGGTTATGGTATGTCCCGTAGTATCCATATGTATCCGGATTGTATGCATCAAGAGTGTTTTATTGTCTTAGTCGATCAACCGCCGTGTCGTCGTTTAAGTTGTCGGGTTCGTCTTCATCGTCATCGTCGGTGCGGACACTTGTAGTAGTGGCGTCAGAAGAGGAACCGTATTCGGTTACCGGCGGAGTTATTCCTTCGTCGACTTCATTTTCGTATAAGTTATCTTCTATACCGTCTAGATCCCGCGTCAAGTCTTGTTCGTGTTGAATTCTATCTTCTCCATCCAAGAAATCCTTCAGACAAATGCAACACTCAACCGATTGTGGGGATAATCTAGAGCGACGTTCCGATATAACCCTGCCACTAAGAGAAAAAGCAGATTCCGAAGCTACGGTACTAGCTTGGATTGTTAGTACATCAAGTGCAATGGATGACAAAATTGCGAAACTAGTTTGTTTATTTTTCCACCATTCTAATAAATCTATATCCTCAAAATCGTTGACGGGTGTGCTAGATGCCGATATAAAATTGGTATTAGTGTATTGATTAAATTCACTCAAATTATCCCCCTCAAATCTTGCTCTTTTAGTAGATTCCGTGGCAACCGATTGCATTAAACTTGACATTAAATCGGCTCGAGAAGTGCCACGACTACTACTCGATGGAAAAGTTTGCGATGTATTGGTTTGTTGTCTTTGTGCTCCCACATGTTTTTGTCTATAAATATCAAATAGTTGAAGAAAATCAGTTTTAAATTGTTGTACAAGATTGTTTGAATAAGTAGTACTTGTGGTAGTATCCAAACCAAGCGCAAAACATAATCTTGCTATCAAAACTTCAACACCCGTCATATTTAAATACGGGTTTAGTGCCGCGGCACAAAGAAAAGCAAAAGGGATCTCATCGAAATATTTTAAAAACTTAACCTTCATTGGCCGTACCACGTGTCGAAAGTTTTCATCGCTTTGGTAATAATAAATTTTGGATGACAAAATATATAATTGGTTTAGAACTAAAGGGCTCGTAGGATAATAAACACCGGATAATAACTTTGTTGCAGTTTTGAAATCGGTTAAAAGATCGTGAAAGCCTTGAATCATCATCCATTCATAATCGGTTATATTGTTTCCCGAAAACTTTTGATTATAAAATGGTTGAATATATTGTCTTTGTCTTATTAAATTATCCAACATTTTCCAAGTCGAATTCCATCGAACGGGCATATCTTAAGCGCCCGACAAACTTTTAAAACCGACACTATTGCAAAAATCTATAAATTGGTTATGAATTTTTTTTGATTTTACAAAAACCCGACGTAGCAAAAGCCTAAACTTATATAAAATGCTATCAAGTATTTTTAGGCCGTCTTGAACGGCTAAGTTTATTATGTGTGCGACACAACGTGTGTGAAACAATTTTCCGCTTAAAATAGGGGATAACCTCAAACGTAATTTATCAATGCATGCGGTATTATTAGTAGCGTTATCAAAACTTATAGTAAAAATACTAGCTTGTATACAATAAAATCTAAGAACTTTCATAATTATTTGATATTGACGTTCTCCCGTATGTGGCGAACCAAAGTTTTCAAACGCGATTACACGCTTGCATAATTTCCATGATAACGGCATAATCCAATGTGCCGTTATGCATATATAAGAATGTGGCAATCCGTTTGGTGCGCTCCATATGTCGGCGGTTAAAGAAATATTATTGGGTAATTGTGAAAAGTTTTCTTTCGTTTTTTCTTTAGCATCGAGCCAACATTTTATAGCATCACGTCTAAGAGTTTGACGACTTACCGGTTCGTAGCGTGGTTGGAAGTATTTCCGAATCAAGTTGGTAATATGCGTGTTGTCGAAATGTGAGAACGGCAACGCCATTTGAATTACACATTTCATCGTCATTTCTCGCGCAAGATCGTTATTATACGTCCATATTTGACCGGAATTGTCAAGTATGGGTTGATTTGGATCCTCGGCCGCTCTCAACGCCTTGCAACTTTCGGTATAATGGCGCCTTAACGTCGAATTCGATTCGGATTTGAAAAATTCGGCACACCGATTGCATCGCGCTTTTTTTGTACCATCGGGAAATTGGCACATTTGGAAATTTTCCCAAACATCCAATTTTCGTTTATGCTCGGCTTGGGGAATAACGCGGTAATTTTGTTCCGCCATTTCGTAATTCGTATATTATAAATTAGAAAATACGAGAACACGAGATTACGAGAACACGAGATTACGAGAATACGAAACTAGAGAACACGAGAACTCGAGAACTCAAGAATCGAGATTAGAGAATACGAAAACACGAGAACACGAGAACTCGAGATTAGAGAATAAGAGATTAGAACACGAGAATTTGAGATTACGAGAGCCGAAAAACACGAAATCTTTGCGTTTGTTGCGTTTGTTGCGTTTTGTGAATTGGTGGTTTGAGCCAAACTCTTCCACTAGTATTTATATGCATATAAGGGTGTGATGGAAGCAAAAAAAACAAAAAACGGCAATAAAACGCTATAAAACGGCTAGTAGAAGAGGCATATTTTTGAAATAATTCAAAATGAAGCATATTTTTGAAATTCTGTGCAGGTTACCGTTGGACCGGGTTTGGCCCGGGTTTGAGACCGGTTTTCAGCCCGGTTCGGGTTCAACCCGAAATTTCCCAAATAACTTCAACCGGTTCAGGCCCGCGGCTGAGGACCGGGTTCGGGCGGGGCCGGGCTGGTCAACGGTTCGGGTTCGGTTTAGCCCATCGGTTCGGTTCGGTTCGGTTCCGTTTGGCCATCACTAGTGTTCATGTTTGAACCCTTTTGTACTCTCTCTCTCTCTCTCTCTATATATATATATATATTTATATATATATAGAGAGAGAGGGGGGAGGTTTAGGAAAAAACCTCAAATAAATGAAAAAAAAATA
Organism: Centaurea solstitialis; assembly: GCA_030169165.1. Lineage (NCBI taxonomy): Eukaryota > Viridiplantae > Streptophyta > Magnoliopsida > Asterales > Asteraceae > Centaurea > Centaurea solstitialis. The sequence continues at coordinate 73,260,333 of CM058041.1, forward strand.
AGGAACACCGTCGCAACCGTTCATTTGGACGGAATGCCCATGTGCATACATGTAATTTTAAGTCAGTTTTTTGGTTTAATGCACATGTGCACACATGTTATAAACTAGTTGTATGCATATGTGCATACCGTTAAGATGAACGAGATATATGTATATTTATTATTGTATATATGTTCATGTTCATGTTCAGGGGAAAACCACAAAAGATTGAAAAACTAAGGAATACCCTTGGAACCGTTCATATGTATGGTATTGGTATTCATATATGATATATATGCACATAAGTAATGAAGTAAATGAAAATGTATCTTGGTTTTAATGCATGTAATGCACACGTGCATAAGACAAACGGTTATTAGAGTGTTTCTCGGTTTTTCATTTGCTCGTACGGGTTTCCCTTGAAGTTGATCCTATATATATGGGAGGTTTATGTGAGGATCAATTTTAATTTGGGAACCACATAATTGATTTTATAGTATGTATTCATCAAGTTATCCATTATGCCAATAAGTATATCAAAAGGCTTATAGGAAAATTAACACTACCATTTGCGGAGTACTCGATACACGGTATATATTTCTTGCATTTTTTCAGTACCCATCGCTTGATAACGTATGTTCTACATGTAGACACAATATTCGTCAGGGTTTATGAATCAAGAATGGATCTTTTAAGAGCCGTAATCATCGGAGCACGGGGAACTCCATATCACGATGGTCTCTTTTTCTTCGACATATTCTTTCCGAGCAGCTATCCTGCCGACCCACCGGTATCAAACTGCCCCCCTTTTAGTCCATTCGGTCTTAAATTCTCAATTCATATGCCCGTCAAATATTCAATCGTTTTTTTTCCCTTTTTCACTTTCAGCGTGTCTATTTTCACTGTCACGGCCTTTGTATCAATCCGAATCTAAGCAGTTTTGGTGATGTTTGTTTGAGTCTCCTACACACGTGGCAAGGTGCCCCGGAGGAGAGGTGGATACTTGGGACTTCAACGATGCTACAACTTCTTGTTTTGATACAGGGCCTGATCTTGAACACGAATCCTTACTTCAACAACAAGGCCACTTATGCTTATAGGGGACGCTTGCCGCATGAAACAAGGCTTTCTGTTGATTACAACGAGAAAACTCTCATCTTGTCGCTTAAAACGATGGTGTATACCATGCAAAACCCACCCAAGGTAAAGTTGCTTTCCGATTAAGGTGTGTTTGTTTCATTGGATGTGACAGAAGAAAACGTTGTTGTCCCACGTTGGGCCGGCGGGACTACTTGACAAGATATGTAATTTACAAAATTATCGTTGTCAAGTTAAAAACAATGTATAATTCTTTTAGCAGTCTACCTCAGTTTTTGCCGGTCCTGTTGTAACATATATCACAGATTCACGGTCAACCATGCATACCAAATATTTTCCCTTTTCTACCAAGTCTACGGGTGTGTAAAAACCTGAATGGCTCTAAATCTGAACCCATACCGGAAAAAGGTGTGTGGTTGAATGCATCAAAATCCGAAATTTTGAAAACATATTTTGGGTGGATATTTTTCAATAATTATTTATCTAATTATCTTTTGAAAATCCTAAATCTTACTGGGTCGTATTGTTTTATATTTTCTAGACCTACTATTGATTTCATCAATCCTCTCAACCAATGTTATTCATTCACAAAATCAATTGGATATCTATATATAAATAGCGAAAGTTCAGCTACGTGGCATATTCAGTTTGAATAATCATGTATTATTCACACTGCATAATACTACATTAAGTATTATGCAGTTTGAATAATGTTGAGTGTTACATTATTCAATCTGAATAATACATGATCATTCACTATGAATATGCCACGTACCGAACCCAAATGCAATCCGAAACCCAAAGTTCGGCGATTAGTTTCCATATCCGGAATCTGATTGGATTTTTTAGTTTGTCCACCCAAAACCTGTCCAACAACACTGGTTGAGGAGGAGAACAAATGTTGCCTTATAAGGGAATGGATTTTAAAATCATGAGTATAAAGCAAACAATATCCAGTACGATTGATCAGGGATTTTACACCTGTCACGCCCAATCATGTCCATTTACCAAATTGCCCCTAGCGTTTGTTTCTTGTTTCTCTAAGGTTGGCATGATGGTGGTTTGCAGAACTTTGAGGATTTCGTGATCGGCCATTTCCGCAACCGGGTGCGCGATATCCTGATGGTGTGCAAAGCGTACACGGAAGGTGTGCAGGTCGGGTGCCTCGTGGAACGAGACATACCAGATGTGGACGGGGACGGGAAAGGGAAAAGCTGTTCGGCCGAGTTCAAGAACAATGTGGCCTCGTACGTTAAGGTTCTCATAGGAGCCTTTAAGCAAATCGGAGCAAAAGAAGCCGATGAATTCATCGGCTTAACCAAAATGGTAAGCCAATCGGTTCAATCCGCATCAACTCTTCCATTTGCATCCATAAATGCTGCTGCTTCTGTTGCTTTTAATCATTTTTTGTTAAGAAAAGGGCTTTGAAATGATTGGAATGCACTACTAGAAAGACGGGCATCAGCGACGGACTATTCCGTCGCTAATCCGTCGCTGTTGCTAACTTCCGTCGCTGATTCGTCGCTGAAGGGTTGTCGCAGATCTGGCCGTAGCTGATACTATCAGCGACGGATCAGCGACGGATATCAGCGACGGATCAGCGACGGAGGGGTTTCAGCGACGGATCAGCGACGGACAAGCATCAGCGACGGATCAGCGACGGGCAAGCATCAGCGACGGATCAGCGACGGCAAGCATCAGCGACGGATCAGCGACGGATAAGCATCAGCGACGGATCAGCGACGGATAAGCATCAGCGACGGATCAGCGACGGATCAGCGACGGCACTCGTCAGCGACGGATCAGCGACGGACACTCATCAGCGACAGATCAACGACGGAATTGATTTAAATACAATTATTTTTAGCGACGGATTATCCGTCGTTGATCTGTCGCTATTTAGAAAAAAAATAAAAAAAAATTAATTTCAAATATCAAAAAACCAGTATTTCCTGTTCATTCCAAAAACATACAAAAATATCTTACAAATCCAGAATCATTCAAAAATACGAAAATCTAATCCAAATTTTAAATTCCAATACATTACAGATAGAAGTTTAATTAAATCCATAGCATGTAATCTAAGGGGCTGAAGGACCTGCAGATGCCCCCGTAGATGGCCCCGGAGATGCCGCCGTAGATGGCGCCACAGATGCCCCCGTAGATGGCACCACAGATGTGCCGAGAGGAGGAGGACGAGGAGGATCGAACCCCTGCGCTCGCAAAAAGTCATACAACATATTGGTTGCCGCAGTCTGTTGAGCAAACATGGCAGCATTTGTTTCTCGCTCTCTACGATGATCATCCGCCATTCTTTCCATTTGCGCTCTCAAGTCGCTCATCTATAACATTTGGCATTTGATGCATAATCAGCAAATGTTGTCAACAAAATTTAAACTACAACAATTAAGGCATTTGTACAAATAATCAATATTGTATAATTATACCTCAGATGTCGACCCGCTACTGCCGCTACACCTCCCAGTAATAACATAACTGGGATCCTGGCTCGTGCCAAACCCAAAAAGACGGCCCTTCTTCCGTCCTCCGGCACTCTGCTCCCATAGAGCTACCTCGTCAATCGGAGGGTCGTCGGGACCCTGGCTCGACTGTGCCACATCTCTAACCTCTCGAAAGCGCGCCTAAAACAACAAATACACAAGTAAAATACGCAAGTCACATATTGGTTAGGAACCAACACATGCATACATACACATATATAAAGCAACCTAATGGTTTAAGAAAACTTACAGCTACTCTACCCGCCTTAGGGTAAACGTAGATGGGTTCATCGTCAGGCGGGCCAGTCGCATTTGGTCCGTACTTACGGTTCGAGCAATGAACTCTCTCAAACACCTCAATGGATGTGGGATCACGACCCCAAGTTGCTGCCTATAACAAAAAGATTAAGTAAAATTATTATTACACGTACACAAATCTCATTACAAATTCAAAAAAGAAAAACATAAACTTACCATCCTGTCTCGATGCTCCTCAGTCGGGATCGAACCACCAGTGTGCCTAGACGACACCCCCCCCATCCTCCTTCTTCCGATTCCGAGTATTGGACTTGGACAAAGCAATCCAACCCGGTTTGGACCATACCTGTAAAGACACCATCTGTTAAGTATGTATATATAAAACAAAGTTAATGCACCAACCACATATAATATATTAAAAACCTCGTCAATCATCTGGTGCCAATACTCCTCTGGGATCCAAACAGGGTGGTGTCCTCTAATGACAGACATGTCCTCCTTGTTCCATTGTATTCCATCTAACCGAAGGGCCTCATCCACGACCTTATCACGGGCATCCGACATCCAGTCACTCCACCTATTTTGCATGACATTGGTCCATATGAGATATACTTCATTATCTCGTTCTTCAGGCCACTGATACCTACCCTATAGGCACAAGATTCGTAACAAGTTAAAAACAATAATATGTTTTCTACAATGAGCTTAAAAATGATTCATGTACCAAACCTGTAACATCTTGAACATCTGTTGGCGTTGCGCCGTAGGGTACATTATGTTGTGCCTTTCAATGCAACAATCTCAACGCGGCTCCTAACTTCGAGTAAGTTGTACACCCATCCCATAGAGGCTCGTCTGCAGCTTTTAACATGTCATAAAATCCTTGAGCAGAAGGATTAGGGGTTTGTTCTTCCCATGTCATGCCTTCGTGTACCATGTAATCGTTCACCATTTCGACATACCCTTCATTATTATTGACTATCGGATTAGAAGATTGACCGACGTCTTGGTGATATGCATGGTAATAGGTTTCACCATGTGCCCACCACTGGGTATAATCAGGCATGAAACCGTATTTCGTTAAGTCCAGTTTCACGTCATCCCTCTCCTTATGGTGCGTATTTTTACACTTGGAGCAAGGGCATCTGATGCGAAACACTATCCCATCACGCGTAGTTTTCCTTTCAACAATACCTTCGTTGGCATAGGCAAAGTCTAGAAAACCGTCCAATGAACTAACATAGTCCCTACTAAGACGTCCCTGATTGTCATTCTTTCTATACATCCATTCCCTGTTTGTCGACATATTAAATTACTACATCAACGAAAGAAGTAGTTAGTTGACATAGGTGTAGAGGGGTTTCGATTGACTTTAAAAGTCTAAGTGTAACGGTTTGACTATTTGAATGTCAAAGCGTTGCATTAGAGTGGTTTGGAATTACATTAAAAGTCTACTAAGAGTTATTATATTCTATATCTACTAAGAGTTATATATATCAAATAACAATCACATATCAATGCTTAAGTTCTAACCCTTTCATTAAATTACATGTTAGTGTAACACCCCGCTAAAGCGGAACCACGAGGTGCCACAGTTAAGATTTCATCGCGATAGGAAATAAAATACACCAATCATTCATACCAAAAGTTTAAAAGAGTTTACACAGTACTACAAGTATTACAATCCAACCATCATTCAGGTTTACAAATTTAAACGAAATATGAATCAACATGACTGGTGTTATACAAAAAGTTCCCTTAATGATCTTATCAAACCTTCGGATTTCCTGAAAAGCATGATAAACAAGTGTCAACTACAAGAGTTGGTGAGTTCACAGGTTTTCATATGCACAAAAATATTTTAAATGCAACGACATTTCAGTGAACCTTTTATTCACTACACTTTTCAAAATTTAACTAAAGCAAATCCGTTCATTCGCTTAAGTTATCGTATACAGTTAGAGTGAATCCGTTCATTCACTACCAACAGTGAGTAAATTTTCCGGATGATGTGTAAATCGCAAGATAATTAGTGAGTTACTACAATCCTTTCCAATTCATGACATGCTTTGCCCCTATCTACCCCAGAGGTGGAAGTAAATCCCACTTGCGTAGAACGTTTTGTTCAATACAGTGCACCTATCACTCGTCAGTTCTAGGTGGGTATGTCAATCCAAATAGCGCTATCCACGTGTATTTTAGGCCCATTGTTATGAGTTAATAGTAGTCTTCGGGGACTTATTCATTTTTTTCCTTTTATCTCACTATATCAAGCTTTAAACATATCAAATTTAACTCACTTACATTTCATTTCAATTCGATTCATTTAAATCCATTTTTGCTTATTTTGAAACAAATCAATTCATCACATTTTCATAATACATTCAATCATATCATGCTTTCCACCCCAAAACGTATAAAACGGTAAAAGTGGGGCTGTGAATACTCACCTTGAGTGCTTAGTGCGAATTTGAGAGAGTTGATGCGTGACCTAAATCCCGGCTCCAAACTAGGGTAGTCCTATCAAACACGAAATTTTAACGTAAGTCCTAGGTCCAACGGTCCTTAACTAAAATCGTACCGAAATCCATAATATGCCATTATATAAATTTTATAGCCTAATCCAATAAAATTTCATTTTGTCACCAAAGAGAGTCTTCTAAACATTTTAGAAGTTCAAATTTTATAAAATTGAGCTTTTAAGAAAATTTCAGAATCTGTCAAAATTTTGAGTTGCAAAAATTGTCATTTTGAACCTAGGTCCTCTAAATATTGAGTCTTTAAATTTTTACCCCCTGAATTAGGGGATGTTAAGAGCATTTTCACCAAGTTTCATGATTTTTAGAGGATTTTTACTATTTTTAAACATTTTTACAAAATCAGTGGTAAGGGCTGAATTTCCAGAATACCTTTAGTCCTTGTTTTATTCATAAATAATTCTATACACCACTTTATCACGAATTTCCAAAGGGATTTTCTAGCTAAAACATAAACCAAACTTTTGAGACAAGTTTCATGTCATAAGGATGATTTTTGAGGGAGATATGACCTTTTCAAGTGGTGCATGTGTAATCTGCCATAAGAGGACAGCCTACACCACCAACTTAAACTCATTGGTTGAAGTCCCAAAACACCTCTAAATGACATGATCTTGGACTCTTTAGAAAGCTAACTCAAAGTACTTGAGTTTAGGATCAAGAAAATCGTATTTTAGATAAATAATCAAGGAGTTATGCTTGTTTGAAGTTGACCAAAGTTTCTGACCAAAACACTGTTGCACACAAAAATGTTTTATGGTGGTTTGGGTTCAAATCTTGGTGTTTTTGCACCATTCCAGTGGGGTTTGAACCCTAACACATTAAATATCATTCCATAAAATTTTCATGAAGAAATAAGTTCAAGAAAGCCCTTTTTGGGTCGTGTAAAGTGCATGCAACTACTTTGACAGAATCTGTCCAACATTATAATACCCAAAATACAACCAAAACACATAAAATCATACCATTTCGGGGTTTATCTTGCTATTTCACCCATAACTCAGATTATACAAATGTATTACAACTAAAATATGTTTTCATACCATCCAAACCCATGCATGAACTATTGATGAAGTTTAGCACAAGTTTGGTGGTCAAAATCATCATCTAAACGATTTTTGATTCATTTCTTGTGTTCTTATGGGGAAATCATTGATTTTCACCTCCATAGATTGTTATATAACATCATCTAAGGCTCAATCTCTTTCCCAAACACACATTTCTTTACTTGAATCAAAAAGGGGTTAAAAACCCTTGAAAAAGAAGAAGAAAGACTCACAAATGAGTGAAAATCGAAGTAGAAATCATCTAACTATGCTTACCTTTGATGAACACCCAACCTTAATCTCAAAATAGGTTTTAAAAACCTTTAAAAATCTGGAGTCAAGAGGAGTTCTTGGCTGAGTTTTAGAGAGAGAGTAGAGAGAATTAGAGAGAGAAGTGAAGATTTGAAAAGATAATAATGAGATTTGTTTGGAAAAATGGAGTGATGATGGCTTTTATATCAAGAGGGAGAAAAGCAATCTTGGGGAGTGGGGTGGCCGGCCCCTAGTGGGTCCCACTCACTCTCCCTATATTTTTTTTTTTCTTTTAAAACAGTGTACATTTGACACTGTTATTTCGACGCGGTACCGGGTTTTTGTCGGTTTTTCGCAAATTCTAACTTTTCGAAAATGGTTTTAGGTTAATTAAGTTACTTTACATATAATTTAAACATTATAACTTAATTTTCCAAAAATTATCTTAATTCTGGCATTTTAGGATTATCGGGTAATTTCGGGCCGGTTCGGCCCTTTTCGGGCAGTTTTCGGAACTCTTAGGATTTTAACCTAACTTTTTCTCGCAAACTAATCTATTTTCATCTTAAAACTTATTTAACTAACTTCTAACCTACGGAAATGCTGTAGAGTGACTGAACGCGTAAATTAACCTGGAGGTCGGAACTGACGGTTGTCACATTTACCCCCGGTTGAAAGAAATTTCGTCCCGAAATTTAATCATTGTTGGCACCGAAGCGATCTTTCGTGAAGAGGTGCGGGTATTTGTCTTTCATGTAAGCCTTCCGTTCCCAAGTGAACTCAGGTCCGTGACGAGAGTTCCATCGTACCTTGACGATTGGTATCTTGCTGCGCCGGAGTTGTTTGGTTTCTTGATCAAGAATCTCGATTGGTTCTTCCGAGGCGCGCAGTTTTTCATCAATTTGAATCTCATCCAAAGGCAGAATTACTGTCCCCTCTAACAGACATTTCTTCAGGTTGGACACGTGAAACGTGTCATGAATAGAGCTCAGCTCTATAGGCAAGTTCAACCTATAGGCAACGGGTCCGATTCTTTCTACGACCTCAAACGGTCCAACAAAACGAGGGCTCAGCTTTCCTTTCTTTCCGAATCTTATTAGCCCTTTCCATGGTGATACCTTCAGTAACACTTTGTCACCAACTTGAAATTCCAACGGCTTTCGCCGATTATCGGCATAACTTTTCTGGCGATCTCTGGCCGTTTTCAGCTTTTCTCGAACCATTTTGATTTTGTCGGTGGTCTCCTGCACGACATCCGGCCTAAACAATTTATTCTCTCCCACTTCCAACCAATTAAGTGGGGATCTACACTTGCGTCCATAGAGTGCCTCGTATGGCGCACACTGTATGCTAGCATGAAAGCTGTTGTTGTAGGAGAACTCGACTAAAGGTAGATGATCGTCCCAACTACCTCCAAATTCAATCACGCAAGCACGTAGCATATCCTCTAATGTCTGAATGGTTCTCTCAGTTTGTCCATCGGTTTGAGGATGATAAGCCGTGCTTAGATCTACACGAGTACCCAAAGCTGCTTGAAGCGATTGCCAAAATCGCGAGGTGAATCTACTATCCCTATCAGAGATAATCGATATCGGGACTCCATGTCGCATGACAACCTCACTGACATACAATCGTGCAAGCTTATCGATGCTATCAGTCTCCTTTATTGGCAAGAAATGCGCTGATTTCGTGAGTCGATCAACGATTACCCAAATCGTATCATGCCCCTTTTTGGTCTTGGGTAACTTGGTCACGAAGTCCATCGATATCTGCTCCCATTTCCACTCTGGGATTTCTGGTTGCTGAAGAAGTCCTGACGGTTTCTGATGCTCTGCTTTAACCTTCGCACAAGTCAAGCATTTACTCACGTAAGTGGCGATATCTCTTTTCATACCGGGCCACCAGTAGTGCTCCTTCAGTCCTTTGTACATTTTATCAGATCCTGGATGTATCGAATATTTTGATTGATGAGCTTCATCCATGATCATTTTCTTCAGCTGCTCCACACTTGGAATCCAAATTCTTCCCTTGAAATAACATACTCCATCCCCTTTCTTCTCGAATTCCTTTTCTACGCCATGAAGGGTTTCTTTCTTTATGTTGTCAGTCATTAGGGCTTCCCTTTGAGCTTCCAATATCTGGCTTTTCAAACTGGTCTGGACCAAAACTCCCATGGCTCGTGCTCTTGTAGGCTTCACTCTTTCTTTTCTGCTCAGCGCGTCAGCTACTACGTTCGCCTTCCCGGGGTGGTATTTGATCTCACAATCATAGTCACTGAGCAGCTCCACCCATCTTCTCTGCCTCATGTTTAACATCTTTTGGTCCAGAATATGCTGAAGACTCTTATGATCCGTAAAGATAGTGCATTTGGTGCCGTACAGATAATGTCTCCAAATCTTAAGGGCAAACACCACTGCTCCGAGTTCCAAGTCGTGAGTAGTGTAGTTCCTCTCGTGGACCTTCAACTGTCTGGATGCATAGGCAATAACCTTTTCGTTCTGCATCAAGACACATCCTAAGCCTTGATGTGAAGCATCGCAATACACTACAAAGTTATCCGTTCCTTCGGGTAACGCTAGAATGGGCGCATTGCACAACTTATGCTTGAGTAATTGGAACGCTTCCTCTTGTTTCTCTCCCCAGACGAACTTCTTGTCTTTTTGCGTCAAAGTTGTCAACGGCTGCGCGATCTTAGAAAAATTTGCGATGAATCTTCCTCACGAACTCGCATTTGATGGTATCCCGATCGAAGATCGATCTTGGAGAAGTACGTTGCTCCTTGCAGTTGATCGAATAAGTCATCGATGCGTGGAAGAGGGTATCGGTTCTTGATGGTGATCTTGTTCAGTTCCCTATAGTCGATGCACATGCGAAATGATCCATCCTTCTTCTTGACGAACAGCACAGGGGCTCCCCAGGGCGAAGAGCTGGGTCGGATGAATCCCTTATCTAACAGTTCTTGAAGTTGGTTCGACAGCTCCTGCATCTCGGATGGTGCTAGACGATAAGGTGATCTTGCTACAGGGCCTGCTCCAGGGATTATATCGATGTGGAACTCTACTTGTCGCTGCGGGGGTAGTCCTGGTAACTCTTCTGGGAAAACCTCAGGAAAATCTCGCACGATTGGAATATCCTGGATTTGCTTTTCCTTTGCACTCTTATCTACCACGTGCGCCATAAATGCTACACACTCCTTCCGTAGATGGTTTCGCATTTTCATAAAAGACACGATCTTAATGTCTCTCTTTGGCTTGTCTCCATACACTTCAAGAAATCTTCCATCAGGTAATGCTATCACGACTATCTTCTCAGCACAACATATTGTTGCTCGATGCTTGGACATCCAGTCCATACCAACAATTATGTCAAAACTCCCTATCTTAATCGGGATCAAGTCTATGCTAAAATCCTTTCCAGACAATCCTAGTGTGCATTTTCTGATTATCTTATCAGCCTTAACTAATTCTCCGTTGGAGTATTCGATTATATGATCCTCTTTCAGATCCTGTGACTTTTTATTTATCTTAGGCCTAAATTCTAACGATACAAAGCTCCTATCTGCTCCGGAATCAAAAAGCACAGTAGCAGGATAGTTGTTGAGAAGAAACGTACCTGTAACCACGTCGGGGTTTTGCTTTGCTTCCTCTGCTCCAATCACAAATGCTCTCCCTCGAGCTAGTCCTCCTCGGTTTCCTTGGTTCGCTTGGTTTGCTTGGGTCGTTTGGTTTGCCGGCTGCACTCGATTCGCGTAGGGTCTCTGATTCAACTTGGGACAATCATTCCGGTAATGATTTAAGCTCCCACACTCAAAACAAGTTCCCTTCTTACAGCCCTTGTCAGTATGGCCTCCCCTGCCACATCTAGAACAGACAATACACCTCCCACCATGAAGGTTCCCACACTTGCCACACTTCTGATTCGTTCCTCTCTCTCTTTCTGCCATCTGAGTCTGCAATCCGTAGCTCCTGGTTATTCTCCTATCCTTGCCCATCTTTCCCCTGAATTGTGGTTTAGTAGACTCCTCTATCTTCCTCTTTCCTTTCGCCCCATCGCTCAGAAAGGTTCCTGATCGGACCGCATTGTTGGTGAGTCGGTTTGCCAGATTCACTGCCTCTTGCAGAGTTTTCGGGTCTGCTGCAGTTACATTTCCCCGGATTACTGGTGATAATCCCCAGACATATCGATCTACACGGTTCTGTTCAGGTGTTACCAGGTGCGGTACTAGCTTAGCCAATTCATGGAATCGGGTAATGTAAGTGGTGACATCATTTCCTTTCATCTCATGGTGCCACAACTCCGCTTCTAGTTTCTGTATCTCGCTTCGCGGGCAAAACTCATCCTTAAGCATCTTCTTGAAATCCTCCCAAGATATTTGATTGGTGGCCTCACGTCCACGGGTCTGAATTTGAGTGTTCCACCAAGTTAAAGCTCGTCCTTGTAACAAGCAGGCAGCATACTGTACCTTATTTCCCTCCGTACACTTGCTGATATGGAGGACAGACTCCATGCCCTCTATCCAGGTTAACAGGCCAACCGCTCCTTCGGTTCCATGGAATTCTTTAGGATTACAGCTACGGAAGGATTTGTACGTACATTCTCTTTCTCTACGCTCGTGATTTTGGTTTTGATTAGTATTGAATCCAGCTGCCACTTGGCTAACTATATTAGGAAGAGAGGCTATGACTTGCTCCGAAACGAGTCTTGCAAGTTCCGGATCTTCCCTTCTTGGAGGCATGTTTCTAAAACATAACCATAATAAAGGCATTTAGTGATGAGCTAGCAAATCTAGGTTCTTGCAATTTACTAACTACCCACTCATTCAAGCCATAGTGTCTACGCAACGTATTAAACTTATTATACCAACTAACGAGGTCATTAGATGCATAATAATTTAAACATTCCATTCATACGTAAAGATGCAAATATAACATGCAACTCATAGCAAATCATACCATCATAATATCCATATCGTTTTCCAAAAATAATATCCAAACGATCATACGGTTTTACAGTCATCCAAAATACCAAAAGTCATAAGTGTTCAATAACTGGGCATCATGCCCCAAAACAAAAATCAGTACAAGATCCCATCTCCTAGTAGCCAGCCCCCCACAAAGCCCAGACGAACAAGATGATAGCCAGAGCAATCACCACATACACCAAGGTGTATAGGTGACTGAGCGAGTCCATAGTGTGACCTAGGAGGGCCACGACTCTGGATAGCTGCTGGCTATCCGCTCCGGCTACACCTATCAGGGAATCGATCATGTGGTCATGATGATCGATCATGTGCTCGTGGATGTCCTGACCCCGGGCTAAGCGCTCGACCTCCTGACGCTCGAGCGGGGTCATGCCTCTCAGGCATAGGACAGGGGCACGGGCCACTGGTGGGTGCCTAGGAACTGGTGCTATCGGCGGTGGTTGGACGACAGGCGGTGGTCGGGCATCGGGTGATGGTCGGGCAACTCTAGGTATCGGCGACGACGGACGGTAGGGCGGCGGAGATCCAGATGATGTAGAGGACGAGGACGACGACGACGACGACGATGACCCACCCTGGCCCCTTACCCGTGATGGCCCCGCCCCATCCCCAGAGGGAATGCGGAAGGTCATCCGGGTAGGCAGTGGCACGCTCTTTCGAGCGGTGCGCCTGCCCCTAAGGCCATAATGGGTCTCAGGCCCGTAAGGTCGCGCCGGACTGGCGGGCCGGACGGGGACCTGATGGGAGTCAGCGTCACTGTCGCTGTACGGGTCACGTTCCCGGTCGATGGTCTGGGAACGCGAGGCGACACTCCGACTCCTAGAGGGTCCGTGGGACCCCAAGGACTGGTGCTCAGACGGGTCGGTCTCCTGAGACATGGTAACTGCGATAGAAAAATTTTAAATTATCAATTTAGAAATATTTTCAAAACTTGTACATATTAATGCGAACTCACAGAAAAAAAAAAAATGTTTTGCAGGAAATTTCTCAGAAAGTTTCGACCTTTAAATTTTAACAGCATGGTTAGTTCACAAGTCTTATTCTACTTATATCATGGCGATGCGTAGGTGATCAGGCTCCGCATTTCTATGATATACCAGAACAGTACCTATCCTAATCATACGGATTTTTAAAATTTTTTCCTATGCCTAGAAATCTTTTTACTTAAGGGTTTGAATTTCTTTTGAAAAGGTTGGTTATAGTACTTGGTTTTTATGAAAAACCGATGTTCTCTATAACCTATGGCTCTGATACCAAATCTGTAACACCCCGCTAAAGCGGAACCACGAGGTGCCACAGTTAAGATTTCATCGCGATAGGAAATAAAATACACCAATCATTCATACCAAAAGTTTAAAAGAGTTTACACAGTACTACAAGTATTACAATCCAACCATCATTCAGGTTTACAAATTTAAACGAAATATGAATCAACATGACTGGTGTTATACAAAAAGTTCCCTTAATGATCTTATCAAACCTTCGGATTTCCTGAAAAGCATGATAAACAAGTGTCAACTACAAGAGTTGGTGAGTTCACAGGTTTTCATATGCACAAAAATATTTTAAATGCAACGACATTTCAGTGAACCTTTTATTCACTACACTTTTCAAAATTTAACTAAAGCAAATCCGTTCATTCGCTTAAGTTATCGTATACAGTTAGAGTGAATCCGTTCATTCACTACCAACAGTGAGTAAATTTTCCGGATGATGTGTAAATCGCAAGATAATTAGTGAGTTACTACAATCCTTTCCAATTCATGACATGCTTTGCCCCTATCTACCCCAGAGGTGGAAGTAAATCCCACTTGCGTAGAACGTTTTGTTCAATACAGTGCACCTATCACTCGTCAGTTCTAGGTGGGTATGTCAATCCAAATAGCGCTATCCACGTGTATTTTAGGCCCATTGTTATGAGTTAATAGTAGTCTTCGGGGACTTATTCATTTTTTCCTTTTATCTCACTATATCAAGCTTTAAACATATCAAATTTAACTCACTTACATTTCATTTCAATTCGATTCATTTAAATCCATTTTTGCTTATTTTGAAACAAATCAATTCATCACATTTTCATAATACATTCAATCATATCATGCTTTCCACCCCAAAACGTATAAAACGGTAAAAGTGGGGCTGTGAATACTCACCTTGAGTGCTTAGTGCGAATTTGAGAGAGTTGATGCGTGACCTAAATCCCGGCTCCAAACTAGGGTAGTCCTATCAAACACGAAATTTTAACGTAAGTCCTAGGTCCAACGGTCCTTAACTAAAATCGTACCGAAATCCATAATATGCCATTATATAAATTTTATAGCCTAATCCAATAAAATTTCATTTTGTCACCAAAGAGAGTCTTCTAAACATTTTAGAAGTTCAAATTTTATAAAATTGAGCTTTTAAGAAAATTTCAGAATCTGTCAAAATTTTGAGTTGCAAAAATTGTCATTTTGAACCTAGGTCCTCTAAATATTGAGTCTTTAAATTTTTACCCCCTGAATTAGGGATGTTAAGAGCATTTTCACCAAGTTTCATGATTTTTAGAGGATTTTTACTATTTTTAAACATTTTTACAAAATCAGTGGTAAGGGCTGAATTTCCAGAATACCTTTAGTCCTTGTTTTATTCATAAATAATTCTATACACCACTTTATCACGAATTTCCAAAGGGATTTTCTAGCTAAAACATAAACCAAACTTTTGAGACAAGTTTCATGTCATAAGGATGATTTTTGAGGGAGATATGACCTTTTCAAGTGGTGCATGTGTAATCTGCCATAAGAGGACAGCCTACACCACCAACTTAAACTCATTGGTTGAAGTCCCAAAACACCTCTAAATGACATGATCTTGGACTCTTTAGAAAGCTAACTCAAAGTACTTGAGTTTAGGATCAAGAAAATCGTATTTTAGATAAATAATCAAGGAGTTATGCTTGTTTGAAGTTGACCAAAGTTTCTGACCAAAACACTGTTGCACACAAAAATGTTTTATGGTGGTTTGGGTTCAAATCTTGGTGTTTTTGCACCATTCCAGTGGGGTTTGAACCCTAACACATTAAATATCATTCCATAAAATTTTCATGAAGAAATAAGTTCAAGAAAGCCCTTTTTGGGTCGTGTAAAGTGCATGCAACTACTTTGACAGAATCTGTCCAACATTATAATACCCAAAATACAACCAAAACACATAAAATCATACCATTTCGGGGTTTATCTTGCTATTTCACCCATAACTCAGATTATACAAATGTATTACAACTAAAATATGTTTTCATACCATCCAAACCCATGCATGAACTATTGATGAAGTTTAGCACAAGTTTGGTGGTCAAAATCATCATCTAAACGATTTTTGATTCATTTCTTGTGTTCTTATGGGGAAATCATTGATTTTCACCTCCATAGATTGTTATATAACATCATCTAAGGCTCAATCTCTTTCCCAAACACACATTTCTTTACTTGAATCAAAAAGGGGTTAAAAACCCTTGAAAAAGAAGAAGAAAGACTCACAAATGAGTGAAAATCGAAGTAGAAATCATCTAACTATGCTTACCTTTGATGAACACCCAACCTTAATCTCAAAATAGGTTTTAAAAACCTTTAAAAATCTGGAGTCAAGAGGAGTTCTTGGCTGAGTTTTAGAGAGAGAGTAGAGAGAATTAGAGAGAGAAGTGAAGATTTGAAAAGATAATAATGAGATTTGTTTGGAAAAATGGAGTGATGATGGCTTTTATATCAAGAGGGAGAAAAGCAATCTTGGGGAGTGGGGTGGCCGGCCCCTAGTGGGTCCCACTCACTCTCCCTATATTTTTTTTTTTTCTTTTAAAACAGTGTACATTTGACACTGTTATTTCGACGCGGTACCGGGTTTTTGTCGGTTTTTCGCAAATTCTAACTTTTCGAAAATGGTTTTAGGTTAATTAAGTTACTTTACATATAATTTAAACATTATAACTTAATTTTCCAAAAATTATCTTAATTCTGGCATTTTAGGATTATCGGGTGATTTCGGGCCGGTTCGGCCCTTTTCGGGCAGTTTTCGGAACTCTTAGGATTTTAACCTAACTTTTTCTCGCAAACTAATCTATTTTCATCTTAAAACTTATTTAACTAACTTCTAACCTACGGAAATGCTGTAGAGTGACTGAACGCGTAAATTAACCTGGAGGTCGGAACTGACGGTTGTCACAGTTAGGTTCCCAATCCCCTTTACAAAACAATAAACATGCGCATATTTGTTGCAGGCTATTTAATAGCTAAGAACATAAGTGTAAATTTATACAAATAAAAGTTATGTGCTCTTGGTGTTGTTTCCAGCAAACAAAAGAGCATCAAAACTATACCAATAAATACCCTATTTAGAATGAGTACGGAGATTAACAGTTAAGTTGTGTGATTTGCAATAGCTACTTGCTCATATAGAGTCCATTCTACAATTTATAAAAGTAAAACCGTTAATCATAAGCGGCTTCGAAACTTGTGTGTAGAACATAACATGATAACATACAATTTCAACACAGCCTTAATCACTAAAAGACATAATTCCCCACGCATCACACATGAAAGTTATTTTAGTGAATCCTCAAAAGTAACAAACCATTTCAAAACCCCTAAATTATATAGTGAAAAACCAGCAGAAACAACAAGACATGAACACTTGTAGTATGTGACAATCTTGCAATTAATTTCATGAAATTAATACTAGTGAAAGTAACTACAGTTATAAGAAACTATACATACATATATATGATTGATTATGAAGTGTAAGTAATAATTAGCCACCAAACCTGTAAGCCAAAATTCTCCAAAAGAGTTATAAAACCACCGACCTACTGCCTGCAAGTTTAACAAATAAGAATTAAGGAAGTTTTTAATCATAATAATTAAGGAAGAAAAACATTATGGTATTAATTTCAAACAAACATAACAATATTTGTTTAAGTTTTGGCTAACCAAATCAAACTCATCATTATCATTTATCAATGCTTGAATCAAAATATACTCATGTTCATGCTTAAATCTACAAAGATTTATCCTAGAAGAAAATTTTAACATCTTAAAGTGATACACTAGCATATTAAATATAAACACAGTGATGGATAAGATCTACACTCTTTGTGAATCTCTTTACAATATAGATATAAGATATATGATGAAGTCTACCATTTATTCTTTCAACTTGATGATATTGATGGTATGAACAATCTGCAGATAGCATATGAATTGAGAAATACAAATTTCTCATAAGCATTTCGTCGACTAGGTGGTAGACCAAATTCAAAAACCACACCCAATTCCATATCATATTATCCTAGAACATAAAACCCCTAAAACAAAGAATCTCAACAATTTGAAAATTAAGACTCAAACAAACAGCCCCTGAGTAAACCCTTGAAATTAATCAACAATTTGATTGAAGATACCTGATTAATGATTCATGGATGCTTCGGCGGTGATGAACTGTGACAGCGGCGGTGATGAACGGTGACAGCAGCCGCGATGGTGGTGAGTGGTGACAGCAACGGTGATAGCGGCGGTGAGTGGTGATAGCGGCGGTGAGTGGTGATAGCGGCGGTGAGTGGTGATAGCGGCGGTGAGTGGTGGTGTTGAACGGTGTCGCCGGCCAAATCGGGTGAGTGGTGGTGTTGAGTGGTGTCGCCGGCTGTTTGGGAGAGGAAGGAGACAGAAAGCGGCTACAAACAAATTGTTAGGGTTTATATCTTTTATACCCATCAGCGACGGAATTTTCCGTCGGTGACATGTTTACCCATCAGCGACGGAATTTTCCGTCGGTAAACTAATCATCAGCGACGGATCAGCGACGGACAACCCTTATCCGTCGCTGATCCGTCGCTGATCAGCGACGGATCAGCGACGGAATTTTTCATTTTTTGTTTTTTCCGGTTTTTTAGGAATACACTTTAATCACGTCAATCCTCCGTGATCACCCTTCCATGAATTGCGTCAATCCTCCGTGATCACGTCCATCGTAACCGAAGATGTGTGGCTGAGATTTGTCTCCATGTTCATGACCAGAATTGAATTCACATTTGATCACCTAAAGCTCGAGCTCGTTTAAAGTCATAATGCTCGAGTTTGGCTCGTTTCGAGCCTTATGTGTCAAGCTCGATCTCGAGCTTAAGAATTTTACGAGCTCTAGCTCGAGCTTAAGAATTTTACAAGCTCGAGCTTGTTTATTAAAGGAGCTTAAAATGAACCTCGAATTCGGGTTGCGCTCATTTAACTCGAGCTCGAATCCAGCTTTTAACGAGTCGATCCTAAGTTGCTCACGAACAGCTCGGCTCACTTACACCCCTAGACATATAAGTAAAGTATATCCCTAAAAAACCGGAAAAAAACAAAAAATGAAAAATTCCGTCGCTGATCCGTCGCTGATCAGCGACGGATCAGCGACGGAATTTTTCATTTTTTGTTTTTTCCGGTTTTTTAGGAATATACTTTAATCACGTCAATCCTCCGTGATCACCCTTCCATGAATTGCGTCAATCCTCCGTGATCACGTCCATCGTAACCGAAGATGTGTGGCCGAGATTTGTCTCCATGTTCATGACCAGAATTGAATTCACATTTGATCACCTAAAGCTCGAGCTCGTTTAAAGTCATAATGCTCGAGTTTGGCTCGTTTCGAGCCTTATGTATCAAGCTCGATCTCGAGCTTAAGAATTTTACGAGCTCTAGCTCGAGCTTAAGAATTTTACAAGCTCGAGCTTGTTTATTAAAGGAGCTTAAAATGAACCTCGAATTTGGGTTAGGTGATCAAATGTGAATTCAATTTTGATCGTGAAAGTGAGGACAAATCTCAGCTACACATCTTCTGTTACGATGGAAGTGATCACGGAGGATTGACGCGATTCCTAGGAGGTTTGAGGGTAGAGATTATTAGCGACGGATCAGCAACGGGATTAATTATTTATTTTTTAATTATTTTTCTTAACTAATCCGTCGCTAATCCGTCGCTGATTAGCGACGGATCAGCGACGGAATTAATTATTTATTTTTTAATTATTTTTTATAAATAATCCGTCGCTAATCCGTCGCTGATCAGCGACGGATCAGCGACGGAATTAATTATTTATTTTTTAATTATTTTCGTAAATAATCCGTCGCTGATCCGTCGCTGATTAGCGACGGATCAGCGACGGAATTGATTATTTATTTTTTAATTATTTTTTATAAATAATCCGTCGCTAATCCGTCGGTATTTTCCGTCGCTAATGGTCGTGGTCATCCGTCGCTGATCCGTCGCTAATCAGCGACGGAATTTTGGCGTCGCTGATAACCGTCGCTGATGCCACTTTTTCTAGTAGTGATGTTGGATGGATGGATTTATGTTTGGAACTCATATTTATGTATATAAGATGGAGGAGAGGCTAGATATTTTGACCAACTTATTTTTTGTTTCCTGGCTTATTTAGATGAATATTTGATTTCTTAAAAGAAATCACATTGGAAATGGAGGTTTTTTTTGGGGATTTTGTTGTGTTAATTGGTTTTTTGCATATTGTTTTGTTGGTGGAGAGTTGGATGGTTATGCTCTAAATAGTAGTGTGTTTTGCATATTGTTTTGAAAAAATGGCTCCCTATTTTTTGTTATAAAAAGCTTTTCTATTTGAAATATATTATAAAAAGAAAAAAGGAAAGGGGAAGGGTTACATCTACAAGAGATAGGAAAAAAATCAACACAAAATAAGAACTAAAACGAGAGAAGTGAAAACAAAAGGGTCGGGTTGACAAGAATACAGCCTGACAAAGAACGAGCGTGGCTAGCTAGAAACTAGTCGTGCAACCACTCAACCCATGATTTGTTGAAGTTCTTTGCTCAATTTGAGATCAATTGAAGGGAAAATAGTTAAAAGTGTAATAAGTTGATCCATTTGCTGAGTTGTCTCACAGGAAAAGGTTTGATTGTTGTGATTACTTCAAATCCAATAAAGAGTTGTCCAAATTATTGCCTTCCAAATAAGCTGCCTAAAAGGAATAATCTCAATGATCTCCTCCTCAACCAAGATGAAGTAAGACTTCATCCCCACCAGCTAAAGACCCCTTTCCATAGTTGAAAGGATAACAAACAATTGATGAAGCAATGGTCAATGGTTTAAAGCTTATTACCTTCATCTATCCCAAATGTATGGTTTCAAGCTCGATCGTTACTTTCATCCCAAATGTACAAGAAAATGGAAATAAACGACATCTTTTGACAATTTATTAAAATTACAAAACTAACTATTGTAAAAATCACATTTACTTTTTTTTCTTTTTTTGTTCTCGTATTTGATAATACTAGAGTTTTCATTTAGTTTTTAGATAAGCAATTTCCAAACACTAAAAAAATATTTATCTTCTTTTCCACGACTGAATAAGTCATTAAACACCTTAGATAAGCAACTTCCAAACATCCACTTAGAGCTAAGGGAGGTGGTATAGCAAGTAACAATGGGATTGAGACTCTGTGGGGGATCAAGTTTCGTATAGTGTTTAGGTATTTTCTTTTCCTCTTCTTGTTTGTTATAGGCGGTTTAGCATTTGTTTGTGTGTGTATATATATTGGGGTGGGCGGTCGCAACGCAAACCAGTTTTAACTAGGGGACAAAATAGAGCGCACGCTATGAATTTGTGAGTCTCGTGTTTCTTCTTTTTCTTTCTCTGATTTTATGTATCAACGGGGTTTTCAGATGACATACTCAACGATCTCATCAGAAGTGCATATTCTTCTGTGTTGCAGACAGCCTTTTTGGGCATGACCCAGGTCCGCGATCCTTCAAGACGTTTTAAAAGTGGATTCGAGTTTTGATGAACTACGTACCTTGGCCAACCCTATCAACCAAGGCCAAAGATTTTGTCGGATACTTGTTGAACAAGGACCCTAGGAAAAGAATGGTGATTGCTCATGTTTGTTTTTGTTGGTAAAATATCGCTCTCCGTAAAGCTGCTTTACGGGTATATTTTTTATGTTATTTTTACTTTTTATTGGTAGTTCCTCTTGTTTGGTTTTTATGTGCTTCACTATCTCTCAACCTTTTCCATGTAGTATATACAGCCGAAAGATCGTGTGAGAAGTTGAGTTAACGTGAAAAGTGAATGAACCCTTGCATTTATCACTTTTAATCTCAAATTAAACCCATCCTATTGCGCAACCAATCGATACAAGTTCCTTTACTAGGTCAAATAAGTACGAAATAGAAAAAATGAAGGTTTGTTACACTAATTGAGACAAAAGTTGGTTATTACACTAAATAGGAACAAGACACATGATCGTGTGAGAAGAAATTTGGACCATTGATTCTTACTGGGAATTGATTTGGTGCATCTCATCCTAATGTGCATCTACAATTTCATGTAGTTTTTATGCTTTTCACGATAACTCCGGTTACCCATCCCTTAGGAACAAATGCAAACTTTGTTACATTTTGTGAATTTGTTCTATCATATCTCCAAACTCAAGCCGAGCCCATAGGCCTCGGTTCATGTTCCCATTTCACTTTCGTTGCATTTCAATTTTTGGTTCCGTTTTGGACATCATTGGTTTATGTTGTTTGGTTCCATCCATAGTTCTATTAGGATTGTGGAGTAGCAATGGTGGAAGTTTGGGCATAACATTTTTCTTCAAAGATGGTTCTGGTGGTATGTCATCTAACTATTTTTATATTTTTATTGAATTCGATTATATATGTTATGGTTTATGGAGTCATTTTTGCCCAACTTTTACCTCTTTGTTATATAATGAGGAGCTCATCATTTGTGTGTTTTTTTTTATAGTTTTCATATAAAACTGAATATAAAAACTTAACTCTGTTAAATTTATATATAATAAATAAGTAACTTGGTTGTCACATATCGTTCTATGGTGTATCTGAAACAGTATTTTTCTGCCTAAAAGTGTTTCTGAATGCAAGTTACATTTATCTTAAAATCTCACTAATTTTTTTTAAATATAAAAAATATAAAATATAATCAAGATAATTGTTAGGGTAAAAATCCACAATCGCACGACAACCGACTATAATCGTAAGACAAAAGTTAGGACAGTAATCCTGTATTAAGATAAGGTCCTAAGATAAAACCTAAAAGAACTATCGAACAAAGATCCTTGAATATCGAACGAGTACATCGAATAAGTTGAACGATGATTACAATATCGTACGACAGTACTAACGAATAAACACACGAAGTTTATGTCTTTGATGCAGGTAAGCTGATTATCATTTCTAACAATTGCCCACCTTTGAGAAAGTCCGAGAATGAGTACTATGCTATGCTTGTTGGAGTTCATCACTACAATTAACAAGTCGTAAGTTATATAGCGTTCGACGACATCAATATCGACCGTTACAAGCAAGATTCTAGCAGCAGTTACAATCTGGACATTAACTCTCAGCAGTACCGTTCGACCGTTATAAACCAAGCATTAATAGTCAAGAATACCGTTGGACAGTTACGATTTGGACATTAATGAACCATAATCCCGTTGGACGGTTACTTCAAAGACACTATAAAAGAAGGATCAAATCAACATTCAAGAACACGAAGTCTATCCGAAGCTCAAAAATTCCATAGCGTTTATTCTTGAGAATCATCTGTAATTTACATTCGATCTCATATTTGTTTCAGTTGTAATCGTACGACCAAAGCTGTATATTCGAAGGACATCACCCCTGTTTGGTGATTATAGGGCTCTGTCGACTTATCTTTTAGGTCGACCGCAGGTTTTTTCCTCCGTCGTGAGGTTTTTCCTGCGTCATCAAATTGTTTGTCTTATTTTACTTTTCTCGTACTTATCATCGATTGTAATTTCTTTCTCTCGACGGTTAAGCCTCACACAAGTTTTTTACGACATCGAGTTGTGTAATTTTTTACATAAACAGTTTGGCGCCCACCGTGGGGCTCCGTTTTGAGAAAAATTCCATTCGGTGAAAAATGCGCCTTAGTACTAACCTTTTCTTTGAGTTCTCTTTGAGCTATTTGTGCAGGATAATGGATAACGGATTCATAGCATCTTTACAACAACAATTGCAACAAGCTAATGACGAAATCCAGCGTCTTCGAGCTTCGCAAGGACCATCGATGTCTATTCCTCCTCCTTATCCACCTCAACATCTAAGACCACCACTTCGACCACAGTTCAATGCCTCAGTACCACTATCGACTACAAACCAGCAGTACAACAACGTACGACCGTCTTTACCACAAGTTCCACCACCAATACTTCATGGCCCGCCACCTATGCCTCGGGGTCCACCTCCTATGCCTCAAGGAACACCCATGTTCACGTTCGAACCATTCAACAACATATCCCAACAGATTCGTATCCCTGGTCATATACCCACAGCTGCTAGTTCTACCATTCATACGACAATACCACCCAGTACTGGAATTTCTTCTGGTTTTATCCCAACAATTCCAATAGCCATTGAAGATCCTTTAAGCGTACGATTGAAATCCCTAGAAGAACAGAATCAAAAGTTGTTCGCGTTACTCACAAAGCTACCTGGAGCAGCAGTACCTGTCGAAGTTGAACCTAAGACTGGATTTCAGGCTTCGCCGTTTGTCGATGAATTAGCTCTTGTCGACATACCCAAAAAATACACCATTCCAGCTTTCGCAACAAAATATTCTGGAATTACAGACCCAGTCGAACATATAGCACAGTATAAGCAACTTATGTGGACAGTTCCTATACCGGCGCAATATCAAGAAGTTTGCATGTGCAAGAGTTTTGGATCAACTCTAACAGGAGCAGCATTACAATGGCTTATCAACTTAAAGCCAAAAAGCATTGGGTCCTTTGCAGAATTGGTAAACCAATTCACTCGACAGTTTGCTAGCAGTCGTAAGATGGAGAAGCAGACCAGCGACCTATACTACATCGTACAGAAATCTAGAGAAACGATCCGCGACTACTTCAACAGATTCAATGTGGCAATGATTGAAATAAAGAATTGCGATGTGAAGACTGCAATCGAGGCGTACAAACGTGGGCTAGAAGATTCCTCTAGACTGTATTTGGAATTGACTAAGTATCCTCCAGAAAACTTCGACGACGTACGAGCCAGAACATTAGCTTTCATGAGAACAGAAGACGATGCTCTTTTTCGACGAAAGCACTCTGCTGAAAAGAAACCTCTTGGTGCTCAAAAACATGATTTTAAGCACAAAAGAGTAAACAAGATTGGAAATCCTCGACATGAATCAAAAGCTCGATCAAGCAAAGGTACTGTTAAAATACGATATCCAGAATTATCTACTTACAATTTTGCAGGTACACCGAAAGATTTGGTAGATTCGCTACGAAAGATTGATGCAAACGTACG
The DNA here is from genome assembly GCA_030169165.1 of Centaurea solstitialis. NCBI lineage: Eukaryota > Viridiplantae > Streptophyta > Magnoliopsida > Asterales > Asteraceae > Centaurea > Centaurea solstitialis. The sequence continues at coordinate 73,285,322 of CM058041.1, forward strand.
ATGGCCAAAGAAATCTGACAAACCAAGCAAGGACAAAGATCAAAATAAATGGTGCGACATCCATGAAGACCACGGCCATATAACGGATGAATGTATCAGTCTCAAAAAGGAGATTTCATATTTGAAATCAAAAGGACATCTGAAAGGCGTCATCTCAGAAGAACAAGGACGACCAGCGACACCGGTTCATACAAAAGTCGTAAACTGCATCACTGGAGGATCAGAAGTGTGTGGACTTACGTATTCGGCTGCCAAGCGACATGCACGAGATGGTCCAGACGAACATCCTATCCCCGGAGAAGCCAAGTCAAAGACGGAAAGAGAGCTCGATGCAATGACAATTACGTTCGATCAAAAGGATACACAGGGGTCCATCATAAACATCATGACGCTCTAGTCATACAGTTAACAATTGGAAACTGTTCGACTAAGAGAATATTGATTGATGGAGGTAGTTCGGCTAACGTTATTTTGTAGATACTCTTAAGGTCATGGGAATCGAACGATCAGAAATCGTACGACGAAGTACTACTCTGATTGGATTCAATGGAGACCCGATGAACACTCTCGGAGAAATCATCTTGCCTGTCTTCGCCAAAGGCATCAACAAACAAACAAAACTTAACGTTGTGGACTGCCAGTCGGCCTACAATGTTATTCTTGGAAGACCATGGATCCACGAGATGAAAGCAATCCCTTCGACATACCATCAGAAGATCAAATTTCCTTCTCCATGGGGAATTCAAGAAATTGCTAGTGAAAACAAGGTCGCACGAGAATGCTACAATATTACGATGAAGACAAAGTCGCAGGACATCTAGCAATTACAGAGCCAGGATGGGAAGAAATCGAACGATGATCTTCGACTAGAAGAAGTCGTAATCGATCCTGAACATCCTGATCGAAAGGTCTTCGTAGGAGCTTCGCTCCCCCTGACATAAAAAATACGATTATATCTTTTTTGCAGGAACATTCAGACTGTTTTGCATGGTCGCATGAAGATATGGTTGGAATAGATCCAAGCATTATATCACATAAGTTGAACGTGGATCCTACTTTCAAACCAATTAAGCAGAAACGTCGCAAGTTTGCACCCGAACGAAACAAAGTAATTAATGATGAAGTCGACAATCTGCTGAAGACAGGGAAGATACGAGAAGTCAAGTATCCAGAATGGTTGGCTAATGTGGTCGTCGTACAAAAGAAGAATGGAAAATGGCGAGTCTGCATCGATTTCACGGATCTAAACAAAGCCTGTCCAAAAGATCCTTTCCCTTTACCCCATATCGACGCCATGGTCGACGCGACAGCAGGACATGAATTATTGACATTCATGGACGCATATTCAGGATATAATCAAATCTTGATGCACACGGAAGACCAAGAAAAAACCGCATTCATGACAGACAAAGGTATATACTGTTACAAAGTTATGCCATTTGGTCTCAAGAATGCAGGTTCGACGTATCAAAGATCGGTCAACATGATGTTTGAGGAACATCTTGGTCGAACGATGGAAGTCTATATCGATGACATGCTCGTAAAATCAGAACGTTAGATTGATCATGTTACGCATTTAAAACAATCATTCGACATCCTACAACAGTACCAGATGAAGCTCAATCCAACAAAATGTTCCTTTGGGGTACGAGCAGGAAAATTCTTGGGATACTTGGTAACACAACGTGGAATCGAAGCAAGTCCAGAACAAGTTAAAGCTATCACCGAGATACAATCCCCAAGAAACATCAAAGAAGTCCAGAAGTTAACAGGACGCGTGGCAGCTTTAACCCGATTTATCTCACGATCATCGGACAAATGCCATTTGTTCTATAATGTCCTACGAAAAAATCAAGGCTTCTTATGGACGGACGAACATGAGAAAGCTTTGCAAGAATTGAAGCAATACATGGCATCACCTCCTCTGTTGACAAAACCAGTCGAAGGTGAAAGTCTACAATTGTATTTGGCAGTAAGCAAAAATGCAACAAGTGCAGTACTCGTACGAGAGGAGGATCAGCAACAACGACCAATTTATTATGTAAGCAAATCTTTCCTCGACGCAGAAACCAGGTACACATCAATGGAGAAATTGCTACTGGGTCTTATGACAGCAGCAAAAAAGCTAAGGCATTACTTTGAGTCGCATCATATTATTGTTGTAACCAATTATCCACTCAAGACGGTGGCTTCGAAAGCCAGAGTTAACAGGACGTCTAGCCAAGTGGAGCATCTATCTCAGTGGGTTCGACATTGAGTTTAAACCCAAGACGGCAATCAAGTCGCAAGTATTGGCAGATTTTGTGGCAGAATTCTCTCCAGGACTGGAACCCACGACGTGCGATGAAATTGTGATGATTTCAGACAACAAACCTTGGATACTCTACGTTGATGGTTCTTCGAACGTACGAGGATGTGGATTAGGTATTGTCTTAAAATCATCACAAGGGGAAATATAATATACTCCATACGATGTGAATTCAAAGCCACAAACAACGAAGCAGAGTATGAAGCTTTGATTGCAGGACTGGATATTGCTCTTAGACTGGGGGCAAAACTATTGCACGTTCGAAGCGATTCTTTATTGGTGGTAAACCAAGTAAATGGAGATTTTCAAGCAAAAGATTCAAAAATGATGAGTTACCTCAAAGCTGTTAAAGATCGAATCGCACGATTTGAACAATTCTTGATCGATCAAATACCAAGAGATCTAAATATGCAAGCTGACGCACTGGCCAATTTGGGATCTGCATTTCACGATCCATTCATGGAAAATATTCCAATACTTCATCTTACGACACCAACAATTGCGACAAACGATGAAATACAGATGAACGAAGAAATTTACAATTGGTCGCTCGACATATGGAACTACCTCAAGCACGACCAACTCCCTGAAGACAAAATGGAAGCTCGAAAGACAAAGTCCAAAGCTTCAAGATATACAATTCTTGAGGATCAACTTTATCGAAGATCCACGACTGGACTTCTCCTACGATGTGTCACAAGTAAGGTACAAATCAATCAAATCCTCCAAGAAATGCACGACGGAGAATGTGGAAATCACGCAGGGGGCAGAAGTCTTGCTAATCGAATCTCACGACAAGGCTACTATTGGCCTACTTTACGAGAGGATGCAATAACGTACGTCCAGCGGTGTGATGCATGCCAAAAACATTCGGGTATGATCCACCGACCATCCGAACCTTTGCATTCTGTTCTAGTTCCATGGCCCTTCATGCGATGGGGAATGGATATTGTGGGAAAATTACCCCCAGCTCCTGGACAAAAAGTTTATCTACTTGTGCTCACCGATTACTTCTCAAAGTGGATAGAAGCTGGTGCTTTCTCACAAGTCCGAGACAAAGAAGTCATATCTTTCATTCAGAAGAACATCATTTATAGATTCGGAGTACCAGCTGAAATTATGTGTGACAACGGCTCACAATTTATAAGTGATAAGACTCGTACGTTCTGTGAAAAACGAGGAATCAAGTTAATCACTTCTACTCCAAGATATCCACAATCTAATGGATTAGCAGAATCAAGCAACAAAGTCATCATCAATTCAATCCGAAAAAGGTTGAAAGAAGCAAAAGGAAAATGGGTAGAAGAATTGCCATCTGTCTTATGGGCGAATCGTACGACACCAAGAGCATCAACTGGACAAACTCCATATTCCTTGGTATATGGATGCGAAGCAGTCTTACCAATCGAAGCTCAATTACCAATTGCCAGAAGTCGTACGTATGATCAAAATGCAATAAATCTATCTTACGACCTGGACGCTTTAGAAGAACTCCGAGAGAAAGCACTACGAACGATGGCTGCACAGAAAGGAATTGTCGAAAGACACTTCAACAAAAAGGTAAAGGCCAAAATTTTTCAAGTTGGAGATTATGTCTTACCACATGTGTTTCAAAACACACAAGAGCCAAACGCTGGAAAACTTTCCATCAAATGGGAAGGACCGTACATAATTTCCAAAGTCATTGGAAACGGAGCGTACAGACTTACGACAATGGAAGGTATGGAAATCCCACGAAGCTGGAACGCCCATCATCTTAAAAGGTACTATTTCTAAACCTATTTACATACGATTTATTTTCTTGGACTGATTACTGACTTGAGCGTCGGAGCGCCGTTGGTCAAACCAACGGCCACCCCCTAGCAACTATGTTTGTTCGCAGGAATCGCACGACTATCGCATGTATCGCACGATTGTCGCAGATATCGCACGATTATTGCAAATTTCGCATGATTAAATTGCTCCAGACGCACGATTATCTCGCAAGAGCGCAAGACAGTTCGCCAGTCGCACGAATATTCTTATGAATATAAAAAGAAACATTTCTAAATTAAGTCTAAAGACTTTAAAACACATGCATGCAAAAACAAAGGCTAAAATGCACGATACAAGCTAAAACGCAAGATACAAGCTAAAACGTACGATACAAGTTATAACGATACAACAGTAAAAAGCTGAAACGCACGATATTCAAACAAAAAATTCTTTCATTAATATTTTTGCCTAAAAACGGCAGAGTACAAGAAAATTAAAAATTGTACGATTACAAAACAAAAACTATTCTAAAGGAACGCCGGTGGAAGGTGGATTCGCGACAGGAGCCTCTTCGGTCTCTTGAGGATGCACATGAACGGATCCAGAGGTTTCAAGAACCTCCTCCTCGACGCCTACATCCTTAACCTCAGCAGGCTTCTCTTCGTCCAAACCCTTTAGATCCTCCTCGTCAAGAAGGTCTTCAGAGCCCATCACTTGCACAAAAGAGGCCACCTCTTCGTTCGCCATCTGAGAGGTGATGGTCCCAGCAGCTACACGTCGCATCACCGCGGTACGTGCGACCACTCGGACCAAGGCAGCGTCGTCCTCAAGTTCTTGAATCCTGGACGACAAGGCCTCCTCCCTCTCAGCCTTCTCCCGACGAACGGATAGCAGCTCCTTCTCTAGCTCCATCGTACGATCCAAAGCCAGCTTCAGCCTCTCCCGCTGCTCGACCTGAAAACGATCGCTGATTTCCAGCTTCGATTCAAGGTCTCCAATCTGAACCGACTTGGTGTTAACCTCATCGGCCAGTTGGGACAACTTCTTCTTGGTTTTGTCGGCCTCCTTCCTGGCCACCTTGGCGTCGTTTTGATTTGACGCCATCTCCTCCTTAATCTTAGCCATTCGAGTATGAAGGCTAAGACTTGTTTGGAGAGCCTGCAAATAAAGAAAAAAGAAAATCAGAAAGATAAACCAAAAGAACCAAAGACGTACGATGAAGAAAAACTTACCAGAAAAGAAATGCTCGCGATGGAGGCATCCAGGTCTTCGATGTCGGCCTCCTCCATACGCGCCTTTTGAGCAGGGACGTGAAACTGCTCCAAGATCGGGAAAGTGGACTTCGTCCTGATGACGTCGTCCACCATGAAGTCAGAGGGCATCTGAATGGTCATGGTCGTAAGACCAGACTCCTCCTTCTCCTTACCTTTGTCAACCTTTGATGCAGGTTGACTCGAGGCACCCTTCTCCTTCGCGGGAGGAGCAAAGCTAAGAGGGATCACCTCTATTCCACCTTCAGCCTTGCGTGTGGCATCCTTAGGTGGAGAGTCTAGAGAAACGTACGACGACCTCGTACGTTTAGCCACTAAACCCTCTTGGGCCGCAGCCTTCCTCTTGGCAGCACGAGCAGCTGCTTCCATCATCGACGTCCTCTTGGAGGCTGAACCTACAAAGAGAAGAAAAAATTAAGAACGAACGACTGCAAATAAAATTGGACAATCATCGAAAAATAAATACCTTCCATAACTCTTCGATCACTTGCACCTCGGGTTCGACGTCGCTCTCGTCACCTCCCTTGGACGTCCGATACTTACGGTCTGTCACACTGTAGCTCAGGAAGCGCTCGATCGCTTCAGTAGTCTCCTCGAACGAGAAGTCGATCGCTGTAAAAAAGGGAAAACAAAGGATTAATAAAAGAAAATAATTCAAAAAAGATCAAAGGAGACAAGAAAAGTTCTATTACCGCCTTTGTTCCATTCAGGAACGACCCACGACTCTTCGCCCACGACCGAGGATGTTTGGACAAAGACGTATCTCGCCTTCCATCCACGATCGTTCACTTGAGTACCGTGAACCAGCATGGCGTCACTCCTCCCCCTTGGAAACAACCCAAAACGGTTGTAGGGAGAACGAGTCACAGTGTAGGCAGATAAGAGATCGTCGACCGAGAACGCTGGACGATCCCAATTTCTAGTCACCCGTTCGATTACATGAACGACACGCCAGAACTGGGGCATCGATTGTCCCGGAGACAAATCAAAGCGAGTCATAAACGCTCTTGCCAAAGGAGAGTATGGCCATCGAAATCCGACTTTGAACGGATACTCAAACAGGGCAAAAAAGCCCGTCGGAGCATCCGCTGGACGGATCTCTCCAGCCACTCTCACCAAGGCACCCTCAGGAAGCCCGGCTAACTCTCTTAACTCTTCTACCTCTAGATTTTCAGTAATCGAACTCCTGATCTCGCTTGACATAATGAAATCTATTCGACCTAGACTATTTTTCAAACGTGTAAACCTAAGATTATCTAAACCTCTGTTACTTTTCCTCGCTATTGACTTCAAACGCATGAAACAGGGAAGAAGGAGGTACCTTATAAAGCCTAGTCGCACGAAATATTTGCCGAAAATAGGGTCGGATTACGATCTCGCAAAATCGATTTGGGAATTAAGAAGATTTGTAAAATCTTTTCTTATTATCAAACGCTCTATTTGTAGCAACTAAATCATACGTGAGTCATTAGAGATAAACGCCACATATCGATAATTAACCGTTAGAACACACACGTCCAGGAACAACGGCTATATAACGGCTATATTTCTAACGATAACCTGACCGTTAATTAACGTATTTTTACTCCTTGTATAGTAAACTGAAGATTTAGATAAAATTAGAATTATTTTCTAAATCTTGGGGCAAATTGTTAGGGTAAAAATCCACAATCGCACGACAACCGACTATAATCGTAAGACAAAAGTTAGGACAGTAGTCCTGTATTAAGATAAGGTCCTAAGATAAAACCTAAAAGAACTATCGAACAAAGATCCTTGAATATCGAACGAGTACATCGAATAAGTTGAACGATGATTACAATATCGTACGACAGTACTAACGAATAAACACACGAAGTTTATGTCTTTGATGCAGGTAAGCTGATTATCATTTCTAACAATTGCCCACCTTTGAGAAAGTCCGAGAATGAGTACTATGCTATGCTTGTTGGAGTTCATCACTACAATTAACAAGTCGTAAGTTATATATCGTTCGACGACATCAATATCGACCGTTACAAGCAAGATTCTAGCAGCAGTTACAATCTGGACATTAACTCTCAGCAGTACCGTTCGACCGTTATAAACCAAGCATTAATAGTCAAGAATACCGTTGGACAGTTACGATTTTGACATTAATGAACCATAATCCCGTTGGACGGTTACTTCAAAGACACTATAAAAGAAGGATCAAATCAACATTCAAGAACACGAAGTCTATCCGAAACTCACAAATTCCATAGCGTTTATTCTTGAGAATCATCTGTAATTTACATTCGATCTCATATTTGTTTCAGTTGTAATCGTACGACCAAAGCTGTATATTCGAAGGACATCACCCCTGTTTGGTAATTATAGTGCTCTGTCGACTTATCTTTTACGTCGACCGCAGGTTTTTTCCTCCGTCGTGAGGTTTTTCCTGCGTCATCAAATTGTTTGTCTTATTTTACTTTTCTCGTACTTATCATCGATTGTAATTTCTTTCTCTCGACGGTTAAGCCTCACACAAGTTTTTTACGACATCGAGTTGTGTAATTTTTTACATAAACAATAATTGTTAGGGTAAAAATCTACAATCGCAGGACGACCAAATATAATCGTAAGACAAATATTAGGACAATGATCCTGTATTAAGATAAGGTCCTGAGACAAAACCTAAAAGAACTATCGAACAAAGAACATTAAACATCGAACATATACATCGAATAAGTCGAACGATATCCACAATATCGTACGACAATACTAACGAATAAATATACAAAGTTTATATGTTTGATGCAGGTAAGCTGATTATCATATCTAACAATTGTCCACCTTTGAGGAAATCGGAAATTGAGTACTATGCTATGCTTGTTGAAGATCATCACTACATCGAACAAGTCGTAAGTTATGTATCGTTCGACAGCATCAAGATCGACCGTTACAAGCAAGATTCTCGCAGCAGTTACAATCTGGACATTAACTCTCAGCAATAACGTTGGACGGTTACGATTCAATCATTAATGAGCCACAATACTGTTGGACCGTTATTATCAAGCCACTATATAAGAAGAATCAAGCCAGTATTTCAGGACACGAAGTCTATCCGAAGCTTATAAGTTCTATAGCAATTATTCTCGATAATCATCTGTAATTTACATTCGATTTCATAGTTCTCTCAGTTGTAATCGTACGATCAAAGCTGTATACTTGAAGGACATCACCCCTGATTGGTGAACATAGTGCTCTGTCGACTTATCTTTTAGGTCGACCGCAGGTTTTTTCCTCCGTCGTGAGGTTTTTCCTGCGTCATCAAATTATTTGTCTCATTTTACTTTTCCGCACTTATCATTGATTGTAATTTCTTTCTCTCGACGGTTAAGCCTCACACAAGTTTATTACGACATCGAGTTGTGTAATTTTTTACATAAACAGTTTGGCGCCCACCGTGGGGCTCCGTTTTGAGAAAAATTTCATTCGGTGAAAAGTGCGCCTTAGTACTAACCTTTTCTTTGAGTTTTCTTTGAGCTATTTGCGCAGGATAATGGATAACGGATTCATAGCATCACTCCAACAACAATTGCAAGAAGCTAACAACGAAATTCAACGTCTTCGAGCTTTGCCAGGACCATCGATGACTATCCCAATGTCTATCCCTCCTCCATATCCTCCTCAATATCTAAGACCACCACCTCGACCACAGTTCAATGCCTCAATGCCATTTCCAACTGTGAACCAACAATACAACAACGTACGACCATCTTTACCACAGGTTCCGCCACCAATACCTCATGGCCCGCCACCTATGCCTCGGGGTCCACCTTCTATGCCTCAAGGAACACCCATGTTCACGTTCGAGCCTTTTAACAACGTATCCCAACAAATTCCTATTCCTGGTCATATACCCACAGCTGCTAGTTCCACCATTCATACGACAATACCACCCAGTACCGGAATCTCTTCTAGTTGTATTCCAACAATCCCAATAAACGTGGAAGATCCTTTGAACGTACGACTGAAGTCTCTAGAAGAACAGAATCAAAAATTGTTCGCATTACTCACAAAGCTACCTGGAGCAGCAGTACCCGTCGAAGTCGAACCTAAAACTGGATTTCAGGCTTCACCGTTCGTTGATGAATTAGCTCTTGTTGACGTTCCTAAGAAATATACTATACCAGCTTTCGCAACAAAATATTCTGGAATCACAGATCCGGTCGAACATATAGCACAGTACAAGCAACTTATGTGGACAGTTCCTATACCGGCGCAATATCAAGAAGTCTGCATGTGCAAAAGCTTTGGATCAACTTTAACAGGAGCAGCATTACAATGGCTTATTAACCTAAAGCCAAAGAGTATCGGATCATTTGCAGAATTGGTGAACCAATTCACTCGACAATTTGCTAGCAGTCGTAAGATGGAGAAGCAGACCAGCGACCTGTACTATATCGTACAGAAATCTGGAGAAACAATCCGCGACTACTTCAACAGATTCAATGCAGCAATGATTGAATAAAAAAATTGCGACGTGAAAACAGCAATCGAGGCATACAAGCGTGGATTAGAAGATTCCTCTGGATTATATCTGGAATTAACGAAATATCCACCAGAAAACTTCGACGACGTACGAGCTAGAACACTAGCTTTCATGAGAATAGAAGATGATGCTCTCTTCCGACGAAAGCATTCCGCAGAAAAGAAACCTCTTGGTGCTCAAAAACATGACTTTAAGCATAAAAGAGTAAACAAGATTGGAAATCCTCGATACAAGTCGAAAACTCGACCAAGCAAAGGTACTGTTAAAATACGATATCCAGAGTTATCTACTTACAATTTTGCAGGTACATCAAAAGATTTGGTGGATTCGCTACGAAAGATTGATGCAAACGTACGATGGCCGAAGAAATCAGATAAACCAAGCAAAGACAAAGATCAGAACAGATGGTGCGACTTCCACGACGATCATGGTCATACGACGGATGAATGCATCAGTTTAAAGAAGGAGATTTCATATTTGAAATCTAAGGGGCATCTAAAAGGCCTCATCCCAGAAGAACAAGAACGACCAGCGTCACCAGTCCATACAAAAGTCATAAACTGCATCACTGGAGGATCAGAAGTTTGTGGACTTACATATTCAGCTGCAAAGCGACATGCACGAGATGGTCCAAGCGAACATCCAATCCCTGGAGAAGCCAAATCAAAGACAGAAAAAGAGCTCGATGCAATGGCAATCACGTTCGACCAAGACGATACACAGGGGGTCCATCATAAACATCATGACGCTCTAGTCATACAGTTGACAATCGGAAACTGTTCGACTAAGAGAATATTGATTGATGGAGGCATTTCGGCTAACGTTATTTTTGCAGATACTCTTAAAGTCATGGGAATCGAACGGTCAGAAATCGTACGACGAAGTACTACTCTGATTGGATTCAATGGAGACCCGATGAACACTCTCGGAGAAATCATCTTGCCTGTCTACGCCAAAGGCATCAACAAACAAACAAAGTTCAATGTTGTGGACTGCCAATCAGCTTACAATGTTATTCTTGGAAGACCCTGGATCCACGAGATGAAAGCAATTCCTTCGACATACCACCAGAAGATTAAATTTCCTTCTCCATGGGGAATTCAAGAAATTGCTAGTGAGAACAAAATCGCACGAGAATGTTACAAGATTACGATGAAGACAAAGTCGCAGGACATCTAGCAATTACAGAACCAGGATGAGAGGAAATCGAACGATGATCTTCAACTAGAAGAAGTCGTCCTTGATCCTGAACATCCTGATCGAAAAGTCTTCACAGGAGCCTCGCTCCCCCCTGACATAAAAAATACGATTATATCTTTTTTGCAGGAACATTCAGACTGTTTTGCATGGTCGCACGAAGATATGGTCGGAATAGATCCAAGCATTATATCGCATAAATTGAACGTGGATCCTACGTTCAAACCCATTAAGCAGAAACGTCGCAAGTTCGCGCCTGAAAGAAATAAAGTGATCAACGATGAAGTTGACAATCTGCTTAAAACAGGGAAGATCCGAGAAGTCAAATATCCAGAATGGTTGGCTAATGTAGTCGTCGTACAGAAGAAGAACGGAAAATGGCGAGTCTGCATTGATTTCACGGATCTAAACAAAGCTTGTCCAAAAGATCCTTTTCCTTTACCTCATATCGACGCCATGGTTGACGCGACAGCAGGACATGAATTGTTGACATTCATGGACGCATATTCAGGATACAACCAAATATTGATGCACACGGACGACCAGGAGAAGACTGCATTCATGACAGACAAAGGCATATACTGTTACAAAGTTATGCCATTTGGTCTCAAGAATGCAGGATCAACATATCAAAGATTGGTTAACATGATGTTCAAGGAACATCTTGGTCGAACGATGGAAGTTTATATCGACGACATGCTTGTGAAATCAGAACGTTCGATCGATCACGTTGCACATTTAAAGCAATCCTTCGATATCCTACGACAATACAAGATGAAGCTCAATCCAACAAAATGTTCCTTCGGAGTACGAGCAGGAAAATTCTTGGGGTACTTGGTCACGCAACGCGGAATCGAAGCAAGTCCAGAACAAGTCAAAGCTATCGTCGAGATACAATCTCCAAGGAATGTCAAAGAAGTCCAGAAGTTAACAGGACGAGTGGCAGCTTTAACCCGATTTATTTCACGATCATCGGATAAATGCCATTTGTTCTATAATGTCCTACGAAAGAATCAAGGCTTCTTGTGGACAGACGAACATGAGAAAGCTTTGCAAGAACTGAAGCAATATATGACGTCACCTCCACTGTTAACAAAACCAGTCGAAGGAGAAAGTCTACAGTTGTACTTGGCAGTAAGCAAAAATGCGACAAGTGCAGTACTTGTGCGAGAAGAAGATCAACGACAACGACCAATCTATTATGTTAGCAAGTCTTTCCTCGACGCAGAAACCAGGTACACATCAATGGAAAAATTGCTACTAGGTCTTATGACGGCAGCAAAGAAGCTAAGGCATTACTTCGAGTCACATCATATCATTGTTGTGACCAATTATCCACTCAAGACGGTGCTTCGAAAACCAGAATTGACAGGACGACTAGCCAAATGGAGCATTTATCTCAGTGGGTTCGACATTGAATTTAAACCCAAGACGGCCATCAAATCGCAAGTACTAGCAGATTTTGTGGCAGAGTTTTCTCCAGGATTGGAACCCACGACGTGCGACGAAGTTGTGATGATTTCAGACAACCAGCCTTGGATACTCTACGTTGATGGTTCCTCGAACGTACGAGGATGGGGATTAGGTATTGTCTTAAAATCATCACAAGGGGGAAATATAGTATACTCCGTACGATGCGAATTCAAAGCCACAAACAATGAAGCAGAATATGAAGCTTTGATCGCAGGACTAGATATTGCTCTTAGACTGGGGGCAAAACAGTTGCACGTTCGAAGCGATTCTTTACTGGTCGTGAACCAAGTAAATGGAGATTTTCAAGCAAAAGACTCAAAAATGATGAGTTATCTCAAAGCCGTTAAAGATCGAATCGCACGATTTGAACAGTTCCTGATCGAGCAAATACCAAGAGATCTAAATATGCAAGCGGACGCACTGGCCAATCTGGGATCTGCATTTCATGATCCGTTCATGGAAAATATCCCAATACTTCATCTCACAACACCAACAATTGCGACAAACGATGAAGTACAGATGAACGAAGAAATTTATAATTGGTCGCTCGACATATGGAACTACCTCAAGCACGACCAACTACCTGAAGATAAAATGGAAGCTCGAAAAACAAGGTCGAAAGCTTCAAGATATACAATCTTTGAAGATCAACTTTATCGAAGATCCACGACAGGACTTCTTCTACGATGCGTCACAAATAAGATACAAATCAATCAAATTCTCCAAGAGATGCACGACGGAGAATGTGGAAATCACGCAGGGGGCAGAAGTCTTGCTAGTCGAATCTCACGACAAGGTTACTATTGGCCTACTCTACGAGAAGATGCCATAACGTACGTCCAACGATGCGACGCATGTCAAAAACATTCGAGTATGGTCCATCGACCATCTGAACCTTTACATTCTGTTCTAGTTCCATGGCCCTTCATGCGATGGGGAATGGACATCGTGGGAAAATTACCTCCAGCCCCTGGACAAAAAGTCTATCTACTCGTGCTCACCGATTACTTCTCGAAATGGATAGAAGCTGGTGCTTTCTCACAGGTCCGAGATAAAGAAGTCATATCTTTCATTCAGAAAAACATCATTTATAGATTCGGGGTACCAGCTGAAATCATGTGCGACAACGGCTCACAATTTATAAGTGATAAGACTCGTACGTTCTGTGAAAAGCGAGGAATCAAATTAATCACTTCAACTCCGAGATATCCACAATCTAACGGGTTAGCAGAGTCGAGCAACAAAGTCATCATTAATTCAATCCGAAAGAGGTTGAAAGGAGCAAAAGGAAAATGGGTAGAAGAATTGCCATCTGTCTTATGGGCAAATCGTACGACACCTAGAGCATCAACTGGATAAACACCGTATTCTCTGGTATATGGATGCGAAGCAGTCTTGCCAATCGAAGCTCAAATACCAACTGCCAGAAGTCGCACGTATGATCAAAATGCAATAAATTTATCTTACGATCTTGACACCTTAGAAGAAATCCGAGAAAAAGCACTACGAACGATGGCTGCACAGAAAGGAATTGTCGAAAGACACTTCAACAAAAAGGTAAAGGCAAAAAATTTTCAAGTTGGAGATTATGTCTTACGACATGTGTTTCAAAACACACAAGAGCCAAACGCTGGAAAACTTTCCATCAAATGGGAAGGACCTTACATAATTTCCAAAGTCATTGGAAATGGAGCATACAGACTTACGACTATGGAAGGTATGGAAATCCCACGAAGCTGGAACGCCCATCACCTCAAAAGGTATTATTTCTAAACTTATTTACATACGATTTATTCCTTATCCATTACTGACTTAAGCATCGGAGCGCCGTTGGCTAAGCCAACGGCCACCCCTTAGTCATCCTTTTTCGCAGGTATCGCACGATAAATCGCATGGATCGCACGATTAACGCAAGTATCGCACGACTTAAATGCATGCTTATCGCAGGAATCACACGACAAAAAATCGCATGGATCGCAAGAAAACCGCTATAACGCACGATTATATCGCAAGAGCGCAAGTCAATTCGCCAGTCGCACGAATACTCTCATGAGTACAAAAGAAACGTTTCTATAAATAAGTCTAAGGACTTTAAAAACAAATGCATGCAAAAACACAAGACAAAAAGCTAAAACGCACGATACATGCTATAACGCATGACGCAAGTTATAACACACGAACACAAAGCTAAAACATAAGATAAAAAGCTAGAACGCACGATATTCAATCAAAATTTCTTTCATTAAACATTTTTTTCTGCCTTAAAATGGCAGAGTACAAGAAAAGAAAGAAGTTCTACGATTACAAAGATTAAAACTATTCTAATGGAGCATTGGTAGCAGGTGGATCTACGACAGGGGTCTCTTCAGGATGTGTAGGAACGGATCCAGAGGTTTCAGGAACCTCCTCCTCGACACCTGCATCCTCGACCTCCGTGGGCTTTTCTTCGTCCAGGCCTTTTAGATCCTCCTCGTCGAGAAGGTCCTTAGAGCCCATCACTTGAACGAAAGAGGCCACCTCGTCCTTTGCCATCTGAGAAGTGACAGTCCCAGCGGCTATTCGTCGCATGACCGCAGTACGTGCGACCACGCGAACCAAGGCAGCGTCCTCTTCCAGTTCTTGGATCTTGGACGATAGAGCTTCTTCCCTCTCAGCTTTCTCTCGTCGAACGACCAGCAACTCCTTCTCCAACTCCTTGGTGTGGTCCAAGGCCAACTTCAGCCGTTTTCGCTGTTGAACTTGGAATTGCTCACTGAGTTCCAGCTTGGATTCCAAGTCCCCAATCTGGACCGACTTGGCATTAACCTCGTCGGTCAGTTGGACCAGCTTCTTTTTGGCCTTGTCGGCCTCTTTCCTGGCCACCTTGGCATCATTCTGGTTCGACGCCATCTCCTCTTTGATCTTAGCCATCCGAGTATGGAGGCTAAGACTGGTTTGGAGAGCCTACAAGAATAAAAAAGAGAAAGTTAGAAGCTGTACAAGAAAAATAAAAATAAAATCGTACGACAGGGACTTACCAAGAAAGAGATACCCGCGATGGAGGCATCCAGGTCTTCAATGTCGGCCTCCTCCATGCGCGCCTTCTGAGCAGGAACATGAAATTGTTCAAGGACTGGAAAAGTGGCCGCCGTCCTAATCACATCGTCCACCATGAAGTCAGAAGGGATCTGGATTGTCATGGTCGTAAGACCAGACCCCTCTTTCTCCTTGCCCTTGTCGACCTTCGACACAAGCTGGCTGGACGCACCTTCTCCCTTTACAGGAGGAGCGAAGCTAAGAGGGATAGCTGCTATCCCACCTTCAGCCTTGCGTGCGGCATCCTTAGGTGGGGTATCCACAGAAACGTACGACGATCGCGTACGTTTAGCCACCAAACCTTCCTGGGCGGCAGCCTTCCTTTTAGCAGCACGAGCAGCTGCTTCCATCGTCGACGCCTTCTTAGAAGCTGAGCCTATACAGAAAGGAAAAATCAAAATCAAACGAAACTAACATAAATAAGAATATTGACGTACGATATTTACCTTCCATATCTGTTTCCTCAATTATTTGTACTTCAGGCTCAACGTCGCTCTCCTCACCGCCCTTCGACGTTCTATACGTGCGATCTGTCACACTATAACTCAGGAAGTGTGAGATCAACTCGTTAGATTCTTCGGTTGTCTCAAACGTAAAGCTGACAGCTGCAAAAAGAAAAACAGACGATTAGTATTGAAGAATAAATAAAAGCACAATAATGAATAACGAACGTCCAAATTACCATTGGAGTTCCATTCAGGAACGACCCAAGACTCATCAGCGACCGAAGACGTCTGGACGAAGACGTAACGAGACTTCCACCCTCGATCATTCACTTGCGTGCGATGAACAAGCATGGTGTCATTCCTACCCTTAGGAAACAACCCATAACGGTTGTAGGGCAGTTTCGTCACGTTGTAGGCAGAAAGAAGGTCGTCTACAGAGAACGCGCGACGACCCCAATCCTTGGTTACCCGTTCGATTACCAGGATAACACGCCAGAATTGAGGCATCAGTTGCCCCGGAGACAAGTTGAAACGGGACATGAAGGCTCGAGAAAGTGAAGAATAAGGCCATCGAAATCCGATCTTAAACGGATATTCGAACAGGGCGAAGAACCCCGTCGGAGTATCCGCCGGCCGAATCTCTCCGGCCACTCTTATTTGAGCACCCTCTGGTAACCCTGCTAACTCCCTCAACTCTCCTACTTCTAGGCTTTCCGTAATTGAACTCCTAACTTCCGATGACATAATGAACTCCAGTCGACCTAAACTATTTCTTAAACGGGTGAACCTAAGATTATCTAAACCTCTATTACTCTTATTTGCTATTGATTTCAAACGCATGAAACAGGGAAGAAGGAGGTACCTTTTAAAGCCTAGTCGCACGAAAATCTTTGCCAAAAATAGTCGGATTACGATCTCAAGCAATTGGTTATGAAATTAAAAAGATTCGTAAAATCTTTTCTCACAATCAGACGCCTCATTTATAGCAACTAAATCATATGAGTCATTAGAGATAATCGTGCCACGCGTCAGCACTTAGCCGTTAGAGAACACGCGTCCAGAGTAACGGCTAGATAACGGCTAGTTTATCAACGTTAATTCGACCGTTTACCAACGTATTTTTACTCTTTGTCCAGCGAATTAAAGATTTAGATAAAATTAGAATTATTTTCTAAATCTTGGGGGCAAATTGTTAGGGTAAAAATCTACAATCGCACGACGACCAAATATAATCGTAAGACAAATATTAGGACAATGATCCTGTATTAAGATAAGGTCCTGAGACAAAACCTAAAAGAACTATCGAACAAAGAACATTAAACATCGAACATATACATCGAATAAGTCGAACGATATCCACAATATCGTACGACAATACTAACGAATAAATATACAAAGTTTATATGTTTGATGCAGGTAAGCTGATTATCATATCTAACAATTGTCCACCTTTGAGGAAATCGGAAATTGAGTACTATGCTATGCTTGTTGAAGATCATCACTACATCGAACAAGTCGTAAGTTATGTATCGTTCGACAGCATCAAGATCGACCGTTACAAGCAAGATTCTCGCAGCAGTTACAATCTGGACATTAACTCTCAGCAATAACGTTGGACGGTTACGATTCAATCATTAATGAGCCACAATACCGTTGGACCGTTATTATCAAGCCACTATATAAGAAGAATCAAGCCAGTATTTCAGGACACGAAGTCTATCCGAAGCTTATAAGTTCTATAGCAATTATTCTCGATAATCATCTGTAATTTACATTCGATTTCATAGTTCTCTCAGTTGTAATCGTACGATCAAAGCTGTATACTTGAAGGACATCACCCCTGATTGGTGAACATAGTGCTCTGTCGACTTATCTTTTAGGTCGACCGCAGGTTTTTTCCTCCGTCGTGAGGTTTTTCCTGCGTCATCAAATTATTTGTCTCATTTTACTTTTCCGC
This sequence comes from Centaurea solstitialis, assembly GCA_030169165.1. Taxonomy (NCBI): domain Eukaryota; kingdom Viridiplantae; phylum Streptophyta; class Magnoliopsida; order Asterales; family Asteraceae; genus Centaurea; species Centaurea solstitialis. Next base: position 73,303,320 of record CM058041.1, read on the forward strand.
ACTTATCATTGATTGTAATTTCTTTCTCTCGACGGTTAAGCCTCACACAAGTTTATTACGACATCGAGTTGTGTAATTTTTTACATAAACAATAATCATTGAAATTTGAATTGTTTAAATTAATTTCACTAATTTATTTTATATATAAAAAGTTATAAAATACAATCAAGATAATTATTGAAATTTTAATTGCTCAAGTTAATGTTTGTATTGCATATAAAATATATTTTGAAGTAAAATCTAAAGTTTTATGGATGTTTCTTTATATATAGATTTAGTATATGCTATAGACTTAATTTTTTCAGTTAAAAATAAAAAAATATGTTTTTTGTTACTGCGGATAAAGAGCTTTTGATAAGTCACTCCATTTTAATTTATTAAGAGCATCTTTGACAATTTTGTTAAAATAGAGAAAAAAAAGGTTTGCTAGAATGCTCCAATAGCTATACTATCACATTCTTGATTATTTAAAAATGTTTTCTTTGACAGGCAAAAATATTCATTAAATCTAAAATAGAAAAAGATATGGTGAAATTTCTCCAAAATCTCTAATATTTTTTACCAATATATATATATATATATATATATAATTGATTGTTTAAAGTTTCTTTTTGAACCGGAAAAAATATTTTTTTGATGTTTATTGAAATGTTAAATATACGTAATGATGAATTCTCTAAATAGAAAAACTCTTAGGAGTTAAAAATAAGATTTTATAGAGTTTGATTTTTTATTCTTTATTTTAGAAAAAATATATAAAAAATTTGCTAGAGTCTGTTTATGTAAAAAATTACACAACTCGATGTCGTAAGAAACTTGTGTGAGGCTTAACCGTCGAGAGAAAGAAATTACAATCAATGATAAGTGCGGAAAAGTAAAATGAGACAAATAATTTGATGACGCAGGAAAAACCTCACGACGGAGGAAAAAACCTGCGGTCGACCTAAAAGATAAGTCGACAGAGCACTATGTTCACCAATCAGGGGTGATGTCCTTCAAGTATACAACTTTGGTCGTACGATTACAAGTGAAATAGCAACGAGATCGAACGTAAATTACAACTGATGATCAAAGAATAACTAATAGAGAATTTGTGAGCTTCTAATAGACTTCGTGTGTTGCAATGCTGGTTTGATTCTTCTTTTATAGTAGCTTGATAATAACGGTCCAACGGTATTGTGGCTCATCAATGATTGAATCGTAACTGTCCAACGTTATTGTCTTCAATTAATGCTTCGGAGAGTAACTGTCCAACGGTATTGCTGAGAGTTAATGTCTAGATTGTAACTGCTGCGAGAATCTTGCTTGTAACGGTCGGTCTTGATGCTGTCTTACGACTTGTTCGTTGTAGTGATGAACTCCAACAAGCATAGCATAGTACTCAATCTCGGACTTTCTCAAAGGTGGATAATTGTTAGATATGATAATCAGCTTGCCTGCATCAAACATATAAACTTTGTATATTTATTCGTTAGTATTGTCGTACGACAATATAGTCATCGTGCGTCTTATTCAATGCATATGTTCGATGTTTAGTGATCTTTGTTCGATAGTTCTTTTAGGTTTTATCTCAGGACCTTATCTTAATACAGGATTATTGTCCTAACATTTGTCTTACGATTATAGTCGGTTGTCGTGCGATTGTAGATTTTTACCCTAACAATTTGCCCCCAAGATTTAGAAAATAATTCTAATTTTATCTAAATCTTTAATTCGCTAGTCAAAGAGTAAAAATACGTTGTCTAACGGTCGAATTAACGTTGAGAAAATAGCCGTTATCTAGCCGTTATCCTGGACGCGTGTTCTTCTTAACGGCTAACTATCGACACGTGGCGCGATTATCTTTAATGACTCATATGATTTAGTTGCTATAAATATAAGTATTCAGAGGAAGGAAAGATTTTACAAAATCTTCTCTAATTTTCGTTCCGATTCACAAGATCGTAATCCGACTATTTTTGGCAAAGATTTCGTGCGACTTAGGCTTTATAAGGTACCTCCTTCTTCCCTGTTTCATGCGTCTGAAATCGATAGCACATAAGAGTAATAGAGGTTTAGATAATCTTAGGTTTACTCGACTGAGAAATAGTTTAGGCCGATCAGAGTTCATTATGTCGAGCGAAGTTAGGAGTTCGATTACAGAAAGCTTAGAGGTAGTAGAGTTAAGAGAGTTAGCTGGGTTACCAGAGAGTGCTCAAATAAGAGTGGCCGGAGAGATTCGGCCGACGGATACTCCGACGGGGTTCTTTGCCCTGTTCGAATATCCGTTTAAGATCGGATTTCGATGGCCTTACTCTCCACTTTCTCGAGCCTTCATGTCCCGTTTCAACTTGTCTCCGGGGCAACTGATGCCTCAATTCTGGCGTGTCATCCTGGTAATCGAACGGGTGACCAAGGATTGGGGTCGTCGCGCGTTCTCTGTGGACGACCTTCTCTCTGCTTATAACGTGACGAGACTGCCCTATAACCGTTATGGGTTGTTCCCTAAGGGCAGGAATGATACCATGCTTGTTCATCGCACGCAAGTGAATGATCGAGGGTGGAAGTCTCGTTACGTTTTCGTCCAGACGTCTTCGGTCACCGACGAATCTTGGGTTGTTCCTGAGTGGAACTCAAATGGTAACTTAGGCATTTATCTCTATTTTTATATATTTTTTGCACAATTTTGATGATTAATCGCGTGTTTTCTTGCAGCTGTTAACTTCACGTTTGAGACAACTGAAGAATCTAACGAGTTGATCTCACACTTCCTGAGTTATAGTGTGACAGATCGCACGTATAGAACGTCGAAGGGTGGTGAGGAGAGCGACATTGAGCCTGAAGTGCAAGTCATCGAGGAGACGGATATGGAAGGTAAATATCGTACGTCAATATTCTTGTTTGTGTTAGTTTCGTTTGATTCTAACTTTTCTTTTCTGCGTAGGCTCAGCTTCCAAGAAGGTGTCGACGATGGAAGCAGCTGCTCGTGCTGCCAAAAGGAAGGCTGCGGCCCAAGAGGGTTTAGTGGCTAAACGTACGCGATCGTCGTACGTTTCTTTGGATACCCCACCTAAGGATGCCAAGCGAAAGGCTGAAGGTGGGATAGAAGCTATCCCTCTTAGCTTCGCTCCTCCTGCAAAGGGAGCGGGTGCGTCGAAGATCGACAAGGGGAAGGAGAAAGAGGGATCTGGTCTTACGACCATGACAATCCAGATACCCTCTGACTTCATGGTGGATGACGTCATTAGGACGAAATCTACCTTTTCGGTCCTGGAGCAGTTTCACGTCCCTGCTCAAAAGGCGCGAATGGAGGAGGCCGATATCGAAGATCTGGATGCCTCCATCGCGGGTATCTCCTTCTTGGTAAGTCCCTGTCGTACGTTTTTTGCTTTTACTTCATTTGTACAGCTTCTAATCTTTTCTTTTTTTTTTCTTTGTATAGGCTCTCCAAACTAGTCTTAGCCTCCACACACGGATGGCTAAGATCAAAGAGGAGATGGCGTCGAATCAGAACGATGCCAAAGTGGCCAAGAAGGAGGCCGACAAGGCCAAAAAGAAGCTGGCCCAATTGACCGATGAGGTTAAGGCCAAGTCGGTCCAAATTGGGGATCTGGAATCTAAGCTGGAACTCAGCGAACAATTTCAGGTCCAACAGCGAGAACGGCTGAAGTTGGCCTTGGACCATACGAAGGAGCTGGAGAAGGAGCTGCTGGTTGTTCGACGGGAGAAGGCTGAGAGAGAAGAAGCGCTATCGTCCAAGATCCAAGAACTGGAAGATGATGCCGCCTTAGTCCGCGTGGTTGCACGTACTGCGGTCATGCGACGCGTAGCTGCTGGGACCGTGACTTCTCAGATGGCGAAGGACGAGGTGGCATCTTTCGTTCAGGTGATGGGATCCGAAGATCTTCTCGATGAGGAGGATCTAAAGGATCTAGACGAAGAAAAGCCTGCTGAGGTCAAGGACGCAGGTATCGAGGAGGAGATTCCTGAAACCTCTGGATCCGTTCCTGCGCATCCTCTGGAGACTGAAGAGGCCCCTGTTGCAGATCCACCTTCCACCGATGCTCCTTTAGAATAGTTTTTGTCCTTGTAATTTCTTTTGATCTTTTGTAATTTTGCTATTTTTAGCAAGAATTTTAATGAAAAACTTTGGATTCAGTAATTGCTTTGTCGTGCGTACTTAGCTTTTGTGTTCTTACTTTTGTATATAAATTGCATCATAACGCATGTCGTGCGTTTTAGCTTATATCGTGCGTTTTAGCCTTTGTTTTTTTTTTTTTTTTTTTAAAGTCCTAAGACTTAAATTAGAAACGTTTCTTTTATACTCATAAGAGCATACGTGCGACTGGCGAATTGTCTTGCGCTCTTGCGAGATATTCGTGCGTTTGCAGCAATAGTCATGCGATACATGCGATAGTCGTGCGATACATGCGATAGTCGTGCGATACATGCGATAGTCGTGCGATACATGCGATAGTCGTGCGATACATGCGATAATCGTGCGATACCTGCGAACAAACATGGTTGCTAGGGGGTGGCCGTTGGTTTGACCAACGGCGCTCCGACGCTCAAGTCAGTAATTGGTTCAAGGAATAAATTGTATGTAAATAGGTTTAGAAGTAGTACCTTTTAAGGTGATGGGCGTTCCAGCTTCGTGGGATTTCCATACCTTCTATCGTCGTAAGTCTGTATGCTCCGTTTCCAATGACTTTGGAAATTATGTATGGCCCTTCCCATTTGATGGAAAGTTTTCCAGCATTTGGCTCTTGTGTGTTTTGAAACACATGTCGTAAGACGTAATCTCCAACTTGAAAAATTTTGGCTTTTACCTTTTTGTTGAAGTGTCTTTCGACAATTCCTTTCTGTGCAGCCATCGTTCGTAGTGCTTTCTCTCGGAGTTCTTCCAAAGCGTCCAAGTCGTAAGATAGATTTATTGCGTTTTGATCATACGTGCGACTTCTGGCAATTGGTATTTGGGCTTCGATTGGTAGGACTGCTTCGCATCCATATACTAAAGAATATGGAGTTTGTCCCGTTTATGCTCTTGGTGTCGTACGATTGGCCCATAGGACAGATGGTAATTCCTCTACCCATTTACCTTTTGCTCCTTTCAACCTCTTTCGGATTGAATTGATGATGACTTTGTTGCTCGACTCTGCTAACCCGTTAGATTGTGGATATCTCGGAGTTGAAGTGATTAATTTGATTCCTCGCTTTTCACAGAACGTACGAGTCTTATCACTTATAAATTGTGAGCCGTTTGTCGCACATGATTTCAGCTGGTACCCCGAATCTATAAATGATGTTTTTCTGAATGAAAGATATGACTTCTTTATCTCGGACCTGTGAGAAAGCACCAGCTTCTATCCATTTCGAGAAGTAATCGGTGAGCACGAGTAGATAGACTTTTTGTCCAGGGGCTGGAGGTAATTTTCCCACGATGTCCATTCCCCATCGCATGAAGGGCCATGGAACTAGAACAGAATGTAAAGGTTCAGATGGTCGATGGACCATACTCGAATGTTTTTGACATGCGTCGCATCGTTGGACGTACGTTATGGCATCCTCTCGTAGAGTGGGCCAATAGTAACCTTGTCGTGAGATTCGGTTAGCAAGACTTCTGCCCCCTGTATGATTCCCACATTCTCCGTCGTGCATCTCTTGGAGAATTTGATTGATTCGTACCTTACTTGTGATGCATCGTAGGAGAAGTCCTGTCGTGGATCTTCGATAAAGTTGATCTTCAAAAATTGTATATCTTGAAGCTTTCGACCTTGTCTTTCGAGCTTCCATTTTATCTTCGGGTAGTTGGTCGTGCTTGAGGTAGTTCCATATGTCGAGCGACCAATTGTAAATTTCTTCGTTCATCTGTACTTCATCGTTTGCCGCAATTGTTGGTGTTGTGAGATGAAGTATTGGGATATTTTCCATGAACGGATCATGAAATGCAGATCCCAGATTAGCCAGTGCGTCCGCTTGCATATTTAAATCTCTTGGTATTTGCTCGATCAGGAACTGTTCGAATCGTGTGATTCGATCTCTAACTGCTTTGAGATAACTCATCATTTTTGAGTCTTTTGCTTGAAAATCTCCATTTACTTGGTTTACGACCAGTAAAGAATCGCTTCGAACGTGCAACTGTTTTGCCCCCAGTCTAAGAGCAATATCTAATCCTGCGATCAAAGCTTCATATTCTGCTTCATTGTTTGTGGCTTTGAATTCGCATCGTACGGAGTACACTATATTTCCCCCTTGTGATGATTTTAAGACAACACCTAACCCACATCCTCGTACGTTCGAGGAACCATCAACGTAGAGTATCCAAGGTTGGTTGTCTGAAATCATCACAACTTCGTCGCACGTTGTGGGTTCCAATCCTGGAGAAAATTCTGCCACAAAATCTGCTAGTACTTGCGATTTGATGGCCGTCTTAGGTTTAAACTCAATGTCGAACCCACTGAGATAAATGCTCCATTTGGCTAATCGTCCTGTCAATTCTGGCTTTCGAAGCACCGTCTTGAGTGGATAATTGGTCACAACAATGATGTGATGTGACTCGAAGTAATGCCTTAGCTTCTTTGCTGCCGTCATAAGACCTAGTAGCAATTTTTCCATTGATGTGTACCTGGTTTCTGCGTCGAGGAAAGATTTGCTGACATAATAGATTGGTTGTTGTCGTTGATCTTCTTCTCGCACAAGTACTGCACTTGTCGCATTTTTGCTCACTGCCAAGTACAACTGTAGACTTTCTCCTTCGACTGGTTATGTCAGCAGTGGAGGTGATGTCATATATTGCTTCAGTTCTTGCAAAGCTTTCTCATGTTCGTCTGTCCACAAGAAGCCTTGATTCTTTCGTAGGACATTATAGAACAAATGGCATTTATCCGATGATCGTGAAATAAATCGGGTTAAAGCTGCCACTCGTCCTGTTAATTTTTGGACTTCTTTGACATTCCTTGGAGATTGTATCTCGACGATAGCTTTGACTTGTTCTGGACTTGCTTCGATTCCGCGTTGCGTCACTAAGTACCCCAAAAATTTTCCTGCTCGTACTCCGAAGGAACATTTTGTTGGATTGAGTTTCATCTTGTATTGTCGTAGGATATCGAAGGATTGCTTTAAATGTGCGACGTGATCGATCGAACGTTCTGATTTCACAAGCATGTCATCGATATAAACTTCCATCGTTCGACCAAGATGTTCCTTGAACATCATGTTAACCAATCTTTGATATGTTGATCCTGCATTCTTGAGACCAAATGGCATAACTTTGTAACAGTATATGCCTTTGTCTGTCATGAATGCA